>CM060913.1:673912881-674592048 GCA_030737875.1 Allium sativum | reverse complement strand
ATCCCTCGAGCATCATCAACATCTAGACCCTTTGTCGATACCATGATCCTCCACCTTAGGACTATCAGCAGTGACCATATTAACCTCTCCACCTTGATGCAGACTAGGTTCTTCAACCGTCACCCGCCTTCCACTGTCGACCACCAAACCGACCAAACTATATAGGTTTCCCTCCTCCAAAACTCCTCACTTCATCACACGACCACCCTTCTTCAATCTCAAAACTCCATCTCGATTCTCACAAGTGCAGCCGCGGCGATCTAACTGACCAAAAGATATGTGGTTATGTGAACAAGTGGGTATGTGCCTCACACCAGCCAATTCGCTCACCACTCCATCATGCATCCGAAACCTAACAACTCCAACTCCACAAATTGGTAGCTCTAGTCCATTAGCCGTCTTTATCATGCCAACACTCTTCTCATATGAAGAAAAGCTTTTCACATCTCGACATATATGAAAACTTGCTGTTGAATCCATCTTTCAAGGCTCCACAATACTAAATAGGACATCCCATGAAGAATTGACTTTGGTACCTTCAACAAAGCCTGCATGTTCCTCATCACTATTATTATCACCTTGCGCTTTCTTCTTCTTCATATCTTGTGTATATGAATAGCAGTCATTGCGCTTGTGACCTTCCTTCTTGCAATGGAAACAAGTGATTACACCTTTATCCTTGGCTCCCTTTTTCTTCCAAACACTATCTTTTGAGTCCCTTCCTACCATCGACTCACTTTGAAGCGATTTCAGCTCCGGCCCTTTACTCCTAAGCTCCTCATTCAAAAGACTGCTTTAAATCTGTAATGACCCGTATTTTAGAGATAGGATAATAAATTTATTTAATTATTAAAAATATCGATTTAGGGAATATCGATAACTTGAATTAAATAATATTGAATATTTAGTTAATAATTATAATATAATAATATATTATAATGTCGAAATAGTCAGAAATAGTTGAATTGTCAGTATTGTCTGAATTGGATAGTGTAAGAGATTTGGTAGTGTTTAGATTTGAAATATAATAACGTATATATTTCATTTGCAGCGTTTGAACATATAAATAATATTATAATTAAAATCGAGCTCGAAATGATGCTGCAGTTCGTAAATTGGCGATTCGAACTTCAACTGAATGTACAAGATTCATTTTAAATCATATTTCTGTGAAACAAGAAACGTACGGAGCTAGGGGAGTATATCTTTTTAGTGGAAGAGAAAAATCAGGATTTCGTCGTATAGATTTTGAGATATCTCCAAATCAAATTTTAAAATAGTCGCTATAGAATCGTTTATCGACCGTAACGGTTTATTCGATATAACTAGAGATCGGGTTTGAATTTAGAAAAGGTTCTTTTGGGAAATAGTGATAATTTAATTTTTCGAATTTTATTGTAATTTTTATTTAATTAAATAAGCAACTTTTTGTTTGGAGTATTTTGTACCCTGTAATCAACATTTTTGGGGTTTCCCAATATGAGTTAAACTACCGATATTGTTATATTTTTGGGATCGTGGTGTGATACTGAGCACGACTGCATTGTTATTTTCATCCGTAGCGATCATTATATAAAATGGAATAATTAATTTAGTTTGAATTATGTAAAATTTATTATCAACCATTTTCCTTAATCCAAACTAGTCCACGTCCCTAGTAAAAGATCTGGGTATGTTTTCCTTAGGCTAAGTATGATACACGTACAAGCAGTGAAAATCTACCCTGTCAAATTCTTATCCTTTCATTCCTTAGCCATCAAGTCTCCTCCTTTATAAATATCGTTCTCTATCTTATGACCTAAATCCATCTCTCTGCTGAAAACAAAAGGGGCCTCCAGTTATTTCGCTCGCTCATCAAAATCGTGAGAGACAAAATCATAGCCTCCACTTGAAAACTTCAGCAAACAAATCTCGAGCTCCTCAAAACAAATAAAAGTTGGCTCCTTTGAAATCTCGTACGATAGCTTTTCCAATTTCTTTACCATCGCGACCTGTTCAACCTTGTTTTGAGCGATGTTGTTTTAGTTTGCTCGACTTATGGGATCATGAGAGGGGACTGCGGGCCACCGGAACAAGCACAGGCGATCTTTGTTTGGTTCGAGAGTGTGTATGAACGCCTGGAAGGAGGACGAAAAACACGGTGGTTTATGGGGGAGAACCAGTTGGATGAAGTTGCGGAAAATGGAAATCGACGGAGTGAAATGAGGAGTTAGAACTGGTAAAGGGTTGCTGGATGATAATGGAGTGAAACTGGGTGGATGCGATGAGTGTGGGAGGAGGAATTGCATCACTATTGTTTGGTTCGGTCGTGATAAATATTGGAAGGAGTTTTGGGTAGATTTATCATAACAATTAGATTAAGTAATGAGGGGGGAGCCATGATTTATGAATTGGTTGGCACTGCTGTGAGATTCCTGGGTGAACAAATGGTGAGATAGTTGTGTTTAAATAGGGTATAGAGTTCCATGGTTCGGTGTGAAGAAACATGGTTTGAATTAAGAAGTTCATGGGTGATTTCTGTGTAGTTTTCATGATGTATGAAGTATGATGGATTTTGATAGGGGAAATATATGGATGATGGTGTTACTGTCGGGTTTGAATTCTTGTGGGTTGAGGAAGATGGTTGAAGCCGAACGTGGGTCATGGCGTTGTGTTTTATCGGGAAGTAGGTGACCGAGAAATCAAAAGGGGAGAAGAGGGATGTAGCGGCTTGGTTTTTTTTGAGATGTGGTGGGCCGAGAATGTGAGAACTGGATGAAATAGGGTTCGATAGAACCGCATCGGAATACATTACAAACCGTGAAGTCTGAAATGAATTGGAGCTCATCACAATTTATAGTGAAATAAATTGTCCGTTCAGAATCAAGCGATGGTAATCGTTATTAATGATGATCGTCCAATGTGAGTAAAACTCATCAACTCTGAACAGTGTATTTTTATAACGTACTTTTAGAACTATTAGATATTGATTGACTGTTGTGTATAGATTGATTGATTGAACTGCTAGTCAGTTAGTTGAAATTATATATATGTATATATATATATATATACCATTAAATATATATGCTGATGTTGCTTATCAGAACATTTCATACTGAAATGAAGTTGATGTTAATTATATTGTTTAACATTTGTGATGCCGGGGAACAGGTTGGAGGGACCCAACTGGGTTCCTCAATATATAAAATACTGTTTTGTTTCATATATTGTGATATGTGACGTGTTATATAATCTGTGATGATTATGTGTACTTGGTTGATAGTAATCATAATTATACGGTATTTTAAATACCAAAATGAATACTGGAAAGTTAAAAAGTGAATTTTCAAAACTTATAGTGAAAATGAAATATTTATAAAATCAAAGGATTTTATAAAGGAGATATGTAACGACCCAGAAAATCTGAACCAATTTAAAAATTTTAAATTGGCTAAAATAATGGATTTTAAATATTTAAAATAAATATTTTAAATAATAGCGATGGAAAGTGAGTTTGAATCGACAATTGAAAACGAATATAATCAATTATAATCATAAACAAGGCCTGAAATGGCGCTGCAGTTTCAAAAATGGAATTCAAACTTTGTCGGACTGTACCGGGTGCAAAACAAAACGGATTTGAGTGAAACAAAAAATATTTAAATCTGTTAGTGAATACCTTTCTAACGAATCTGAAAAATCGAATTTTCATAGCGGAAAGCAAAAGTTATGGCCAAACGAATTTTCAGAAGGGTCGCTATGGAATTTATATAGCCCGTGAAATTAGCCATTTTGCATACGACCTCAGAATTCGACGAAACCACTTTTGTTGGATCCGGGATGTGAAGTTATTGCTCAGTTTAAAATTTCATAATTTTTGAAGCTAGTTTGTGAGCGTGGCAAAGGAAAACGTGTTTTGGTCAATTACAGTTAAATTGGATCGACCAGAAATGGGCCTTTTTACAAACGGTCTCAGAATTCGACGAAACTAGTTTTGTTGGGACCGTATTGTCAAAACATAGCAAGATTTATTTTTCTGGAATTTTTCGAATCAGTTTGTGGCCCTGGCAAATTGAAATGTACGTTCAGATTGAATATTGAATGTTATATATGTTAATTTGAAGGAAAACCGACCGAAACAGTCGAATGGGCCTACGAAACATATCCTATTGTGTTCGGAATGGGGGTAAAACGCTAGGGACGACAGTCGTTGGGTTTGAATTGGCGTTCGTGTGGGAAAGGGGTATTTTTGACATTTTTAAAAAATATAAATATAAAGAAAATCTCTCATTGGCCAGTTACCATCTTCTCTCTCCCCGATGTATACTGCGCACGACGGAAATGATGTCGCCACCTTCTCTCTTCGATTTCTCCCACGTTTCACAATGAAATCGAGTGATTCTTGATTCATTTCAAAGCTCTTCGTTTCCTCCTTAAATCCATCTAAGGTTTGCTAGTTATCATCAAGTGTGGAGGGAGATACGGGTCCTCAAAGTCAACGACTTTGGATCTCTGCCGAACCTTCAGGGCGCCACCGAACGGAGTGAAACCACCGGTGCCGGAAAGGTGGTTCGAAGCTCTTCGGCACTGTGTGAGCGGATTCTCCTATCGCGCAACGGTTTGATCGAAAGATCAAAACCTAGTTTTGAACCATCGTGAAAGGTGGGTCTTTTAATTACATCTGAACTTTGAAAAATCATATCTTTTTCGTTTCTTGACTAAATTCAATGAAACAGGAAACATCGTGACCGTGTGGACGTCTTCTACATTTTAGAAGAGACCGCATATTTTTCTGAGCCTTCTGCTATTTTTGGTGGAGTGGAACCCAAAGTGAGATTTCTAAATTTATAAACGATATGGAAAACGACGATGTATAAATTATATAGTCGATGTATGGGTTATATAAGCATTGTACACCTCATGTATAAGCGTTGTATAAGTTGTACGTTCGATGTATAAGTTATATAGGCATTATAAAAATTATATATGAGTTGAAATAGAAGTGAATTGCTATATATATATATATATATATATATATATATATATATATATATATATATATATATATATGCCCCTCGTCCACAAACCATGGACGATATTTATTGGTTGTGATTGGTGTGAAAATTGATTGATAGCGAATGGTTGATTGGAATTGTTTGTGGTTGATATTGATTGATTGTGGTTGAAAAATACCATTTGTGGTTGAGAAATATTTGGTTGAAACCACATAGGATTAGTTTGTGGAAATGAAATAAATATATACATGCCGCCTGCGTGCGAACTAGATGCATGATCCCCATTGTCAAAAACCGCGAGGTTTTTAGGTAGAGCGAGGAGCCGTACTAGGGACGGTCCCGGTTTTAACTACCCTGTCGTTATGCTGCCGAAATTTTGAATAAAATTCATGTGTTTGAATTATTTTCATTTGTTGAAACTATATTTATTCGTTGAATAGAAAACCTCCATGTGTGGAAACGTTGTTGAGTTGAAATTCATGTGTTGAATGGTGTTCATATTTTGAAATAAATAGTTTTATAATAAAATTCACATTTTTATCATCTATACGAACTATATAAAATAACAGTGTTTTGAAATGAATTGTTTTACAATAAAAATCACATTTTTATTATATAAATGAATTGTTAAAAATAGTGAAGTATTGAAATAGAAGGCAGTTAGATGAAAATATCATTTTTATCAGATGTGTGAAATTCATATGGGTTTGAAATCGAAGAATCGATATATATATATTTAAGTAGAATCGAAATATATCGAAAAAACGACGCTATAGTTCATATTTTGAAACCGTGATTTCAAAGTATTAGTACAGGAGATCCGACCATCGGATTTTCCTGAAATCTCAACCGTTGGGTTCGCTTTAGAAATATCTTTCCAACGGCACCAACTTTGTAAAAATCCAACGTTTGGATTGTCTGGAATGTTTAATTCAAACCTGAAGAAAAATAGCGCCAGAATCGATTATATTTATATATATAAATATAATTATAATTAATCGAATAACGACGCTGCAGTTCGTATTTTGAAATCAAAACTTCAAACGATTATACCGGGAGATCCGACTGTCGGATTTTCCCGAAACTGGAACCGTTGGATTCGTTTTGAAAAGATCTTTCTAATGATGTAAATTTTGTGAAAATCCAACGGTTAGATTTTCAGATATGTGTAAATCAAATCTGAAGAAAAACAGCGCCACGGCCGCGTTATGGCCCTAAGCGTCGTTTTGAATAAATTGGCTATTTTAAAATAAATAAAAATAGCGATAAATCGTTATAAAATATCATAAATGATATGGAATGGAAATAAACTGAATTTTCTCGATTTATGTGGTTTTTGATGGCTGAATGTGTTTGGTGTGAGAATTACATTAAAGAACAAAATTGGTGTTGTCGAATGATTTAACCATTGAAATAAATTGATTTGAAATTCTAAATATACGTGAATTATTTGAAAAGGCCGAGGTAATTCTCATTTCAAATAATTGACCGACGATTGAAAGTCGAAGATGAAGACAGTGGTAGAAGACCAGAGATCTTCACCTCGTTTGGATGGTAACCGAGGTCCTGATTGGGAGGCATCCCGAAATATGGATGATGAGTGGTGATCGTCCAGACGTACGTCGTGGTCGATGGGTTTGCGAGGTATATAGTGCCTCCGGTTTCGTTCAGACCCAGAACGGACTTGTGGATGGACTGTTTGTCTGATATTGGATTTTATTCTGTGTTGATCGATCTCTGTTAAATATACATCTGTTTGGCGGCGGAGAATTTATTCTTTTGCTTAACGCCCTTCTCAAAAACGCACGAGCTCAGAGGTTGTATATCGATGGACATCAGTCGCATGGCATGAATTGCTAGTGTGGCATGCCTAAGTGGCAAATGATCAGGGCTTCTGTTGAAAAGCAAAGTCTTGTGGTGATGATCAAAGCACCGCCTGTGTGGCGTAGCTTTGTGTATAACGTGAATTCGCGAACCTCACACCCCGGTATGAACCAGAAATGGGAGAGGACATCAGGGAGGGCTTGCGTTTCCTTCTAGCTAGGAGTTGTGTCAGTGTTTTTAAACGGCCTAACATTTTACTTATGTGGTTGTTGCTGTTGCGAGGCGCCTCGGTTAGATCGGACGATCCGGGTCCGATGGAGTCATTCGTTGGCTCATTTACGCCCCATAGGGCGGGGAAACGTAGTGTTCAGTAATTTTAATCCACATCGGTGGACCGGCCCTGACGATCCAAGGGTCGATGTGCTCTGACCCTGAGACATGGGCTAGATTGTCTCGAAGTCGGTAAGGACTATCTTTTGCCTTGGTTCATGACGGAAATCCAATTTCCAAATACATGACTGTGCGGTTTTGATTGTATATCTATATTTGGCGACATAGTGGCATGGGACGCTCATGTCGTCTATGATTGATAGCTATGACTCGAAATTGTTTTTGAAACATATAAACACTAGTAGTAATATCAAATGCTTTTGTTTTAATCGTATCAAGCATATCTTGGCCATTATAAGGTAAAAACTCTATCCTCTGGTTTGCGTTGCATTGTGTGATGAGAACTGAGTCTTATAGTGGCTTCATTTTTATAAAAAGCATTGCGTTGTTTAAAAGAAAGATTGGTTTTAAAGCACTGGCAATCCAATAGAGTAAAGCCGTTCCACGAAAGTGGCGTGATCCTGTGATTGGCCATATTATAAATGTGTCGAGTAGATTTCTCATATCAGTCCCATGACTGACTCGTAGTTTGTTTTACTTTCAAACTCGGGTGCCCCTTTTCTACACGCGCAGCCTTTTATTCAGGTTTAGCTGGTTCTTTCTGGATGGCTGGAGCTGAAGATGGATTCTATTATTTATCTCTTTTTATGCTGTTCAGCTCCTATTGTACATATTTTGTTTGTTTCCGTTGTAGACATTTATGTATAGCTGAACTGTATTTGTACTAAGTAAGATCCTGTATACTGAGTAACTCTGATGATTACTTTTATCCAGTATATTCTATTGTTCATTATCTGGTGTATTTATTTAATTATGTTCTGCTATTATCTGTTTCTGTGTTATATTCCAAAGATTACCCTTGTCTCCGTCCGAACGGGAAATGGGGTCGTCACATCATGGTATCAGAGCTTTGTTTAAGCTTAGTTCTGGAATATAACATATTAACGAACTCGTCAGAAATAGAACCAGTAGTGTTCTAGGACGGGTAACTATATACAGATAGGATCAGTAATATCCTAGTATGAGTAGCAGAATGAAATAGTTAGACTACATGGAGTGCTGCTCAGTATAGTCAGTGATAGAGATACAATATTTACTAGTAAAT
Source organism: Allium sativum (assembly GCA_030737875.1). NCBI lineage: Eukaryota > Viridiplantae > Streptophyta > Magnoliopsida > Asparagales > Amaryllidaceae > Allium > Allium sativum. The sequence continues at coordinate 674,583,735 of CM060913.1, read as the reverse complement.
TCTGGGAGGCATTTCAAGTCGAACTGGGAACGAAGTTGAACTTAAGCACCGCATATCATCCTCAAACAGATGGTCAAACTGAGAGGGTGAATCGTCTACTAGAAGATCTATTGCGGACTTGTGTTCTAGATTTCGGTGGATCATGGGAAGACCATCTACATTTGGCTGAATTCTCTTATAACAACAGCTACTAGGAGAGCCTGACAGTGTCACCATTCGAAGCATTGTACGGTAGACCGTGCCGATCTCCTGCATGTTGGGTCGAACCTGGTAATAGACTTGTGTTGGAGCCAGATATAATTCGAGAAGCTGCCGATAAAGTCAACTTTATTAAGAAGCGATTACTCGCCGCTCAAAGCCGACAAAAGAGCTATGCCGATAGGAGAAGAAGAGATATATCCTTTGCTTTTGGCGACTATATATATTTGAAAGTTTCGCCGATGAGAGGAGTTATCCGGTTCGGTAAAACTGGAAAGTTAGCGCCCAAATTCATTGGTCCGTTTCCTATTCTGGAACGGATCGGAACTCTCGCATATAGGGTTAAATTGCCAGATTGGTTGCCTGGAGTTCATGATGTATTTCATATATCTCAACTTCGGAAGCACGTTCATGATCCAGACTTGATCGTGGAGGAAGCAGCTCAACAAGATATTGAAATTACCCCTGAATTAGCTGTGAGACGAGAGCCGCTCAAGATCATCGGTAAAGAAACCAAAGAGCTGAGGAACAAGAAGGTTCACTTAGTCAAAGTGCAATGGAGTGGAGATCCGCGAGATTGTACTTAGGAAACTGAGGAGAGCATTCAGAAAGCCTATCCTAGATGCTGAGTGGATATCTCTGATTGACTCAGGTGCAAGGTACATTTACCATACTTTGCATTAGCAATTAGTTCTCTACTCTGTTGTTATTTTCTTTCCATGGATGTGCACTTTTAATTCTATAGTCTGAATGATTTTAAAAGAATATAAAAATTGATTCGTATGATTTTGAAATGTTAAAAACAATTTGATTGTTGTTTGTTTTATGTGATAATAGATTTGATTTATTAAAATTATTAAAATGATAGTTAATTTAATCAATAATAGAATGAATGGCAGAATTTATTCAATTATATCACACATTTAACGGATTAGAAAATAGATAGAAATATATACATGTGCATCATATATGTTTGAACGGGTAAATGGACAGCTGTTGAGTAAAGATTTTATTTGTATGCCCAACAAATAGGTAAACCTTAATGAGTTGGATGCGAAATATTATTATATCAACTCCTGTGAATGCCATTGGATGCGGAGTGCTGGTTATTCTGTGTGAAATAATAAACATCGCCATAGGATAGTAACAATTAATTTTGAACTACATTACATGGCATACTTCTGGAAGATAGGCATACTTCATCATATACCACATAAGCCTTTGGAGCTTGTGTGACGAGGTGGAAGATTTACCATACGAGCGAGAGGCTTGTATGGCGATGACTATATTTTACAGGTTGAACTGATGACTGATATGGAATATTTAAATTGTAACGATAAACTTGCCAGATTAATAAAAACCCCACACGGGTCTAGAGTTGACAATAATCACATCTCTCTAGTTATTAGATACGGCCCATGGACTATATATTTCCCACATGGGACGAGGTGACGAGGATTTATCCTTTGGAGCATTTAAAATACACACTCCCTCAGGCTTTGACAGGGTGACGAGAATTTATTCTCTAGAGTTATTATCAATGCACGCTCCCCTGTAAAAACCAAAATATATCACTATAAATATGTGTATGCTCATTAGGATTTATTGGGTACCTAATACGGCCCAATAAATTTCCAAACCTCTCTCCATACAAAGGAGGTTATGGCGAAATTTTTCGAAAATTCTGGGTGTTAGCCAAATTTTTGAAGAATATGAAAATTCTTAGAAACTGAAAAGTTGGAGAATGGAAGCCAGATTGAACGTAGAGTTGATTAATCAAACCACTTTCGACTTTGTTCCTTTTCGGGGACGAAAAGTTTTAAGTGGGGGAGATTGTAACGACCCAGAAAATCAGAACCAATTTAAAATTTTTAAATTGGCTAAAATAATGGATTTTAAATATTTGAAATAAATATTTTAAATAATAGCAATGGGAAGTGAGTTTGAATTGACAATTGAAAATGAATATAATTAATTATAATTGTAAACAAGGCCTGAAATGGCGCTGCAGTTTCAAAAATGGAATTCAAACTTTGTCGGACTGTACCGGGTGCAAAACAAAACGGATTCGAGTGAAACCAAAAATATTTAAATCTGTTAGTGAATACCTTTCTAACGAATCTGAAAAACCGAATTTTCATAGCAGAAAGTAAAAGTTATGGCCAAACGAATTTTCAGAAAGGTCGCTACGGAATTTATATAGCCCGTGAAATTAGCCATTTTGCATACGACCTCAGAATTCAACGAAACCACTTTTTTTGCATCGGGATGTGAAGTTATTGCTAGGTTTCAAATTTCATAATTTTTGAAGCTAGTATGTGAGCGTGGCAAAGGAAAACGTGTTTTGGTCAATTACAGTTAAATTGGATCGACTAGAAATGGGCCTTTTTATAAACGGTCTTAGAATTTGACGAAACTAGTTTTGTTGGGACCGTATCGTCAAAACATAGCTAGATTTATTTTTCTGGAATTTTTCGAATCAGTTTGTGGCCTTGGCAAATAGAAATGTACGTTCAAATTGAATATTAAATGTTATATATGTTAATTTGAAGGAAAACTGACCGAAACAGTCAAATGGGCCTACGAAACATATCCCATTGTGTTCGGAATGGAGATAAAACGCTAGGGACGACAGTCGTTGGGTTTGAATTGGCGTTAGTGTGGGAAAGGGGTATTTTCGAAATTTAAAAAAATATAAATATAAAGAAAATCTCTCATTGGCCAGTTACCATATTCTCTCTCCCCGGTGTATAATGAGCACGACGGAAATGATGTCGCCACCTTCTCTCTTCGATTTCTCCCACGTTTCACAATGAAATCGAGTGATTCTTGATTCATTTCAAAGCTCTTCGTCTCCTCTTTAAATCCATCTAAGGTTTGTTAGTTATCATCAAGTGTGGAGGGAGATACGGGTCCTCAAAGTCAACGACTTTGGAGCGCCGCCGAGCCTTCAGGGCGCCACCAAACGGAGTGAAACCACCAGCGCCGTGAAGGTGGTTCAAAGCTCTTCGACACTGTGTGAGCTAATTCTCCTATCGCGTAACGGTTTGATCGAAAGATCAAAACCTAGTTTTGAACCATCGTGAAAGGTGGGTCTTTTAATCACATCTGAACTTTGAAAAATCATATCTTTTTCGTTTCTTGACGAAATTCGATGAAACAGGAAACATCGTGACCGTGTGGACGTCTTCTACATTTTAGAAGAGACCGCATATTTTTCTGAGCCTCCCGCTATTTTTGGTGGAGTGGAACCCCAAATGAGATTTCTAAATTTATAAACGATATGGAAAACGACGATGTATAAATTATATAGATGATGTATGGGTTATATAAGCGTTGTACACCTCATGTATATGCGTTGTATAAGTTGTACGTTCGATGTATAAGTTATATAGGCGTTGTAAAAATTATATATGAGTTGAAATAGAAGTGAATTGCTATATATAAATATATATATATATATATATATATATATATATATATATACGCCCTTCGTCCACAAACCATGGACGATATTTATTGGTTGTGATTGGTGTGAAAATTGATTAATAGCGAATGGTTGATTGGAATTGTTTGTGGTTGATATTGATTGATTGTGGTTGAAAAATACCCATTTGTGGTTGAGAAATATTTGGTTGAAACCACATAGGATTAGTTTGTGGAAATGAAATAAATATATACATGCCGCCTGCGTGCGAACTAGATGCATGATCGCCATTGTCAAAAACCGCGAGGTTTTAAGGTAGAGCGAGGAGCCGTACTAGGGACGGTCCCGGTTTTAACTACCCTGCCGTTATGCTGCCGAAATTTTGAATAATATTCATGTGTTTGAATTATTTTCATTTGTTGAAACTATATTTATTCGTTGAATAGAAAACCTCCATGTGTGGAAACGTTGTTGAGTTGAAATTCATGTGTTGAATGGTGTTCGTATTATGAAATAAATTGTTTTATAACAAAATTCACATTTTTATCATCTATACGAACTATATAAAATAACAGTGTTTTGAAATGAATTGTTTTACAATAAAAATCACATTTTTATTATATAAATGAATTGTTAAAAATAGTGAAGTGTTGAAATTGAAGGCAGTTAGATGAAAATATCATTTTTATCAGAAGTGTGAAATTCATATGGGTTTGAAATCGAAGAATCGATATATATATATTTAAATAGAATTGAAATATATCGAAAAAATGACGCTGCAGTTCGTATTTTGAAACCGTGATTTTAAACGATTAGTACGGGCGATCCGACCATCGGATTTTCCTGAAATCGCAATCCTTGGGTTTGCTTTGGAAACATCTTTCCAACGGCACCAACTTTGTAAAAATCCAACGGTTGGATTTTCTGGAATGTTTAATTCAAACCTGAAGAAAAACAGCGCCAGAATCGATTATATTTATATAAATATAAATATAATTAATCGAATAACGACGCTGCAGTTCGTATTTTGAAATCGAAATTTCAAACGATTATACCGGGAGATCCGACTGTCGGATTTTCCCGAAACTGGAACCGTTGGATTCGTTTTAAAAAGATCTTTCTAATGATGTAAATTTTGTGAAGATCCAACGGTTATATTTTCAGATATGTGTAAATCAAATCTGAAGAAAAACAGCGCCACGGCCGCGTTATGGCCCTAAGCGTCGTTTTGAATAAATTGGCTATTTTAAAATAATTAAAAATAGAAATAAATCATTATAAAATATCATAAATGATATGGAATGGAAATAAACTGAATTTGCTCGATTTATGTGGTATTTGATGGTGGAATGTGTTTGGTGTGAGAATTACATTAAAGAACAAAATTGGTGTTGTCGAATGATTTAACCATTGAAATAAATTGATTTGAAATTCTAAATATACGTGAATTATTTGAAAAGGCCGAGTTAATTCTCATTTCAAAGAATTGACCGATGATTGAAAGTCGAAGATGAAGACGGTGGTAGAAGACCGGAGATCTTCACCTCGTTTGGATGGTAACCGAGGTCCTGATTGGGAGGCATCCCGAAATATGGATGATGAGTGGTGATCGTCCAGACGTACGTGGTGGTCGATGGGTTTGCAAGGTATATAGTGCCTCCGGTTTCGTTCAGACCCAGAACGGACTTGTGAATGGACTGTGTGTCTGACATTGGATTTTATTCTGTGTTGATTGATCTCTGTTAAATATACATCTGTTTGGCGGCGGAGAATTTATTCTTTTGCTGAACGCCCTTCTCTGAAACGCATGAGTTCAGAGGTTGTATATCGATGGACATCAGTCGCATGGCATGAATTGCTAGTGTAGCATGCCTAAGTGGAAAATGATCAGGGCTTCTGTTGAAAAGCAAACTCTTGTGGTGATGATCAAAGCACCGCCTGTGTGGCGTAGATTTCTCATACCTCGCAAGACTTTGCTTTTCAACAGAAGCCCTGATCATTTTCATATTATAAATGTGTCGAGTAGATTTCTCATACCAGTCCCATGACTGACTCGTAGTTTGTTTCACTTTCAAACTCGGGTGCCCCTTTTTCTACATGGGCAGCCTTGTATTCAGGTTTAGTTGGTTCATTCTGGATGGCTGGAGCTGAAGATGGATTCTATTATTTATCTCTTCTTATGCTGTTCGGCTCCTATTGTACATATTTTGTTTGTTTCCGCTGTAGACATTTATGTATAGCTGAACTGTATTTGTACTAAGTAAGATCCTGTATACTGTGTAACTCTGATGATTACTTTTATCCAGTATATTCTATTGTTCATTATCTGGTGTATTTATTTAATTCTGTTCTGCTATTATCTGTTTCTGTGTTATATTCCAAAGATTACCCTTGTCTCCGTCCGAACCGGAAATGGGGTCGTCACAAGATATTTATTAGAAAATAAATAGAATCGAGTTAAAAGTGTTAAAGAGGATAGGATATGGTTTTTGAGTAATTGGAACTTATTCTACGTTGATTGAGTTGAGTAAATTTCAAAGTGTTGATCCGATGTTGGTTTCGGCCTTCGGGATTAACACTGAGAAGTTTATTCACTTACCAATTTATAATAAGGATCAAATGAATAGAAGAGATGTAATAAGGGAATATTTATTTAGGAAATAAATAAAGTTATAAAAAGGAAATATTTATTTAGGAAATAAATGAAGTTATAAAAGGAATTAATTATTTGTTAAATAGAATTGAAAGGAGTTAATCGATTTGAATTAATCAATTAGAGTTGATTGATTGGAGTTAATCAAATTTAATTAGCGAGTTAAGTTAATCAAATTGAATTAGCGAGTTAAGTTATTCAAATTTAATTAGCGAGTTAAGTTAATCAAATTGAATTAGCGAGTTAAGATAATCAAATTGAGTTGTCGAGTTAAGATAATCAAATTGAGAAAAATAAGTTAAAATGATCAAAGTGAGTTAGTAAAAAGGGAGTTAATCAAATTAGAGTTAATCGAATAATGAATAATGATAAATTAAATTCAAAGAGATAAATTTGATTGATGATTGATCGATCGAATTTCCATTTGGGAATAAGATCGTTGTTCAACGACATGTTTTCATTGATAGTTAAATCACCGACTATCAAAGTTTGACCGTGTTTACGTTGTTAATATGGAGAGACGGGTTGGATTCTTATCCAAAGAACCACTCTGTATTGGCATAAGCGTCGCAAATATGCCAAAGAAAATTGAAGACGGAGTTAAGTGCAAGGGCTGTTGTATAAGTCCTAGGTAGAGATTACCTAGGATGGATGTACTAAATAGTGCCTTCGGTTTCGTTCAATCTCAGAACGAACGTAAATGGAAGAATGTCTGACAAAGTATTTCCAATTATCGAATGGGTTGGTCTGTATAAATATATATGGATGCAACGGATTTATTCCCTTAGCATAACATCCAGAATATTTGTGTAAACCAATTAATGATTAACGGATTTGATAATGTGGCATTCAAAGTGATCGTGTTATCAATGAATGGAAAGTAGTCGTAACCTCTGGCCTCAACATCCAGTAAATGACAAAAATTGGGCAGGCAGCATGGCTAAGTCGGTCGCACCGAAGTAGGGTGTATAATCATCTATCTAGAGAATATCCATTTGCTTCTTTAATCTATCGATGCTGTCCCATATATATACGGGAAACGGTTGCTGATCCCAACCGTTGGGGATGTACATTCGATACACTCAAGGAAATGAGTGGTCGGTCATGTGTGGCTGAGTTACAAGATGTTCTTGTTGAACTCCAGTGTATCGTTCCTAGAGTACACTGATCGAAAGGTGGTTCCATACCTTGTTATAGTTGGAAATCCATTACCCAATACGTGCTTGCGGTTTGATTGTATACTATATATGTAGAACGTGAGGTGAAAGCGTTTCTGCTAGATGATTATTATAGTTGTGGTTGATAGACATTATTATCATATCAAAAGGTTTTTGATATAAAGATATTTTGGATTCTCATAAGGGAAAAACCCGTTCCGTTATACGGCATGGTCTTATGAGATATCATTTACTTGTTCAAAGTGTTTTAAACTGTTTTACTCATACCAAACCCATGACTGACCCGGAGTTTACTTTGTTTTGTTCTACCTAAACTCTTGGGTGCCTAAATTTGTACGGGCAGTCAAGTAGTTCAGGATTTTATAGATACACTTGGAGAACTTGGAGCAGGAGGCTTCAAGATTCTATAGCTATTATTATTTCCGCCGTTGTTGTAAGTGTTGTTCTCTGAAAAGTGCTATTGTATACATATACTGTTTGTATTTCAAAAGTTATATTATATTTCATTCGTTCCGCTGTGAGATTTGTGGTTACTCTGATAATGATGTTCTTCTTCCTCTTCTATTCTAATGGTTCTATCTTATCTATCCTCACCCTCTATCTTCTTTCTATTAATTTCTTGAATTTCCAGTGCAATTTGGGGTTGGACTTGTGTTATTTAGTCGGCTCGAATTGGACCGGATTTTTGGGTCATTACAGTTGGTATTAGAGCTTAAGGTTAAGTGGATTACCATGGCTCTGTGGCGTGACTCAGTAGAGATGGGGTTAGCAATACCCTAGACTGAGATTGAGTGTATATATATGAGCACGTATTTGTTATTTGATATAAAAATTTGTTTTATATTGTGGAGATTTATTGGTCTAGTTTATGAATTCTGGTCGATATAGTAATGCAAACTGTGTTGATAGGAGTTGCTAAACACTTGAATACAATGAACCGACATGGTATGTTTTGAAAAGAGGGTAAGTGTAATAAATTTTTCCCAAGTATATATATTGGAAATATTATAATGTGTTGGTTGTTATTATAATCAAATAAGATTCTAAAAGTGGAATGGTTATAAATAACCAATTAGAATTCATATAAGTGGTATGAAAGAATTAAATCTGAAATTAAAGTCAGAATTGAAATTTAAAACTGGAAATTCAGACCAGTGTTTGTAATTGAATCTGGATTAAATATACGTGAATTTTAAAATCCTGGGAGGTTTTAAATTTGTTTTGATAAGGATATCTGGGATTGATTTCAAAATGGGAAGTGTTTAAAGGTGGTTTTGAAAGGAATATAGTATTGAACTCACTTTGATCGCTGGGAAATAAATCTGACGATGGATCGATACATCATTGGTGTAATTTTCGAGTTGCTAAGTGACAGATTACTACCAAAGATTTTGTTTTGAAATTGTTTTGCAAAAATAAGTTATTCAGGAATTCAAAGGATTTTGAATTGTTATTATGATTTCAGGTGATTTGAATAAACCCAGGAATTTAAATTCGAAAATTAAATTAACTTATGTGTTAAATAGATGAACTGGTAAAAGTGATTTATATATTGGTATTTAACTTGAAATAAGTGAATATAAAATTGAGTTGGTAAGTTGAGAGATTGAAATTTGAGATTAGAGTTTGAATGGGATTTTACTGGAGTACAAGCCAATAATTGTGTTGAGAATAAAGACAGATTGGAGTTTGATTTGGATGGCATGATATATGGAAAATTGATAGCAGATGGTAGGGATATAATCATATGCCCGACAAAAAGGTACAAGTTTATAATTGATATGAGTTTGGAATTTATGAGCCGATATGGCAAGCCGCTTAGCTGTTTGATTTTCTTTTGGTTGGAGAAGGCCTAGAGAGGCGAGTTGTGGTTTTACCGATAGGGCTATACAAAGGAGGTTATGGCAAAACTTTCCAAAAAATTTAGGCGTTAGAAAATTTTCAGAATTTTTGAAAATTTTAGTTAGTCTGAGTAAATTAATATTTCAGTCGATATTAATTAGTTCAGTTGAAACTGAAGTTAAAGGGTAAACCGATAAATATTTACCCAGTAGATAGGGTCGTCCTCTACCTTAGCAATTTCGAGGATGAAATTATTTTAAGTGGGGAAGAATGTAATGACCCATATTTTAGAGATAGGATAACAAAGTTATTTAAATATTAAAAATATCGATTTAGGGAATTTGATAACTTGAATGAAATAATATTGAATATTGAATATTGAATTAATAATTATAATATAATAATATATTATAATGTCGAAATAGTCAGAAAAAGTTGAATTGTCAGTATTGTCTGAATTGGATAGTGTAAGAGATTTGGTAGTGTTTAGATTTGAAATATAATAACGAATATATTTCATTTACAGCGTTTGAACGTATAAATTATATTATAATTAAAATCGAGCTCGAAATGACGTTGCAGTTCGTAAATTGGCGTTTCAAACTTTAACTGAATGTACAGGATTCATTTAAATCAGATTTCTATGAAACAAGAAACGTACGGAGCTGGTGGTGTATATCTTTCTAGTGGAAGAGAAAAATCAGGATTTCGTCGTATAGATTTTGAGATATGTCCAAATCAAATTTTAAAATAGTCGCTATAGAATCGTTTATCGACCGTAACGGTTTATTCGATATAACTTGAGATTGGGTCTGAATTTAGACAAGGTTCTTTTGGGAAATAGTGATAATTTAATTTTTAGAATTTTACTGTAATTTTTATTTAATTAAATAAGAAACTTTTTGTTTGGAGTATTTCGCATCCTGTAATCAACATTTTTGGGGTTTCCCAATATGAGTTAAACTACCGATATTGTTATATTGGGATCGTGGTGTGATACTGAGCACTACTGCATTGTTATCTTCGTCCGTAGCAATCGTTAGATAAAATGGAATAATTAATTATTTTGAATTGTGTAAAATTTATTACCAACCATTTTCCTTGATCGAAACTAGTCCACGTCCCTAGTAAAAGATCTGGGTATATGTTTTCCTTATGCTAAGTATGATACACGTACAAGCAGTGAAAATCTACCCTGTCAAGTTCTTATCCTTTCATTCCTTAGTGTTTAAGTCTCCTCCTTTATAAATATCGTTCTCTACCTTATGACCTAAATCCATCTCTCTACTGAAAACAAAAGGGGACGCCAGTTATTTCGCTCCCTCATCAAAATCGTGAGAGACAAAATCATAGCCTCCACTTGAAAACTTCAGCAAACAAATCTCGAGCTCCTTAAAACAAATAAAAGTTGGCTCCTTTGAAATCTCGTACGATAGCTTTTCCGATTTCTTTACCATCGCGACCTGTTCAACCTTGTTTTGAGCGATGTTGTTTTGGTTTGCTCGGCTTATGGGATCATGAGAGGGGACTGCGGGCCACCGGAACAAGCACATGCGATCTTTGTTGGGTTCGAGGGTGTATAGGAACACCTGGAAGGAGGACGAGAAACACGGTGGTTTATGGGGGAGAAACAGTTGGATGAAGTTGCGGAAAATGGAAATCGACGGAGTGAAATGAGGAGTTAGAACTGGTAAAGGGTTGGTGGATGATAATGGAGAGAAACTGGGTGGATGCGATGAGTGTGGGAGGAGGAATTGCATCACTATTGTTGGGTTCGATCGTGATAAATACTGGAAGGAGTTTTGGGTAGATTTAACATAACAATTAGATTAAGTAATGAGGGGGGAGCCGTGATTTATGAATTGGTTGGCACTGCTGTGAGATTCCTAGGTGAACAAATGGTAAGATAGTAGTGTTTAAATAGGGTGTCGAGTTCCATGGTTCGGTGTGAAGAAACATGGTTTGAATTAAGAAGTTCATGGGTGATTTCTGTGTAGTTTTCATGATGTATGAAGTATGGTGGATTTTCATAGGGGAAATATATGGATGATGGTGTTATTGTCGGGTTTGAATTCCTAGGGGTTGAGGAAGATGGTTGAAGCCGAACGTGAGTCATGGCGTCGTGTTTTATCGGGAAGCAGGTGACCGAGAAATCAAAAGGGGAGAAGAAGGATGTAGCGGGTTGGGATTTTTTGAGATGTGGTGGGCCGAGAATGTGAGAACTGGACGAAATAGTGTTCGATAGAACCGCATCGGAATACACTACAAACCGTGAAGTCTGAAATGAATTGGAGCTCATCACAATTTATAGTGAAATAAATTGTCCGTTCAGAATCAAGTGATGGTTATCATTATTAACGATGATCGTCCAATGTGAGTAAAACTCACCAACTCTGAACAGTATATTTTTATAACGTACTTTTAGAACTGTTAGATATTGATTGACTGTTGTGTGTAGATTGATTGATTGAACTGCTAGTCAGTTAGTTGAAATTATATATATATATACCATTAAATATATATGTTGATGTTGCTTATCAGAACATTTCATAATGAAATGAAGTTGATGTTAATTATATGGTTTAACATCTGTGATGCAGGGGAACAGGTTGGAGGGACCCAACTGGGTTCCTCAATATATAAAATACTGTTTTGTTTCATATATTGTGATATGTGATGTGTTGTATAATCTGTGATGATTATGTGTACTTGGTTGATAGTAATCATAATTATACGGTATTTTAAATACCAAAATGAATACTGGAAAATTAAAAAGGGAATTTTCAAAACGTATAGTGAAAATGAAATATTTATAAAATCAAAGGATTTTATAAAGGATATATTTATTAGAAAATAAATAGAATCGAGTTAAAAATGTTAAAGAGGATAGGGTATGGTTTTTGAGTAATTGGAACTTGTTCTACGTTGATTGAGTTGAGTAAATTTCAAAGTGTTGATCTGATGTTGGTTTCGGCCTTCGGGATTAACGCTGAGAAGTTTATTCACTTACCAATTTATAATAAGGATCTAATGAATAGAAGTGAAGTAATAAGGGAATATTTATTTAGGAAATTAATACAGTTATAAAAAGGAAATATTTATTTAGGAAATAAATGAAGTTATAAAAGGAATTAATTATTTGTTAAATAGAATTGAAAGGAGTTAATCGATTTGAATTAATCAATTAGAGTTGATTGATTGGAGTTAATCAAATTTAATTAGCGAGTTAAGTTAATCAAATTGAATTAGCGAGTTAAGTTAATCAAATTTAATTAGCGAGTTAAGTTAATCAAATTGAATTAGCGAGTTAAGATAATCAAATTGAGTTGTCGAGTTAAGATAATCAAATTGAGATAAATATGTTAAAATGACCAAAGTGAGTTAGTAAAAAGGGAGTTAATCAAATTAGAGTTAATCGAATAATGATTAATGATAAATTAAATTCAAAGAGATAAAGTTGATTGATGATTGATCGATCGAATTTCCATTTGGGAATAAGATCGTTGTTTGTACACCGACATGTTTTCATTGATAGTTAAATCATCGACTATCAATGTTTGACCATGTTTACATTGTTAATATGGAGAGACGGGTTGGATTCTTATCCAAAGAACCACTCTGTATTGGCATAAGCGTTGCAAATATGCCAAAGAAAATTGAAGACGGAGTAAAGTGCAAGGGCTGTTGTATAAGTCCTAGGTAGAGATTACCTAGGATGGATGTACTGAATAGTGCCTTCGGTTTCGTTCAATCCTAGAACGAACGTAAATGGAAGAATGTTTAACAAAGTATTTCCAATTATCGAATGTGTTGGTCTGTATAAATATATATGGTTGCAACGGATTTATTCCCTTAGCATAACATCCAGAATATTTGTGTAAACCAATTAATGATTAACGGATTTGATAATGTGGCATTCAAAGTGATCGTGTTATCAATGAATGGAAAGTAGTCATAACCTCTGGCCTCAACATCCGGTAAATGACAAAAATCGGGCAGGTAGCATGGCTAAGTCGGTCGCACCAAAGTAGGGTGTATAATCACCTATCTAGAGAATATTCATTTGCTTCTTTAATCTATCAATGTTGTCCCATATATATACGGGAAACGGTTGCTGATCCCAACCGTTGGTGATGTACATTCGATACACTCAAGCGAAATGAGTGGTCGGTCATGTGTGGCTGAGTTACAAGATGTTCTTGTTGAACTCCAGTGTATCATTCCTAGAGTACACTGATCAAAAGGTGGTTCCATACCTTGTTATAGTTGGAAATACATTACCCAATACGTGCTTGTAGTTTGATTGTATACTATATATGTAGAACGTGAGATGATAGAGTTTTTTCTAGATGATTATTATAGTTGTGGTTGATAGACATTATTATAATATCAAAAGGTTTTTGATATAAAGATATTTTGTATTCTCATAAGGGAAAAACCCGTTCCGTTATACGGCGTGGTCTTATGAGATATCGTTTACTTGTTCAAAGTGTTTTAAACTGTTTTACTCATACCAGCCCCATGACTGACCCGGAGTTTACTTTGTTTTGTTCTACCTAAACTCTTCGGTGCCTAAATTTGTACGGGCAGTCAAGTAGTTCAGGATTTTATAGATACTCTTGGAGAGCTTGGAGCAGGAGGCTTCAAGATTCTATAGCTATTATTATTTCCGTCGTTGTTGTAAGTGTTGTACTCTGAAAAGTGCTATTGTATACATATACTGTTTGTATTTCAAAAGTTCTGTTATATTTCATTCGTTCCGCTGTGAGATTTGTGGTTACTCTGATGATGATGTTCTTCTTCCTCTTCTATTCTAATGGTTCTATCTTATCTATCCTCACCCTCTATCTTCTTTCTATTAATTTCTTGAATTTCCAGTGCAATTTGGGGTTGGACTTGTGTTATTTGGTCAACTAGAATTGGACCGGATTTTCGGGTCATTACAGAATCGTTTCTAAAGAGATAGTTCCATTAGCATTGGAATTACTCAATGAAACAACTAAAGTCTTCCAGCTTTCGGAATGAGACCTTATAAACAAAAGAGCCTGCAACTCATCATCAAAATTGACCTCATGTTTGCCAATCGATTAACGACATCCTGAAACTCGTTCAAATGCTCTACAACCGACCATTCCTCATCCAACCACAACTGTACCATCTTTCGTACTAGAAAAGCCTTACTTGTAGCTCTCTTCAACTCATATAGCAATACTAATTTGTCCCACAACGCCTTCCTGGGTTCACAACTAGCTACATGATGGAACACCGAATCATCCAAATATTGGAGAATCAAAGAAAGTGCCATTTTTTCCAATTTCTTCCACTTTCCCTCATCCATATTCGAGGACTTCTCCCCATCTCCATTAATAGGATCATGCAAATCATTGAGTTATAGAACGTCCTCTATCTTCAGCTTCCATATACCCCATTTCTCCACATTCAAAATAGACATCTTCGAAAACGTCAGCATCTCCAACATCTAAAATCTTCAATCCAACAAACACTTCAAGCCATGCGATGATCTGAGCTCCGATACCAATTGTTGGGGTTTTGTGCACAGGAGAAGTTTTACAACAAACCCAAAAAAACAGAGTGAATCTTTTTCACCCAATCATTTGGAAACGAATGGGATTGCAAAACAAACAACAGCATAAACAATATCGAACATATGAACACAAAATATTCCACCCAACCACTCACTTTATTGATTCACCAAAATATTATTTACATCCTTTCTCAACTATCGTTACAAACAAGCATAACTTAAACTAATAACCTTATTGAGAAATAGGTAGAGAATATCTAATGGCTAAAACAGTTTGAGAAGAAAGACAATGAAGAACGATGACACCAGCACCAAGGATTCTATTTAATAACTGCCAAATTTTCCATACCTACCGAAGATGTTAGCTAGGCCTTTTATAGAATGAATTGCTTCATACCCAAGTTTTCTTGACACCCAAGTTATCTTCATATATGTCAAAAATCTATTGAATAAGCACCGAATAATCCTTGCCTTCACTTTCAAATATCCCACAAATATAGCAACAAATCTCTCCATAAAAATGGATCTACATAGATAATTTGTTACCCACAATTGTGACTTGCATATCACAAATATCAATAATCACAATCCCTTGTTACTTGATTTGATTCCTACCTATACTGTTAAAGGGTACCTTTTAAATACTTTAATGATAGGCACTTGCATGAGGAGTACACTGATTGTACACACAAAGATATGCAAGTTTCATCTTGGGGCTTTGCACGTTATCAGTTTCTAGCCAAACTGCAAACATGCAAGAATGAATTGAAATCTTGGAATAAATTAGGATCTAAGAAATTTGATCACTTACAAAATTTGGATGAGGAGGTTAAATCACTGGAGATAGCTGCAAATTTAAATCCAACTGACATGAACTTATACGATGATATGCTTTGGGCATGACATTTATTACAAGTTCAACAAAGTCAGAAAGTTTAGGCCTTCAAACAGAAAGCTAAGGTTTCTTGACTTCAACAAGGTGATACAAACTCTAAATTTTTCTACTCAAAAATGACTATGCGCCAATTTCATAACAATATATGAGCTTTTATCACTCCTGAAGGGGAACTTATGTACAAAGACTCAGAGATAGAATGTGAAGTTATAAATTATTATACCAGCCTATTTAATGGTGAGAGTACTTCAGTATTTCCAAACTTGCAATCTCCATTCACCATCATCACAACTAGTTAGTCTTTTCTATAGCAACCCATTTCTTTGCCTAAAGTAAAAAAAGTAGTTTTTTCAATTCATAACGATTCTAGTCCTGGGCCAGACGGTTTAAACTCAAAGTTCTTTAAATTACACTAGCAAATGTTGAAGTCAGATCTGCTATATGCAATGAATGATGTGTTTAGTCCACCTAAATTTCCAAATTGGAATCAACCACACCTTCATTACTCTTATTCCCAAAAATGATAACTCCAGCAACAGAAAACATTATAGGCCCATATCTTGTTGTATTGTGTACTACAAGATTTTTTCTAAAATCATATGTGAAAAAATGAAGCCTTTTTTAACTCATTTAATTTCGAAAAACCAATGTGCTTATATTTAAAGGAGATAAGTAGGGGACAACATTTTATTGGCAAATGAATTACTTTGGGATTTCAAGAAGAATGGTATCTCCAAATTTTGTGTTAAGGTTGATTTAAAGAAAGAACATGACATGGTCAATCGTCAATTTATCTGTTTTATAATGGCAGAGATGGGGTTTCCAGTCCATGTTATCAACAATATCTATGAATGTATTTCCATGCCTGGCTTTTCTACTCTCTTCCATGGAATTCCAAAGGGTTTCATCTCATCTAATCGAGGAATACGACAGGGAGACCCGCTCTCTCCTTACCTATTCACAATTGCCATGCATTATTTTTTATTAACTGGAAGAGGCAGTTACATTGCAAAAGTTTACCCCTGTTTTCACCTTCGATCCAATTACTTCACACTTGCATTATGCTGATGATTTGATGATTTTCAGTAAATCTACAACTCTCAATGCCGGTACTCTTCTTTCAGTGTTCTCTAACCTTATTGCTTATGTTGGCCTTAATGTGAATATTTTAAAAACTAGAATTTTTTTGGGTACGTCCTCCACTAATGTACAGGCTATCACAGACATACGGGGTTTTGATGTAGGGAGACTACCTATCAAATATTTGGATGTTCCCCTTTCATCCAATTAACTAAACTATTTTGAATGCAATGCATTGATACACAGGGTTCAGTGTAGGGTAGGGGGTTGGCAAGCTAAACTGTTGGGTTTAGCTGCAAGGGTAGAGCTTATTAACACAGTGATAACTCGTATAATTTTGTACTGGTTGTTTGTTTACAGATTCCCTAATTCATTTTGGATAAGCTTCAAAAGATATGATCTGATTTCTTTTGGGGAGAATCTACACATAAGTTTTCATGGAAGCAATTGTGTAAACCAAAAAATGAAGCGGGGATTGATCTTAAGCTATTAACATATTTAAAAAAGGGTTCCTCTACCAAAATGTTGTGGAACAATTTCATGAAGGATAATCTATGATGTCGATGGATGAAAAAGATACTTCTATCATAAATAGTTCTGGAATATGCATATAGATAATAATGCATCGTCTACATGGAAGGCAATGCTACGTTTACGAGTTACAAGCAAATAATTACTCAACAAAATAATTCCGAATGGGAATCATACCTCACTGTGGTTTGAACCGTGGCTTAATTGCAAATGTTTTGTTGACCTTCTTGGTACTAACAGGTTTCATATCATAGGCATGTCAAATAGCACAATTGATTTGCTACTTCAAGACAATACTCTGGATCCTCTACTCCATCCTACGACAAGAGAGGTTGCTGACGAGTTTCGGAGCATTCCAGTGTTTCCATCGAGAATACGAGATGCATATGAATCGTGCGACAGTGGTAAATTCTCTTTCAACTCTGCATGGGAAAATGTCGGAGATAAGGGATTTTTTCAACCTATGTATAAGGTCATCTGGCATTCAAGAAATAGCAAACGAACGACATTCGTCTCTATTTAGCGGCACTGGACATACTTAGTACTAAAACAAGATTACATCGGTTTGGTATTTCATCAAACACCTTGCATTCTCTATGTGATCATCACCCAGAATCGTCTCAATACCTTTTCTTTTCTTTTGATTACTTGGCTTATATTTGGGGTTCATTGAAACTGAAACTCAATTTACATCCTTCTGTGCTCTCATAAATTCGGGTAGAAGGAATTTTGTTACTCTATTCATTTCCAGAGAAGAACCAAATTCAAGATATAGCTTTTGGTGCATTAACAACTGCGGTTTATTACATTTGGAAGGAGGAAAACTGTCGTGTTTTCAAAAATCGATCGACTCATTGTTCAAACAAATTTACCCAGATTGAAAAGGAAATTGTTTTCCTCGTTCATGCCAACGGTAGCAGGATTCGAACACGCCATCAAATCATTTGTTGTTGCAGCGCTGGGGAATTGATTTATTTGACTCTGGTTAAGTAGGATATTTAAAGAAGACGACGACTTGAATCTATCTAGTGTTGATTTTGGGCTTATGAGCTTTTTACTGAATTTATTTAATCTTTTTTCCATTTCTAAATTCATGTTGTAATAATTCTATGTATCATCTTATATCCCATGTACTATTAATATATGAGATTTATATGTACTACTTTCTCTTATAAGCTTTCTAGTAGGGGGATAACAAGGTTTTGTTGAGGCATATAACGTTAGCATATGATTGGACTTTTGATAAAGCATACCAATTTTCAATATATATGTGCATTCGCATGAGAACACATACACGCGCACATGCATACACATAGACGCGCACACACACATACATACATGTGTATGTGACACATACATGTATGCTACAAAGAATGATTTTGCTTTGAATAGACAGGTACTTTCCAGAGGGAATCAATATATACTTTGACAATGTAAGCGGAGAAATAGTAGAGGTAGCAGCAGCGAACATGATAATCAATGGTTGGGTAGCTGTACGTAGAGTGATAGCAGAGTACAAAGGTGGAGGCAAAAAGGCTTCACCAGACATGCTAGATGTTATATATAACAGAATTATTATTAAAGGGTTTTTTGCTTATGGTTACTTAGAGAAGCATGGTGATATTATAGCATGGACCCATGATGTACTTAAACATAGTAAAATTCAGGTTTTTCGAGACGTTTCAGATGAGCTTGAGAGCATTCCATTGCCATTTGAGGGCTTTTTAAGGGGGATAATGTTGGGGAGAAGATGGTCAAGATAGCTGATCCTTAATTTTCTAGAAGAATTCGGATGGGCATGATTGTGGTTGTAGTTTGCTTAAGGTTGAAGTTTGATGTTGTCTTTGTGTTAGCCGGAATTAGTCACTGCAAAAAAAAAAAAAAAAAAAAAAAAAATCATTGATAAATTTTCACTGATGTAGTTAACTTACTTTTCCACTTATTGATACAATGACCGTGCCAACAGAACCACCAAATAAAAGACCTGCAGACATGGTTAATGGGATAGCTGGAATTGCAAGTATCCACAAAATGTGTGAAAACATATTTGACTTCAGTAATTAGAATTTTGAAAGAGAAACATGTAACACCCCGAATTTTAGTTAATACTAAAATTCACTAATTACAGGATAAATAATCTCAGACGTGGGAATTGGGGTTAACGGGCTGCGTTATTGCGTTCGTCTCGGAAAAATACGCGAAATAGAGTCCGAGTTTTCGAGAATCGGAGTCCGTATGGCCCGGTTATGGCCCAAAGAAGTCTGTAGAAAATTTAAAGCTAAAAACAGATTTAGAAATTTAAATATAGATTTTAAATTAGAACCAGCGGGGCCAGGCGGGAAGATTCCCGCCCTAAGCATGTCGACAGGGCTGTCGACAGGCCTGTCGACAGGGGTGTCGACTTGCCTGTCGACTTGCCTGTCGACATGGCGTGTCGAACCAGGGTGCTTGGGTGCACCAGATCTGGTTTTCTGGCTAGGGCTGGGCTGGGTTCTAGAGATTTCCTAAATCTAACGGACCTAATCTAATCTAGGGTTAATCTAAGGGCCTAAAACACTCTCCTAATCTATAAATACACCCTAAACCTACCTTAAACCATACTAAAAATAGAAATGATGGCCTCATGCCGCCAAATTAAATCTTAGAAGGAGTCTCCACTTGTTTATGAAGGAAGTTGCAAGCTAATCACTCTCTAATCAATCTCTAATCATTATCTTCTTCATATTTAGCAACTAATTCCACTTCATAAGTTTGCTAATCTTGTTTTTGGTGAGTTTCTATCACTTTAACATCAATTGTTAAAGTAAGTAGATTGGGTGTAATGAGACTTATGGTCTTAAATGCGGATTAATGAGTTTGAATCATTTATAATGATATGCTACTCTATGTTTTTCTATGTTTATGCATAATTAATAAGTGAGTTTATGCATGTTTGATAAGTTGGTTTATGCATGCTAAACAAGTTGGTTTGTGCATGATTAACAAGTGGGTTTATGCATATTTAATAAGTGGATTTATGCATGCTTAACAAAGTGAGTTATGCAAGTGATATGCAAGTTATGTATATGCTTAAATGCAAGTTTAACATGATTTGCAAGTTATGCATGCTTATGCAAGTATATGAATGCTTATGCAAGATATGTATATGCTTAAATGCAAGTTTAACATGATATGCAAGTTATGCATGCTTATGCAAGTATGTGAATGTTTATGCAAGTATGTGAATGCTTATGCAAGTATATAAATGCTTATGCAAGTATGTGAATGCTTATGCAAGTTATGTGTATGCTTAAATGCATGTTTAACATGTTATGCAAGTTATGAGAATGCTTATATGCAAGTTCAACATGTTATGCAAGATATGTGTATGATAATATGCAAGCTCATATGCAACATGTTATGCAAATCATGTGTATGATAATATGCAAGTTTGGGTTAAATGTAGTTGGGTTAGTATATGTTCATATATGCAAGTTGACATCCTCTTAACCCATGACAAAGTTATATGCTAAGCCCATGATATTTGTGATGGATCTTCCCCTTTATTATGTCATGAAATAAGAACGATTTACGTGGGGAACGATGGGGTTGGTAAATATGTTAATAAATGTATGATTGGGTATGATTAAGCATACCATAAAAATAAATTACCATAAGTGGGAATTTACCTATTGAGTTAGGTCTACCCCATGGGAATTTACCTATTGAGTTAGGTCTACCCATGTTATGGAAAACTTGATATTAATTAGGGATAATTAATATGGGGGTGATTAATTAGGTGTAATTAATCGACTAAGACACGAGGTTGGACTCATTTGTAGTGTAAAACTGCCCGGACCCGACCGGCTTAACCAGTTGCTACAAATGTCAGCCCAATGTGAGAGGTCTTAGCCATAAATTAAATACGTGATTAAAGTAAAGACACGAGGTTAGGCTCTGTTATGACGTAAGACTGCCCGGACTCTACCGGCTTAACCAGGCGGTCATAACAGCCAGTCTAATGTGGGAGGTCTTTATGGGAGATCACGGTCTTAATTAATTAAGAAACACTTAACCATATTAGCATGTAGTGGGACATGAGGGGTTAAGTGGGTGCCTTGGGTGGCATGTGGAAATTTTGTGGTTGCCTTGGGTGGCATGTGGAATCTAGTGGGTTGCCTTGGGTGGCAATAGAAAATACGATTAGAATACTTAACCAAGTGGAAACATGTAATTAAACATGATTAAAGGGTTAAGTGGGATACACTAGATATATGACAAGCTTAGGTGGGTAGCGTGTGGGGGCCCATTTCAACCAATATCCCAAATGTATCTTTGTGGGCTCGACCCATGTCGAGTGACGGGACACGCATATTGGGCTTGATTATAAGAGGCCAAAACGGGTTAGCGGTGGCAACGCAAGTCCAACGGGTTTCATATGCGTGTGTGGGCCCGGGCTGGTAGATAAGCCGTTATTGCATCGTGTAGATATAAAGCCGTGCACCGTTGATAGTATTGGGTAGCCACTTTAGGGGAGTGATACACCCAACTGTGGGACCAGCACGGGTATCTACGGTAGGGAGCCGATCGATGGGGAGTAGTGGGTACACCTAATAAAGATAGGGGCAGACGGCACCTATGTATGGGTACACGAAACTACTGGGTAAAATTGCTAGGTACACCTAGTGGAGATAGGGGCAGACGGCACCTATGTAGTGGGCTAGGAGTACATGAAACTACTGGGGAAATTTTCTAAGTCCTTGGAAGGGATCAACCTTGAAGTAGGAATGACTGGTGTGGTGCAGTTAGTAATTATCCATGGGTGGGTAGATGCGTTCTTACGGTTATCTTAGTTTATCCTAAGTAGCTGCTTAGTGCAGCCATTCATCCCCAGATATTACCATAGGTCAAGTTTATGTCTTCTCTGGTTATTTTAATGATTGTATTGTTAAAGTTATAGGACTCACTCAGACTTATGTCTGACCCCGTTGTTTTTATCTTTTTCCCAACCCTCAGGTCCTACGGTGGATCCTGGCAGTAGTGGAGCTTGATCGGATTTCTGTTCCAGTCTTTAGGAGCTTGGATAGATGTAAAGCTCCAGTTATCCAGTTATCTTTTCTTTTGTTCTGGCTATTGAATGACAGAGTGGGATTATGTACTTCTTTATTTTGATGGATATTGTACTTGACTTTTATCGTGGTTTTATGATGTAACCAGACATGTTTATTTCCGCTGTTATGAGATGATGTTTTAAAATTTCAAGTACTATTTATATCTGTCTTGTTGTAATTTTTCTGTTCTATATTCACTAAAATACTCCACCGATGCTATGGCATTCCCTTAGTGAGTGACCATAGCGGGCGTGGGGTGTTACACGTGGTATCAGAGCAAAGGTTACCGGAACAGATAAAATTTTTAGAAAACTATTTTCTAAAAACATTTTTGGAAAAGATATTTTCAAAAACATGTCTTTAAAGAGAAAAGTTTTTGAAAGAAAAGCATAATCCCCAATAGCCATATCTATATCCTTCGAATCCTTCGTTTTGAATCTTTCCTTTTTCGTTTCAGCATGGCCGAGAATCTTAACTTTCCGGAGGGTGTAACGGTACCAGTATGGTATAGGAGATTGATGGAGGCTAGGGCCACCACTGCAGGTCCAGCAAATGTTCCTCCACCAACCGTAGCACCCGATCTTCCTCCTCCCCCTCCTCCTCGCACGGATACTTTTGCTAAGACTTGCAAGGAATTTAAAGCCATGGGAGGGAAACCTTTTCAAGGATCTGAAACTTTTGTGGAGGCTAGAGATTGGCTTAAGGAGGTGGAAGAGTTGATAGATATCTTTGAGATGGAAGAAGGAAAGAAAGTCAAGTTGGCTGCTTGGTTAATGAAGGGAGAGGCCTCATTCTGGTGGGAGGTCACTAATGGGGAACGCCCCGTTGACTCTTGGGCGGATTTTAGGCAAAGATTTGTGGCAAAGTTTCTCTCAAGGGCGGAGGAAAACTTGTATATGGAAAGATTCTTGACTCTAAAGCAAGGAAATCTCTCGGTGAAGGAATATGTCCACAAGTTTAATCAATTGGCAAGGTTTGGCCTAGACATGGTGAATACACCGGAGAAGAAGGCTTTGAGGTTCGTGAAGGGCTTGAATGAACCGATGCATGGGTTGGCTATGACTCATATCCCTATGGGGGCCACCTTTGAGAAGCTAGTTGACATGGCACTCATGCATGAAGAAGAGAAGGGTCCCAATGCTAATAAGGCACCCGAGAAGAAGGGAGATCAAAAGAGACCTCAGCAACAACAGCAAAATAAAGGTGGGAAAGGCAACGGTGGCAAGGGCAAGAAGAAGAAGTGTTTCAATTGTGGGACACCTGGCCACCTAAGCAAGGATTGTCGCAAGAAGAAGACTGGCTGCTTCCACTGTGGCGAAGCAGGGCATTTAGTGAAGGATTGCCCTAAGAAGGGACAAAGGACGGGGTCTACCTCAGGAGGACAGGTGCAAGCTCTTATGGCACCGAGTCAGGCTAGGGGGCAAGTACAGGCTCTCGTGGTTCCACCAATTCAGGAAAGAGGTAGAACTATCTCCGTTGAAAGTCTGGTTTTTCTATTTGATCATCCGGTCCGTACATTGTTTGATTCAGGCGCATCGCATTCATTTATCTCATCATCATTAGTTGAGTCACTGCACTTAGACACCAGTCTGGTAGATGATCCCTTGGTTGTTTCAAACCCAATTGGGGGCTCCACTTATTTGTCCATGATATGTTTGGGTTTGAAGATTTCTATACTTAGCATTGAGTTTAGATGTGATGCTTTTGTGTTGGGCTTCACGGGCTATGGGTTGATTTTGGGCATGGACTGGTTATCCAGTAATGGTGCCATTCTTGATTGCGAAAGGAGAGTTGTTAGGCTCATGAACCGCTTGGGTAACACTCTCGAGATTTCTTGTAATCCCAGGGACTCTGTTATGCTAAGTTATCTTGAATCGCTTGACGCTTCGGTCGAGAGTTTGCAGTCTGTTAGAGTGGTCTGGGAATATCCGGATGTGTTTGAGGAGGTGAAGGGCTTACCTCCGAAGCGGGAGATTGACTTCCGAATATATCTGGTGGATAATGCTAAACCTGTATCTTTACCAGTGCGCCACATGGCTCCTCGTGAGAGGAGGGAACTCCATAAGCAAGTAGGGGAGTTGCTTGAGAAGGGGTTCATAAGACGAAGTATATCGGAGTGGGGTGCTCCAGTAGTATTTGCTACGAAGGCGGATGGGTCCCTCAGACTTTGTGTAGACTATAGAGAACTCAACAAGCTCACAAAGAAGAATAGACACCCATTGCCAAGGATTGATGATCTTTTCGATCAGTTGGTTGGCGCTTCAGTATTTTCTCAGTTGGACTTAGCCACGGGGTTTCATCAGTTGAGGGTGGCTGAGGATAGCATAGACAAGACTGCCTTTAGAACTCCGGATGGTTTCTATGAGTGGCTGGTGATGCCATTTGGGTTGACGAACGCCCCTGCATACTTTGTTGATTTGATGAGTAGGGTGTTCAGGGAGTTCCTTAATAAATTTGTGGTGGTCTTTGTGGACAATATCTTAGTATTTTCTAAGAGTGAAGAAGAGCATGCCCTACATCTTGGGGAGGTATTGAAGACTCTTCGAGCACATAGCCTTAAGGCTAAATTCTCTAAATGTCACTTCTGGAGGAAGGAAGTGCGGTTCTTGGGGCACGTGGTCTCCAAGGAAGGGATAGCTGTGGATCCCGCGAAGGTAGTATCGATTCAGGATTGGAAGGTTCCGAAGAATGCTACCGAAGTAAGAAGTTTCTTGGGGTTGGCGGGTTATTATAGGAAGTTTATCAAAGACTTCGCGAAAATATCAGCCCCATTAACCCGCTTGACGAAGAAGAATCTTGTTTTCACATGGGACGTAGATTGCGATGATGCGTTCCGACGGTTAAAGAGAGCTTTAACCACCGCTCCAGTTTTAGTGTTGCCAGATGGGAGCAAGCCATTTGTTGTCTATACCGATGCCTGTGGGACAGGACTTGGCGCAGTCTTAATGCAAGAGGGAAGGGTAATAGCCTATGGTGGAAGGCAGTTGAGGGCACATGAGAAAAATTACCCTATCCATGATCTAGAGCTGGCCGCTATTGTTTTTGCGCTTAAGATTTGGCGCCATTATCTTCTTGGTGAGAGATTCGAGTTGTTCACTGACCATAAATCATTGAAGCACTTATTCTCTCAGAAGGATTTAAACTTAAGACAGCAAAGGTGGATGGAGTTCTTAGCATCTTATGATTTCTAGATAGCGTATACCCCTGGCAAGGGTAACGTGGTGGCGGACGCCTTGAGCAGGAAAAGGTTGTCCTTGAGTCCATTGTTCGTGGAACAACGAAGCTTGGAATTTATCTCGATGTTTGATTTCAGACCTTCCATTGACTATGTACCCGGTTTGCTAGCTTCTTTGGAAGTTAGACCTACTCTTTTGGGGCGGATTGGAGAAGCACAGAGGGGCGACCCACAGTTGGTTGAGTTAGTAGAGAAGCTCAAAAGGGGGGAGTCGTCCAGCCATTTGAGTAGGTATACCCTAGACGATAGGGGGTGCTTGCGTAGAGACGGTAGACTTTGTGTACCGCAAGACGAGGGTTTGAGGAAGGCTATTCTTGATGACGCACACCGTTCTAGGATGACCATTCATCCCGGTGGGGACAAGATGTACCAAGACATGAAGAGGGTTTTCTTCTGGGCCGGTATGAAGAAAGATGTGGCCGAGTTTGTCGCTCGATGTTTGGTGTGCCAGCAAGTGAAGGCGGAGCAAAGGAAACCAGGTGGGTTGCTTCAACCATTGGAGGTTCCGCAATGGAAGTGGGATAGCGTCTCGATGGATTTTATTGACGGGTTACCCAGGTCGAGGAAGGGTAATACAGGAATTTGGGTGGTGGTAGACAGACTTACTAAGAGCGCCCATTTCATACCTGTGAAGAGCAAGAGGACTGCTCCATGGCTAGCTTCAGTATATCTTCGAGAGATAGTTCGATTACATGGGGTACCCTCTAGAATAGTAAGTGATCGAGATCCTATCTTCACTAGCGAGTTCTGGAGAAGTTTGCAAGAAGCGGTGGGGACTCAATTGTGTCTGAGCACCGCATATCATCCTCAGACGGACGGCCAGACTGAGAGGGTGAATCGTGTTCTAGAAGACCTTTTGAGGCTTTGTATCTTAGATTTTGGAGGTACATGGGAAGAGCATCTTCCATTGGTGGAGTTCGCATATAATAACAGCTTTCAGTCCAGTATTGGTATGGCTCCTTTCGAAGCTCTCTATGGAAGGCCTTGTCGATCACCTACATGTTGGTGGGAATCTACGGATAAGATCTTGCTTGGGCCTGATATGGTTAGGGAGACTTCAGAGAAGATCGATTTGATTCGAAGAAGGATGAAAGCAGCGCAAGATAGGCAAAAATCTTATGCGGACAAGAGAAGAACGGATCTTGAGTTTGAGGTTGGGGATATGGTTTTTGTTAAGGTATCTCCGTTGAGAAATGTTGTTCGCTTCGGATCCGTTGGGAAGTTAGCACCGAGGTTTGTTGGGCCGTTTCCTATCAAGGAAAGGATTGGACGGATGGCATATAGGGTGGAGTTGCCCGACAGACTTAGTGGTGTTCATGATGTATTCCATGTATCACATCTGAGGAAGTGCTTACATGAGACCGCAGAGGTGGTAGAGCCGAGCTTGCTTAGAGATGTAGAGATAGAGCGTGATGCGACTATCCGACGAGCTCCTACTCGCATCCTTGGGTCAGAGACTAGGAAATTGAGGAATCGAGAGGTTCAACTAGTCAAAGTGCAATGGGGAGAAGATGAGAGCAACGCAACTTGGGAGACGGAAGCGAAGATGCTTTCATTGTACCCATTTCTTTTTGAGGGTATGTCTTTACTTTCTCCTTTATCGCTTGTCTAGTACTTATCTTATCTTCGGTATGTCCTCTCGTTAGTACCTTTTACCTTTAGATAGGGTAAACCTATGGTTGAAACATGTGTTTGAGACATGTTATGGTTGATGGATGCAAGTGGATGCAAGTGTTTGCTAGTGGTTGCTCGTGGATGCATATACACACACTCTAGGCACTAGATCGGCTCAGTCACTTCATATTGCATATTGCATAAAATTGTGTGTAGGAAGATATATTTATGGATGTATAATGTTTGTGTTATCACATGGATGATGCATTTTGGTGAATGATTTTGCACTCATGTAGATATTGTATGTGTCGATAGGGTTCTCTCGCATACATAATGGATGCATGGCACTATCATGGTTTGCATATGTTCATACATTAGATAGGGAACATATACACACACTTTTTGCATATGCTCATACATCATTAGAAACTGTTTAAGGACAATGGATGCCCGTGGTTGATGATTTGAGTAGATGGTTGTTTGGATGGTAGGATATGCATTCTCCTTAGCTTAGAGATTTCGGGGACGAAATCCTTTAAGGAGGGGAGAATGTAACACCCAGAATTTTAGTTAATACTAAAATTCACTAATTACAGGATAAATAATCTCAGACGTGGGAATTGGGGGTAACGGGCTGCGTTATTGCGTTCGTCTCGGAAAAATACGCGAAATAGAGTCCGAGTTTTCGAGAATCGGAGTCCGTATGGCCCGGTTATGGCCCAAAGAAGTTTGCAGAAAATTTAAAGCTAAAAACAGATTTAGAAATTTAAATATAGATTTTAAATTAGAACCAGCGGGGCCAGGCGGGAAGATTCCCGCCCTAAGCATGTCGACAGGGCTGTCGACAGGCCTGTCGACAGGGGTGTCGACTTGCCTGTCGACTTGCCTGTCGACATGGCGTGTCGAACCAGGGTGCTTGGGTGCACCAGATCTGGTTTTCTGGCTAGGGCTGGGCTGGGTTCTAGAGATTTCCTAAATCTAACGGACCTAATTTAATCTAGGGTTAATCTAAGGGCCTAAAACACTCTCCTAATCTATAAATACACCCTAAACCTACCTTAAACCATACTAAAAATAGAAATGATGGCCTCATGCCGCCAAATTAAATCTTAGAAGGAGTCTCCACTTGTTTATGAAGGAAGTTGCAAGCTAATCACTCTCTAATCAATCTCTAATCATTATCTTCTTCATATTTAGCAACTAATTCCACTTCATAAGTTTGCTAATCTTGGTTTTGGTGAATTTCTATCACTTTAACATCAATTGTTAAAGTAAGTAGATTGGGTGTAATGAGACTTATGGTCTTAAATGCGGATTAATGAGTTTGAATCATTTATAATGATATGCTACTCTATGTTTTTCTATGTTTATGCATAGTTAATAAATGAGTTTATGCATGTTTGATAAGTTGGTTTATGCATGCTAAACAAGTTGGTTTGTGCATGATTAACAAGTGGGTTTATGCATATTTAATAAGTGGATTTATGCATGCTTAACAAAGTGAGTTATGCAAGTTATATGCAAGTTATGTATATGCTTAAATGCAAGTTTAACATGATTTGCAAGTTATGCATGCTTATGCAAGTATATGAATGCTTATGCAAGATATGTATATGCTTAAATGCAAGTTTAACATGATATGCAAGTTATGCATGCTTATGCAAGTATGTGAATGTTTATGCAAGTATGTGAATGCTTATGCAAGTATATAAATGCTTATGCAAGTATGTGAATGCTTATGCAAGTTATGTGTATGCTTAAATGCATGTTTAACATGTTATGCAAGTTATGAGAATGCTTATATGCAAGTTCAACATGTTATGCAAGATATGTGTATGATAATATGCAAGCTCATATGCAACATGTTATGCAAATCATGTGTATGATAATATGCAAGTTTGGGTTAAATGTAGTTGGGTTAATATATGTTCATATATGCAAGTTGACATCCTCTTAACCCATGACAAAGTTATATGCTAAGCCCATGATATTTGTGATGGATCTTCCCCTTTATTATGTCATGAAATAAGAATGATTTACGTGGGGAATGATGGGGTTGGTAAATATGTTAATAAATGTATGATTGGGTATGATTAAGCATACCATAAAAATAAATTACCATAAGTGGGAATTTACCTATTGAGTTAGGTCTACCCCATGGGAATTTACCTATTGAGTTAGGTCTACCCATGTTATGGAAAACTTGATATTAATTAGGGATAATTAATATGGGGGTGATTAATTAGGTGTAATTAATCGACTAAGACACGAGGTTGGACTCATTTGTAGTGTAAAACTGCCCGGACCCGACCGGCTTAACCAGTTGCTACAAATGTCAGCCCAATGTGAGAGGTCTTAGCCATAAATTAAATACGTGATTAAAGTAAAGACACGAGGTTAGGCTCTGTTATGACGTAAGACTGCCCGGACTCTACCAGCTTAACCAGGCGGTCATAACAGCCAGTCTAATGTGGGAGGTCTTTATGGGAGATCACGGTCTTAATTAATTAAGAAACACTTAACCATATTAGCATGTAGTGGGACATGAGGGGTTAAGTGGGTGCCTTGGGTGGCATGTGGAAATTTTGTGGTTGCCTTGGGTGGCATGTGGAATCTAGTGGGTTGCCTTGGGTGGCAATAGAAAATACGATTAGAATACTTAACCAAGTGGAAACATGTAATTAAACATGATTAAAGGGTTAAGTGGGATACACTAGATATATGACAAGCTTAGGTGGGTAGCTTGTGGGGGCCCATTTCAACCAATATCCCAAACGTATCTTTGTGGGCTCGACCCATGTCGAGTGACGGGACACGCATATTGAGCTTGATTATAAGAGGCCAAAACGGGTTAGCGGTGGCAACGCAAGTCCAACGGGTTTCATATGCGTGTGTGGGCCCGGGCTGGTAGATAAACCGTTATTGCATCGTGTAGATATAAAGCCGTGCACCGTTGATAGTATTGGGTAGCCACTTTAGGGGAGTGATACACCCAACTGTGGGACCAACACGGGTATCTACGGTAGGGAGCCGATCGATGGGGAGTAGTGGGTACACCTAATAAAGATAGGGGCAGACGGCACCTATGTAGGGGTACACGAAACTACTGGGTAAAATTGCTAGGTACACCTAGTGGAGATAGGGGCAGACGGCACCTATGTAGTGGGCTAGGAGTACATGAAACTACTGGGGAAATTTTCTAAGTCCTTGGAAGGGATCAACCTTGAAGTAGGAATGACTGGTGTGGTGCAGTTAGTAATTATCCATGGGTGGGTAGATGCGTTCTTACGGTTATCTTAGTTTATCCTAAGTAGCTGCTTAGTGCAGCCATTCATCCCCAGATATTACCGTAGGTCAAGTTTATGTCTTCTCTGGTTATTTTAATGATTGTATTGTTAAAGTTATAGGACTCACTCAGACTTATGTCTGACCCCGTTGTTTTTATCTTTTTTCCAACCCTCAGGTCCTACGGTGGATCCTGGCAGTAGTGGAGCTTGATCGGATTTCTGTTCCAGTCTTTAGGAGCTTGGATAGATGTAAAGCTCCAGTTATCCAGTTATCTTTTCTTTTGTTCTGGCTATTGAATGACAGAGTGGGATTATGTACTTCTTTATTTTGATGGATATTGTACTTGACTTTTATCGTGGTTTTATGATGTAACCAGACATGTTTATTTCCGCTGTTATGAGATGATGTTTTAAAATTTCAAGTACTATTTATATCTGTCTTGTTGTAATTTTTCTGTTCTATATTCACTAAAATACTCCACCGATGCTATGGCATTCCCTTAGTGAGTGACCATAGTGGGCGTGGGGTGTTACAAA
This sequence comes from Allium sativum, assembly GCA_030737875.1. Taxonomy (NCBI): domain Eukaryota; kingdom Viridiplantae; phylum Streptophyta; class Magnoliopsida; order Asparagales; family Amaryllidaceae; genus Allium; species Allium sativum. The sequence continues at coordinate 674,552,623 of CM060913.1, read as the reverse complement.
ACATGAAAAAGATATGCTCTTTTTACCCCAAAGTTATGTTTGGGATTTCCAATTATGGCAAGGGAATTACGATTTAGTTTTCAACATTATGTACATGTAAAGAATCACATGGAAAGTAAGCTTGTGGCAACGAATATTCGATTATCCAAAAAGAATCATAAAAAAAATAGTTAAAAGAAAACTTACATCCAACATGTTTTGGGTCAATAATCAGTTGACCCAAATGTGTGAAATATGCCAACATATGATACGTTCTAGTGACTTTTGTCTGATTATTTCTTTATTGAGTTGGATGAATATATATGTTGTTCAAATATGAAATTGAGAGTTTTTGGTCCAAACCAAACTCTGTTGTCATCATTTGTTAACCTATTTACATTTTCAATTCTTCCAAAAATTATCTAAAACATCAACAAAGCATTAGAGCACTTACAACAGCACAGTAGTTTTGAGGTGGGGAAGAAGAAAGAAAAAACGTGAGTAATCCCCACTCACCCAGCAGTGAGCGAGGAAAAAGAAAAAATAAATAAAAAGTTACTAAATGGGAATCAATTTCCCATTTAGTGTACAATGCGGGAAATTCCCCCCTTTTTCCCCTAGACCTGCACTGTTGGAAGTGCTCTTAACCATATCCCAATCCTTTTAGGATGCATGTAAGAATTTTTTACTTATTCCCATTATAGTCTTCATTGAGTCCATTCTAAAGGCCAAATCAAAAGTGCTTATAGTTGAGAAGAAACACGTCTTTGAATACCGACGCTATATTCAAAAAATGCAAGTAAAACATGTGACACCCCACGTCCGTTAATGTCACTCAAACAAGAGAATGCATTAAGTGTCGTGAAGCATTATAGGTAAACAGAAACAGAAACATCACAAGACAAATATAAATAGCAGCGGAAAATTTAAAACTTTATTAATCGTAAATCATCGCAATTCAAAATTTGGTTACATCATATGTCTGAAATATATAAAACCCATTACATCATTAAAACTTCTGTCTTGTACTTAAAATATCATAGTACAATAATAAAAGAAGCATAATCCCCAAAAGAAACTACCAAAGTAGAAAAGATAAGAGCTTGAGCAATATATTAAAGCAACTCCAAAGCAAGACGATAACAAAATCTTGATCAAGCTTGAATATTTCCACCCTGAGAACCTGGGGGGAAACGGAAGAGAAAGAAGAGGAAACAAAATGGGCTAAACATAAAGTCAGGCGAGTCCAATTACTTTTAGCATATAAATATGTAAAAGAATCATGACAGACATATAAAGTAGATAAGAAAGATAACATCATAAAAGATAGGTATGACAAGGTAAACATGATAAACATGATAGAGTGTATACGCTTCTCTAATGATTCCTTTGCACCAATACTTGTATAACCAGAATGAGATGATCCTAATAATTGTAAGATGGTAGACTTAGGTGTACTTCCAGTGGGAGGTTTTTGCTCCCATACAATCAACAGGCAGCCCAACATTCCAGAATCACCTTTGAGAGTAATAACGTGCTCCTAAACATACCGGAGTCTAAATGTACCCTAATTACTACCTTAATTGATCGGCTCCCTACTCCGTAGATACCCGTGCTGGCCCCACAGTAGGGTGTATCACTCCCTAAGGTGGCAACCCTTCGTTTTTGGGAGTGCACAACCATATCTACTGGTGTCATGACGTCTTATTTTCCTTTGTCCGGACTCTGCACGCACATGACCTGGTCGGTACACGCCGCCCACACCGTCTCCCATGTTTGGATCTCTTATATTTAGCCCAGTAAGCGTGCCCCGACTCCGACCTAGTTTGGAGTACACGTTTGATACCTATATATGAGTTACTAACTGAAACGGGTCCCACACACAAGATGATGCAATCTCTCCACTCTGTCTTGCATCCCCACTACTAGGTTTTCCATAGTATATGCCTACCTACTAGAGTCATAAAATTTTATAATCCCAACAGGTTAAGTTTGTGGGCCTATATATAAATATTACTCACCAAACCAAGATTTACTTAACTCACCAACTATTTCAAACAAGTTTACTTAACGCCTATTTAATTTATCATATTCATACAATCTCTATGGATTCAACTAGGTTAAGTATTCAACTTCATAGCCATATTCATTTATGGTTAAAATGTACTAGACCTCCCACATTAAGCCTACCACTTGTGGATGCTGGATATGCCGGTCGGTTCCGGGCAGACTTCTTCCACAAGTCGGGCTTAACCTCGTGTCTAAGTATGTCTCCTATATATGCACTTAGACCCCTCACATTAGATTCACCACTTGCGGTCGATGAATATGCCGGACGGTTCCGGGAAGACTTCCACACAAGTGTAATCTAACCTCGTGTCTAAGCATGGTTACAGTTTCTAATTACTGTAATCCTAGTCATTTTCAATATCAACCAATTTACCTATGTCGTTATAGGTTTTCATGCCCATTTCCCAAGTTATGTTCATAATGAACCACATGCCCCAAATTAATATTATTATATTTCATTCAAGTTATGCCCAAATTCCCAATTACAAATTACACCCAATATTAATGTTTTCCCCTCGTTCCCGATTCAACGCGTTCGCTTAATTTAGCGGCATGCCTAGGCTCGTGAGTAGCCTGGCTATAGAAATAAAAGGGAAAGGATGAAGGGAAGATGATAGAAATGATCATACGAACAAGATTTACATATAAAGGCATAAACATATAGTGGCATAGTGACAAGATAAGCATATAGGAACAGATCTGATGAACATGTGACAATAGAACTACTATAATAGGGATGTCATAACATGCATGATAAGATCTAATGAATGGGATAACCAAGTATAACAAATCTGATTTAGCCACAAACATAATGGTAACAAGCACGATGTGATCTAAACAATGGACTAGATCTACAAACAATGGCAGGTCCGACATGATAAAGGTTAACATCTAAGCCATAGCCATGTCAGAATATTATAGATACACAGGTTATAGCAGATCTGACATGATTGAAGTAGTCATAGGCGTAGATCCCAGTTATAGTCATGCCAAGGTTAACTTTTTAATTATTTAGATCTAAAAGTAACTTAAACTCACAGTGTTTGGATCTAGAAAAATAGAAAATGAATTGCTGGCGTTGAATCACAGATCTTTAAGCTTGAATAACTTGATTACAGAAGAAGAAAAGACTTGATTTGATCTGGACAGAGGCAACATCTAGTTCTCCATTATTATTTTTTGGTGTGCAAAAACATGAGAAATGAGGCCATATTTATAGATGCCCTAAAACCCAAATCTGCCAAATCTGATGCAGGGGGGTCGACCCATGGGTCGACACCCCCCTTGAGGGGTTGACCTAGGGGTCGACTCACTCCATGAGGTGTCGATACCCCTGAGCGGGATTTTTGCCGCCTCCCCATATTTTGAATTTTGAACTGATTTTTGAACTATATATATATTCTTCTTGTGCGTATACAAACTTCAAACCTTAATAACTTCTTCATACGGTGTCCATTTTACATAAACCAGGTGTCTATTTTGACCAGAATTCCAAGATGAACGCAATGGCGCAGTCCATTTTACTTAATTCTGAATATTAAATTAATTATTATTTAATTTATCATTTTTACTATTGTTAAATTTACGGGGTGTTACAAAACACTTGGTATAAAAATGATATTGGAAATTTCTTTTACTTCAACTTGAAAAACTTCTTAAACAAAATATATGGACCCATCAATCTCTACAATATAAAAGAAGTAAATAAAGGACCAATTAATGCATTAGATACACAATCATGCAGTCATCTCATTTATACCTCCATTTCCCCTATTTACCCAAGAACTAAGATCACTGGTATAACCGTAAGCATTTATTGAAACATATATGCATGTAATCTTTTTCTTGTTTATCAACCATCTCACCATGAACAATTTAAATCCTTTTTATTATTTCCTTTGATCCAAAGAAATAGTTTTCTCCTTTTTTTTTAAAAAAAAAAGAGAAATAATATGCCTTTGCTCTCGCCAAGAAGTTCAACTTCTATTTCTTAAATGGTTTTGCCTTTAGTTTCTACAACATTTCTCTTGGCAAATATTGTTCCAATCAAGCAGAAACACACGAACATTAAATGCTAGGAAAATTGCATCTTTTGCAAAATTGATCAGAATCTTATTTACCCAATTACTTAAAGAATAACATGGAAATGAAATTACATGCAAAAACACAAGATATTCCACCCAACCACCTTTTTTATTAATTCACAAAACAACTTTTGTTTACAATCAATGGATAAAAAATAAAAAGTAAACAAACTACAATTGAATCAATAACCTTATTAAGAGAGTGAAAAAATATTTAGATGACTACAAATACTTATTGGTGAAGAAGAACAATGAAGAATGATGGCAAACCTTTGGATCAACTATTTCGGTCTCACAATCATAATTCCTCTTCAAGGCACAAGCCCTGGAGGCACAAGACCTCTCAATTTTCGATACCAATAATCCAATCTTTGATGCTGCATTTATAGAATAATAGAAGGCCTAGGCAAAATATCCAATTTTCCATTCATAATATATTTTAATAAATATTCCTAAAATAACCAGTGAAAAACAGGAAACCTGCCCCTTCCTCAATATTCCTAAAATAACCGGTCAAAAACAGCAAACCAACATCTTCCCCAATATTCCTAAAATAACCGGTTCACACACTGTCTTCTCCACTACAAAGCACTCATCAGAACACGTTGTCTTCAAAATACATGTGACTGAATATCACAAATCACAACACTCCACCTTGATATGAAATTACATCATCGAGCAAGTCATCCGACTACCATGGACATGTGATATCACAAATCACAAATTACTTCACCTTAATATGAAATCACATCAACACTCCAACAGTCACCAAACAAGTAAACCTAGCTCTTTCAATGACCATTTACTCTCAACTAATACAACCCTCGATTTCAAGGCCACCAGATACACCCTACCTTTTTCGGAGTACAGCGAGACTCAATTGATTTCCGAGATACAATCACACCCAAACGGAGTACCCAATTGATTTTCGGGCTACAATCTCACCTAAACGGAGTACCCAATTGATTTTCGAGCTACAATTACATCCAATCGATTTAAACGGGCTAGGACCACACCTTCTCAATTACAAAACACAACCCACCGCCTGCAAAAGATGCATCTTCCACCATGAGCTGCATAATGCAGAAACCAACAGTCTAAAATTGTTTGTAATACCCTAAGGTTCTCCAACTTGTGGATTTTCCAAATCGACACCCGTATACCACTTGATTAAAGCTCCTTCCCCAATCTCTATCGATTCTTCGGGCACCATAAACATGAAGACTCAAGTCAAAATCATGAATCAAATCACCAAGGTATAGACAATTTAAACTAATTTCCTTCTTCTTCGTCTGCTTCCATCTTCCCTCATCCATATCAGAGGGCGTCTTCCCATCTCCATCATTCAGATCATGAAGATCATTGAGGTAAAGCATATCCTCCATCTTAGGCTTTCAAATCCCCCAATTTCTTCCATCAAAAATAGTCATCTTCGAAAACGCCATCATATCTGACATAACAAAAAAATCCATTTTTTTTCCAATCCAAAATCACTCTAAGCTTTATGCTTATCTTGCTCTGATACCAACTATTAGAAAAATTACACTTTTTATGGAATCGGCCAGGATCTTATTCACCCAATTATTTAAAGCTGATTTCTATAAAAAACACGGATATGAAATTACATCCATAAACACAAGATATTCCACTCTATCACCCTCTTTATTGATTCACAAAACAACTTTTGTTTACACTCAATGGATCGAAAACCAAAAGTAAACAAACTACAATTGAACCAATAACCTTATTGAGATAAGAAAAAATATATCTAGATGACTGCAACTCTTGTTGGAGAAGGAGAATAACGAAGAATGACGGAAAACCCTTGGATCAAGTATTTCAGCCGCAATCCCATCATTATTCTTCTTCAGGGCACAAACCTTAGAGGCACAAGACCTCTCAATTTTCAATACCAATAATCCAATCCTTGATGCTGCTTTCATAGGATAGGCAAATTATCCAATTTTCCCCTTAGAATATACTTTAGGAGTATATTTCTAAAATAACCAGTCGAAAACAGGAAACCTGCCTCTTTCTCAATATTCCTAAAATAACTGGTGAAAAATAGGAAACCTGCCTCTTCCTTAACATTCCTAAAATAACCGATTCACACACCGACTTCTGCACTACAAAGCACTCATCAAAACACGTCGTCTTCAAAATATATGTGATTGAATATCACAAATCACAACATTAAATACACAAATCTTAATCCTACTTCCTCCAACAATCGTATAAACAACAAACCAACAAAGAAGTTCACCACCTGAAATTCTCTAGGGTTATCTTTGTTATAACATATATAGTTTATTTTATTTGCTTGGTTTATACATATACATACATGTTGGAAAATGATGTTTTGATGACAACAACCTTATTTCAATTATCATTGATTATAAAATATATACTAACACATTTTGTATAGAATATGTGTATATACACATATGCAGGAATTAATATACAAGAAATATTACAGAAGACTGTACAGTTTAAAAATAATAGAAATTCAGAATTTACAGAAATATCAATACTCGTGAGTATTCAAGATTTCAAGAGTTTAAGAGTTCAAGATTAATATAGTTATAGAGTCTAAATTTTGTAAGACTCTAAATAGCACTCCAGGTTCAATATTCAAATTCTGATTTTCATACTCTATTTTCTATCCTCAATTCTCTCAATTATATTTTTTATCTTTTTTATTTTTTTTACTTAACTTTGTTTTTCAAACCTAATTTTTAAATATTTATGATTTTAAATTTTATATAGTTTAGAACCTTATAATTTTATAAATATGTCTATGTAGTTTAAATTTATGTATTCATATGTTTTTCTACTTTATAATATTAATTTACAACACTATATTTTTATTCAAGAATTTCCACAATCATATTCATATTAAAATACTTAAAAAATGTTTAAAATTCAAATTTACACTAGAGTATGTTGATATACATAAAACACTATGTTGACATATAACTGTCAGAAATTTAAATTTAAAAGAAAGTGTCTTTTCACCATTTTAAATGTTTCAGAAATGTTACAACCTTTCACACACTTTAAAAAGGGCTTGAATTTGAATTTTGAATCATATCTTCTTCTCACTTTCACTCTCTTTCATTATATAATTATTATTTATCATTTTTATGATTTCTACACTTATACTCTATCGAATTCAATTTTGTTTTGATCAAACTTCTTCTCTCTACACTCTCTACTCATCTCTCTCTATGAATCTATGTGCTATTGAAGAGTTATAGGGCTGTTTGTAATTGCTTGAGTTAAGTAAATTAGGAATCAGTGTGTTCCATGTCGCCGCGAAATCAAGGAAGTTGGAATCAGTGTGTTCCTTGTAGCCGAAAAATCAAGGGAAGTAGGAATCAGTGTTTTCCTTGTAACCGTGAAATCAAAGAAGTAGGAATCGGTGGTATCCCTTGTAGCCGTGAAATCAAGGGGGTTGTACTTGGCTATTGATATAGTAATAAAGCTCTGCGCAATCCAGCGTTGTGTGGGACTGGACGTAGGAGCAATCCGAACCAGTATAAAATCCGCTATGTTCTTTCCTTTTCTGTATTTTTATTTATGTTTATTTAGCATCTGTGTTTGAGTCTGTGTATATAATTGTGTTTATAGTATTTGATTCATTTTTTTATTCACATAAGCCTTTGATTTTGTTTAAATTCTCACAAGCACTATTCACCCCCACCCCCCCTCTAGTGTTTGATTTGCCTTAATGATCCATTCTGTAATCCCTAGCAATTGGTATCAGAGCAAGGTCTTTCAAAAAGTTCATAATCTGATTTTTGAAACTTTTAATGGAAAATTTTGGAATCTCTATTAATACTAGTATCAATTCATGCATTATATCAATGTTGAAAGAGTCTGCATATAGTAATGTTAAAGAGGGATGTGATCTACTGAAATATTGTTCAATTTAGAAAAGGTTGGGTTCTATGACTTTTGAAAACTCAAAAGTTGAAAAAATGGGTAAAATGGCCATTGGCAATTCAAATTCTTAAAAGGTGGCTGTTGGAAATTCAAATCCTGAACTGGTGAATTACATGGCTATTTAAAATTCATTCTGGAAAGCAATTGGTGGAAATTAAAAAAGCACAAATGGATACTGGATAGTGGCCGTTCGAGACATATGACTGGAAATCCAGAACTACTCAATAATCTGAAGTTGAAGACAGAGGAATGGTGAACTTTGGAGATAACTCTAAAGGGTACATTATAAGAATAGGCAATGTCAGTAATTCTGAAACTCATATTATTTCTGATGTGTTATTAGTTAGGAATTCAAAACACAACTTGCTAAGTATAAGTCAACTTTGCGATTAGGGTTATAAAATAAATTTTGAAAAGAATAAATGTTTCATAGAAAATAGGCATTCAAAAGTTATATTCGAACGAGATAGAAAGAAAAATATCTATATATTGATTATGAAAATCTCCTGCGATAATTTATGTCTTATGGCCAATACAAGTGATCCCTGAATCTGGCATAAAAGATTTGGTCATACAAATTTCAAACACATTTCTAGGATTCCTAAATTAGATTCAGTTAGACGATTACCCAAAATGAAATTTAAAGTTAATAATTTATGCGATGCATGTCAACTCGGAAAATTAAAGAAGAGTTCGTTTAAATCAAAAGAAGAAATTACAACTTCAAAAGCATTAGAGTTAACACTACAACAAAACAGAGATCTAACAGCAATATCGAATAGCGTTTACGTCTATCTCTTCAAAATCTTCGAAGCATTCCTTTGTACGAAACGCTATTCAAGGAAAAAAGCGGCAACTATAATACTTTGTGCAGGAACTAAAAATTGGCATTGTCCTTTCCTCCACAAAACAACTCTCTTCTGTTTCTTCATCGCTCCCAAGAAAATATCTTGGATTGCAAAATCCCTAATCCCAACATCGAACCCAAAAAATCCATAACCCGCAAAATCAAAGACAGTGAATTCACCGTAATCACTCCTCTCATCAACAACGGGTTTCGCATCTCCTCAATTTGAGTGAGGATGAGAGGTACTGATAATTTTATTGTATATTTTTCGCTAATTTGTTAGTTTACTAATCTGAATTAACATATTAGTTGTTCGAAAATGCTAGTATCATGATAATTTTTCTACAAACTGAATTCACGTGTTTCAACAATATTTGATTTGTTATATATCGAAAAATCAAAATATCTGTTATATTTTTGAAAATATGTGTGAATCAAAGATGTAACTTTGATGCATCCTTTTGAGACTCTTGTTTTATGATGTTTATTTCAAAGTCATGTGTCTGATTTGCTCGTTTGATACTGTCAACATTTTTAAGTAAAAATATTTCGATAAAATATTCGGCATGGATACGGAGAATTAATTTTATAGATTAAAAATAATGAAAGTATTGCGTTTGATTTGCAGGTTTAAAGTATGATTTCTGTTTAGTTGCTTCTGCCTTGTATCTTCTCCTACCATCCTGCTTCTATATTATAACAGTCTTAACTTCATGTATTTTTAGTGCCCACTACTATTCTGGAACCATTTCAATGCGTTGTTACTTGTTTGCAGGCCGCATTGCATCGCTGCACTACTTTTATGCTACAACACCAAGATGTAACGCTTCATTTTTCACTAACTAGGTATTTTTAAGCTTTGTGTTTGGAGACTACTCAGATTTTAGTAATACCACAAACTCTTTTGAAGCTTCAGTTTTCTTCCATAAAACTAGCTCTTCTACAGACTACGGTCATCTCATGCACCTGAGCATGAATACCTTAATTTTCTAGTTGTTGCCACTAATTCACTATAGGCATCAAATTATGCAATTATCACTGAGTATTAGCACAATGCACTTCAACATTTATGACTGTGTATATATATGCTCTGGTATCTAAACAGAAAAATATATATTTTAATAATTAGGCACCTATTTAGTTTGTTATCATTTTTAGTTACAGTTATGCATATGTTGCATTATGTAAGCTTGAAGCGAGGCTCAAAACTAGAAAGAGGAAATTTTGATTGGCACAATCACCAACTTAATAGTTTGGCAGATATTAGAAGACATAATTTAGCATAAATTTAGGGTCAGAAATCGCAGGCATTAATTAATACAAAGCATATGAAACATAAGTTCAGTATCCTTTTATTCATTTTTTTAAGGAGATGAAAAAGCTTGTAGGCTATCGGATCTAAGGTTTCCAATTTAGGATTCTGAACCATAAGCTTGACTGCTACAAAATATTTTTTTAGTAAAACACGGACTCAAGTCAATCAATATCATGTAAAAACATTAATCAAATAAAATTCATCAAAATTATCATTTATAGCACTAACCCAAGTCAATTATTTATAATTTGTTTATGGCATATAGACTACAGTATATGTTCTTAGGCATTTGTTTTGATATAAGCTGCCTTAATGCCTGCTGGTAGTTTTGATGATTTGGTCTTAGTTGTCAATGGTGTTGGAGCTAGTTCTGATCTTTGCAGTGTTGCATTAACACTTAACTGAGTTGATCCTCAAGTCATTTTTGGTTTTGGGCTTTAGGTCGAAGGCTTAGATTTCAATGAGGTTGATTTTTCTAAAGTGTTTTTTTTGTCTGAGTTCGCTCTCTAATGTAGCTGAGCTGTTTCCAACTGTATGGATGCTAGTGATTTCTCATTGTTTTATTATCTAGGGTGAAGCCCAAGCTTAAGCAAGGGATTATGAGATCGCCATAAGAGGAAGAAGAATTTGTTGGAATGGCCAGAGATGGAGATAACTGTATTTTTGCATTGAAATTGGCTAAGCGCAATGGTAATTGCAAGTATTGAGGTTAGTAATAATATTGTGGTTAATGCATATTCCAGCTCTTGTGGAAATAACTTAATAGTGTTGAGTATTATGCCTAATAGGTACATGTATTTCAATTCTTTTATTCGTAGGCTGCAGCAGAAACTGGCGCCCTCCAAGCTGCAAAAATTAGATTGGAAAAGAAATTGGTATTGCTTGAGCAAGAACTATAGCTGGTTTTCGGGTTGCCTTTGCATCTTTCTTATTTCATTGTTGGGAATAACGAAAGAGAAAGGTTGATCAAGGTAAGCCTTTATTTAGATTGTACAATTTAGAACTGTTTACATGATTTAGACTAATTAATAATATTTATATCCGGGTTAAATAATACTAGCATGATTTAATAAAAATAATATTAATTTAGCTTGACATTAGGATTCCAACATCAGTGGCTAATTCCTTTATTGAAGCTCCGTTATCTCTCAATTTATGCTTTTCTTAATGTCAACTTGAAATAGGCATGACTTATCGCTAATGAAGTTTTTTGAATATGTTTTTACCTTCTCTTTGTGCCAATTATCATCGATACCAAATAAACAAAATTCTGAGTACATCACATAAATACAGGATGCTAAACAAAGATTTTATTATAGTAGGTAATATTACAGTATAGCTGGTTACAGAGGAAATGGACTTAAGCAAACCATCCAATTGTTAACATAATTAATCAACACAGATGTTTTTCTTTCTTTCTTTTTTCCAACCACAATGGGCAGGATTCATACAATGATTCAGTTATAGCTACTGTTAGAATAGGGAGAAAATCAATTTGAAATTATATTTGACAATAAGATTAGATTTTTCAATTTTTTTTGTTTTTTTGGCTCTTTTCCATCGTATAATGGTTGTACTTGCAATGAAGCAGGAGCTATCTTATCAAATTATTTTTTATCTTAGAAATCTAACATAAAATACTGAAGTGAATTTTCTTTTATGATTGAAGGAGAGTTTGGTTAACAATAATAATACTGACAATTATCAATGGTTGAACTATTTATTGGCACATCTACAACAAAAAGAATTAGTGCTGCACCACTGTAAAAGAAATGCTGAATTCAAAACTGTGATTTTTCAACGGTACAAAAAAAATTAAGAACCAAATATACTTTCGATTTTTCTTGTTTTCTTTATAAAATAATTTTTCAATATTTTAGCTATTTATATCGTTAATATTTAGCATTAAAGCCTTCTATTCATCTTAAGGATATGTTTGGTTTTGAACCAAAGCTTGATAAGAGATTCGTCCAAATGCAAAACAAATCTTTTTATTGGAAGCCAACACCTGTGTTGGACCATTTGTCAAGGGAAATGAGGATGCAATAAAAACATGTCTATGTCATGGAAATCACTAGGCATTTTTTTATACAAGGAAACCAACAATTGTACACTTAACCTAGCTTAACAAAATGACTATACAATGAAGTATTATTCTATATTCACTTTGATTAACACACACGCACGCGCACACACATGCGCACATGTGCACACACAAACGTGCATACTCACACACACTAATGCGGACGCACACATAGAGAGAGTTTTTTTTTCAATGTTACGCGCGCACACATAGTTCTGCACAGACTATCTATTTATGGTTGTTATTGTTTGAAGTTTGAGTGAGCTTAATTAATGTTACGAGTATGTGTTTAATATTATTAATTCTTTCCAAGGGGAAATGCAAATACCTGCGTAGTTCTAAAGTGATATTTTTTTTTCCTTTGTCTGGAATTCAGGTTTCCTGTTACAGGCTGCAGTTGCATAATCAACGTTTTGAAGATCTTTTAGTTAGATTAGTATATATTTCTTCCCTATTCAAAGGCAGTGCACTTACCGAGTATTCAAGTAAAAGCAAGTAATGATTGTTATATTAAGTTGTGCTAGCTTAGGGTCCATCTACGGGAATGCGGTCGGCTGAGAAAACACAACATTGTTTTTTTTAAATGTCGATGCATCGGACGTTGAATTAAGTCAGTGGCTGGGGGAGATTTGATGCTCAAACTCTAGGGGATTTTCCAAAACATAACTTTAACATTTGACGTACGTCGATCATTCTCATACTCTGTTTAGTAAAAAAACCGATGCAAGAATGAGAGTTTGAAGAAGCAACCAGGTTTATTGATGCATGCTTCTTATTGTATTAGAAGAGCGACAAAAAAAAATGTTTTCATCAAAGCTGTCTAAATTTACATGAAAGATAACTATGGATCAAATTACGAGCATTCTGTTATATTGCAGAAAAGGGATAACCATCTTTGTTTGTGCAGATATTTTAAATAGCTGATGGTGGTGGAAGAATTGGAATGAGATTCACAAAGGCTGATAATCAAAAGTGATCCTGATTTCTGGAAAATGAGTTCAAGAACAAGGTATTACATTCCTAAATCTTTTTAATGAATCATCACCATACGGTTGCAAGGTGATTGACATTTTTTTCTTTGTGGATGCCTAAGTGTCCACTCAGTGGTGGAGTTGTGTTTACAAATTCCTTCGTAGCTCAGTTGCTTAGTCATAATATGTTAGGTCATTTTGTTGAATGAACAAAGTAAGAAGGATATTTTTGGTTTCTTTTTATGTCATTGACCCAATTTTCATGAAATATCATTCACCCCAGATCTAGCATTACACTATCGGCACTATCGTTCTGTTCTCCACCACTGTACCATCTTAAAGTCCAAGTGTCCTGTTGATGCTGGACCTGCTCTAGCTCCAGCTACTGCTCCATTACCTACTCCCACACCACAGTTGCATGGTGCTGTGGAAGTATTGAACAATTCTCAGTGGTTATCGTTACAAGAAGTAGGTTCTTCTACAAACCATTTGAGCACTCCGGACAAATTATAGTTGGATATTTTGATGCAACTGTTCGATATTCATCTGTTTGTTAAAACTGTCCGCTTCATATCGCGAAAAATGGGCAGGCAGGGCTTGTGATTTTCTATATGTATTAGGAGTTTGAATTCTCAATAGATTTTCGAATCTGTTTTTGAATTTGATTTTTGTAGTATTATAAATATTAAATATAATTATTAAACATAATTATTTAAAAAACTATGCAACAATTTTTATTGAATAATTTTTACATTACACAATATTTTGTACATCCTACCCAACCTTTAGCCAACCTCTAATCAAAAATTTATCCGCTAACGCTTTAATCTAATCCAAATTGTCTTCAAACACACCCTTATTGAAGTTAAATGAATGACAAAAGAATACATTATCTGCTTTTTAAGCCTCCATGCAAATATTTTCTTTTTCTTTTTTTAACTCCATGTGTAATTTAACATAGGATAGAGTGCAAGTGCACTTCAAGTCCATGCAATTTATACAGCTATTTTGTGATGCTTTGGTTTTTTTATTTATTTTTTATTCTAGATTGTCGTACTTTTCAGTTGGATGGTATGTTCAAATAATCCTTGTTACTTAATCTTCGTCAAATTATTTAAACAATCTTTATTACTATCTTAGTTTTCAATGTATTACAGTATAGCTGATTATTATCTATGTCAATGTAAATGGTTAAGTAGTTACGTTTTGAACCTTTTAAAAAAAATAGTTTTCTTAATCTTATTACTTTAAGTTTTTAAGTTTATAGTAAATTACTAAACTCTTACGATTATTAACATAAACTATGAAGACATCCATCCTTCGCACAGGGGTTAGCATAGATGAAATGTTGTATCGAAATCATTTTGGAGTTGCATCAGAGAACGAAATATAGTACTATTGCTGGAAATAGATATTGCTAGAAAGGTTGTAATATATAGAAAAGGGAAAAATAATAGTAAATCATGGAATGTGTGCTGCCTAAATTACTTTGGTGCATGTATGATGTTGAATTCATTCAACAGTTTCAAGTTTAATGCTTGATCTGTTTTCTTTGAATTTGATGCTCAATATAGTTTTAAAAAAATCTTTCCGAAATTTTCTATGGTAAATCAATAGAACATCAATTTTCTTAAATAATTATGCAACATTTTCACTTAATAGAAAAGGTAAACATGCTTTGAGATAAGGTGTTGTTGCGGATAGATCAAGCATTTTCACTCAACAGAAATTGCTTTGAGATAAGGTGAACATGCTTAACTGATATTATTTAAACATTTTTCCACTTAACCAACACCAATTTCTGTTGATGCTTAACAAATCAAAAATATTTTGAGATAAGGTGAATGTGCTGAGCACCATTTTGTGTGTGTGCGCACATTAAAACATGCATATACTCACTTACCAACTAGGCACTCGTGTTGGGTTAAACCATTCCTTATTTTTAGTCAATTCACAAACACAACCTAAATCTTTTAACACCCTTATAGGATATCTAGGGCAGACAGAGTGGACAGCATCAACGCTGAAACACATAAACACGATGGACTATGATGTCTGCTGTGACCAGGAGATCTATCTTTCGCAGACACAAACGAACCGCTATGGGACTCTTTAGGAAAACTGGTGGAACCATACCATTGGCGAGCGCTAGACCGTGGATGACAATGCAAGGAAACCATGAAATGGAGGGGATTGCCTTCCTTAAATGGTTCCAGGACCATTTCTCCCCGTACAACCATAGATGGAGAATGCCTTACAAAGAAAGTGGCTCCACTTCTAATCTTTACTACTCCTTCGATGTCGCAGAGGGCGCATTACATATCATCATGTTGGGCTCGTATGCTGATTTTTATTCAAATTCAGATTAGTACATGTCTACTTCCAATCTTTAACACAAACATACAATCGCGCTCATACACTATTGTATGTATTTATGTGCATATGTTTGTATATTTATAAATGGTAAGAAATATTATATTATTGCTGATATTTAAGTACATTGTCAAACAGATGGTTGGTCGATGATCTGAATAGGATTGACAGGAAGGTGATTTCATGGATCGTGGTGCTGTTGCATGTGCCATGGTATAATACAAACACAACACATCAAGGGGAAGGTGAGAGCATGAGGAAGGCCATGGAGGATTTTCTTTACAATACTAGAGTTGATATCATCTTCACCGGTCATGTTCATGCTTATCAACGATATGTAGGTTTTATAAATCTCTTCAGTTTACTACCTTTATTTCCCTTATCATGTGAAGCACTATAAATTTAAATTTACTGTTTCAAACAAGAGTGTACGACAACATGGCCAATAAGTGTGGGCCGGTTCATATAACAATTGGAGATGAAGGAAACAAAGGTCTGGCCACAAAGTAAGTAATATCCATAAATATCTTTTTAAAGTTAAACTTGTGGTACTTATGTATACATATATGCTAATTTGTTGATGCATGGATAATTAGTTTTCGTATTTCAATACAAATGTACAAATATTGATGTACGAAACCACTCAACAAAACCTTAGACCACTGCGCGAGTTTCAATGTGTAGAGATGTTATATTGAATCATTGATTAAAGTTAAGGCATGATGTACTGCCCAAAAAACATAACTATAAAATCCCAGTGTAAGCTATAAATTATAACCCATAGTTGGACCCAAAAAAAATCCAGCTACAATGGTTTAACAGTCACAACTACAAAGATTTACAAATAGTTACATACAGAACAAATAGGATTGACCTATAATAAAAAAAATGTAGCAAAGTATCTCATATTTCTTGGCTCATATCAATATTCCGAAGCAGAGCGAATGTTAGCATCTTAAGCTTATGTAGCGGAGTACAATGGTCTTTTTTCAGAGGAAGTAGCTCGCTCGAATACAAACAGTTCACTATCCAATTTGTAGGCTGCAACTCGTACGTTGGACATGATTTGCAGGCTCAGACAATAATCGCACACCTGATCTTTGCACATGATTTTGTGATGCCCGTGATTTTGTGATGCACATTGAATTGCATATGTATATGTTGGAACTGTATATCTGATTGTATATATGCAAGTTTAAATATTCTGAACTAAATATTGTTTATTTTTGTTGTAACAGGACCAAAATTGCTTATGATTTGAAGAAAATATCTAAAGCAAGAGTAAATGAAGCATTCGACAACTTCGTAAGTAACTTGTATATATGATGTATTATGGACATGGAAGGGTTGATCAAACAATATGTATGAGTCGTTAAGTTTGGATATGTGAGAAGTAGTTTGAGTTGTATGTATGAAATATTAAATTTGAATGATATATGTGAAATATTATATTGTAGTTTACATTTTTGTTGTTTGTGAAAATGTGTTATGGTTGGATGATGTGCATATAAAAGTAATGGAAAAGCTGAAATGGTGGTAGGCAAATGGTAGATGTTATGCAAATTGTATATAATATTATAGCATTTAAAAAACGCTATCAATACATCAGACAAACGCTATGCAACTGTATTAATAAACACTATATAAATTAACAGGAAATGCTATCATAGTTTGTAGTAGGGTAGGATTTCATATGGCGTTTTAGTTTAATAACAAAGCAAAAACGCTATCGAATTTTTGTTTTTCATAGCGTTTTCCTGTATGCTATTTAAAGTTGATGGCCTAACATAGCATGTCGTTACATGACGTTCTCTGAAACGCTATGTATGGCTGTAATAGCGTTTTTGAAACGCTATGAAATCCCTATTTTGCTGTAGTGTAATACACATGGATTTATTTGGTCCATCCCAAGTTCAATCGATAAATCATAACAGATAAGTGTATGTAATAGCTGACGACTTTTGTAGATTTACCTGGACTCTGTTTCTTAAAAAAAAGTGATTCTTTCAATCAATTTAAAACTTTTTCTAAATGGATTCAAAATCTATTATCACTAATTAAAATAATTTGTAGTGATCATGGCGGAGAATTCGAAAATAAGCATTTTGAAAAATATTGTAATAAGAAGGGAATAACTCGCAAATTTTCAATTCCAAGAACCCCTCAATTAGATGGAGTAGTTAAATGTAAAAATAGAACAATACAAGAATGTGCAAGAACTATGTTATCCGATAGTAATTTACCAAGGAATTTTTGTGTTAAGGCAGTTGCAGCAGCTTGCTATATTATTAATAGAATTTCAATTAGACCTTTAACTCATAAAACATCATATGAACTTTTGTATAGCAAGAAACCAAAAGTATCATATTTTAAAATATTTGGAAGTAAATTTTATATACTAAATACAAAAGATAACTTAGACAAGTTTGATTCAAAATCCGATAAAGGAATATTTATTAGTTATTCAGAAAGAAGCAAGGCTTATTGTAATGACCCGCATTTTTAGAGATATAAAATTAATTTATTTAATTATATAATTGATGATTTAGAGAAGTTAATGATCGTTTAATTAAATAATATTGAATATTTAATTAATAATTATAATATAATAATATATTATAATGTCGAAATAGTGAAATTCACGATATCATGTGAATTGAATAGCATACGAGATTTAGTGGAGTTTCGATTCGAAATATAATAACGAATATATTCAATCGACGACGGTTTGAACGTAGAATTATAATATAAATATAATCGAGCTCGAAATGGCGCTGCAGTTCGCTATTTGGCGATTTGAACTTGAACTGAATGTACAGGATTCGTTTTAAGCCGGATTTCTGTGAAACAAGAAACGTGTGGAGCTGGTGGAGTACATCTTTCTAGTGGAAGAGAAAAATCGGGATTTCGTCGTGTAGATTTTGAGTTATGTCCAAATCAAATTTCAGAAAAGTCGCTATGGAAATCCTTTATAATTCGTAACGCTTTATATATGTTATAAAAGGGTTTTTCAATGTAAATTGAATATCGATTCAATCTGGACTCAGAATAGAGAGTATATAACTTTCCTGGAGCTGTATGGTATTCCACTGTGAATATATACGATAATATAAATTTATTTATATTTAATTTAATTTATTTAAATATATTTATAAATTTAAATAGATTATTCAAAGCGTTAAAAATAGCCACTTTTGCAAACGGGGTCGGAATTCGACGATATTTTATTTTCCTATATATACCCCTTAAAAACTCTTAAAACCTAATTTCAACTTCAAACAAAAATCCGCCGTCATTTTTGTAGTTCCAGTAAAATAATTCCTCCTTCTAAAATCAAAATCAAACACAATAAAACCCTATAAATTCTAAGATATATGTATTTGTGCTCGTGATAAGGAGGGCTTCATTCAGGTATGCAAATTGGTGAACTCGACGGCTTTCCTCGAGTTCAAAGTTTCTACGGCGGAACCTAGGGTTCGACGCTGCTATGGCTATGGTGATCGGTTCGTAAATTTAGTTGTATATTTGGGTTCGAATCAACAAATGGAACCCGCGAGCAAAGTTCAGGGGGTTTTCGGGAGAATAAATGTCGATGTCGACATTTGGGAGGACGAGGACGGAATGCCTCGGAGGGCGGCGAGTTCAAAGATGAGGGGATGGCCGAGTAGAGGGCTGAGTTCTGAATTCAATGGTGGTTTCAGTTGGATGAACGATGGAGAAACGAGTCGGAAATGTTGTTGGGAAGTTTCGGTTATGGGTTGGTGTTTACTGGAAGAGGAGCGACGGGTCAAGGTGGATTTGGGGAAGAAGGCCAAGGGAGCGGGTCTGTTGGTTAAGATGAGATGATGGGCCGGTTTAAAAGGTTAAAGCCCGCGATTAAATAACTTATGTTTTATTTAATTCAAATATAAATAGTGTATTAACTTTACAATGCAATATCTTCGTCATATGAAATCAGATCGACGAACCGTAAGTTGCGTTGGGATCGTATGGACGGGAGCTACACGATGACACTGACTAGAAGTCCATCCGAGCTCGTTACAATTTATTGCAAAATAAATTGTCCGTCTAAATCAAAGACAGTTAATCGTTTT
The DNA here is from genome assembly GCA_030737875.1 of Allium sativum. Taxonomy (NCBI): domain Eukaryota; kingdom Viridiplantae; phylum Streptophyta; class Magnoliopsida; order Asparagales; family Amaryllidaceae; genus Allium; species Allium sativum. The sequence continues at coordinate 674,532,862 of CM060913.1, read as the reverse complement.
TAACGATAACAGTCCAATGTGAGTAAATCTCACCAACTCTGAACAGTTTATAATTTCATGTTGTATTTTTAGAACTGTTAGATATTGTCTGTTTGACTGTGTGTTGACTGTTTGATTGAACTGCTAGTCAGTTAATGAAATATTATATATATATAATATATAAACAGTTATATAGTTATATATTGATTCTGTTTATCAGAATAATTCATATTGAACTGAAAGTGATGACAATCATGTTGTGTAACATCTGTGGATGCAGGGAAACAGGTTGGAGGAATCCGACTGGATTCCTCAACAGTTATTTTATTGTTTTTCATATATTTTGATATATGATGTGAATTATAACCTGTTGTTGATTGTGTGTGTATGGACGATATTCAACATTGTGATTTGATATGATTGAATACCATAACATACGGGATGTTGATAAAGGAGATTTTCAAAGTGATATTGAAAAACGGAATATTTATAAACTGGAATATTTATAAATAAGAAATATTTATAAATTTGAATATTTATGAATAGGAGATATTCAAAAAGGAAATAATTTCAAACCATTTTCTTTTTGGATGGGAAGGCCTGGGTGGCGGGTTTGGGGATTTTCCCGATGCTCCCGGTACAAAGGAGGTTATGGCAAATTTTCCCAGGAATATAAGGAGTTAGAATATTTTTCAGAAATCAAAATGAATTTTTGTAAAACCTTTACAAATGAAAAAGATAAAGGAGATATATTTGAAATGAAATATATAGGAGATATATTTGAAATGAAATATAAAAGAATATATTTGAAATCAAATATAAAGGAATTATATTTGAAAGCAAATATAAAGGAATATATTGGTAAAACAATAAAGAGTTAAAATGAATTTATTTATTTAGGGAATAAATAAAGAGTAAAAGGATGTATTTATTTAAGAAAAAAATAACGGATAAAGGAGATATTTATTTGATAAATAAATAGGATTAAACCGAAGGGATATTTATTGGATAAATAAATAGAGCTAAATCAAAGGAATATTTAGAAAATAAATAGAAAATGGAAATCTGTTTTTAACAGATAAATAGAATGGGTTTATTTATAAATAACAGTTTATAAATTAAATAGATATTTATCATTCGATAAATGAAATCTATAAGTCTGAACTTATATAGAGTAGAGATACTGGTTTTAAAACCGACAGTTTAAATAGAATATGTACACAACAGGTGTATAAGTTAAGTAACGTTATTAAAGAGAACATTTATAAAGTGAAGAGCCGTTACTAAAAGTAAATCATTATAAATAAATAAACGTTATCAAATAAGAGTTAAACAATTTGGGTTAACCAGTCAAAGTAAATCAGTTAGAGTTAACCAGTTAGAGTTAATCGAATTAGTTATTCGAATAGAGTTAAACACAAAGGAGTTATCGATTTGTTAAATCGAAAGGAGTTATCGATTATAGTTTAATCTAAGGGAATCATCGAGTATAGTTTAATCGAAAGGGAAGATTATCGAATATCGTTTATTCGAGAGGAGATTATCGAATATCGTTTATTCGAGAGGAGATTATCGAATATAGTTTATTCGAAGGAGTTATCCATTATTAGTTAATCGAAGTGAGTTATAGAATATTAGTTAAATCGAAAGAGTTATCGAATGTAGTTTATTCGATGGGGTTAATCGATTAGAGTTAAATCAAATGAGTTAGTCGAATATTGGTTATTCGAAGTAGAGTAGTCGAATATTGGTTATTCGAAGTAGAGTAGTCGAATATTGGTTATTCGAAGTGAGTAGTCGAATATTGGTTATTCGAAGTAAGTTAATCGAATATTGGTTATTCGAAACGGGGAGTTATCAAATCGAATAGAGTAAAGGAGTTAATCGAATATAGTTTATTCGAATAGAGTAAAGGAGTTAATCGAATATAGTTTATTCGACAGGAGTTAAGTGAATTGGCTAGATTAATCAAAGTGAATTAGTTAAGTTAAACTAAGTGAATTAGTTAAGCGAATTGGTTAAGTTAACCAAAGTGAATTAGTCGAGTTAATCAAAGTGATTAGTTCAGTTAATCGAGATAAGTAAACCAAGTTAGGTTAATCGGGTTGAATTAGTCAGTCGAGTTAATAAATTGAGTTAGTCAAACCAAGTGAAACCAGTTAGAGTTAATTAATTAAGGTTGACCTGTTAGAGTTGATCGGTTAGAATTAACCAGTTAGAGTTAAACAAATCAGAGTTAATCAAATAGAGTTAAGTAAAATTAGAACTGACTAGAGATTAGTAAATTGAATGGTTTTCTAAGTGTCCATCTGATGTTGGTTTCGACCTTCGGGATTTATACTTAGGGGATCGTTCTCATACTAGTTTACAGTCAAGGAATGAAAGTTGGGGAAGAGTAGTGATTTGTAAATAAGCAGATGGAAACGTTTTCCAGTGTTAGTAACATATATTTTCTAAACATAGAAAATAAGGCAATGTGAATATATATATATATATATATATATGTTGATGTTTTGTTCGATATAAATTCCATTTGGAAATAATATCGTTATTTGCACACTTGTTTTTCTTTGATAGTTAAATCACAGACTATCGAAGTGTTGACCATTTTAACGTTGTTAATATGGAGAGACCGGTTGGATTATTATCCAAAGAACCACTCTGTATTGGCATAAGCGTTGCGAATCATATATGCCAAAGATAATTAAAGACGGAGTAAAATGCAAGGGCTGTTGTATAAGTCTTAGATAACAGTGATTAAGATGGATATACTGAATAGTGCCTTCGGTATGTCCAGTCCCAGGACAACTTGTATGGACGAAGGTCTGACAGAGTATATCCAATGGATCGCGTAAGTTGATCTGTTCAAACGTATTCACGTTTGGTGGCGGAGGAATTCGTTTCTCTAAGCAGTATACCCGTGTTATTTTTGGGTAAATCAATTTGTGATTTGGCGGGTATGACGATGTGACATTCTAAGAGAATGAGGATGATTTGTGTGGATGAATGTCTGACAGAGTATTTCCAGAAAAGTCACGTACTTTGATTTCTTCAACCGTACCAAGAGTGGAAGCGGAGAAGGAAACTTCTTTAGCTAACACGTAATGTACTGTTGTAGACGTCAATTAGTGTTTTTCGATGGATCTGATAATGTGGCATTCAAAGTGAATTTGATGTGATGATAAAGCGTAGCTTCTAGCCTCATCAACTGGTAAATGACAGAAATCGGGCAGGCAGCATGGCTAAGTCGGTCGCACCGAAGTACGGTGCATAATCATTTATCTAGAGAATATTCATTTGTTTCTTAAATCTATCAATGCTGTCCCATATATATACGGGAACGGTTGCTGATCCCAACCGTTGGTGATATACATTCGATACACTCAAGCAAAATGAGTGGTCGGTCATGTGTGGCTGAGTTACAAGATGTTCTTGTTGAACTCCAGTGTATCGTTCCTAGAGTACACTGATCGGAAGGTGGTTCCATACCTTGTCATAGTTGGAAATCCATTACCCAATACGTGCTTGCGGTTTTGATTGTATACTATATATGTAGAACGTGAGATGAAAGCGTTTCTGCTAGTTGGTACCTATTTGTATATAGACATTATTATAATATCAAAAGGTTTTTGATATAAAGATATTTTGGATTCTCATAAGGGAAAAACCCGTTCCGTTCTGCGGCGTGGTCTTATGAGATATCATTTACTTGTTCATATACCTGTTTTAAACTGTTTTACTCACACCAGTCCCAAGACTGACCCGGAGTTTACTTTGTTGTTTTCCCTAAACTCTTGGGTGCCTAAATTTGTACGGGCAGTCAAGTAGTCGGGATTTGCAGATACATTGAAGAGCTGGAGCAGGAGGCTTCAGAATCATATAGCTATAGTTTATTTCCGCTGTGTTGTAAGTGCTGTACTCTGATAAGTGCTATTGTATACATAACTATTATATTTCAAAGTTATGTTATCTATTATATGTTATTCGTTCCGCTGTGAGGTTCGTGTTACTCTGATGTTGTGTTCTTCTTCTTCTTATATTCTAAGTTTCTATCTTATCTATTCTCACCTTCTAATTTCTTTCATTAATTACCAGGATTTTTCGATGTTTTGGTTATCGATATCGAGCTTATGTCGATAACCAAAGTCGCCGAAAATCCGGGTCGTTACAGTTGGTATCAGAGCTTAAGTTAAGAATTACTTGGCTCTGTGGCGTGACTCGGTAGAGATAGGGTTAGTAATACCCTAGATTGAGTTTGAGTGTATATATACGAGTGCGTATTTGTATTTGATATAAAAATGGTTTTATATTGTGGAGATTCATTGGCTGAGTTGTTTACGAGTTCTGGTCGATCAGTTTGATCCACTGTATCGGTAGGAGTATATAAACACTTGAATACGATGGACCGACACAGTATGGATATGTGATATATTATCATATATAGGATGTGTTGGTAGTAATTATAATCAGATAAGATTTATAAAATGTGAAAAGGTTATATATGACCAATCAGAATTGATATAAGTAAAGTATATGAAATAAGATGAATTAAATCTGAAATTAAAGTCAGAATTGAAATTAAAAACTGGAAGTTAAGATAAGTGTTTGAAATTGAATCTGGATTAGATATATGTGAATTTTAAAATCCAGGGAGGTTTTAAATTTGTTTTAATAAGGACATTTTGAACTAATTCAAGATGGAAGTGTTTAAGTTGGAGTTTTGAAAAAAAAAATAGTATTGAACTCACTTTGATCGCTGGAAAATAATTCTGATGATGGTGTACACATCATCAGTTTGATTTTCGAGTTTCTACGTGGTGGATTACTACCAGAGATTTTGATTTGAATTGTTTTGAGAAAACAAGTATTTAGAAATTCAAAGGTTTTGAATTGGCAGTATGATTTCAAATTGATTTGAATTTTACCCAGAAATTTAAGTTCTAGAAATTATAATTTAACTAATGAAATTAAATAAAATGAGATGGTAAAAATAAATTGAAATTTAACGTGAACTAAGTTAAATAGAATTGAACGGATAAGTCCAGAATTTGAAATTTAGCTGGACTTAGAATATGAAAATCAAGAATGAAACTTGAGATTGAAAATGGGATTCGGCTTGAGTATAAGCGAATGATTGGGTTTGACGATATAAAAGTGATTGAGTTTGATTGGGATGACATTGGTATATGTTGGAATGATAACAGATGGAAGGGATATAACGATATGCCCGACAAAAAGGTACCAGTTTATATTATATATTGGATATAAGATTTATGAGCCGAATTGGCAAGCCGCTTGGCTGTTTGATTTTCTTTTGGGTTGAAGAAGGCCCACAGAGGCGAGTTGGAGTTTGAGCTATTGACCAATACAAAGGAAGTGCTGGCGAAATTTTCCGAAAATTTAAAGTGTTAGAAAATTTTCAAAATTTTTGTAACTTTTAGTTAGTCGGAAGAATTAATATTTTAGTCGATATTAATTGATTCTGTTGAAATCAGAAATAAGGGGTAAACAAATCTTAGGAGTTCCAATATATAGGGTTGTCCTCTAACTTAGCAATTTCGAGGACGAAATTATTTTAAGTGGGGAAGAATGTAATGACCCGCATTTTTAGAGATATAAAATTTATTTATTTAATTATATAATTGGTGATTTAGAGAAGTTAATGATCGTTGAATTAAATAATATTGAATATTTAATTAATAATTATAATATAATAATATATTATAATGTCGAAATAGTGAAATTCACGATATCATGTGAATTGAATAGCATACGAGATTTAGTGGAGTTTCGATTCGAAATATAATAACGAATATATTCAATCGACGACGGTTTGAACGTAGAATTATAATATAAATATAATCGAGCTCGAAATGGTGCTGCAGTTCGCTATTTGGCGATTTGAACTTCAACTGAATGTACAAGATTCGTTTTAAGCCGGATTTCTGTGAAACAAGAAACGTGTGGAGCTGGTGGAGTATATCTTTCTAGTGGAAGAGAAAAATCGGGATTTCGTCGTGTAGATTTTGAGTTATGTCCAAATCAAATTTCAGAAAAGTCGCTATGGAATTCCTTTATAATTCGTAACGCTTTATATACGTTATAAAAGGGTTTTTTTCAACGTAAATTGAATATCGATTCAATCTGGACTCAGAATAGAGAGTATATAACTTTCCTGGAGCTGTATGGTATTCCACTGTGAATATATACGATAATATAAATTTATTTATATTTAATTTAATTTATTTAAATATATTTATAAATTTAAATAGATTATTCAAAGCGTTAAAAATAGCCACTTTTGCAAACGGAGTCGGAATTCGACGAAACTAGTTTCGTTGGGACCGTAATGTCGAACTCTAGCTGCATGCCAGTTTTCGTGATTTTTGGGCATCATGTGTGATCACACGGATTTTTAGAAGTCAGAAACGAGTTAATAATGGAGAATATACCGGGAATATTCCCTAACGAAAATATCTAGATATTTTATTTTCCTATATATACCCCTTAAAAACTCTTAAAACCTAATTTCAACTTCAAACAAAAATCCGCCGTCATTTTTGTAGTTCCAGTAAAATAATTCCTCCTTCTAAAATCAAAATCAAACAGAATAAAACCCTGTAAATTCTAAGATATATGTATTTGTGCTCGTGATAAGGAGGGCTTCATTCTGATATGCAAATTGGTGAACTCGACGGCTTTCCTGGAGTTCAAAGTTTCTACGGCGGAACCTAGGGTTCGACGCTGCTATGGCTGTGGTGATCGGTTCGTAAATTTAATTGTATATTTGGGTTCGAATCAACAAATGGAACCCGCGAGCAAAGTTCAGGGGGTTTTCGGGAGAATAAATGTCGATGTCGACATTTGGGAGGACGAGGACGGAATGTCTCGGAGGGCGGCGAGTTCAAAGATGAGGGGATGGCCGAGTAGAGGGCTGAGTTCTGAATTCAATGGTGGTTTCACTTGGATGAACGATGGAGAAACGAGTCGGAAATGTTGTTGGGAAGTTTCGGTTATGGGTTGGTGTTTACTGGAAGAGGAGCGACGGGTTAAGGTGGATTTGGGGAAGAAGGCCAAGGGAGCGGGTCTGTTGGTTAAGATGAGATGATGGGCCGGTTTAAAAGGTTAAAGCCCGCGATTAAATAACTTATGTTTTATTTAATTCAAATATAAATAGTGTATTAACTTTACAATGCAATATCTTCGTCATATGAAATCAAATCGACGAACCGTAAGTTGCGTTGGGATCGTATGGACGGGAGCTACACGATGACACTAACTAGAAGTCCATCCGAGCTCGTTACAATTTATTGCAAAATAAATTGTCCGTCCAAATCAAAGACAGTTAATCGTTTTTAACGATAACAGTCCAATGTGAGTAAATCTCACCAACTCTGAACAGTTTATAATTTCATGTTGTATTTTTAGAACTGTTAGATATTGTCTGTTTGACTGTGTGTTGACTGTTTGATTGAACTGCTAGTCAGTTAATGAAATATTATATATATATATAATATATATAAACAGTTATATAGTTATATATTGATTCTGTTTATCAGAATAATTCATATTGAACTGAAAGTGATGACAATCATGTTGTGTAACATCTGTGGATGCAGGGAAAAAGGTTGGAGGAATCCGACTGGATTCCTCAACAGTTATTTTATTGTTTTTCATATATTTTGATATATGATGTGAATTATAACCTGTTGTTGATTGTGTGTGTATGGACGATATTCAACATTATGATTTGATATGATTGAATACCATAACATACGGGATGTTGATAAAGGAGATTTTCAAAGTGATATTGAAAAACAGAATATTTATAAACTGGAATATTTATAAACAAGAAATATTTATAAATTTGAATATTTATGAATAGGAGATATTCAAAAAGGAAATAATTTCAAACCATTTTCTTTTTGGATGGGAAGGCCTGGGTGGCGGGTTTGGGGATTTTCCCGATGCTCCCGGTACAAAGGAGGTTATGGCAAATTTTCCTGGGAATATAAGGAGTTAGAATATTTTTCAGAAATCAAAATGAAGGTTTGTAAAACCTTTACAAATGAAAAAGATAAAGGAGATATATTTGAAATGAAATATATAGGACATATATTTGAAATGAAATATAAAAGAATATATTTGAAATCAAATATAAAGGAATTATATTTGAAAGCAAATATAAAGGAATATATTGGTAAAACAATAAAGATTTAAAATGAATTTATTTATTTAGGGAATAAATAAAGAGTAAAAGGATTTATTTATTTAAGAAATAAATAAAGGATAAAGGAGATATTTATTTGATAAATAAATAGGATTAAACCGAAGGGATATTTATTGGATAAATAAATAGAGCTAAATCAAAGGAATATTTAGAAAATAAATAGAAAATGGAAATCTGTTTTTAACAGATAAATAGAATGGGTTTATTTATAAATAACAGTTTATAAATTAAATAGATATTTATCATTCGATAAATGAAATCTATAAGTCTGAACTTATATAGAGTAGAGATATTGGTTTTAACACCGACAGTTTAAATAGAATATGTACACAACATGTGTATAAGTTATGTAACGTTATTAAAGAGAAGATTTATAAAGTGAAGAGCCGTTACTAAAAGTAAATCATTATAAATAAATAAACGTTATCAAATAAGAGTTAAACAATTTGAGTTAACCAGTCAAAGTAAATCAGTTAGAGTTAAGCAGTTAGAGTTGATCGAATTAGTTATTCGAATAGAGTTAAACACAAAGGAGTTATCGATTTGTTAAATCGAAAGGAGTTATCGATTATAGTTTAATCAAAGGGAATCATCGAGTATAGTTTAATTGAAAGGGAAGATTATCGAATATCGTTTATTCGAGAGGAGATTATCGAATATCGTTTATTTGAGAGGAGATTATCGAATATAGTTTATTCGAAGGAGTTATCCATTATTAGTTAATCGAAGTGAGTTATAGAATATTAGTTAAATCGAAAGAGTTATCGAATGTAGTTTATTCGATGGGGTTAATCGATTAGAGTTAAATCAAATGAGTTAGTCGAATATTGGTTATTCGAAGTAGAGTAGTCGAATATTGGTTATTCGAAGTAGAGTAGTCGAATATTGGTTATTCGAAGTGAGTAGTCGAATATTGGTTATTTGAAGTAAGTTAATCGAATATTGGTTATTCGAAAAGGGGAGTTATCAAATCGAATATAGTAAAGGAGTTAATCGAATATAGTTTATTCGAATAGAGTAAAGGAGTTAATCGAATATAGTTTATTCGACAGGAGTTAAGTGAATTGGTTAGATTAATCAAAGTGAATTAGTTAAGTTAAACTAAGTGAATTAGTTAAGCGAATTGGTTAAGTTAACCAAAGTGAATTAGTCGAGTTAATCAAAGTGATTAGTTCAGTTAATCGAGATAAGTAAATCAAGTTAGGTTAATAGAGTTGAATTAGTTAGTCGAGTTAATAAATTGAGTTAGTCAAACCAAGTGAAACCAGTTAGAGTTAATTAATTAAGGTTGACCTGTTAGAGTTGATCGGTTAGAATTAACCAGTTAGAGTTAAACAAATCAGAGTTAATCAAATAGAGTTAAGTAAAATTAGAACTGACTAGAGATTAGTAAATTGAATGGTTTTCTAAGTGTCCATCTGATGTTGGTTTCGACCTTCGGGATTTATACTTAGGGGATCGTTCTCATACTAGTTTACAGTCAAGGACTGATAGTTGGGGAAGAGTAGTGATTTGTAAATAAGCAGATGGAAACGTTTTCCAGTGTTAATAACATATATTTTCAAAACATAGAAAATAAGGCAATGTGAATATATATATATATATGTATATGTTGATGTTTTGTTCGATATAAATTCCATTTGGAAATAAAATCGTTATTTGCACACTTGTTTTTCTTTGATAGTAAAATCACAGACTATCGAAGTGTTGACCATTTTAACGTTGTTAATATGGAGAGACCGGTTGGATTATTATCCAAAGAACCACTCTGTATTGGCATAAGCGTTGCGAATCATATATGCCAAAGATAATTAAAGACGGAGTAAAATGAAAGGTCTGTTGTATAAGTCTTAGATAACAGTGACTAAGATGGATATACTGAATAGTGCCTTCGGTTTGTCCAGTCCCAGGACAACTTGTATGGACGAAGGTCTGACAGAGTATATCCAATGGATCGCGTAAGTTGATCTGTTCAAACGTATTCACGTTTGGTGGCGGAGGAATTCGTTTCTCTAAGCTGTATACCCGTGTTATTTTTGGGTAAATCAATTTGTGATTTGGCGGGTATGACGATGTGACATTCTAAGAGAATGAGGATGATTTGTGTGGATGAATGTCTGACAGAGTATTTCCAGAAAGGTCACGTACTTTGATTTCTTCAACTGTACCAAGAGTGGAAGCGGAGAAGGAAACTTCTTTAGCTAACACGTAATGTACTGTTGTAGACGTCAATTAGTGATTTTCGATGGATCTGACAATGTGGCATTCAAAGTGAATTTGATGTGATGATAAAGCGTAGCTTCTAGCCTCATCAACTGGTAAATGACAGAAATCGGGCAGGCAGCATGGCTAAGTCGGTCGCACCGAAGTAGGTTGTATAATCACCTATCTAGAGAATATTCATTTGTTTCTTAAATATATCAATGCTGTCCCATATATATACGGGAACGGTTGCTGATCCCAACCGTTGGTGATATACATTCGATACACTCAAGCAAAATGAGTGGTCGGTCATGTGTGGCTGAGTTATAAGATGTTCTTGTTGAACTCCAATGTATCGTTCCTAGAGTACACTGATCGGAAGGTGGTTCCATACCTTGTCATAGTTGGAAATCCATTACCCAATACATGCTTGCGGTTTTGATTGTATACTATATATGTAGAACGTGAGATGAAAGCGTTTCTGCTAGTTGGTACCTATTTGTATATAGACATTATTATAATATCAAAAGGTTTTTGATATAAAGATATTTTGGATTCTCATAAGGGAAAAACCCGTTCCGTTCTGCGGCGTGGTCTTATGAGATATCGTTTACTTGTTCATATACCTGTTTTAAACTGTTTTACTCACACCAGTCCCATGACTGACCCGGAGTTTACTTTGTTGTTTTCCCTAAACTCTTGGGTGCCTAAATTTGTACGGGCAGTCAAGTAGTCGGGATTTGCAGATACATTGAAGAGCTGGAGCAGGAGGCTTCAGAATCATATAGCTATAGTTTATTTCCGCTGTGTTGTAAGTGTTGTACTCTGATAAGTGCTATTGTATACATAACTATTATATTTCAAATTTATGTTATCTATTATATGTTATTCGTTCCGCTGTGAGGTTCGTGTTACTCTGATGTTGTGTTCTTCTTCTTCTTATATTCTAAGTTTCTATCTTATCTATTCTCACCTTCTAATTTCTTTCATTAATTACCAGGATTTTTCGATGTTTTGGTTATCGATATCGAGCTTATGTCGATAACCAAAGTCGCCGAAAATCCGGGTCGTTACAGTTGGTATCAGAGCTTAAGTTAAGAATTACTTGGCTCTGTGGCGTGACTCGATAGAGATAGGGTTAGTAATACCCTAGATTGAGTTTGAGTGTATATATACGAGTGCGTATTTGTATTTGATATAAAAATGGTTTTATATTGTGGAGATTCATTGGCTGAGTTGTTTATGAGTTCTGGTCGATCAGTTTGATCCACTGTATCGGTAGGAGTATATAAACACTTGAATACGATGGACCGACACAGTATGGATATGTGATATATTATCATATATAGGATGTGTTGGTAGTAATTATAATCAGATAAGATTTATAAAATGTGAAAAGGTTATATATGACCAATCAGAATTGATATAAGTAAAGTATATGAAATAAGATGAATTAAATCTGAAATTAAAGTCAGAATTGAAATTAAAAACTGGAAATTAAGATAAGTGTTTGAAATTGAATCTGGATTAGATATATGTGAATTTTAAAATCCTGGGAGGTTTTAAATTTGTTTTAATAAGGACATTTTGAACTAATTCAAGATGGAAGTGTTTAAGTTGGAGTTTTGAAAAAAAAATATAGTATTGAACTCACTTTGATCGCTGGAAAATAATTCTGATGATGGTGTACACATCATCAGTGTGATTTTCGAGTTTCTACGTGGTGGATTACTACCAGAGATTTTGATTTGAATTGTTTTGAGAAAACAAGTATTTAGAAATTCAAAGGTTTTGAATTGGCAGTATGATTTAAATTGATTTGAATTTTACCCAGAAATTTAAGTTCTAGAAATTAAAATTTAACTAATGAAATTAAATAAAATGAGATGGTAAAAATAAATTGAAATTTAACGTGAACTAAGTTAAATAGAATTGAACGAATAAGTCCAGAATTTGAAATTTAGCTGGACTTAGAATTTGAAAATCAAGAATGAAACTTGAGATTGAAAATGGGATTCGGCTTGAGTATAAGCGAATGATTGGGTTTGACGATATAAAAGTGATTGAGTTTGATTGGGATGACATTGGTATATGTTGGAATGATAACAGATGGAAGGGATATAACGATATGCCCGACAAAAAGGTACCAGTTTATATTATATATTGGATATAAGATTTATGAGCCGAATTGGCAAGCCGCTTGGCTGTTTGATTTTCTTTTGGGTTGAAGAAGGCCCACAGAGGCGAGTTGGAGTTTGAGCTATTGACCAATACAAAGGAAGTGCTGGCGAAATTTTCCGAAAATTTAAAGTGTTAGAAAATTTTCAAAATTTTTGAAACTTTTAGTTAGTCGGAAGAATTAATATTTTAGTCGATATTAATTGATTCTGTTGAAATCAGAAATAAGGGGTAAACAAATCGTAGGAGTTCCAATATATAGGGTCGTCCTCTAACTTAGCAATTTCGAGGACGAAATTATTTTAAGTGGGGAAGAATGTAATGACCCGCATTTTTAGAGATATAAAATTTATTTATTTATTTAATTATATAATTGGTGATTTAGAGAAGTTAATGATCGTTGAATTAAATAATATTGAATATTTAATTAATAATTATAATATAATAATATATTATAATGTCGAAATAGTGAAATTCACGATATCATGTGAATTGAATAGCATACGAGATTTAGTGGAGTTTCGATTCGAAATATAATAACGAATGTATTCAATCGACGACGGTTTGAACGTAGAATTATAATATAAATATAATCGAGCTCGAAATGGCGCTGCAGTTCGCTATTTGGCGATTTGAACTTCAACTGAATGTACAAGATTCGTTTTAAGCCGGATTTCTGTGAAACAAGAAACGTGTGGAGCTGGTGGAGTATATCTTTCTAGTGGAAGAGAAAAATCGGGATTTCGTCGTGTAGATTTTGAGTTATGTCCAAATCAAATTTCAGAAAAGTCGCTATGGAATTCCTTTATAATTCGTAACGCTTTATATACGTTATAAAAGGGTTTTTCAATGTAAATTGAATATCGATTCAATCTGGACTCAGAATAGAGAGTATATAACTTTCCTGGAGCTGTATGGTATTCCACTGTGAATATATACGATAATATAAATTTATTTATATTTAATTTAATTTATTTAAATATATTTATAAATTTAAATAGATTATTCAAAGCGTTTAAAATAGCCACTTTTGCAAACGGAGTCGGAATTCGACGAAACTAGTTTCGTTGGGACCGTAATGTCGAACTCTAGCTGCATGCCAGTTTTCGTGATTTTTGGGCATCATGTGTGATCACACGGATTTTTAGAAGTCAGAAACGAGTTAATAATGGAGAATATACCGGGAATATTCCCTGACGAAAATATCTAGATATTTTATTTTCCTATATATACCCCTTAAAAACTCTTAAAACCTAATTTCAACTTCAAACAAAAATCCGCCATCATTTTTGTAGTTCCAGTAAAATAATTCCTCCTTCTAAAATCAAAATCAAACAGAATAAAACCCTATAAATTCTAAGATATATGTATTTGTGCTCGTGATAAGGAGGGCTTCATTCTGGTATGCAAATTGGTGAACTCGACGGCTTTCCTGGAGTTCAAAGTTTCTACGGCGGAACCAGGGGTTCGACGCTGCTATGGCTGTGGTGATCGGTTCGTAAATTTAGTTGTATATTTGAGTTCGAATCAACAAATGGAACCCGCGAGCAAAGTTCAGGGGGTTTTCGGGAGAATAAATGTCGATGTCGACATTTGGGAGGACGAGGACGGAATGCCTCGGAGGGCGGCGAGTTCAAAGATGAGGGGATGGCCGAGTAGAGGGCTGAGTTCTGAATTCAATGGTGGTTTCACTTGGATGAACGATGGAGAAACGAGTCGGAAATGTTGTTGGGAAGTTTCGGTTATGGGTTGGTGTTTACTGGAAGAGGAGCGACGGGTTAAGGTGGATTTGGGGAAGAAGGCCAAGGGAGCGGGTCTGTTGGTTAAGATGAGATGATGGGCCGGTTTAAAAGGTTAAAGCCCGCGATTAAATAACTTATGTTTTATTTAATTCAAATATAAATAGTGTATTAACTTTACAATGCAATATCTTCGTCATATGAAATCAGATCGACGAACCGTAAGTTGCGTTGGGATCGTATGGACGGGAGCTACACGATGACACTGACTAGAAGTCCATCCGAGCTCGTTACAATTTATTGCAAAATAAATTGTCCTTCCAAATCAAAGACAGTTAATCGTTTTTAACGATAACAGTCCAATGTGAGTAAATCTCACCAACTCTGAATAGTTTATAATTTCATGTTGTATTTTTAGAACTGTTAGATATTGTCTGTTTGACTGTGTGTTGACTGTTTGATTGAACTGCTAGTCAGTTAATGAAATATTATATATATATATAACATATATAAACAGTTATATAGTTATATATTGATTCTATTTATCAGAATAATTCATATTGAACTGAAAGTGATGACAATCATGTTGTGTAACATCTGTGGATGCAGGGAAACAGGTTGGAGGAATCCGACTGGATCCCTCAACAGTTATTTTATTGTTTTTCATATATTTTGATATATGATGTGAATTATAACCTGTTGTTGATTGTGTGTGTATGGACGATATTCAACATTGTGATTTGATATGATTGAATACCATAACATACGGGATGTTGATAAAGGAGATTTTCAAAGTGATATTGAAAAACAGAATATTTATAAACTGGAATATTTATAAATAAGAAATATTTCTAAATTTGAATATTTATGAATAGGAGATATTCAAAAAGGAAATAATTTCAAACCATTTTCTTTTTGGATGGGAAGGCCTGGGTGGCGGGTTTGGGGATTTTCCCGATGCTCCCAGTACAAAGGAGGTTATGGCAAATTTTCCCGGGAATATAAGGAGTTAGAATATTTTTCAGAAATCAAAATGAATGTTTGTAAAACCTTTACAAATGAAAAAGATAAAGGAGATATATTTGAAATGAAATATATAGGAGATATATTTGAAATGAAATATAAAAGAATATATTTGAAATCAAATATAAAGGAATTATATTTGAAAGAAAATATAAAGGAATATATTGGTAAAACAATAAAGAGTTAAAATGAATTTATTTATTTAAGGAATAAATAAAGAGTAAAAGGATTTATTTATTTAAGAAAAAAATAAAGGATAAAGGAGATATTTATTTGATAAATAAATAGGATTAAACCGAAGGGATATTTATTGGATAAATAAATAGAGCTAAATCAAAGGAATATTTAGAAAATAAATAGAAAATGGAAATCTGTTTTTAACAGATAAATAGAATGGGTTTATTTATAAATAACAGTTTATAAATTAAATAGATATTTATCATTCGATAAATGAAATCTATAAGTCTGAACTTATATAGAGTAGTGATATTGGTTTTAACACCGACAGTTTAAATAGAATATGTACACAACAGGTGTATAAGTTAAGTAACGTTATTAAAGAGAACATATATAAAGTGAAGAGCCGTTACTAAAAGTAAATCATTATAAATAAATAAACGTTATCAAATAAGAGTTAAACAATTTGGGTTAACCAGTCAAAGTAAATCAGTTAGAGTTAACCAGTTAGAGTTAATCGAATTAGTTATTCGAATAGAGTTAAACACAAAGGAGTTATCGATTTGTTAAATCGAAAGGAGTTATCGATTATAGTTTAATCGAAGGGAATCATCGAGTATAGTTTAATCGAAAGGGAAGATTATCGAATATCGTTTATTCGAGAGGAGATTATCGAATATCGTTTATTCGAGAGGAGATTATCGGATATAGTTTATTCAAAGGAGTTATCCATTATTAGTTAATCGAAGTGAGTTATAGAATATTAGTTAAATCGAAAGAGTTATCGAATGTAGTTTATTCGATGGGGTTAATCGATTAGAGTTAAATCAAATGAGTTAGTCGAATATTGGTTATTCGAAGTAGAGTAGTCGAATATTGGTTATTCGAAGTAGAGTAGTCGAATATTGGTTATTCGAAGTGAGTAGTCGAATATTGGTTATTCGAAGTAAGTTAATCGAATATTGGTTATTCGAAAAGGGGAGTTATCAAATCGAATAGAGTAAAGGAGTTAATCGAATATAGTTTATTCGAATAGAGTAAAGGAGTTAATCGAATATAGTTTATTCAACAGGAGTTAAGTGAATTGGTTAGATTAATCAAAGTGAATTAGTTAAGTTAAACTAAGTGAATTAGTTAAGCGAATTGGTTAAGTTAACCAAAGTGAATTAGTCGAGTTAATCAAAGTGATTAGTTCAGTTAATCGAGATAAGTAAATCAAGTTAGGTTAATCGAGTTGAATTAGTCAGTCGAGTTAATAAATTGAGTTAGTCAAACCAAGTGAAACCAGTTAGAGTTAATTAATTAAGGTTGACCTGTTAGAGTTGATCGGTTAGAATTAACCAGTTAGAGTTAAACAAATCAGAGTTAATCAAATAGAGTTTAGTAAAATTAGAACTGACTAGAGATTAGTAAATTGAATGGTTTTCTAAGTGTCCATTTGATGTTGGTTTCGACCTTCGGGATTTATACTTAGGGGATCGTTCTCATACTAGTTTACAGTCAAGGACTGATAGTTGGGGAAGAGTAGTGATTTGTAAATAAGCAGATGGAAACGTTTTCCAGTGTTAATAACATATATTTTCTAAACATAGAAAATAAGGCAATGTGAATATATATATATATATGTTGTTGTTTTGTTCGATATAAATTCCATTTGGAAATAATATCGTTATTTGCACACTTGTTTTTATTTGATAGTTAAATCACAGACTATCGAAGTGTTGACCATTTTAACATTGTTAATATGGAGAGACCGGTTGGATTATTATCCAAAGAACCACTCTGTATTGGCATAAGCGTTGCGAATCATATATGCCAAAGATAATTAAAGACGGAGTAAAATGCAAGGGCTGTTGTATAAGTCTTAGATAACAGTGACTAAGATGGATATACTGAATAGTGCCTTCGGTTTGTCCAGTCCCAAGACAACTTGTATGGACGAAGGTCTGACAGAGTATATCCAATGGATCGCGTAAGTTGATCTGTTCAAACGTATTCACGTTTGGTGGCGGAGGAATTCGTTTCTCTAAGCTGTATACCCGTGTTATTTTTGGGTAAATCAATTTGTGATTTGGCGGGTATGACGATGTGACATTCTAAGAGAATGAGGATGATTTGTGTGGATGAATGTCTGACAGAGTATTTCCAAAAAGGTCACGTACTTTGATTTCTTCAACCGTACCAAGAGTGGAAGCGGAGAAGGAAACTTCTTTAGCTAACACGTAATGTACTGTTGTAGACGTCAATTAGTGATTTTCGATGGATCTGACAATGTGGCATTCAAAGTGAATTTGATGTGATGATAAAGCGTAGCTTCTAGCCTCATCAACTGGTAAATGACAGAAATCGGGCAGGCAGCATGGCTAAGTCGGTCGCACCGAAGTAGGGTGTATAATCACCTATCTAGAGAATATTCATTTGTTTCTTAAATCTATCAATGCTGTCCCATATATATACGGGAACGGTTGCTGATCCCAACTGTTGGTGATATACATTCGATACACTCAAGCAAAATGAGTGGTCGGTCATGTGTGGCTGAGTTACAAGATGTTCTTGTTGAACTCCAGTGTATCCTTCCTAGAGTACACTGATCGGAAGGTGGTTCCATTCCTTGTCATAGTTGGAAATCCATTACCCAATACGTGCTTGCGGTTTTGATTGTATACTATATATGTAGAACGTGAGATGAAAGCGTTTCTGCTAGTTGGTACCTATTTGTATAAAGACATTATTATAATATCAAAAGGTTTTTGATATAAAGATATTTTGGATTCTCATAAGGGAAAAACCCGTTCCGTTCTGCGGCGTGGTCTTATGAGATATCGTTTACTTGTTCATATACCTGTTTTAAACTGTTTTACTCACACCAGTCCCATGACTGACCCGGAGTTTACTTTGTTGTTTTCCCTAAACTCTTGGGTGCCTAAATTTGTACGGGCAGTCAAGTAGTCGGGATTTGCAGATACATTAAAGAGCTGGAGCAGGAGGCTTCAGAATCATATAGCTATAGTTTATTTCCGCTGTGTTGTAAGTGCTGTACTCTGATAAGTGCTATTGTATACATAACTATTATATTTCAAAGTTATGTTATCTATTATATGTTATTCGTTCCGCTGTGAGGTTCGTGTTACTCTGATGTTGTGTTCTTCTTCTTCTTATATTCTAAGTTTCTATCTTATCTATTCTCACCTTCTAATTTCTTTCATTAATTACCAGGATTTTTGGATATTTTGGTTATCGATATCGAGCTTATGTCGATAACCAAAGTCGCCGAAAATCTGGGTCGTTACAGTTGGTATCAGAGCTTAAGTTAAGAATTACTTGGCTCTGTGGCGTGACTCGGTAGAGATAGGGTTAGTAATACCCTAGATTGAGTTTGAGTGTATATATACGAGTGCGTATTTGTATTTGATATAAAAATGGTTTTATATTGTGGAGATTCATTGGCTGAGTTGTTTATGAATTCTGGTCGATCAGTTTGATCCACTGTATCGGTAGGAGTATATAAACACTTGAATACGATGGACCGACACAGTATGGATATGTGATATATTATCATATATAGGATGTGTTGGTAGTAATTATAATCAGATAAGATTTATAAAATGTGAAAAGGTTATATATGACCAATCAGAATTGATATAAGTAAAGTATATGAAATAAGATGAATTAAATCTGAAATTAAAGTCAGAATTGAAATTAAAAACTGGAAATTAAGATAAGTGTTTGAAATTGAATCTGGATTAGATATATGTGAATTTTAAAATCCTGGGAGGTTTTAAATTTGTTTTAATAAGGACATTTTGAACTAATTCAAGATGGAAGTGTTTAAGTTGGAGTTTTGAAAAGAAATATAGTATTGAACTCACTTTGATCGCTGGAAAATAATTCTGATGATGGTGTACACATCATCAGTGTGATTTTCGAGTTTCTACGTGGTGGATTACTACCAGAGATTTTGATTTGAATTGTTTTGAGAAAACAAGTATTTAGAAATTCAAAGGTTTTGAATTGGCAGTATGATTTCAAATTGATTTGAATTTTACCCAGAAATTTAAGTTCTAGAAATTAAAATTTAACTAATGAAATTAAATAAAATGAGATGGTAAAAATAAATTGAAATTTAACGTGAACTAAGTTAAATAGAATTGAACGGATGAGTCCAGAATTTGAAATTTAGCTGGACTTAGAATTTGAAAATCAAGAATGAAACTTGAGATTGAAAATGGGATTCGGCTTGAGTATAAGCGAATGATTGGGTTTGACGATATAAAAGTGATTGAGTTTGATTGGGATGACATTGGTATATGTTGGAATGATAACAGATGGAAGGGATATAACGATATGCCCGACAAAAAGGTACCAGTTTATATTATATATTGGATATAAGATTTATGAGCCGAATTGGCAAGCCGCTTGGCTGTTTGATTTTCTTTTGGGTTGAAGAAGGCCCACAGAGGCGAGTTGGAGTTTGAGCTATTGACCAATACAAAGGAAGTGCTGGCGAAATTTTCCGAAAATTTTCAAATTTTTTGAAACTTTTAGTTAGTCGGAAGAATTAATATTTTAGTCGATATTAATTGATTCTGTTGAAATCAGAAATAAGGGGTAAACAAATCTTAGGAGTTCCAATATATAGGGTCGTCCTCTAACTTAGCAATTTCGAGGACGAAATTATTTTAAGTGGGGAAGAATGTAATGACCCGCATTTTTAGAGATATAAAATTTATTTATTTAATTATATAATTGGTGATTTAGAGAAGTTAATGATCGTTGAATTAAATAATATTGAATATTTAATTAATAATTATAATATAATAATATATTATAATGTCGAAATAGTGAAATTCACGATATCATGTGAATTGAATAGCATACGAGATTTAGTGGAGTTTCGATTCGAAATATAATAACGAATATATTCAATCGACGACGGTTTGAACGTAGAATTATAATATAAATATAATCGAGCTCGAAATGGCGCTGCAGTTCGCTATTTGGCGATTTGAACTTCAAATGAATGTATAAGATTCGTTTTAAGCCGGATTTCTGTGAAACAAGAAACGTGTGGAGCTGGTGGAGTATATCTTTCTAGTGGAAGAGAAAAATCGGGATTTCGTCGTGTAGATTTTGAGTTATGTCCAAATCAAATTTCAGAAAAGTCGCTATGGAATTCCTTTATAATTCGTAACGCTTTATATATGTTATAAAAGGGTTTTTCAATGTAAATTGAATATCGATTCAATCTGGACTCAGAATAGAGAGTATATAACTTTCCTGGAGCTGTATGGTATTCCACTGTGAATATATACGATAATATAAATTTATTTATATTTAATTTAATTTATTTAAATATATTTATAAATTTAAATAGATTATTCAAAGCGTTAAAAATAGCCACTTTTGCAAATGGGGTCGGAATTCGACGAAACTAGTTTCGTTGGGACCGTAATGTCGAACTCTAGCTGCATGCTAGTTTTCGTGATTTTTGGGCATCATGTGTGATCACACGGATTTTTAGAAGTCAGAAACGAGTTAATAATGGAGAATATACCGGGAATATTCCCTGACGAAAATATCTAGATATTTAATTTTCCTATATATACCCCTTAAAAACTCTTAAAACCTAATTTCAACTTCAAACAAAAATCCGCCGTCATTTTTGTAGTTCCAGTAAAATAATTCCTCCTTCTAAAATCAAAATCAAACAGAATAAAACCCTATAAATTCTAAGATATATGTATTTGTGCTCGTGATAAGGAGGGCTTCATTCTGGTATGCAAATTGGTGAACTCGACGGCTTTCCTGGAGTTCAAAGTTTCTACGGCGGAACCTAGGGTTCGACGCTGCTATGGCTGTGGTGATCGTTTCGTAAATTTAGTTGTATATTTGGGTTCGAATCAACAAATGGAACCCGCGAGCAAAGTTCAGGGGGTTTTCGGGAGAATAAATGTCGATGTCGACATTTGGGAGGACGAGGACGGAATGCCTCGGAGGGTGGCGAGTTCAAAGATGAGGGGATGGCCGAGTAGAGGGATGAGTTCTGAATTCAATGGTGGTTTCAGTTGGATGAACGATGGAGAAACGAGTCGGAAATGTTGTTGGGAAGTTTCGGTTATGGGTTGGTGTTTACTGGAAGAGGAGCGACGGGTTAAGGTGGATTTGGGGAAGAAGGCTAAGGGAGCGGGTCTGTTGGTTAAGATGAGATGATGGGATGGTTTAAAAGGTTAAAGCCCGCGATTAAATAACTTATGTTTTATTTAATTCAAATATAAATAGTGTATTAACTTTACAATGCAATATCTTCGTCATATGAAATCAGATCGACGAACCGTAATTTGCGTTGGGATCGTATGGACGGGAGCTACACGATGACACTGACTAGAAGTCCATCCGAGCTCGTTACAATTTATTGCAAAATAAATTGTCCATCTAAATCAAAGACAGTTAATCGTTTTTAACGATAACAGTCCAATGTGAGTAAATCTCACCAACTCTGAATAGTTTATAATTTCATGTTGTATTTTAGAACTGTTAGATATTGTCTATTTAACTGTGTGTTGACTATTTGATTGAACTGCTAGCCAGTTAATGAAATATTATATATATATAATATATATATATATATATAAACAGTTATATAGTTATATATTGATTCTGTTTATCAGAATAATTCATGTTGAACTGAAAGTGATGACAATCATGTTGTGTAACATCTGTGGATGCAGGGAAACAGGTTGGAGGAATCCGACTGGATTCCTCAACAGTTATTTTATTGTTTTTCGTATATTTTGATATATGATGTGAATTATAACCTGTTGTTGATTGTGTGTGTATGGACGATATTCAACATTGTGATTTGATATGATTGAATACCATAACATACGGGATGTTGATAAAGGAGATTTTCAAAGTGATATTGAAAAACAGAATATTTATAAACTGGAATATTTATAAATAAGAAATATTTATATATTTGAATATTTATGAATAGGCGATATTCAAAAAGGAAATAATTTCAAACCATTTTCTTTTTGGATGGGAAGGCCTGGGTGGCGGGTTTGGGGATTTTCCCGATGCTCCCGGTACAAAGGAGGTTATGGCAAATTTTCCTGGGAATATAAGGAGTTAGAATATTTTTCAGAAATCAAAATGAATGTTTGTGAAACCTTTACAAATGAAAAAGATAAAGGAGATATATTTGAAATGAAATATGTAGGAGATATATTTGAAATGAAATATAAAAGAATATATTTGAAATCAAATATAAAGGAATTATATTTGAAAGCAAATATAAAGGAATATATTGGTAAAACAATAAAGAGTTAAAATGAATTTATTTATTAAGGGAATAAATATAGAGTAAAAGGATTTATTTATTTAAGAAATAAATAAAGGATAAAGGAGATATTTATTTGATAAATAAATAGGATTAAACCGAAGGGATATTTATTGGATAAATAAATAGAGCTAAATCAAAGGAATATTTAGAAAATAAATAGAAAATGGAAATCTGTTTTTAACAGATAAATAGAATGGGTTTATTTATAAATAACAGTTTATAAATTAAATAGATATTTATCATTCGATAAATGAAATCTATAAGTCTGAACTTATATAGAGTAGAGATATTGGTTTTAACACCGACAGTTTAAATAGAATATGTACACAACAGGTGTATAAGTTAAGTAACGTTATTAAAAAGAACATTTATAAAGTGAAGAGCCGTTACTAAAAGTAAATCATTATAAATAAATAAACGTTATCAAATAAGAGTTAAACAATTTGGGTTAACCTGTCAAAGTAAATCAGTTAGAGTTAACCAGTTAGAGTTAATCGAATTAGTTATTCGAATAGAGTTAAACACAAAGGAGTTATCGATTTGTTAAATCGAAAGGAGTTATCGATTATAGTTTAATCGAAGGGAATCATCGAGTATAGTTTAATCGAAAGGGAAGATTATCGAATATCGTTTATTCGAGAGGAGATTATCGAATATCGTTTATTCGAGAGGAGATTATCGAATATAGTTTATTCGAAGGAGTTATCCATTATTAGTTAATCGAAGTGAGTTATAGAATATTAGTTAAATCGAAAGAGTTATCGAATGTAGTTTATTCGATGGGGTTAATCAATTAGAGTTAAATCAAATGAGTTAGTCGAATATTGGTTATTCGAAGTAGAGTAGTCGAATATTGGTTATTCGAAGTAGAGTAGTCGAATATTGGTTATTCGAAGTGAGTAGTCGAATATTGGTTATTCGAAGTAAGTTAATCGAATATTGGTCATTCGAAAAGGGGAGTTATCAAATCGAATAGAGTAAAGGAGTTAATCGAATATAGTTTATTCGAATAGAGTAAAGGAGTTAATCGAATATAGTTTATTCGGCTGGAGTTAAGTGAATTGGTTAGATTAATCAAAGTGAATTAGTTAAGTTAAACTAAGTGAATTAGTTAAGCGAATTGGTTAAGTTAACCAAAGTGAATTAGTCGAGTTAATCAAAGTGATTAGTTCAGTTAATCGAGACAAGTAAATCAAGTTAGGTTAATCGAGTAGAATTAGTCAGTCGAGTTAATAAATTGAGTTAGTCAAACCAAGTGAAACCAGTTAGAGTTAATTAATTAAGGTTGACCTGTTAGAGTTGATCGGTTAGAATTAACCAGTTAGAGTTAAACAAATCAGAGTTAATCAAATAGAGTTTAGTAAAATTAGAACTGACTAGAGATTAGTAAATTGAATGGTTTTCTTAGTGTCCATCTGATGTTGGTTTCGACCTTCGGGATTTATACTTAGGGGATCGTTCTCATACTAGTTTACAGTCAAGGACTGATAGTTGGGGAAGAGTAGTGATTTGTAAATAAGCAGATGGAAACATTTTCCAGTGTTAATAACATATATTTTCTAAACATAGAAAATAAGGCAATGTGAATATATATATATATATATGTTGATGTTTTGTTCGATATAAATTCCATCTGGAAATAATATCGTTATTTGCACACTTGTTTTTCTTTGATAGTTAAATCATAGACTATCGAAGTGTTGACCATTTTAACGTTGTTAATATGGAGAGACCGGTTGGATTATTATCCAAAGAACCACTCTGTATTGGCATAAGCGTTGCGAATCATATATGCTAAAGATAATTAAAGACAGAGTAAAATGCAAGGGCTGTTGTATAAGTCTTAGATAACAGTGACTAAGATGGATATACTGAATAGTGCCTTCGGTTTGTCCAGTCCCAGGACAACTTGTATGGACGAAGGTCTGACAGAGTATATCCAATGGATCGCGTAAGTTGATCTGTTCAAACGTATTCACGTTTGGTGGCGGAGGAATTCGTTTCTCTAAGCTGTATACCCATTTTATTTTTGGGTAAATCAGTTTGTGATTTGGCGGGTATGACGATGTGACATTCTAAGAGAATGAGTATGATTTGTGTGGATGAATGTCTGACAGAGTATTTCCAGAAAGGTCACGTACTTTGATTTCTTCAACCGTACCAAGAGTGGAAGCGGAGAAGGAAACTTATTTAGCTAACACGTAATGTACTGTTGTAGACGTCAATTAGTGATTTTCGATGGATCTGACATTGTGGCATTCAAAGTGAATTTGATGTGATGATAAAGCGTAGCTTCTAGCCTCATCAACCGGTAAATGACAGAAATCGGGCAGGCAGCATGGCTAAGTCGGTCGCACCAAAGTAGGGTGTATAAACACCTATCTAGAGAATATTCATTTGTTTCTTAAATCTATCAATGCTGTCCCATATATATACGGGAACGGTTGCTGATCCCAACCGTTGGTGATATACATTCGATACACTCAAGCAAAATGAGTGGTCGGTCATGTATGGTTGAGTTACAAGATGTTATTGTTGAACTCCAGTGTATCGTTCCTAGAGTACACTGATCGGAAGGTGGTTCCATACCTTGTCATAGTTGGAAATCCATTACCCAATACGTGCTTGCGGTTTTGATTGTATACTATATATGTAGAACGTGAGATGAAAGCGTTTCTGCTAGTTGGTTCCTATTTGTATATAGACGTTATTATAATATCAAAAGGTTTTTGATATAAAGATATTTTGGATTCTCATAAGGGAAAAACCCGTTCCATTCTGCGGCGTGGTCTTATGAGATATCGTTTACTTGTTCATATACCTGTTTTAAACTGTTTTACTCACACCAGTCCCATGACTGACCCAGAGTTTACTTTGTTGTTTTCCCTAAACTCTTGGGTGCCTAAATTTGTACGGGCAGTCAAGTAGTCGGGATTTGCAGATACATTGAAGAGCTGGAGCAGGAGGCTTCAGAATCATATAGCTATAGTTTATTTCCGCTGTGTTGTAAGTGCTATACTCTAATAAGTGCTATTGTATACATAACTATTATATTTCAAAGTTATGTTATCTATTATATGTTATTCATTCCGCTGTGAGGTTCGTGTTACTCTGATGTTGTGTTCTTCTTCTTCTTCTATTCTAAGTTTCTATCTTATCTATTCTCACCTTCTAATTTCTTTCATTAATTACTAGGATTTTTCGATGTTTTGGTTATCGATATCGAGCTTATGTCGATAACCAAAGTCGCCGAAAATCCGGGTCGTTACACTTATAGAGTTTTCAATATCCGAATCAACACTATAGAAGAAACATTAAATGTATCTTTCGACGAAAACTATAAAAGTTTAAATCAAAACAATGAAGATGATTATGAAAATGAAAAAATTATGAGGATAATCAACCAAGTAAAAGAATTAGATAACTTAGAGACCTTCCTACAGAAAATATCTTAGGAGATATTGAATCTGTTGTTAGAACTCGTAATCAATTAAATAATATCAGTAATACTGCATTTATATCAACTATTGAACCTAAAAATCCAAAGGAAGCTTCTTCCGATGATTCATGGATACTTGCTATGCAAGAAGAAGTGAATCAGTTTACTAGGAATGACGTATGGGAACTTGTTCCTAGACCAGAGGATAACACAACAATAGGAACCAAAAGGGTCTATAAAAATAAAATGAATGAACACGGTGAGGTAGTAAGAAATAAGGCACGACTAGTTTCACAAGGCTATACTCAAGAAGAAGGAATAGATTACAATGAAACTTTTGCCCTCATAGCAAGACTAGAGGCTATTAGAATTGTACTAGCTTTTGCGAACTATAATAAGTTCAAATTATATCAAATGGATGTCAAAAGTGCTTTACTAAATGGATTTGTCAAGGAAGATGTATATGTAGAGCAACCACCCCTATTTGAAGATGAAAAATTACCAAATCACTTATGCAAGCAGAAGAAAGCATTATATGGACTAAAACAGGCTCATAGGGCTTGGTATGATAGATTATGAAATTATTGTTACAATCAAACTTTGAAATAGGAAAATTAGATAATACATTGTTTATTAAGAAGAATAACAAAGATATACAACTAGTACAAACATTGTTGATGATATAATTTTTGGGTCAACAAATGAAAAAATGAATAAAGAATTTTCAGATAATATGACCAAAGAATTTGAAATGAGCCATATGGGAGAATTAACATTTTTTAGGTTTACAAATTTGACAATTAAAGAATGGAATATTTATTAATCAAGAAAAATAAGCAAGAGATTTAATTAATAAATATAATCTAACAACAACAAATGGTAGACCAACACCTATGGCAACTAATATTGCTTTAAGTAAAGATGATACATCAAAAGACGTTGATCGAAAACTATAGAGAGGAATGATAGGATCATTATTATATATAACCGCTAGTAGACTAGATATAATGCATAGCATATGTCTCTGTGCAAGATATCAATCATAGCCTAAGGAAACACATTTAAAAGTCGTAAAACGTATTCTAAGGTATGTAAAGTATACATTAGATTTTGGATTATTTTATCCTAAGAATGATTTATTCGATTTAGTTTCGTACTGTGACGCTAACTATGCAGGATGCAAATCCGATCGTAAAAGTACCAGCGGAACATGTCACTTCCTAGGACATTCCCTTGTACCATGGTTCAGTAAAAAGCAAAATACCATTTCTTTGTCAACAACTAAAGCAGAATATATCTCTGCTGCTTTGGCTTGTTCACAAGTAATATATATGCAACAAACTCTAAACGATTTTGTCTTAAATATAAATAAATCACCCATATACTACGATAATACAAGTGCTATAAATATTTCTAAAATCCAACTCATCATTCGATAACTAAACATATCGATGTGAGACATCATTTTCGAAGAGAAATGTAAGTAAAGAAAAGATTTCACTTCAATTTATAGAAACAGATAAACAAATAGCAGATATATTAAATAAACCATTAAATGAAGCAACATTCACTAAATTTAGAAGAGAATTAGGCATATTCTCATTAAGTGAGTTAGAATAATTAAAAAAATTAAATATATAAATATAACATAAGAAATTAAAATAATAAAATTTAAAACAATAGTATGTCGACATAGAGTTTTTGGTATGTCGACATATAACTGCCAGAATTTCGAATTAAATTCCTACCAGAAATTAGTTATTTCAATTATTTAAACCTTCTATTTCGATTTTTCTTCTTCATTTTCACTCCTCTTCTCTGTAAATAACTCTAAATTGACAAAAACAATGGCCTCCATTAATCTAAATACTCAAATCAACTTTGATTCACATGCTGGACCATCCGAGGGTCCTTTTCAACGATCTACACTATCTCGGGTTATCAAAATTGAAGAAAAATGGGATATGTTCTACAAATGATGGCTGAAATTCAAGTAATCCAAAGGATGAATCAAGAAATAACAGGCAAGGAAAAGTAGTAAGAGTTTACTTAAATACATAATGGATAATCAAGCTAATCCGATTATCAACGACGATGATAATCAAGCCATGGAGGAGGAAGAACCGGAAGAAGAAGAAGAAATGATGAAGGAGGAAGAACAATAAGAAACTCAACCAATGATTACTAAAGAAGATGATAAGGTTGGGTGTGTAGGAGAAGTTTTATTTGATCAAAATGGGAATGTGATTGAAAAGAATGTAGAATTTTGTCTCCATTTTCCAAATTGTCCAATTCACAATCTCCTATTGTCAAATAATTAAGTGTTTAAGGGTTTTCTTGTTCTTTAATTTTATTGCGTTCCTATGATAAATCATATAAATTCTTGTAATTGTACAATTCATGTTCATATTTAATAAAATTATCATTTTTATTTATTAGATTAAGGGGGAGTATCTTTATTGGGTAAGTTACTTAAGTTCTATTCATAGAATTATACAATTTAGGGGGAGTATCTTTATGATTTCTTTTTGATAATGCCAAAGGGGGAGAAATTATAAAATATAGACATAGTTTATAGGATTCTTACAAACAGGGGGAGTATTAGAAGGATCATCATCAACAGGTATATATAGGTATGATATTTTATAAACTAAGGTTGTCATCATCAAAAAGGGGGAGATTGTTGGAGAATGGATTTTTGATGACAATAACCTTTTTTTCAATTAACGTTAATTATAAAATATATTATAACACTTTTGTATATAATATATGTATACATATGAAAGAATTAATATACAGGAAATATTACTAAAGACTGTACAGATTAAAGATAATAGAAATTCAGAATTTAGAGAAATATCAAGACTCATGAGTATTCAAGATTTCAAGAGTTGAAGATTAATATAGTTATAGAGTCTAAATTTTGTAAGACTCTAAATAGCACTCTAGGTTCAATATTCAAATTCTGATTTTCAAATTCTATTTTCTATCCTCAGTTCTCCCTATTTTATTTTTTATCTTTTCTATTTTCATTTTTATTTATCTTTGTTTTTCAAACCTAAGTTTTATGTATTTTTGTTTTTATATTTTATGTAGTTTAAAAGCTTATAATTTTATAAACATGTTTATATAGTTTAAATTTATGTATTCATATGTTTTTCTACTTTATAAGATTAATTTACAACACTATATTTTTATTCAAGAATTTCCAGAATCATATTTAAATTAAAATGCTTTAAAAAATGTTTAAAATTCAAATTTACGCTAGAGTATGTCGACATACATTAAACACTATGTCGACATATAACTGTCAGAAATTTAAATTTGAAAGGAAGTGTATTTTGACCTTTTGAAATGTTCAGAAACCTTAAACCTTTCACACACTTTAAAAAGGGCTTGAATTCAATTTTTAATCATCTCTTCTTCTCCACTTTCACTCTCTTTCATTATATAATTATTCTTTATCATTTTTATGATTTCTACACTAATACTCTGCCAAATTCAATTCTGTTTTGATCAAACTTTTTCTCTCTAGACTCTCTTCTCATCTCTCTCTAAATCAAGTGCTATTGAAGAGTTATAGGGATGTTTGTAATTTCTTAGGTTGATTACGGTAGTAATCGGTGTGTTCCTTGTAGCCAAGAAATCAAGGAAGTAGGAATTGTTATGTTCCTTGTAGCCGAGAAATCAAGGATGTAGGAATCGGTGTTTCCCTTGTAGCTGTGAAATCAATAGGAATTGGTGGTATCCCTTTTAGCCATGGAATCAAGGAGGTCATACTTGACTATTGATATAATACTAAAAATGTGCGCAATCCAGAATTGTGCGGGACTGGACGTAGGAGCAATCTGAACCAGTATAAAATCCAGTGTGTTCTTTCCTTTTTTGCATTTTATTTATGTTTATTTAGCATCTGTGTTTGAATATGTGCCTGTAATTTTGTTTGTAGTGTTTGATTCATTCTGTTTTTCACATAAGTTTTTGATTTTGTTTAAATTCTCACAAACACTATTCACCCCCCTCTAGTGTTTGATTTGCCTTAACGATCTATTACACAATCCAACTATACATACATATATACATATATGTGTGTGTGTATATATATGATGGATTCAAGAGCACCCCTAATAGTGCAGCATCCCTATAACTCTCTGATTTCCACCACACATTCTCGTTTATCTCTTCGCCTAATAATTCTGTCTCCCTCCTCTAACTTATTTAAATATAAATAATTGGCCACCGTTTGGGTGCAAAAGGGATGCCACATATCCTCTCTCTCTCTCTCTCTCTCTATATATATATATATATATATATATATATATATATATATATATATATAGTGACAACCTGCCTTTTCTAACGTTTATAAATCGACAATAAACCACACATGTTTGATATAAACCATTCAAAAGATAGATTAACAATGGATTCGTTATAAAGAAATAAAATTCAGAAGAACGAATACAAAATTTCGCATCAAAAGGATTAAAGTATAATAAATAAATATCATAAGTACATACAAAAGTTCATAAAACTGTTTACATTTAATTTGACTTATGCACGACACCCAGAATATTACACATTACCAAACGGAATAAGCAATACTAATACAGTAATAAAGAAGGTCTTTGACTCCATCTTCATCACCAAAAATGAATTTCTTTGAATAACTAAAATATTCTGTATGAACCGAGCGTAAATTAAAATAAAACACTCGAGTCAGGATTAATATTCTTATGTAAGTAAATCAATTAAAATGAAATGTTTGGTGAGATATACAAGTAAAGTGGAATATTCTCAAGATCCTGACATCATATTTCATCTTATTAATTGGTTTATTGTAAGTATCAACTTAAATATCGTTTTCCAAATATCAACTCACAATTCAGACTTCAAATCCCAATTCAACTTCACATAATGGTTTTAACTTCAGTTTCCAATTTTCATATTTCAAGAAGATTCATTCTTCAAAACTTCAATTCAATTTAGATTTCACATCGCATTTACCTCATTTAAAATCTTTTTTTTTCGAATATTCTAGACCAGGTTGTTTAGATTGGAAATAGAACTTAAATCAATTAAACATACGGCTAAAATATTTTTTTAAAAAAAAGGAAAAGCCAACATGGTTTAAGTGGAATCCTACCACTTTATTGATAAACCAAAGATGAATACATAGATACAAGGAAACACACAAAAACAAAAAATAAGAACTAAGCAACAACCTATCAATTACAGAGGAAAAAAAAGAAAAAGAAAAAAGAGAGGAAGAAAACACAACAACAAAACAAAAAAACAGGGAGAAGAAACCAAACAGCTTCAACTCGGGTCAAAAACGAAATTCATCATTCTTAAATCCTCTCTGACTTCCAATAGAATATGATTTCTTAACTGAATATTGAACTTGGCTCTTTGCGAGCAAAAGATGTTGTCATTCCTGTTTTTCCAAATCATGAACCAAAATTTCTTCAACACAAAGGTCATGAACTTGGCATTTTTGTCTCCTTTAATCATGCAACCATGTAGATAGTTCCATTCTTCCAGATCGTCTTGAAAAACAACACCCCTTCCCAATACATTCATGACTTCAGTCCATATTTCGTTTATTACTTTGCATTCAAAATAGAGATGAGCAACTCCCTCAAGTTCCAAGCTATAGGAGTCATGGTAAATGGAGATCAGTTGGCCTTTGCTCACCATCTTCACTTTGGTAAAGAATGCATTGTTCATAAATTTCCATATAAAAAGATACTCCTTAGTTATGTTATCTTTCATCCATATCACTTTGTGCCACCTACAACAGACCATCTCTTTAACTCTACGTAAGCAGTTATATAATTGTTTAATTTGGAAATTCTCACCTGGCCATTGCCATTTCACTTTGAAGGAACCAAGAGCCAAAGATGCAGTGTACTAATAGGATGCTAGAGGGAATTGATTCTTTGCGAGGCATAACTAGGCAAAACAAACGTATTATTTTGAATAAGGCTGGCAGTAGTAGCTTATGGGTGCACCCGAGATTAGAAACTTTCTTGAGAAGTAAAGCGTTGCCTGAATGACCTTAAAATCTACCAAAGGGTCGTCCCAGAAGTTGATGCATTGGAAGGCAGAGATATAATTTTTAAAATAAAATAGGATGTCCTTTCTTATTTTAAGTATATTGATCCACGTCTTGAGGGGATTTCATTGTCCAGAAATAGTTAAGTTTTGTCACATGATTGAGGTCTAAGCACCCAAATACTATTCTTCTTGTCAAGGAGATTGTAAACATGGTTTGTAAAAGTAGTTTTGTTCCAAACTAGAGTGTTACATAAGCCAAGTCCTCCTTTGCTAATTGGTTTTTCAATGTATTTAAAAGAGTCGGGATTGGAATATTTAGTATGTATATTACCTTTCTAGAGAAACCTCATAAAGTGCTTTTGATCATCTTAAGAAGTTTATGGAGGAGGATATAAATCCTAGCCTTGTACACTACATAGAGAAAACTATAGAAATAATTAAGGTTAACCTGCTAGCTTGATTAAGCATCTTGGTAGACCAACAATCCAAGAGGAAGGCCAAAATAAGAGGTTGTGTTATCATTGATGGGAAGACCAGTAAGATTTTGTAGAGTTCTAGAAAAGGCAGTAGGCACCCTAGCTATATTCATTTCTGTTTTTCCAAGTTGATGTGCAACCCTGTCATATTACAAAAAATTCTAGGGGACTCATGATGCAAATCATGGTGGTAATGTCAGGTTTGTGGAATATAATAAGGTCATCAACAAAAAGTAAAGAAGTGAGTCTAAGTTCTTTACACTTTTGATGTAACTGGAAATCTTTCTTACCAACCAAATCATTAACCATCTTAGTTCATAATTCCATAACTAAAATGAATAGATAAGTAGACATAGGATCTCCTTGCCTAATTCCCTGTTTACTATTAAAAAGTCCTATTGGATTTCTAGTTATATTAATATAGTAGTACATAGTAGATAAGCATGCATGAATCCAAGTGATAATATTTGGTAAAAAATGCATGCAAATTAAAATCCTAACAACAAGATCCCATTGTAACGAGTCAAAAGCTTTAATATATAATACTTTAAATTAAATAGTTCATAAATAGTTTAATATAAATAATTATAATAAAATTGCAAATCTGATATAATAAAAACATTTTAATTAAAGTAATTATAAATAAATAGTTAAATATAAATTTTTTTAATTACAATAATTATAAATAAACAAAATATAATATAAACAATCTAAATTAAATTAAGTATAAGGTTAATTGTTAAATTTAATTTAAAATAATTATATATAGAATAGGTAATCCTAGTATAGTGTAAAATATATTAAATTAAACAAATACAATATAAACAGTTAAAACAAGTTATAATATGAATTAATTTTGTAGTATAAATAGTTAATTAAATGGTAAAATATTTAATATAATATTAATTAAAGCATTTCCATAATCTAATCCAATCCGATAATGATTTAACCCAATATCAAACATCTCCAACTCTGGTTTAATATCCATTTAAGTTTCAAATTTCAAATTTAATTAATTTATTCGACCTTTGATGTTTAAATCAATAAAATTAAATCTTTAGATTTAACAATTTAATTAAGTGTCTTCTATCAATTAAACAAACCAATCAAATCCTAAATTCAATTATTATCCCGAAATGAAATCAAATATTTCATTAATTCAAATCAGAGTTTTATTTAATCAAACAAGTTTAAATCTTAATTTGAACTTAAAATTTCATTAAATAAATTTAATCAATAAAAATAACTATTAAATTAGACTATCAAATCTAAAATTATATTTAATCTTTTGCTAAATAATTTATTTTAATAAATCATCAGGCAAGCTAAAATTTCTAAGGTTAAAATTAAAGTTAATTTAAAAAATTTCAATTAAATTTCTAAATTGATTTGCTTAACCAAAATTTGGGTTATCTCATTTTAACCCATATCCAAATTCCATGAAAATATCATATATAGTTTATATTATCGAGAACTTGTAGATGTCATAATAAGGGTGATAAAATCTGCAAAATAAGTCAAATACAATTATTTCAGGCAATTATATCAAGCAATTTTAAACTAACTATTCAAGCATTCATCAACCAACAAATGAAAAATAAATCTAATGTTATCATCATTTCATGAATTGTTAATTTCAAGCATATGAAAAATAATCGTGAGAGATTCTCACCTTGTGTGGCATGGAAAGGAGACGACAAAATGAATAGGCACACAAATGGAAATGACACAAGCTAGGCACAAAGTCCGACAAACCAAGCATGATGATTTCGAACCAAACATGACCACGGTCATCAATATACCCAAGATCAACCACTAGCTGAAATGTAAAGACCTAACTTTTCAACCATCAAAAGTCGATACTAATAAAGTCACAGTATTCATGTGCCAACCATCTAAGTGTCGGAAAACTAAATAATTAGGCGAAAAAAGAAGAAGATATAAAACATAATCTCATAGTGGAACGAATGATCTATAATATAAAGATGATCTTTATCCAATTGAAAGACTTTTACGCACATTCAACCATTAAAACATACATCAAAGCATTGAAACAATAAATCAAATTGGACAGTTATAACAATTTATCCTCACAAGTGCTGATTAATACATAATTAGATATATTAGAAATGAAAGAATATACAAGTATACATCTAGCCTTCCACCTCTTCTCCTGAAGCTTTACCATCCAGATCAAATATGCAATATGCTCGGTTTAACTGGAGCATTTTAACGAAATAACACCTGGATCAGTCTGATATACCAATGCGATAAAAACACACCTCAATTGAATTTTTATCTTATAAAAATCTTTCAAAATACAATGTACCACAAGACCATGCCACAAATAAACACAAACAGGTTCTACCTTGCGATCACTAAACCTTTTTATATCTAATCTCATGATATTATAATAATGTCTAAGGCACAAATATCAATAATCAAGTAGTTGTGATGCTTGTGAGTGTACATCACATCAATACTATATATATAATCAAAACCCGATATGGTACGTTCGTTAATGGTGTAGGGTTTCCAAGGAGGTGCCCTCTATACTTCGATAACGGTCCTCCTGCACAAGGGTCAAAGTTATCCTTCTGAAGCATTATACCTATCTAGCCAGGGTACTATAGAAAAAACGTGCTTGATCCGTCTAACACTGAATGCAACCCCCCAGCATGTCGAACATTTGAGAGTATTGCTAGAAAAGGGGACTATCTGCACCCTATGGATTTGCCAACCCTGCTAGCCATGTCTCATATCTCTGGTTTTAGTCATCTTCGTTGATGAGGCTTCGTCCGGCATTTCAGCTCAAGCATATCAAAAAAAATAGCTCACATAATCCCTTTTGGATTCACTCATCTCTACAGTTTTGAAATCACACACGAATTTCCCACATCTCATGAAATCTTGGAATCACATCTGGATTCCCATATCTCTCGATGGATCTCTTTATTATTTTCCCTAGAAGTGCAACGAGATTATACGTACAATACAACTCCAACAACGATAACTGTACCACATAATTCTTGTGTTTCTCCTAGATATTTCCAGAGTTAAATCCTTCAACGTTAAGTATGAAAAACGTTTCACACCACTAGTTTAAAAGGATTCTTCATTTAGGCAAATATTTGATAATCAGTTATTTCACTATCAACAAACATGCAAGAAATCCAAGCCATTATATATTCATTTTCCTATGGAAATCACTAAGCCTTATTTTATTAATTTCTTATTAACTAAATATCTTGTATACTTGGAAACTATTTCCATATACTTATCTCAACGGTATAAGTATATTCACAAACTACTATAATTTCAATACAGAGAAAGTATGTTCACAAATCACTAAGGAAAGTTCCTTAACATCAAATCATTATTAATGGATTTTTAACCAATTTATTTTCACATGGTTTTCAAAACCCTTGAATCAAACATTTAAATATAAATATCATTTATAGGTTTCCTAAATAAAATATTAGTTTTAAAGCAAAATTCCTTAGTAAAGAAATTTTTTCCTTATAAAACACTTTTCTAATTTTAAGAACTTAAATTAGATCAAATTAAGTATCTTAAGGCCATTATCGATAAATAAGTAATAAATTTAAAACATTTACAATTAAAATATTTATAACTAGTAGTTTAACCTGAATTATAATATATCTAGATAATGCCAAGCCATTAAAAGTGAAACAATTTAAGAACTTTTAAACATCATTAATAAATTGAATAACTTATTTTATAAAAATCAATTATTAACTTTCAATATTATTTAATAAGTAAATCATTGAATTTTAAATCATGAATAAGGTGCAAAACTTTAATTTAAACCATAAATCTTGTTTAAAATAGGCTTATGTAACGGCCCGGAAAATCTGAACCAATTTAAATTTTTTAATTAGCTAAAATAATGGATTTTAAATATTTAAAATAAATATTTTAAATAATAGCAATGAAAAGTGAGTTTGAATCGGCGTTTGAAAACGAATATAATTAATTCTAATTATAAACAAGGCCTGAAAAGGCGCTGTAGTTACAAAAATTGAATTCAAACTTTGTCGGACTGTACCGGGTGCAAAACAAAACGGATTTGAGTGAAACCAAAAATATTTAAATCTGTTATTGAATACCTTTCTAACGAATCTGAAAAATCGAAGTTTCATAGTGGAAAGCAAAAGTTATGGCCAAATGAATTTTCAGAAAGGTCGCTATGGAATTTATATAGCCCGTGAAATTGACCATTTTGCAAACGACCTCGGAATTCGACGAAACCACTTTTGTTGGATCCGTGATGTGAAGTTATTGCTAGGTTTCAAATTTCATAAATTTTGAAGCTAGTATGGGAGCGTGGAAAAGGAAAACGGGTTTTGGTCAATTACAGTTAAATTGGATCGACCAGAAATGGGCCTTTTTGCAAACGGTCTCAGAATTCGATGAAACTAGTTTTGTTGGGACCGTATCGTCAAAACATAGCTAGATTTTTTTTCTGGAATTTTTCGAATCAGTTTGTGGCCCTGGCAAATTGAAATGTACGTTCAAATCGAATATTGAATGTTATATATTTTAAATCGAATGAAAACTGACTGAAACAGTCGAATGGGCCTTCAAAACATATCCCATTGTGTTCGGAATGGTGGTAAAACGCTAGGGACGACAGTCGTTGGGTTTGAATTGGTGTTCGTGTGTGAAAGAGGATATTTTCGGATTTTTAAAATATATAAATAAACAAAAAAATATCATTGGTCAGAAAATTTATTTTCTCTCTCCCCGAAGTTCGGCTGAAGGCGGAAACACGTTCAAACCTTCCCCCTCATTTTCCGATCAATCCACGTCGAATTAGCTCGTGCCACAGTTAAACTTTTTGAAGATCTTCTCGAGATCTTTAAATCTATATAAAGTTTGGAATTTTTCATGGCCTGTGGAGTGCGAATCGACGCCAGGATGTTCGGCCATTCAAACCGCCGTCGCCGTCAACCAGGGCCACCGAAGTGGACCCCGCTCCAGGCGCCAGTGCGCCTCTCTCCCTTCTTCCTCGCTGCGCTGGCCGATCGACGAATAGCTTCACCTATCTAAAGAAAATTCAAAACCTAGTTTTGAACAAATCAGCTGAGGTACGGCCATATTTAATTTCAACAATTTTAACACCTTTAAACCGTTGCAAACTTTGAAAAATCATATATTTTTCGTGTGTTGACGAAATTCAGTGAAATAAGAGACAGTGGACTCGTGTGGACGTCTTCTACATTCTAGAAGAGACCGCATATTTTTCTGAGCCTTCTGCTATTTTTGGTGGAGTGGAACCCAAGGTGAGATTTCTAATTTATAAACGATACGGAAAACGACGATGTATAAATTATGTGATCGATGTATGAGTTATATAAGCGTTGTACACCTCTTGTATAATCGTTGTATAAGTTGTACGTTCGATGTATAAGTTGTATATGCGTTGTAAAAATTATATATGTGTTGAAATAGAAGTGAAATGCTATATATATATATATATATATACACACACGCCCCTCATCCACAAACCATGGACGATATTTATTGATTGTGATTGGTGTGAAAATTGATTGATAGCGAGTGGTTGATTGGGATTGTTTGTGGTTGAAATTGATTGATTGTGGTTGAAAAATACCCGTTTGTGGTTGAGAAATATTTGGTTGAAACCACATAGGATTAGTTTGGGGAAATGAAATAAATATACATGCCGCCTACGTGCGAACTAGATGCATGATTCCCCATTGTCAAAAACCGCGAGGTTTTAAGGTAGAGCGAGGAGCCGTACTAGGGACGGTCCCGGTTTTAACTACCTTGCCGTTATGCTGCCGAAATTTTGAATAATATTCACGTGTTTGAATTATTTTCATTTGTTCAAACTATATTTATTCGTTGAATAGGAAGCCTTCATGTGATGAATCGATATTCATTCGTTGAATTGAAATTCATGTGTTGAATGGTATTCATATTTTGAAAGAAATAGTTTTATAATAAAAATCCCATTTTTAACATCAATATGAAATGTATAAAATGATTTTGTTTTGAAATAAATTGTTTTATAATAAAAATCATACCTATATGAACTATATAAAATAATAGTGTTTTGAAATGAATTGTTTCACAATAAAAATCACATTTTTATTATATACATGAGTTGTTAAATATAGTGAAGTGTTGAAACAGAAGACAGTTAGAAATATCATTTTTATCAAATGTATGAAAAGAATATAGTTTGGAAATCGAAGAATCGGTATATATATATATATATATATATATATATATATATATAAATAGAATTATATTTAATCGAAAAACGATGTTGCTGTTCGTATTTTGAAACCGTGATTTCAAACGATTATACCGAGAGATCCGACCATCGGATTTTCCCGAAACCGCAACCGTTGGGTTCGCTTTGGAAAAATCTTTCCAACGGCACCAACTTTGTAAAAATCCAACGGTTGGATTGTCTGAAATGTTTAATTCAAATCTGAAGAAAAACAGCGCCAGAATCGATTATATTTATATATATAAAAATAAATATAATTATATATAATCAAATAACGACGCTGCAATTCGTATTTTGAAATCGAAACTTCAAACGATTATACTGGGAGATCCGACCATCGGAATTTCCCGAAACTGGAACCATTGGATTCATTTTGAAAAGATCTTTCTAATGATGTAAATTTTGTGAAGATCCAACGCTTAGATTTTTAGAAATGTGTAAATCAAATCTGAAGAAAAACAGCGCCACGGCCGCCTTATGGCCCGAAGCGTCGTTTTGAATAGATTGGCTATTTTAAAATAAATAAAAATAGCGATAAATCATTATAAAATATTATAAACGATATGGATGTGAAATTTAGAAATTAACTGAAGGTTGGCTAAGTCGAATGGTTTCCTGGGTGTTGATCTGATGTTGGTTTCGGCCTTCGGGGTTAATATTTGGGAAATCGTTCTCTTACTGATTGACGGTTAGTGGTTAATAAATTGAAATGATGCGTATGTATGCTAGTGTTGCACTTGTTTATTATATACGCGAGTTGCTCAGAATGACAGGGTTTATCCCATTCTGAATAACTGAATCGACGATAAGGAATCGAAGATGAAGACGGCGGTCGAAGACCGGAGATCTTCACCTCGTTTGGACGGTAACCGAGGTCCTGATTGGGAGGCATCCCGAAATATGGATAATGAGTGGTGATCATCCAGACGTACGTGGTGATCGATGGGTTTGCGAGGTATATAGTGCCTCCAGTTTCGTTCAGACCCAGAACGGACTTGCAAATGGACAGCGTGTCTGACATTGGAATTTATTCTATGTGATTGATAGCCATTAGTTGCATGGTGTGAATTGCCTATGTGGCATGCTAAGATGCAGTGATCAGGGCTTCTGTTGAAAAGCAAAGTCTTGTGGTGATGATCAAAGCACCGCCTGTGTGGCGTAGCTTTGTGCATAACGTCAAATCGCGAGCCTCACACCCCGGTATGAACCAGAAACGGGAGCAGGACCTCAGGGAGGGCATGCGTTTCTTCCTAGCTAGAAGTGGCGTCAGTGGTTTTACATGCCCTGACGAGTTTGACTTATGTGGTAGTTGCTGTTGCGAGGCGCCTCAGTTAGATCGGACGATCCGGGTCCGATGGAGTCATTCGTTGGCTCATTTACGCCCCAAAGGGCGGGGAAACGTATTGTTCAGGCATAACAATCCACCTCGGTGGACCGGCCCTGACGATCCAAGGTTTGCCTGCGCGCTTGCCTGAGACTCGGGCTAGGCAGTCTCGAATTCGGTGAGGACTATCTTTTGCCTTGGTTCATGATGGAAATCCAAATTCCAAATACGACATCGTGCGGTTTTGATTGTATACCTATATTTGGCGACATAGTGACATGGGACGCTCATGTCGTCTATGATTGATAGTTATGATTTGAAATTGCTTTTGAAACATATAGACACTAGTAATAATATCAAATTCTTTTGTTTTATTCGTATCAAGCATATTTTGGCAGTTATAAGGTAAAAACTCTATCCTCCGGTTTGCGTTGCATTGTGTGATGGGAACTGAGTCTTATAATGGCTTCATTTTTATAAAAAGCATTGCGATGTTTAAAAGAAAGATTTGCTTTAAAGCACTGGCAATCCAACGGAGAAAACCCGTTCCATGAAAGTGGCGTGGTCCTGTGATTAGCCATATATTAAATGTGTTGAGTAGATTTCTCATACTAGTCCCATGACTGACTCGTAGTTTGTTTCCCTTTCAAACTCGGGTGCCCCTTTTTCTACACGGGCAGCCTTGTATTCAGGTCTAGCTGGCTCTTTCTCGATAGCTGAAGCTGAAGATGGATTCTATTATTTATCTCTTTTTATACTGTTCAGCTCCTATTGTACATATTTTGTTTGTTTCCGCTGT
Source organism: Allium sativum (assembly GCA_030737875.1). Classification (NCBI taxonomy): domain Eukaryota; kingdom Viridiplantae; phylum Streptophyta; class Magnoliopsida; order Asparagales; family Amaryllidaceae; genus Allium; species Allium sativum. The sequence continues at coordinate 674,491,608 of CM060913.1, read as the reverse complement.
AGACATTTACGTATAGCTGAACTGTATTTGTACTAAGTATGATCCTGTATACTGTGTAACTTTGATGATTACATTTATCCAGTGTATTTTATTGTACATTATCTGGTGTATTTATTTAATTCTGTTCTGCTATTATCTGTTTCTGTGTTATATTCCAAGGATTACCCTCGCCACCGTCAGTACGGGGTTTGGGGTCGTCTCATTTGGTATCAGAGCTTTGGTTAAGCTTAGTTCTGGAATATAACATATTAACGAACTCGTCAGAAATAGAACCAGTAGTGTTCTAAGACGGGTAACTCTATACAGATAGGATCAGTAATATCCTAGTATAAATAAAGCAGAATGAAATACACCCCAGTAGACACATTTACATTCAAGTGTTTGTCTCTATGTTTTGAAATATCTTTTCTGTTGACCTGACACTTTGTCTGCTAATTGCAGACGTACTAGAAAATGAGTGACAAGAACAGAAGAAATAACCGTATGGCTCGACCTGCTAATGAGCCAGTTGTGCTCCCACAGCCAGAATTAGATATAGAAGTTCTATTCAAGAGATTTCGAAATCTGGGTGGATCGCCATTCTTAGGCAAAGAGTCCATTATGGAAACACAAGTTTGGATCCGTTCTGCAGAGAAAATCTTTGAGGGTTTAAAGATGAGAGACGATCAGAAAAGATTATTGGCGTCTTGGGCACTCAAAGAAGAAGCTTTGTTTTGGTGGGATTCAGTTATTAAAGATAATCCAGAAGGTGATATCACCTGGGACAAATTCAAAGTGATTTTCTTAGAAAGATTTACTCCTCCCGAAGCAAACGAGCGATTATGTGATGAATTTTCTTATCTTATACAAGGTGATATGACCATCCCAAAATATCATAAGAAATTCAATGAACTTTCTCACTTTGCTCCTCATCTGTCAAGATCCAAAGAGGAAGAATTTGAGATTTATACATGGCCTGCAAAGAAAGTATCAGAACAGTGTAATGAGGAGTGTGAAGCTCCCCTTTTCTAAAATGATATACATGGCTTACCAGTACAAAGATCTCGACAAGAAAGGTATGTTACCTTACGAAGAAGGGGTCAGTTTTGGTAATGAAGATGAGCCTGAAACTGATAATCCCGAGGCAAGTGCGATATCTGAGGTGGGTAAGAAGCCCAAAGTCAATCGAAAAAGGGCCAGATCTAGAAAGGAACCAGCCACGACAGCCACCTGCTCTAATTGCAAGAAACCAGGGCATTTGACCAGAAATTGTAAATCCTCGAAAAAACAAAAGGAGGATGGGTCTAAATCCAAGGGCAAGTTTCCTGTGACTCGAGAGTGTAATCTTTGTCTAAAGCGAGATTGATGGCTGTTAAAGAAGACCAAAGAGGCTCAGGTAAATGAAGTTGCAGAAGTGCCTGTCTCCTCGTCTATTCAGGAAAGGCCAGATGTTTTAGAAGGGACGCTAACTGTCAAAGACATCCCCGTTAAAGTACTATTTAACACCGGCGCGTCGCGAAGCTTTGTTGCAAAGAATGCAGCTAAGAAACTGGATTTAAATCTGAAGAAGATCAAGGAACCAATGACTGTCCAGAATCCGGTTGGGGGTTCCATTGATCTCAGTTGGGTTTGTGGAGTGCCGGTTTCTTTTTCTCGTTATTGGTTTCCTACCATCGCGGTCGTCATGAATTTTAAAGAGTTTGATCTTATCTTGGGGTTAGACTGGTTGACCAAATATGAAGCTGAAGTTAAATGCACCTACAGAGTCGTAAAGGCAAAGATTAAATCAGGTGATTATATAACCATTCCCTGTGAAGGTCAGAATGCTAATAGAAAAGACTTCTGGGCAGCTTTGGATGTCTCTCCAGCCCAAATAGAAAATATCCCTGAAGTCACAGAGAATATTCCTGACCTCATCAAAGACATTCCTGTCGTCAAGAATTATGCGGATGTGTTTGAAGAAGTTGTTCGCTTACCTCCGTAGAGAGAAATAGATTTCAAGATCACTTTGATTCCGAATGCAAGGCCGGTAGTTCATGCTATTCGAAGAATGTCCTTGACAGAGAAAGAAGAACTTGACAATCAAACACGACAGCTAGTATGGAAGGGTCTAATCAGGTCCAGTTTCTCTGATTGGGGAGCAACAGTGGTGTTTGTCCCAAAATCTGACGGTACTCTACGTCTATGTGTGGATTATCGTGATCTGAACAAACAGACAATAAAGAATAAATATCCATTGACGCGGATTGATGATTTGTTGGATCGATTAAATGGCGCACAAGTATTTTCATGAATAGACCTAGCTACAGGTTTCCATCAGCTTCGTATCGTCGAGGAGTGTGTTCCTTTGACAACATTCAGAGGTCCCGACTTATTCTACGAGTGGTTAGTAATGCCGTTCGGCTTATGTAACGCTCCAGCTTACTTCGTCGATCTGATGAATAGAGTGTTCAGAGGGGTTTTGAATAAATTTGTTCTGGTTTTCATTGACGATATTCTAATCTTATCTAAATCAAAGGCGAACATGAAAAGCATCTGGAACAGGTTCTAGAAATTCTGAGACGGAATGTATTAAAAGCCAAACTGTCCAAATGCTTATTCTGGCAAGATGAAGTGAAATTTTTGGGCCACGTTGTATCGAAAGAAGGAATTGCTGTGGATCCAAGTAAAATCACAGCTATTCAAAATTGGAAACAGCCCAGTACCCCTACAGAAGTCCGCAGTTTTCTCGGATTGGCTAGTTATTACCAGAGGTTCGTTAAAAAATTTTCGAAGATATCTGGTTACTTAACGAAGCTTACAAAGAAGCACTCTAAATTCAAATGGACTCCAGAAAGTGAAGAGGCTTTTGAAGAGCTAAAGTTAAGATTAACAACTGCTCCAGTGTTAACCATCATTGATGGCAATCAGGATTTGAAAGTCTGGACTGATGCTTCTAGAGAAGGCCTTGGCGCAGTGTTAATGCAAAGGGGTCAAGTGATTGCTTATGCTAGCCGTCAGCTGAAGCCACATGAAAAGAACTACGTAACTCATGATCTTGAGTTATTGGCTATAGTATTCGCTTTGAAAATCTGGAGACACTATCTTCTGGGTGAGAGATTTGAAATGTTTACAGATCACCAGTCGTTAAAGTATCTGTTCACTAAGAAAGACCTGAATCTGAGGCAGCAACGCTGGCTAGAGTTCCTTGCAGCATATGATTTTGAGATTCTATACACTCCAGGGAAAGCCAATGTCGTGGCCAATGCGTTAAGCCGAAAGAATGAAATGATCTCCAGTTTTATCATTGCGTCTTCGTTGATTGACAAGATATCGGCTCTCCAAAAAGATGACCAATTTATCAAAGGAACGAGTCAGCGAATTCGTGAAGGCAATGCTTCGGATTTCCAGCTCGACAGCGAAGGGATTCTGAGGTTAGAAGGACGAATTTGTGTTCCAGATATTTCTGAACTCAGAGGAGATGTGCTTGATGAATTCCACAAATCAAAGCTCAGTATCCATCCGGGTGTGAGTAAAATGTATAACGATATCAAGCGAACATTCTGGTGGAAGTCGTTAAAAAGAGACATCTCGATATATGTTAGTCGATGCCCTACTTGCCAGCAAGTCAAAAGCGACCAACATAAACTAGCTGGATTGTTGCAACCGCTAGAAGTTCCAGGTTGGAAGTGGGAACATATTTCTATGGACTACATTGATGGTTTGCCCCGAACCAGAAAAGGAAATGACAGTATTTGGGTGATCGTAGATCGCTTCACGAAGACCGCCCATTTCATACCTGTCAGATCAAACAGAACTGCTCAGAGTCTGGCGCAGATTTACTTCAAGGAAATAGTTAGACTACATTGAGTGCCGCTCAGTATAGTCAGTGATAGAGATACAATATTTACTAGTAAATTCTGGGAGGCATTTCAAGTAGAGCTGGGAACAAAGCTGAATCTAAGCACCGCTTATCATCCTCAGACAGATGGTCAGACTGAGAGGGTGAATCGTATTTTAGAAGATCTATTGCGGGCTTGTGTTCTAGATTTCGGTGGATCATGGGAAGTCCATCTGCATTTGGCTGAATTCTCATATAATAACAGCTACCAGGCGAGCCTGACAATGTCGCCATTCGAAGCATTATATGGTAGACCGTGCCGATCTCCTACTTGTTGGGTCGAACCCGGAAATAGACTTGTGTTGGGGCCAGATATGATCCGAGAAGCTTCCGACAAAGTCGACTATATTAAGAAGCGATTACTCGCCGCTCAAAGCCGACAAAAGAGCTATGCCGATAGGAGAAGAAGAGATATATCCTTTGCTGTTGGCGACTATATATATTTGAAAGTATCGCCGATGAGAGGAGTTATCCGGTTCAGTAAAACTGGGAAGTTGGCGCCTAAATTCATTGGTCCGTTTCCTATTCTGGAACGGATCGGAATGCTCGCTTATAGGGTTAAACTGCCTGATTGGTTGCCTGGGGTTCATGATGTATTTCACATATCTCAACTTCGAAAGCACGTTCATGATCCGTACTTGATCGTGGAAGAAGCAGCTTAACAGGATATTGAAATTACTCCAGAATTAGCTGTGAGAAGAGAGCCACTCAAGATTATCGGCAAAGAAACCAAAGAGCTGAGGAACAAGAAGGTTCACTTAGTCAAAGCGCAATGGAGTGGAGATCCGCGAGATTATACTTGGGAAACTGAGGAGAGCATTCAGAAATCCTATGCTAGATGTCGAGTGGATATCTCTGATTGACTCTGGTGCAAGGTACATTTACCATACTTTGCATTACCAATTAGTTCTCTATTCTGTTGATATTTTCTTTCCATGGATGTGCACTTTTAATTCTATAGTCTAAATGATTTTAAAGGAATATAGAAATTGAATTGTATGATTTTGAAAAGTTAAAAACAATTTGATTGTTGTTTGTGTTGTGTGATAGTTAATTTAATTAATAAGAGAATGAATGGTAGAATTTATTCAATTAAATCACACATTGAACTGATCAGAAAATAGATAGAAATATATACTTGTGCATTATATATGTTTGAACAGGTAAATGGATTAGCTGTTGAGTAAAGATTTTATTTGCATGCCCGACAAATAGGTAAACCTTAATGAGTTGGATGCGAAATATTATTATATCAACTCCTGTGAATGCCATTGGATGCGAAGTGCTGGTTATTCCGTGTGTAAAAAATAAATGTCGCCATAGGGTAGTAACAATTAATTTTGAACTACATTACATGGCATACTTCTGGAAGATAGGCATACTTCATCATATACCACATAAGCATTTGGAGCTTGTGTGACGAGGTGGAAGATTTACCATACGAGCGAGAGGCTTGTATGGCGATGACTATATTTTACAGGTTGAACTGATGACTGATATGGACTATTTAAATTGTAATGATAAAATTGCCAGATTAATAAAAATCCCACACGGGTCTGGAGTAGACAATAATCACGTCTCTCTAGTTATTAGATACGGCACATGGACTATTTATTTCCCACACGGGACGAGGTGACGAGGATTTATCCTCTTGAGCATTTAAAATACACACTCCCTCAGGCTTTGACAGGGTGACGAGAATTTATTCTTTGGAGTTATTATCAATACACGCTCCCCTGTAAACACCAGAATATATCACTATAAATATGTGTATGCTTATTAGGATTTATTGGGTACCTAATACGGCCCAATAAATTTCCAAACCTCTCTCCGTACAAAGGAGGTTATGGCGAAAATTTTCAAAAATTCCGGGTGTTAGCCAAATTTTTTAAGAATTTGAAAATTCTCAGAAATTGAAAAGTTGGAGAATGGAAGCTAGATTGAACGTAGAGTTGATTAATCAAACCACTTTCGACTTTGTTCCTTTTCGGGGACGAAAAGTTTTAAGTGGGGGAGATTGTTACGACCCGGAAAATCTGAACCAATTTAAATTTTTTTAAATTGGCTAAAATAATGGATTTTAAATATTTAAAATAAATATTTTAAATAATAACAATGAAAAGTGAGTTTAAATCGACGTTTGAAAATGAATATAATTAATTCTAATTATAAACAAGGCCTGAAAAGGCGCTGTAGTTTCAAAAATTGAATTCAAACTTTGTCGGAATGTACCAGGTGCAAAACAAAACGGATTTGAGTGAAACCAAAAATATTTAAATCTGTTAGTGAATACCATTCTAACGAATCTGAAAAATCGAAGTTTCATAGCGGAATGCAAAAGTTATGGCCAAATGAATTTTCAGAAAGGTCGCTATGGAATTTATATAGCCCGTGAAATTGGCCATTTTGCAAACGACCTCGGAATTTGACGAAACCACTTTTGTTGGATTCGGGATGTGAAGTTATTGCTAGATTTCAAATTTCATAAATTTTGAAGCTAGTATGTGAGCGTGGCAAAGGAAAATGTGTTTTGGTCAATTACAGTTAAATTGGATCGACCAGAAATGGGCCTTTTTGCAAACGGTCTCAGAATTCGACGAGACTAGTTTTGTTGGGACTGTATCATCAAAACATAGCTAGATTTATTTTTCTGGAATTTTTCGAATCAGTTTGTGGCCCTGGCAAATTGAAATGTACGTTCAAATCGAATATTAAATGTTATATATATTAAATTGAATGAAAACTGACTGAAATAGTCGAATGGGCCTTCGAAACATATCCCATTGTGTTCGGAATGAGGGTAAAACGCTGAAGACGACAGTCGATGGGTTTGAATTGGTGTTTGTGTGTGAAAGAGGATATTTTCAGATTTTTAAAATATATAAATAAACAAAAAAATATCATTGGTCAGAAAATTTATTTTCTCTCCCCGAAGTTCGACTGAAGGCGGAAACACGTTCAAACCTTCCCCCTCATTTTCCGATCAATCCACGCCGAATTAGCTCGTGCCACAGTTGAACTTTTTGAAGATCTTCTCGAGATCTTCAAATCCATATAAAGTTTGGAATTTTTCGTGGCCTATGGATTGCGAATCAACGCCAGGAAGTTCAGCCATTCAAACCGCCGCCGCCGTCAACCAGGGCCACCGAAGTGGACCCCGCTCCAGGCGCCAGTGCACCTCTCTCCCCTCTTCCTCGCTGCGCTGGCCGATCGACGAATAACTTCACAAATTGAAAGAAAATTCAAAACCTAGTTTTGAACAAATCAGTTGAGGTATGGCCATATTAAATTTCAACAGTTTTAACACCTTTAAACTGTTGCATACTTTGAAAAATCATATCTTTTTCGTGTGTTGACGAAATTCAGTGAAACAAGAGACAGTGGACTCATGTGGACGTCTTCTACATTATAGAAGAGACCGCATATTTTTCTTAGCCTTCTGCGATTTTTGGTGGAGTGGAACCCAAGGTGAAATTTCTAATTTATAAACGATATGGAAAACGACGATGTATAAATTATATGATTGATGTATGAGTTATATAAGCGTTGTACACCTCTTGTATAAGCGTTGTATAAGTTGTACGTTCGATGTATAAGTTGTATATGCGTTGTAAAAATTATATATGTGTTGAAATAGAAGTGAAATGCTATATATATGTATATATATATAGACATATATATATATGCCCCTCGTCCACAAACCATGGACGATATTTATTGATTGTGATTGGTGTGAAAATTGATTGATAGCGAGTGGTTGATTGGGATTGTTTGTGGTTGAAAAATACCCGTTTGTGGTTGAGAAATATTTGGTTGAAACCACATAGGATTAGTTTGTGGAAATGAAATAAATATACATGCCGCCTGCATGCGAACTAGATGCATGATTCCCCGTTGTCAAAAACCGCGAGGTTTTAAGGTAGAGCGAGGTGCCGTACTAGGGACGGTCCCGGTTTTAACTACCCTGCCGTTATGCTGCCGAAATTTTGAATAATATTCACGTATTTGATTTATTTTCATTTGTTGAAACTATATTTATTCGTTGAATAGGAAGCCTTCATGTGTTGAATCGATATTCATTCGTTGAATTGAAATTCATGTGTTGAATGGTATTCATATTTTGAAAGAAATTGTTTTATAATAAAAATCCCATTATTAACATCAATATGAAATGTATAAAATGATTTCATTTTGAAATAAATTGTTTTATAATAAAAATCATACCTATATGAACTATATAAAATAATAGTGTTTCGAAATGAATTGTTTCACAATAAAAATCACATTTTTATTATATACATTAGTTGTTAAATATAGTGAAGTGTTGAAATAGAAGACAATTAGAAATATCATTTTTATCAAATGTATGAAAATAATATAGTTTGGAAATCGAAGAATCGATATATATATATATATATATATATAAATAGAATTATATTTAATCGAAAAACGACGCTGCAGTTCGTATTTTGAAACCGTGATTTCAAACGATTATACCGAGAGATCCGACCATTGGATTTTCCCGAAACCGCAACCGTTGGGTTCGCTTTGGAAAAATCTTTCCAACGGCACCAACTTTAAAATCCAACGGTTGGATTGTCTGGAATGTTTAATTCAAATCTGAAGAAAAACATCGCCAGAATCGATTATATATATATATATATATATATATATATAATTATATATAATTGAATAACGACGCTGTAGTTCGTATTTTGAAATCGAAACTTCAAACGATTATACCGGGAGATCCGACCGTCGGAATTTCCCGAAACTGGAAACGTTGGATTCGTTTTGAAAAGATCTTTCTAATGATGTAATTTTTGTGAAGATCCAACGGTTAGATTTTCAGAAATGTGTAAATCAAATCTGAAGAAAAACAGCGCCACGGCCGCGTTATGGCACGAAGCGTCGTTTTAAATAGATTGGCTATTTTAAAATAAATAAAAATAGCGATAAATCATTATAAAATATTATAAACGATATGGATGTGAAATTTAGAAATTAACTGAAGGTTGGCTAAGTCGAATGGTTTCCTGGGTGTTGATCTGATGTTGGTTTCGGCCTTCGGGGTTAATATTTGGAAATCGTTCTCTTACTGATTGACGTTTAGTGACTAATAAATTGAAATGATGAGTATGTACGTTAGTGTTGCACTTGTTTATTATATACGCGAGCTGCTCAGAAAGACTGGGTTTATCCCATTTTGAATAACTGAATCGATGATAAGGAATCGAAGATGAAGACGGCGGTCGAAGACTTGAGATCTTCACCTCGTTTGGATGGTAACCGAGGTCCTGATTGGGAGGCATCCCGAAATATGGATAATAAGTGGTGATCGTTCAGAAATACATGGTGATCGATGGGTTTGCAAGGTATATAGTGCCTCCGGTTTCGTTCAGACCTAGAACGGACTTGCAAATGGACAGCGTGTCTGACATTGGAATTTATTCTGTGTGATTGATAGCCATCAGTTGCACGGTGTGAATCGCCTATGTGGCATGCTAAGATGCAGTGATCAGGGCTTCTGTTGAAAAGCAAAGTCTTGTGGTGATGATCAAAGCACCGCCTGTGTGGCGTAGCATTGTGTATAACGTGAAATCGCGAGCCTCACACCCAGGTATGAACCAGAAATGGGAGCAGGACCTCAGGGAGGGTATGCGTTTGTTCCTAGCTAGAAGTGGCGTCAGTGGTTTTACACGCCCTGACGAGTTTGACTTATGTGGTTGTTGCTGTTGCGAGGCGCCTCGGTTAGATCGGACGATTCGGGTTCGATGGAGTCATTCTTTGGCTCATTTACGCCCTAAATGGCGGGGAAACGTATTGTTCAGGCATAACAATCCACCTCGGTGGACCGACCCTAACGATCCAAGGCTTGCCTACGCGCTTGCCTGAGACTCGGGCTAGGCAGTTTCGAATTCGGTGAGGACTATCTTTTGCCTTGGTTCATGATAGAAATCCAATTTCCAAATACGACATCGTGCGGTTTTGATGGTATACCTATATTTGGCGACATAGTGGCATGGGACGCTCATGTCGTCTATGATTGATAGTTATGATTTGAAATTGCTTTTGAAACATATAGACACTAGTAATAATATCAAATTCTTTTGTTTTATTCGTATCAAGCATATTTTGGACGTTATAAGGTAAAAACTCTATCCTCCGGTTTGTGTTGCATTGTGTGATGGGAACTGAGTCTTATAATGGCTTCATTTTTATAAAAAGCATTGCGATGTTTAAAAGAAAGATATGTTTTTAAAGCACTGGCAATCCAATGGAGAAAACCCGTTCCACGAAAGTGGCGTGGTCCTGTGATTAGCCATATATTAAATGTGTTGAGTAGATTTCTCATACCAGTCCCATAACTGACTCGTAGTTTGTTTCCCTTTCAAACTCGGGTGCCCCTTTTTCTACACGGGCAGCCTTGTATTCAGGTCTAGCTGGCTCTTTCTGGATAGCTGGAGCTGAAGATGGATTCTATTATTTATCTCTTTTTATGCTGTTCAGCTCCTATTGTACATATTTTGTTTGTTTCCACTGTAGACATTTATGTATAGCTGAACTGTATTTGTACTAAGTATGATCCTGTATACTGTGTAACTTTGATGATTACATTTATCCAGTGTATTCTATTGTACATTATCTAGTGTATTTATTTAATTCTGTTCTGCTATTATCTGTTTCTGTGTTATATTCCAAGGATTACCCTCGCCACCGTCAGAACGGGGTTTGGGGTCGTCTCAGCATAACGTCTGAAATCACCAAATGGTTATGTCTCCATCTCAGAGAAAACAACAAGTAATTGTAGGCGTCAAAATCTAAAATTTAAAACATGGGAGCCCGATAGAGCCACCTGACTGTGGGAATTAACCGCTCAACTTACGCCATAACACACAATAGATCCGAGCTACATGATGGTTACGTCGCTATCCTTACGAAACCATAAGTAGACTATTTTCAATTTCTTCCCCTCAAATTACGTAATCCTAACGACAAACAAATGTATCGCAGTTACACGATTGTTGCTTTGCTATTCTAGAAAGCCATAAGAAACCATAGGTATAATACCCCAGACTTATGCTATTAGGTTTCCTAAAAATTTATAATGTTTAAAAGAAATAAGATAATTTAACATTAAAACGTTATTTAAATTAGGCTCAGCAATCATAATGGTACTTAAATAAGCTACCATTTATTCAATTCACTTTCCAATCATAACGCGAGCATTTACATAAACAAGCATATATGTGAATAATCATCATTTAGCAGTTAACAACTAACATATCTCATATCACAATTTATACTGGCAATCACATGAATAATAAAGAAGGGGATTTACTCTGCTTAACAGACGTTAATTGACAAATTCATCAAATTTATTTATACGTTTTTTATTTGGCTAAATGGATAACACCAATCATATTATTACGTTATAACTAAACAACGTAATTATTTAAATTACACATAACTTTTCACATGATAAATTATTCAATAACTTGAATAAAATTAAACACAAAATCTATAATAGCATTTCGAGATGCTATATCGCGATCCTGGATCAGGTTCACCCAAAATAATAGCATTTCAAAATGCTATCTCACTAAATCTAAATTTCATTCAACCACCAACCAATTTATCAATCCGATGTGCAATTAAAAATATGATAATTTTAACCAAATCAATCAACTAATAATTCACACAAATAAGTAGATAAAAATATTTTATCTACTTAATAATACTGATAGATAAGGAAGTGAGTTATACTTACCATCGTTGCAATTGTCGCTTCGCGCTTAAGTTCCATCCAATTTTGAACGACGTTTGAAATTAGCTAAAATTCTCATAGGCTACAAATTTAACCAAATCCATTACATCATGTAGCCTACGTTGATATGATTCCAATGCGACAGATAATGACTCAATCGGATCGAATATGAGAAAGTTATAAAATTTACAAGCTAACGACTTTTAAAATATAATTAAATTTACTAATTACATTTTTAATTCACTAGTTACCTATTTACCCTTCTTCTACATTCTGAATCCCGCCTATAAGTTCGACCAAAACCCACCATTGATATATCTTCCCCTCTACCTTGCTCCACCTTCAGGCCATTGTTTCGTGTAAAACCACATCTAGTCTTCTTCTCTTCGAATCCTCTATCCCATTGACCCCCTTATCCCTCCTCCACATGCCTCTTCAAATCACATCGTTTTCTCCCGGTAATGAACTACTTAAAAAGCATAACTACTTTAAAAACCGAACTCCACAAAAATCCATTTACAAGTGCTCCTCCCCGACGTGTTCTCCAAACTAGCATCCAAAATTGAAATCGATGCCCATACATTCTTCCAAAAACCTAAATTCAAAACCCCGTACTGCTTCGTTGCCATTCAACCTAAGTTGTTTTTGCACCACGTTTTTGCACCACCTACACCACTAACCGAAATGAAGCAGGTCTCATGACTAGTACAAAGATGTTTGTTTTGTGATTTTTCACTCAGTAAAATTGGAGATTTAATATTTTGAAGTTTACTTTCTTTGGTCTGAATTTCTAAACTCATGGCTATTTTAATTCTTTTTGTAGCATGGAAAAAGTAGAGAGGGGAGAGTGCAATTGAGATGTCTAATTTTGGTTTAAAGTAGTACTTTGGTTTTGTATTGAATTTATCAGTTTCTCAGTGCATAAATTTGATTTTCTATATGGACCTCCAAAGATAAACAAAAATATCGCCGTGTTGAGAACAATGACATAATCTCAAATAACAATAATATACATTGATTATTGAACTTCGAAAATCACAAAACATTGCTATATTAATATTTACATGAAATGGGGTTTTTAGGCACAAGGACAAACTTTGAGAAAAATTTAGCTAAAAAGACAAGAAATTTGGATTTTAGTCTGAAGGACACTTTTTAGTATAAATCAAGGAATTCAGGGGTCCACTATCATTTCCTCATTTACATTGAAAAGTGTCCTTCAAACGATAATCCAAACTCCTTGTCCGTTTCACTAAATTTTTCTCTATGTTTGTCCTTGTCTCTATTTACATGAAATGAAATTATATAATATAATTTAAATCGCCAAACGATATATATTTACATCGCACACGATAACACAATAAGTTTGATTGTCGTGAAACTTGACAACCCACAATAATTTAGTATCTCGAATTTAAAGGATTTGGTTTCGTCGAAATTCAAGACAGTTTGAATTTTTTTTTATTCACAAGTTAATTAAAACAACTTTTTAATAAATGATTTTAAATCACTTAAATTCCAACGATAATAATCTCTTATTATCATCCAGATCCAAAACATAATTTACTCAATTTTGATAACAATTTATCTTCTTATTAGATTCAAAATTCCATCAGTTCAAGAAATTTCAATATTTGAATAAATATATTACTCATATTATTTGAATTTCCATTATCTAATTCCTTTAATTCAATATTAAGGATTTAAAATTAATTGAATATTCAGTTGTTAAAATTTCGGATTGTTAAATTCTTCCCCGTTAAAAAAATTTCATTAAAAAATTCGCAAAGTAAGAAGTATGCTACCAAATCGTTAAAAAAATTCTTAAATCATTTATTTAAACTTAGACAAAATACTCTAAGTCTAAATAAGGAAATTTTTGGTAGCATATCCTTTGTACCGCTTGATACGGAAAAAGTACAAATACCACATAGGGACCTAGTCAACCAAAAAGAAAACAAAAGCCAAGAGGCTACCCATATCTGGGATATAAAAATCACCCAATACAGCCATTTATATAAATGTATACCTATTTGTAGAGCAATCAAACTCAAGTGACAGTGCCAAAAGTAATAAGTGATTTTGGCTTCCAGAAACCTGTTCTTACTTATCTACATGATAATCAAATAAATACGATCATATATTCAACATTATACTAGGCATTCAGTAACATAGCAAATCAAGGTACATAAATTAGTCAAAACAAACTATGTAACTTAAGTCTTTAAGATGCAGATACATCATTCGTATGCAATATCAATTCTGATTGCTCGCTCCATCAGATAATATTATTTCTGAACTAGTTACAACTCACTCGATCATTCTAGCATGTCCTCAGATTTGGTTTCTTGATTGAATACTATCATTCTCCTTGCATAGCCGTAACTATGATAGAGAATTTTAGAATCATCTCAAAAATCCATATTTAAAATTAACCATAAAGAATCGAGTAACAATTTCAAACTCAGAATAGCACAAACCTCAAAATCATGCAATCGATTCTAGATCAGACAGAAATGCAAATAAAACGATATATGTACATCATTTATTTCTATTTACAATGGGTTCCTTAGTATGTCAACTTCTTTTATTAACGCATTTAGTATATTTCCTTTTATACTAAAATTTTCTTAACTATTTTCATACACATAAGTTTAAATTTGTATAACTCCGTCATTCTTAATTATTTATTATAAACACTTATTAGTTTAGTTCATATTTATTATTTTAATTCTTAAAGAATTTAAATTCAATTTTTCACGAACTACAAAAATGTAGCTGTGATAGCCCGTAACTTCCCCGGTAAGGAAAGCCCGGATTACCTTGAGAACACGACAAAATAGAACGTAGACGGAAGAACATTTCATTGTTTATTACAACAATTCCATCAGTATACAAGAATAAACAGAGTATAAATGAATATTACACAGAAATATCAGAGATTTAAATTACATTTAAATACATCCCAGCGGAAAATAATACAAAACATAACTGGAAGAGATATACGGATAAAGAGCTTTCCGGATATCGTTCCAGCTGTAAACCAGGATCCTGTGAAGATAAATCTGCAAAACCAAAACTACTAGCTGCCCGTGTAGAAAATAGGGGCACCCAGAGTTTAGGTTAAAACAATAAACTCCAGGTTAGTCATGTGACTGGTGTGAGAACTAAAACAGTTATTTAAAGATTTACTTTAAAAGAGAGTAGTTCAAGGGACCATGTCGTATAACATGGAACGGGTTTCCTCCCTAGAACACCAGTGCATAGAATAAACAACGCAATGCTTTTTCGAAAAATGAAGCTATTATAAGACCCAGGTCCCATCACACAATGCACCGCAAGCCGTAGGATTGGGTTTTCCCTTATAATAGCCAAACATGCTTAGTACGTTTAAAACAAATCACTTGATACTATTATAGGTGTATAGTGTCAAAACAATTCAAATCATAAATATCAATCATAGGCGGCATGGGTACCATATATCATGTCGCCATACTAGGCTCTACAAATAAAACCGCAACATCACGTATTGGAAATTGGATTTCCGTCATGATTCAAGGCAAGGGGAAAGCTCCTTTCCGTTCGAGACACTCTAGCAAATGTCTCAGGACCTCACTATGATCCTTGGAATCGGTTGGGCCGGTCCTCACCTAACTTTGGAGGATTAGCTATTCCTGAACACACGTTTCCCGGTCCTAACAGACCTATATCCGAGGCGCCTCGCATTCCAACAACCACACAGGAGAAAAGTATATATAAATGTCAGCCAGTTTAAGCACTGACACCACCACTAGATAGAAAGAAACGTCGTGTTCTCCCAACGGTTCATATCCCGTTTTTGACTCATACTGAGGTGTGAGGCTTGCGAACTCATGCTATACACAAAGCTGCGCCACACAGGCCATACTTTGATCATCAACCACAAGACTTTGCTTTTCAACAGAAGCCTTGATCATTTGCCAATTAGGCGTGCCACACTGCCAATTCACTCCATGCGACTGATGTCCATCGATATACAACCTCTGAGCTCGTACATCTCAGAGAAGGGCGTTAAGCAAGAGAATAAATTCTCCGCCGCCAAACAGATGTATATTTAATAGAGATCAATCAGCACAGAATAAAATCCAATGTCAGACACACAGTCCATTTACAAGTTCGTTCTGGGTCTGAACGAAACCGGAGGCACTTTCCTCGCATATCCATCGATCTCCAAGTACGTCTGGACGATCACCAATTGTTTCCCTCATCTTGGGTGTACAGACCAATCAAGATCATTAGTAATCACCCAAACGATGTGAAGATTTCCAGTCTTCAACCACCGTCTTTATCTTCAACTTATCGTCGAATCGGTTATTCAGAATGGGTATAAACTCGACCTTTCCGAATAACCCGCGTATATAATAAACACGTGTTATACAAACACAACATATGCCTCATTCCAATTCAGAATATTCTTTTATTCAAATTTTCACATTCTTAGGGAAAGGTTCTCATTAATTTTATCAAAGATAAATTCTTCTAAATTTATTCTTTAATCTTCCTTTGGATATCATTTCGATCCATATTATGGTTTTCCAAACTAGTCGGGATTAGCGAACCACACCGAAGTAATTATTTATTTTATTTCCCAATCCCAACCTATTTATCCCATGGAGAAAACTTATAATACTCCATATCTAACACCACGGTGTTATCGGTAAAATTAATTACCATTTCACGTTCAAATCTAATTAAAGGTTTAACTATCGCTTTGGAGCAAAACTGGTGATACTACATCCTCAATCACTTTTCAGATTCGATAATTTAAATTATCAATTCAAATTTCAATTTAATTAAAGATTCATTAAACCTCCACTTAGCTTTAATCTTCCCACAAATCCATATCCTTTCTTTAATTGCGTTAAAGAACCAATGTCATCTAAAACACGATTCACGACAAACCCAAAGTCACATTTGATATTAAATACAAGGCTCTGAATAGAAAATATATCGGCTTATATTCAATATCAAATTCTACGACCAACAAATATCGTATTGGAAATAATGATATAAATATATCTTTCAAATTCCCATAACAATATCTGTATAATTACGAAATCCAACATCGAAATATTCCAAAGACAATTTCGATTCAAATCCATTTCCAATTCGTATATTGGAAATTCTGGTTATTTTTAAAACCACTTCAAATTCAATTTATTTCAAAAATAAATTGATTTTAATTCTAGTTCAAAACTAGTTCATTTCGATAAAAATCTATTTTTATCTTTTCAAATATGGAGTTTTTCATCCCAGTTCTTTTCAAATCATTTCTTATGATTTTACACTAATTATTGATATTTTTAATAATTTTATCAAGGCCCGTACAGTCGATTTCCATCAACGGCCATTGAATTACACTTACAACGACCTTTTCCAAATTTGATTTGGACATAATTCCAAATCCAACCGTTAGATTTCAAATTTCTAATATTCATCGGAAAGCTCTTTTCGATACGAACCCAACGGTTTTGGTTTTAGGAGAATCCGACGGTCGGATCTCCAGCAACGTCTATTCGAAGTCAATGGTCGAAATTCACGAACTGCCGCGGTGCGGCGCCTTCTATTTAGGCTATTATATATATAATATATATATATATAGTTCGTCGATTTCCTTTTTAAAACATATTTTATAAATCGTTTTAAATTCGATTTCAAAACCATTTCAACTCTATATTCAATTTCAAATCAAAATTGAATATTTCATATCATTTCTATATAAATGATAATATTTTCAAAATGTTATATTTTGAAATCACTTCCTTTTCTATAATTATTATAAAAATGAATATAATTGATATAAATATCGTTCGCATCAAAATAGCGCATCTCTAATCAACACGGCTTTATATATTTCAATAAATTCGTTATTCTATTCAATAAATGAATATATATTCTATTCAACACATGAATCTATATTCTTTCAACACATGACTAATCTCAACACATGAGTACTGTCAACACATGACTATTTTTGTTATGTAATATATTTTATAAAATTATGGTATCTATCGTTTGATTTTTAATCAGACTCCAACCGTAAAGTAGTTTCTAATCTTAAATATGATAAAGATGTAAATTTTATTATTAAAATATTTTACTCAACACATGAATAGTTTCAACACATGAGCATCGTCAACAAATGACTATTTTTATAGTCTAATATTCTTTATTTTCCCAATTGGAATGAGGCCCAATCAATTACCATACAATGTTAATTATATGGATTCCATACAACACATTTATATAATAGCAACGATAAACAATCAACCATCATCCAAAGTGCACCACACAACTGCATAAGCAACAAATATAAATAACTAACGCTTACACAGCCTATCGACCAATCGATCGACATACAATTAAATAATTGGGATTAGTGTACGCCAAATATCATCCCAACACCCGTGTGGGGTTTCAAATCAATAAACACCGAATATTATTTGTGCAGTTGGGCGATATGTAAAATTTATCATCCCAATCAATATCCTTCAAATAAGTGTACATAAACAAATCGTTCTATTTGTAAATGAATATTTATTTTATTCCCATTTTCGTTAAAAATTATATTGTTAACGACCAAAATATTTTATTCAACCTATGAATATTCTATTCGGTCCATTTATTAAATAAAATGATATCTTTATTTTTCTAAATTATTTTAGAAAATTTCGGCGGCATAACTGCACGATACTAGAAACGAGACAAGGCCTAGCCTTATCCCCGGTCTAATAATGGCCTACGCCATACAAATACCAATCTAATCAATCTCATTTCACCAAACAACCAAATTCAAACCAATCATCCAATCAACTACACAACCAAACAAACAAGTAGTCCATGGTCTGTGGACGACGGGTGTCGGGTGCTACTAAGCACCGTCTACATCCTAGTATATATTTTAAACTAGAAAAGAAAATTTAAAGTGAGAAGTTCTCACCGAGGGATCCACTCCTCCAGTTTTATTTCTGAATTGTCTGGATTCTATTTTGTTGCTGGTCAATTCTATCGCACTTTTATTCACACTGTTCATAATAAAAATAACATTTTTATTTCAACGCTGTAAAAATCACATTTTTATTCCACTATATATATAATAAAAGTCAGATTTTTATTTCGCTATATATATAAAAATCGTATTTTTAATATGCCACTAGTATAAAAATTATATTTTTAACTTCTCTATTATATAAAAATTATATTTTTCTTCTTGCCATTAATATCTTCTTTATATGATCAAAATCATTTCTTTGTGGCGATAAGAATCATTTCTTTATAGCGATAAAAATCATTTCTTTTTACCTTTAAAAATTAAATCTTCATGTATATATAAAAAAATGTATTTTTATTTTTATATTAAAATAAAAACCATGTCTTTCCTATGAATAAAAATCGAACCTTTGTTTAAAATAAAAATCGCTTCTTCTTCTACACAAAATCTAAACTTTCTAGCGATGTTCATGTCAAAAAAAAATTTGAATCTTTATAGTGCTAATTATATATAAAAACCAATCTTAAATAATGTGAATCATCTAATAAAAACTGAATTTAAATAATGGGTTTATATAATAAAAACTCACCCTTTTCCTCTTTGAAGAAAATTGAATTTTGGTTGAAGAAAGGGGGTTTACCGGGCTGACGAGGGGGAGGGGCTGTTGCTGCGTCGGAGGGGTGGTGGTGGAGCAGCGAGGGCTGCTGGTGGCGCGGGGGTGGCGGCGCGTCGGAGGGGTGGTGGTGGATCTAGGGTTTCGTAAGGGGGTGTTTGGGGGTTCGGATTGGAGCGAAGGGAGTAAGGGGGAGGCGGAGAGGTAGCTGCGGCGGGGGGGGGGGGGGGGAGCATCGGAGGGCCGCCGGCCTTGGTGGTGGCGGGCGCGACGAAGTGGGGCTGATGGGATCTGGCGAATTGTTTTTTTTTCTTCTTTTGACCGTTTCAACGAGGAGAGAGAGGATAGTGAGAGAGAGAATAGAGGGTGAGGAATATATAATATATTTATTTATTTAATTCTTTAAAGCAACTTTTTATTTCGACCTCCAAACGAAACCCACCGACTGTTGTCCCTAACTAATTACCCCCATTCCGAACACAATGGGATATGTTTCACAAACCAATTTTATCGTTTCGATCAGTTTCCATTGAAATTAAAATATAAATCTTTATATATTCAATTTAAACGCACATTTCAAATTACCGGGGACACATACAGCTTCTAAAAATTCCCAAAAAATTATTTCTAGATTCGTATTGACGATACGGTCCGAACGAAACTAATTTCGTCAAATTCTAAGACCGTTGGAAAAATGGCCATTTTCCAGTCGATTAAAATCAACTAAAACTGGTCAAACGTGTTTTCCTTTGCCACACTCACATATTGATTCGAAAAATTATGAAAATTGGAATCTAACAATAGTTTGACATCCCGGATCCAACAAAAGTGGTTTCGTCGAAATCCGAGGTTGTTTGCAAAATTTCCATTTTTAAGAGCCTGAATTCCATAGCGACTATTCAGAATTTTCAACTGGACATATGTTTTGATTCCCGCTATGAAATTTCGATTTTTCAGATTCGTTGGAAAGACATTCTCAAATAGGTTCTATTATTTTTGGTTTCTCTAAAATCCGGTTTATTTTGCACTCAGTACATTCAGTTGAAATTTGAAATCGAATTATCGAACTACCGCGCCATTTTCAATTCCTTTTACAATTAAAATAAAAATTTATATTCTAACAATGATCTATATAAATATATCCATTCTAATTCTATTCAAGTTAGATTTCTCGTCGATATTATTTAAAATAATTCATTTTAAATGTTCAAAATTCACTAAAATCGCCAAAATAAAATTTTTAAATTGGCTCGCATTTCCTGGTTGTTACAATCTCCCCCACTTAAAACTTTTTGTCCCCAAAAAGGAACGAAGTCGAAAGTTGTTTAACAAATCAAGTCAACTTCCATTATTTTCTTTACGACTTAAGTTCTTTAACTTTTCTGTTTCTAAAAACTTTTCAAATTTCTCAAAAATTTGGCTAACACCCTTAATTTCCGAAAAATTTCTCTATAACCTCCCCTGCACTGGGGACTTCGAGATATTTCATATATTCTCCCATGGCCTTCTTCAATCCAAAAGAAAAGAAAAAGCCAAGCGGCTAGCCTATCGGCTCATAAAATCATCATCACCCAAACAAAACAGTAAATTATGATAAACATGTACATATTTGTCGGGCAAACAATTTTATTTCTTTGCTCTAGCCTCCTTGCTATGACCTGTTCACACACATATATATATGTACATGCATGCAATTGTAAATAATTTTCGATACAGTTCAACATTTGATGCAATTAGGCATAATGGTTCAAAATTATCAAACAAATAAACAAACAACACAAACATCAATCAATTAGTGAATTAACGTTTCAAACTCATAATTTTGATACATATGCAGAAAATCATGTTTTTGATGCCAAATCACAACAATAAATTCTAGCTATATTTTGGTTCTCACACCAGTCTAATGGAAATATATAGAAATCACACCTTCGAAACACGAACATAAATACTGGTGATGTCATGACAATTATCAGTACCATCTCCGGGCGACTAGAATTTGATTCTATATCTATCCAGTATATTAAAACTTCGAATATACGTTCATGACGAATATATGCAAAATCTTTATATATTGGATAGTCCAAATTCAATATAAATAAATATTCAAATATGTATAAAACGATTTAAATTTCAAAACAAAATTTGTTTTATTTTAAAAACATACTCTTCGCACTCGTTCTAGGATACTACTGATCCTATCTCTAACGAGTTATTCTAATTGGATATTACTAATCCAATATCTGATGAATTCCTTCATTCGGTTCTAATGTGTCTTGTTCTCAAGCTCTGTAAACCAGCGCTCCGATACCACTGTAATAGCCCGTAACTTCCCCGGTAAGGAAAGCCAGGATTACCTTGAGAACACGACAAAATAGAACGCAGACGGAAGAACATTTCATTGTTTATTACAACAATTCCATCAGAATACAAGAATATACAGAGTATAAATGAATATTACATAGAAATATAAAAGATTTAAATTACATTTAAATACATCGCAGTGGAAAATAATACAAAACACAACTGAAAGAGACATACGGATACAAAGATTTCCGGATATCGTTCCAGCTGTAAACCAGGATCTTGTGAAAATAAATCTGCAAAACCAAAACTACTAGCTGCCCGTGTAGAAAATAGGGGCACCTAGAGTTTAGGTTAAAACAATAAACTCCAGGTCAGTCATGTGACTAGTGTGAGAACTAAAACAGTTGTTTAAAGCTTTACTTTAAAAGAGAGTAGTTCAAGGGACCACGCCGTATAACACGGAACGGGTTTCCTCCCAAGAACACCAGTGCATAGAATAAACAACGCAATGCTTTTTCGAAAAATGAAGCTATTATAAGACCCAGGTCCCATTACACAATGCAACGCAAGCCGGAGGATAGGGGTTTTCCCTTATAATAGCCAAACATGCTTAGTACGTTTAAAACAATTCACTTGATACTATTATAGGTGTATAGAGTCAAAACAATTCAAATCATAAATATCAATCATAGGCGGCATGGGTACCATATATCATGTTGCCATACTAGGCTCTACAAATAAAACCGCAATATCATGTATTGGAAATTGGATTTCCGTCATGAGTCGAGGCAAGGGGCAAGCTCATCTCCGTTCGAGACACTCTAGCAAATGTCTCAGCACCCCATTATGATCCTTGGAATCGGTTGGGCCGGTCCTCACCTAACTTTGGAGGATTAGTTATTCCTGAACACACGTTTCCCGGTCCTAACAGACCTATATCTGAGGCGCCTCGCATTCCAACAACCACACAGGTGAAAAGTATGTATAAATGTCAACCAGTTTAAGCACTGACACCACCACTAGCTAGAAAGAAACGTCTTGTTCTCCCAACGGTCTGTATCACTTTTTGACTCATACCGAGGTGTGAGGCTCGCGAATTCACGCTATACACAAAGCTGCACCACACAAGCCGTGCTTTGATCATCAACCACAAGACTTTGCCTTTCAACAGAAGCCTTGATCATTTGCCACTTAGGCGTGCCACACTGGCAATTCTCTCCATGCGACTGATGTCCATCGATATACAACCTCTGAGCTCGTACGTCTCAGAGAAGGGCGTTAAACAAGAGAGTAAATTCTCCGCCGCCAAACAAATGTATATTTAATAGAGATCAATTAGCACAGAATAAAATCCAATGTCAGACACACAGTCCATTTACAAGTTCGTTCTGGGTCTGAACGAAACCGAAGGCACTTTCCTCGTATATCCATCGATCTCCAAGTACGTCTGGACGATCATTAACCATTTTCCTTATCTTGGGTGTACAGCCCAATCAAGATCATCAGTAATCACCCAAACGATATGAAGACTTCCGGTCTTCAACCACCGTCTTCATCTTCGACTTATCGTCGAATCGGTTATTCAGAATGGGTATAAACCTGGCCTTTCCGAATAACCCGCGTATATAATAAACACGTGTTACACAAACACAACATACGCCTCATTCCAATTCAGAATATTCTTTTATTCAAATTTTTACATTCTTAGGGAAAGGTTACCATTAATTTTATTAAAGATAAATTCTTCTAAATTTATTCTTTAATCTTCCTTTGGATAACATTTCGATCCATATTATGGTTTTCCAAACTAGTCGGGATTAGCGAACCACACCGAAGTAATTATTTATTTTATTTCCCAATCCCAAACTATTTATCCCATGGAGAAAACTGGTAATACCCCATATCTAGCACCACGGTGTTATAGGTAAAATTAATTACCATTTCACGTTCAAATCTAATTAAAGGTTTAACTATCGCTTTGGAGCAAAACTGGTGATACTCCATCCTCGATCACTTTTCAGATTTGATAATTTAAATTATCAATTCACATTTCAATTTAATTAAAGATTCATTAAAACTCCACTTAGCTTTAATCTTCCCACAAATCAATATCCTATCTTTAATTGGGTTAAAGAACCAATGTCATCTAAAACACGATTCACGACAAACCCCAAATCACATTTTATATTAAATACAAGGCTCTGAATAGAAAATATATCGGCTTATATTCAATATCAAATTCTATGACCAAAAATATCGGATTGGAAATAACGATATAAATATATCTTTCAAATTCCCATAACAATATCTGTATAATCACGAAATCCAACATCGAAATATTCCAAAGACAATTTCGATTCAAATCCATTTCCAATTCGTATATTGGAAATTCTGATTATTTTTAAAACCACTTCAAATTCAATTTATTTATTTCAAAAATAAATTGATTTTAATTCTAGTTCAAAACTAGTTCATTTCGATAAAAATCTATTTTGATCATTTCAAATATGGAATTTTTCATCCCAGTTCTTTTCAAATCATTTCTTATGATTTTACACTAATTATTGATATTTTTAATAATTTTGTCAAGGCCCGTACGGTCGATTTCCATCAACGGCCATCGAACTGCACTTACAGCGACCTTTTCCAAATTTGATTTGGACATAATTCCAAATCCAACCGTTAGATTTCAAATATCTAATATTCATTGGAAAGCTCTTTCGATACGAACCCAACAGTTCCGGTTTTAGGAGAATCCGACGGTCGGATCTCCCACAACGTCTATTCGAAGTCAATGGTCGAAATTCACGAACTGCCGCGGCGCGACGCGTTCTATTCAGTCCATTATATATATAATATATATATTATATATATTTCATCGATTTCCTTTTTAAAATGTATTTTATAAATCGTTTTAAATTCGATTTCAAAACCATTTCAACTCTATATTCAATTTCAAATCAAAATTGAATATTTCATATCATTTCTATATAAATGATAATATTTTCAAAACGTTATATTTTGAAATCACTTCCTTTTATAATTATTATAAAAACGAATATAATCGATATAAATATAGCTCGCGTCAAAATAGCGCATCTCTAATTAACCCGGCTTTATATATTTCAATAAATTCGTTATTCTATTCAATAAATGAATATATATTCTATTCAACACATGAATCTATATTCTTTCAACACATGACTAATCTCACCACATGAGTACTGTCAACACATGACTGTTTTTGTTATTTAATATATTTTATAAAATTATGGTATCTATCGTTTGATTTTTAATCAGACTCCAACTGTAAAGTAGTTTCTAATCTTAAATATGATAAAGATGTAAATTTTATTATTAAAATATTTTACTCAACACATGAATAGTTTCAACACATGAGCATCGTCAACAAATGACTATTTTTATAGTCTAATATTCTTTATTTTCCCAATTGGAATGATGCCCAATCAATTACCATATAATGTTAATTATATGGATTCCATACAACACATGTATATAATAGCAACGATAAACAATCAACTATCATCCAAAGTGCACCACACAACTGCATAAGCATCAAATATGAATAATTAACGCTTACACAGCCTGTCGACCAATCGATCGACATACAATAAATAATTGGGATTAGTGTACGCCAAATATCATCCCAACACCCATGTGGGGTTTCAAATCAACAAACACGGAATATTATTTGTGCAGTTGGGCGATGTGTAAAATTTATCATCCCAATCAATATCCTTCAAATAAGTGTACATAAACAAATCGTTCGATTTGTAAATGAATACTTATTTTATTCCCATTCTCGTTAAAAATTATATTTTTAACGACCAAAATATTTTATTCAACCTATGAATATTCTATTCGGTTCATTTATTAAATAAAATGATATCTTTATTCTTCTAACTTATTTTAGAAAATTTCGACGGCATAACGACACGATACTAGAAATGGGACAAGGCCTAGTCTTATCCCCGGTCTAATAATGGACTACGCCATACACATACCAATCTAATCAATCTCATTTCACCAAACAACCAAATTCAAACCAATCATCCAATCAACTACACAACCAAACAAACAAGTCGTCCATGTCTGTGGACGACGGGTGTCGGGTGCTACTATGCACCGTCTGCATCCTAGTATATATTTTAAACTAGAAAAGAAAATTTAAAGTGAGAAGTTCTCACCGAGGGATCCACTCCTCCAGTTTTATTTATGAATTGTCTGGATTTTGTCTTGTTGCCGGTCAATTCCATCGCACTTTTATTCACACTGTTCATAATAAAAATCACATTTTTATTTCAACGCTGTAAAAATCACATTTTTATTCCACTATACATATGATAAAAATCGGATTTTTATTTCGCTATATATATAAAAATCGTATTTTTAATATGCCACTAGTATAAAAATTATATTTTTAACTTCTCTATTATATAAAAATTATATTTTTCTTCTTGCCAATAATATCTACTTTATACAATTAAAAATCATTTCTTTTTGGCGATAAGAATCATTTCTTTATAGCGATAAAAATCATTTCTTTTTACCTTTAAAAATTAAATCTTCATGTATATATAAAAAACGTATTTTTATTTTTATATTAAAATAAAAACCATGCCTTTCCTATGAATAAAAATCGAACCTTTGTTTAAAATAAAAATCTCTTCTTCCTCTACACAAAATCTAAACTTTCTAGCGATGTTCATGTCAAAAAAAATATTTCGAATCTTTATAGTGCTAATTATATATAAAAACCAATCTTAAATAATGTGAATCATCTAATAAAAACTGAATTTAAATAATGGGTTTATATAATAAAATCTCACCCTTTTCCTCTTTTAAGAAAATTGAATTTTGGTTGAAGAAAGGGGGTTTATAGGGCTGACGAGTGGGAGGAGCTGCTGCTGCGTCGGAGGGGTGGTGGTGGAGCAGCGTGGGGTGCTGGTGGCGCAGGGGCGGCGGCGCATCGGAGGGGTGGTGGTGGATCTAGGGTTTCGGAAGTGGGGTGTTTGGGGGTTCGGATTGGAGCGATGGGAGTACGGGGGAGGCGGAGAGGTAGCTGCGGAGGGGGGGCGGAGCATCGGAGGGCCGCCAGCCTTGGTGGTGGCGGGCACGACGAAGGGGGGGCCGATGGGATCTGGCGATTTGTTTTTTTTCTTCTTCTTTTGACCATTTCAACGGGGAGAGAGAGGATAGTGAGAGAGAGAATAGAGGGTGAGGAATATAATATATATATATATATATATATATATATTTAATTCTTTAAAGTAACTTTTATTTTGACCTCCAAACGAAACCCACCGACTGTCGTCCCTAACTAATTACCCCCATTCCGAACACAATGGAATATGCTTCACAACCCAATTTTATCGTTTCGATCAGTTTCCGTTGAAATTAAAATATAAATCTTTATAAATTCAATTTAAACACATATTTCAAATTACCGGGGACACATACAGCTTCTAAAATTTCCCAAAAAACTATTTCTAGCTTCGTATTGGCGATATGGTCCTAATTAAACTAATTTCGTCAAATTCTGAGACCGGAAAAATGGTCATTTTCAAGTCGATTAAAATCAACTGAAATTGGTCAAACTCGTTTTCCTTTGCCACACTCACATATTGATTCGAATTTTTTTTAAAATTGGAATCTAATAATAATTTGACATCCCGGATCCAACAAAAGTGGTTTCGTCGAAATCCGAGGTCATTTGTAAAATTTTTATTTTTAAGGGCCTGAATTCCATAGCGACTATTCAGAATTTTCAACTGGACATATCTTTTGATTCTCGCTATAAAATTTCGATTTTTCGGATTCGTTGGAAAGATATTCTCAAATAGGTTCTATTATTTTTGGTTTCGCTAAAATCCGGTTTATTTTCCACCCAGTACATTCAGTTGAAATTTGAAATCGAATTATCGAACTACCGCGCCATTTTCAATTCCTTTTATAATTAAAATAAAAATTTATATTCTAACGACGATCTATATAAATATATCCATTCTAATTCTATTCAAATTAGATTTCTCGTCGATATTATTTAAAATAATTCATTTTAAATGTTCAAAATTCACTAAAATCGCCAAAATTAAAATTTCAAATTGGCTCGCAATTCCGGGTTGTTACAGTGTCTGTTTTGAAAACATAATCTGGACATATCAAAAAATCTACTAAACAAATCTTAATTTTTCAATTCCAATCAGAATCTATATTCCAATGAATATGGAATATCCTTGTTTCAAAGAATTCTAACTTTTAGTGAATCTTACACATCCATTTAACTTTTGTGATTGGAAATTATGAATTGTCGTTGTGCAACGAGCTCGTTTTAATTTTATCTTTTTAAACTTAAATATTTTTTATAAATGATAAACTTATTCTATTATGATTTCTAACACTTAGCTTATATTTCCAATTTAATTAGGAAGTTCGAATTGTCCAAAATTATCAGAATTCTATTTCATTTCAAAATGAAATTTATCAAACGATTCTCATTATCGATGCACTCCTTAACTGAGAATTTCTGAACTTAATCACCCAGATTTTATTTCAACCATTTTAAAATTATTGTAATATATACATATATTCATTAATATAACTAAATCATATTTCTAAAATTCCAATCTTAAGCCCTAAACAGCTTTTAAACGATATATCATGGTAGCAATCGTTCACTTAGAAACTCGAAAATGAACACCCATGATGTTGCGATCATCATTGATGTTATTTTCTAGTGACCAAGCGAATTCAATTCTTTTCAAAAAAATTTGAAATCCATTCATATTAACATGATATTGTCAAATAATCTATAATTCTTTCAAAATTTTTGAAAGTCAGTTATTTCCAAACTCTAGGATTTAACATCTTAAATCAGTCCATTTACAGGCCATTATTATAAATTACTCTTCTAATATTTTATTTCCTTATACGAAATCATTCAAAAAAATTATATCCAATTGGTTATCTAATTTAATAATTCTAATTGAAATTAGAATTTAGCTCAACAATCAGATTAAATATCTTATGAAACTAAACTCATAAGTGATTGCATTTAATCTAACCAAACAATAATTAGACGATACCTAAATATTATTATCTTCTAACAACAATCTATCATAAACAACTATATAATTTATGAAAATTATTCTTTGTATATAAAATATATTTTAGGTAAAATTATTTCATTTACCCAATTTCAAAAGACTAGTATGTTGATTTTCTCCATTCAACTATTTAGAAAACCCTATCGATAATGTGGTGCCCCACGTGCTGGCTCGAATTCATAAATTACTCAACCAATAAACCAACACAATATAAAACATTTTTATAACACTAACAAATACGTGCTGTCATACACACACACACACACACATTCAGACTCATCCTAGGGTCCCGCTTACCTTACCTTAATTGAGTAAACACCCCATCAAAGCCTAGGTGTTCGCTTATCCTAATCTTTTATATCAACTGTAACAACCTGACTTTTCCACCATTAGGTGTCAACATTAATATGGTCACAGTATTCACGTGCCAAACACTAAGTGTCGGAAAACCAAATCACTAGGGGAAAAAGAAGAAGATAGAGAACAAATTTCACAGCGGAACCAATAACCTATAATATAAACATGATTTTTACGAAATAGAAAGACTTTTATGCACATTCAACCATTAAAACGTACATCAAAGCATTGAAACAATAATTCAATCTGTACAGCTTTAACACTATGTCCTAACAAGTGATGATAAACACACATTACATACAATAGATTAAATGAAAATACAAGTATACATCTAACCTTCCACCTCTTCTTCTTAAGGTTTATCATCCAGAACAAATTTGCAAATATGATCGATCTAAATTGAGCATATTAACGAAGTAATACCCTGGTTCAGTCTGATAAACCAGCGTTATAAAAACATTCCTAAATCAGACTTTTTATATTATATAAATCTTTCAAAATACAACGTATCGTAAGACCACTCTCACCAAACCTTTTTATACCGAATCTCATGATATTACTATAGTGTCTAAGGCATAAATCAAGTTGTTGTGATATTTGTGAGTTTACATCACAACAATACTATATATATAATCAATATCCGATATGGCATGTTTGCTAATAGTGTAGGATTCCATGGACGTGACCTCAGTACTTCGAGAACGGTTCTCCTTCTCAAGGATCAGAGTTATCCTTTCGAAGCATTACACCCAACTAGCCAAGTTATTATAGAAAAAACATGGCTGGTCTTTCAAAGACTGAATGCATCCCCCAGGCATGCCAAACATGTAGGAGTTTTACTAGAAAAAGGGCTGAACTACACCCTATGGTTTGCCAACCCTACTGGCAGTGTCTTCTATCTTTGGTTTTAGACATCTCCACTAAGGAGGCCACGTCTGACATTCCAGCTCACTCATATCAACCAAAGGTACCTTTTGGATTCACTCACCTCAACATGTTTGGAATCAGACACGGATTTCCCACATCTCATAAGATCTTGGAATCACATTTGCATTCCCACACCCAGTGGGTCTCAGAATCTCACACGAACTTCAATATCCAAAATAATATTGATTCTCCTCTATAGATCACACATATGGTTTTAGGAGTGGTTCCAATTCGTGTCATCTCTTTTGAGTACACACTGTCGTTTACCTGGCACTCCATAAACAAAATGATCGATTTTCTGATAAGTTCAACTCTGGTTCTTTTGGAAATATACAGGCAATACGCAAGAGCAGGTACCACTCTAAACCCTTTAAGTGGACGGATCTCCTTATCATTTTTTCTAGAAGAGCCACGAGCTTATATGTACAATATAACATCACCGGCGGTAACTGTACCACATAATTCTCGTGTTTCACCTAGATGTTTCCTGAGTTAAATCCTTCTGTGGTGAGTACGGAAAACGTTCCACACCACCTTTTTAAAAGGATTTCATTTTTAGGTTAATATTTGATAGTTGGTTATTTAACTATCAACAAACATGCAAGCAATCCCATCCATCATATATTCAACTTCCCATGAAATCAATAAGCTGTATTCAATCAATTTCTTATTAATTAAATATCTTGTATACATGGAGAATATTTCCATATACTTATCTCAATTATTCACAAACTATTATACCTTTAATACTTAGTAAGTATATTCACAAATCATTAGGAAAGTTCATTTACATCAAATCATTATTAATGGATTTTGAACCGATTTATTTTCACAACATGGTTTGCGAAACCTTTGAATCTAGCATTTAGATATAAATGTCATTCATAGGTTTCTTTTATAAAATATTTGTCATAAAGCAAAATTCATTTATAGAACACTTTGCAAATTTTAAATACTTAAATTATATAAAATTAAGTATCTAAGGCCATTATGGGTAAGTAAATAATAAATTCAAAACATTTACATTAGAATATTTTTATCAAATACTTTAACCAGAATTATAATATATGTAGACAAATTTAATCCATTAAAAATGAAATAATTAGAAAACTTTAAAGCATCATTAATAAATAAAAATTTCTCCTTTTAAAAATTTTATACATTAAATAATTATTTATATATTAATCTTTTAAAACCATATTACTAAATAAATAACTTCATTTATAAAATTAATTATTAACTTTCAATTTTATTAAATAAGTAAATCATTAAATTTTAAGTCATGAATAAGGTGCATAAATTTAATTTAAACCTTTATAAATAAAACGATTTATAATTTGAAATCATTGGTAAAAATAGGCTTAATGGCTGCAATCACCCAATGTGTAACGTCCTGGAATTTTAGCGATTTAATACCTAATCTATTTAGTTATTTTAATACAATAGTTTGGTAATTTAAATGGTTTGAATTCAAATATTTGAATATTTAAATTAATATAAGATAGTGGAATGAAAATTTTAATTTCTGAATTGGTCAGAAATGGTTGGATTTGCAATATTGTGTAATTTGGATAATATTTGGTATTTAATTTAGTTTATATTCGAGTTGTAACAACGAATATATTATTTAAATGACAGTTGAACGTATTAATTATAATATAAATTATAATCGACCTAGTTACGTCGCGATAGTTCGTAATATTTCGATTTAAACTTCAATTGAGTATACATGATTCATTATAAGTCAGATTTCTGTGAAACAAGAAACGTTCGAATCAATTAAACTGTATTTTTCTAATGGAAGTAAAAAATCGAGATTTTGTCTTATAGATTGTGAGTTATGTTTAAATCAAATTTTCAAATAGTCGCT
Organism: Allium sativum; assembly: GCA_030737875.1. NCBI lineage: Eukaryota > Viridiplantae > Streptophyta > Magnoliopsida > Asparagales > Amaryllidaceae > Allium > Allium sativum. Next base: position 674,459,750 of record CM060913.1, on the reverse strand, counting down.
ATGAAACTGTTTATAAACCGTAACGATTTATTTAATATATTTAAATATTGATTTCGAATTTGGATAAGATTTTCAAGCGTATTTTCAGTTTATTTTATAGAATTTTTCTGTAATTTATATTTTGGGAAAGTAAGCAACTTTTCGTTTAACGTATTTTAAACCCTATATTAGCATTTGGGAATTTCACAATATAAGTGAACTTGTCTATTTTATTATATTTCTGATATCGTGACACATTGCTTGAGATGATGGTATTTTTATTTTTGTCAATAGCGGCTTGTATGCGAGTAAAATTTATATATTGGTTACAGTACATTAAGGTAATCACATGAACTACACTATCATATATACAGTGTACAAACATAACATTTCTTAAGAGAAATAAAACATACACAACTGAATATGAGAGTTAATATATTACAGTCTCACATGAGAAATTGTCGAACACAGGCATGTTTGGTCACTTTTGTTTATTGTAAGGTTTAACTGTAATATGCACTTGTTGCTTTGATTGTTGGTAACTAACTCAAGTACACTTTAACTGTGTTATCCATTTCTATAAACTTGATTAACCAACATTGATAATAATATAGTTGGTTTAATTTATTTTTATTTGTTGAGAATCTGCCACTCCATTTGTATGCATTATATGAATTAATGAAGTTCTCATTTGCATCCTCCAGATATTCCATTGTTAAACTTTTATATCATAAAAGTTTATTCTTTAGATTAACTCATTCCAAGATGTTATTATTAATGCATGAAAATGCAAAAATAAAATAAAAAGACATGTCAAATACCTGTTGGAGAAATGCAACTAAAATCTGTCCATCTGCCAGGCTAGTAACACAACACACAACCGTATGCAGACACAATTTTAAATTAACTAATAACATGAACAGTTTAGCAAAATATGTATAGTACAAATAAATATATATTTTCTTCTTACCTTCACTACTAAGGAAAGGTACAGACCTTCTTACCTTCACTACTAAAGGAAGGAACAGACTCTAGAAACCCTAGGATGGCAGCTACCACACGAAGATTAAATCAAACAGCTAAGAATTTATATAGGCCTATGATGTAGTAAAAGACTTAAGGGCTAAGATTTCTCCATACTATAAAGGATAATTCACGTGTGTAGACCTGTTTTTTAAACTTATTACAGATTCAGCTATGTTTTCAACTTAATTACATATGTAGACCTATTTTGGTCTGGGGACTCCAAAGGCAAGTTTTGAAAACACGCCTTTGTGCGAGTTTTGAAAACTCGCCTTTGGCTTTGAACTCTTTTAAAACTATTTTAAGCAAACCAAATAATCTTACAAGAATAACATACAACATACAAACTACGGTCATCTAAAAATGGGAATATTAATACAAGAACAATAAACAACATATTAGTATGACCTAGTACAACATAAATAAGACCTAACATAACTTAGACCCAACATAACGTAGACCCAACAAGACAACATAACTTAGACCCCACAATAAAACATAACTTAGACCCAAAGATACAACATAACCACGACCCAATACAATGTAACTACGACCCATAGTTTCGGAATGAACCATAGCACCCATGAAGCATTTCATTCTTAATTGCCACATTCATTCTTTCGAAGCGATTTACCTCAGCTTGCATCTCAAGTGCACATTGGACACCCCTCTCTGTTAAAGGTGGAACGTACCATGAAAAAAATTACAACTCTGCAACCCTTGGAGGTTCTGTGCATGAATTATGCTTTGCAACCGTAAAAGCGACGACCTGCATTCATTTGACTTTTAGAAACAAGCACATTACATTCGACTCTGCAATAGCAAAGGACTGAACGACCTGTCATGCTGGATCTTGACTTATCAAGGTTCTATCGAGTAAGAACTTCCCTCAATTAAGCATTGATGGATTTTTGAACCGGTCCAATGCGCAGGACTGCAATGTTTGGCTGCGTTGCATTAAAGTGTTCAGACTCGACCTCTGGTGCATCTACTTGGACTCCCATTTGCGTTTCGGGCACAAATTCGACATCTTCTACGGGTTATTTACCCCGCTCATACTCATCATACATTTGAAGTATGGTATCGTCGTCGTATGCCCAGTTAGCTATTATGACAGGGAACTAATGTACAAAAAACCAGAGAGTGGTACAAAAAACCAGAGAGTGATGAAGAAAGGAAGAGAGAGTAGTTGATCTTTAAGAAGGGAGAGAGGCTGGTTTAAAGCATATGACGACCCATAAATCAAGGGGTGGTAAGTGATAGGACTAATCAGTATGCAGTTGTCACTTCAGAAATTGTCCCATTAGAAACATTGTAGAACTGCTATTAAGTTAAATGCTAAGTGATAGGAGTACTCGGTATGCAGTTGTCATTGTCCAATGTAGCCATGATAGAGAATCTACACTGTAACCATACTATATACATTTGGGCCAGACATGTGAATGGGGACCACCCTGTTTTTAACTCCTTTACGTAGTGAAATGTTTAAATTATATGTGGATGAGAACGATCCTGTTTTTTAACTACTTTATGTAGTGAAATGTTTTTAACTCCTAAATGTATATGGAAACTACATTAATGTGTTTTATTGTACTTTGACTTTGATGTTCGTGTGTTCCTTTGTTGCAAGTCATATGATTGTAGTTTGCGTTTCTTGAAGTTGTAATCGTTGTCATTGTAAAATTATCAGTTATGTAATGCAAAATATTAAAATTCCTAGAAGTATAAATATTGCTGATAAAAACTGTAAACATTGATACAAACTTAATGTGCATGTGACGACCCCTTTAACCAAGTAGTGATGAATCACTCCTGATACGACTAGTCAGTGCAGGGTTAAAGCAGTACGTAAAGCAGATTCCCTACAGTATTATGCCAGACGAAACAGTGTTGTGCGGCACATAAAGAAAAGTGTACCAGTGATCGTTCACATCATTCTTTGTTTTACCCGTTATTCACTTGTACACTGCGCAGCTATATATCTTTATCGAATTACTCACAACTCACCTCACTCCAACAACTTTGTTTCCAACTACTCTGTGCTTTACCACAACTATGTCTTCTTGGCCATCATCTTCAGACTCTGAAGAACAGGGATATGAACAGATGCGACTTTAGGAGCTTGCAGATGAACTCGAGTTTCTAAACGAACTGAGCTCTTGGGTTAGACCACCGTCCGAACAACAGCCCATTCAACCTCCACATCAAGCCCAAGTACCAAACGTTCAACACACGCATGAACAGTTGGTCGTTATACCACGACAAGAAGTTCATTCTTATCAAGTACCACATGTTCCAATTCCTTATGAACATAAAGGTGACTCTTATCAAGTTTGTTGCTACTGCGTTATTCGGTTGTGGTTGTGGTTCCAGCAGAAGGCAGCAATATTGGCCGTCGCATTCAATAATGACCATCCTATCTGAATGGATGCAACTACACGGAATGGATAGACAAACCCATAGGCCCAAGGGGGATAATATATGCAAATGAACTCGAACAAGAGATTCGACGTCTCCAAAACGTTATTGAACAGTTGCGGTTTAACCGTAATGATTAGGAAACTTCACATCCTAAGAGCATGAACGTGAGATGTAGTTTGGTGGTGTACTATTTTCTTAATTAGCATCTGTTGTATCCTAAGCTATAGTACCTGGTCTCGTATTAGCATTTGTTGCCTCCTAAGTTTTAGTACTTATTTCTGTGTTACGATCTCTTGTAACCAGCTTTTTAGTTAATATTTGTTGTTATTTGGTTTATGAAATTCGCTATATTTGAATGTATAATTTATGGTATAATTAAAAACGAGCTCGTAGCGTCGTGGTAGTTCGCAGTTTTACGCACTGAACATTAACTGAGTATATATGATTCGTTCTAAGTCGGATATCTTTGAAACAAGAAACATTCAAATCTACTGAACTATATTTTTATAATGGAAGAGAAAACTGAAGATTTCATACTCCATATTTTTTGTTATGTCCATATCAAATCTTCAGAAAGTCGCTGTGGAATCATTTCTAAACCATACCAATTTATTATTAGTTTATGCAGAATTTTTATGTAATTTAAAATGCACGTCGACATAGTACTATATCACCGTGTTATGTGTGGGTTAGTTTGAATGTGGTGTCGTGTGTACAGTAGTTTGAATATGGCATTGTGTGTAAGTTTGGTTGTGTTTGTTTTGCCGAAAGCGCGTTTTGGAAACACGCCTTCATATTTTAATGAAGGCGTGTTTCCAAAACCCGCCTTCAAAACACAAATAGGTCTACATGCGTAATTAATTCAGAAACATGGCTATATGTGTAATACTATTTCTAAATAGGCCTAAATGGGTTAATTTTCCTACTATAAATACATCGCAGATGCCTTGGTTTTTTTTTTTATTGATTCCCCAAAGTTTGCCGCAGCCTTTCAATGGCTTACGGAAATAAAAAAACAAACAATATAATCCACACAAAAATCTGCAACTTGTAATTTTTAGTTTGTATAGGGATTTGCTTCATGATGGTATGATTCTTTTTGGTTCCCATTTTTTTTCTGTCAAACCAAAAGCTTGAGCTTGGGACTGCGATGGTTCACAGGAGTAAGATGAGGCTGGAGGATAAATGGTTGGTGCGGACGAGCTTATAAGTGGTTGCAGTTTCATGAAATAGCAGGCGCTCTTGACGTGAACAAGGCAAAATCTCTCTTGCCAAATGTTCCCAGCATGGATATCGTGAAGGCTGATGTGATGGATGGAGATGAGGAACAGTACGTATGACGAGCGTATTAATTGTGTTTTAATATTCTGGGGGAAACGGGGATTTAAAAATGAAGAGGTAAGGGGATTTAAGAAGGTCTACAGGAAATAAGGTATGTAGTGGAACTCAAAAGATTCCAAAATGGTGGAGTGAATACTGGAAATAGAGATGTTGTTCGAGCAATCATTGTGGGTTTGAGGTCTGTACAGGAAGGTGTGGACCTGTGAATAAGTGGAAGAAGAGTGACACGGAGACGGCCATAAGAAAAATAAGAGCAGCAGTTTGTATATGGGGAGCAGAAAATTTTGACTGGAGCATGCGCCTTTTTGGAGAAGAAGCAATACACGGCTTTTGAAGAAGGATGGGGCTGAGGCAAGGCTGAGCTGTGTGTGGAGGAGCATACAGTGGATGGAGATAAATATGGAAATGGTTTTCAGTTGTTTGCGTGAATTATGCGGAGTGGAGAGATGATATGGGAGGAAGAATCTGGGAACATGGGTCTTGTTCGGAAAATGCGACATTAGGCCAATTATTTATAGTAAGGCCCATAAAGAAGAAAAAAAAAAAAAGAAAGGGCTACAAAAGGAGACATGAAGTATCAATAAAAATGGGGAGCAGTAGGTGGTAGTATGCATGTGTATATGGTGAAAGATGAAAGGGGTGCGCAAGTTTGTTTTAATTGTAGAAGGTGAGAATCTGTAGACGTTGGGTACAGAAGGTGATGGACCGGTTTTAAATGAACGGTGAGGCCCAGTGAAACAAAAAAAAGGGGAGAAACAATCGGGCATTCTAGTTTTGGGGAAGAATTCGAATAGTGTTAACTGGAGAAGGAATTATAGAATGCAGGTTGGAGGAGTGTGGGCCGATATTGATGGGTAAGCCCAAATATAAAAGGAATTTAAAGTTCAGTTTTATTTAAATTAGTATACAAATTTTTTGATGTGATATCTGCTACATAGGTTATTAGAATCATGAACGGTCTGACATGTTGGGATCATAGGATCACAGGCTTCACAATGGAACTAGTTCAGAACCATTTCGAGCCTGTTTTAGTTTTAGGCAAAATAAAATGTCGGATTAAATCAACTAAGTTAATCGTTATTCAATGATTAATGAACAAGGTGAGTAAACTCACTAGCTCTGTCCAGTTTTATAATTTTATAAACGTTATTTAATACTGGTAAAAATGATTGAATGTTGTATGTGATAATTGTTTTGATGATTTGCTAATAACTGATTGAAAATATATATCGTTATATATATACACAACATTGTTTAAATATTTATTCTATTTATTATAATATTTCATATTGGTATGAAATTAATGATATTTATGTTGATTAACATCTGTGGATGCAGAGAAACAGGTTGGAGGGATCCAACTAGATTGCTTAACAACTATATTGTTATTTTTCATATATTACGTTATATGATGTGACAAATAATCTATGGTTGATTATTGTATGGTTGGGATGTTTGAACAACATTGACTTGAAATAATCGGTATTTAAACACCGTAAAATATATTTGAATATATTGAAAAAGTAATTTAGGGTTTTAGAAAGGAAAAAAAATCTATTTTTAATTAGAAACTGAATTTCGATTTGGATTGGAAAGTAACTTGTTTTAATCATAATAAAAAAATTGATCTATTAACGATATTTATAAATGGAATAAAACAGTTATTGTTAAATAATTATTATTAAATAATTTAAAGAAATGTGGATTCAACAATGAAAATCAGAACGGGAAATGGGAATCTTTTCAAAAGGGAAAACGATGAAATTATTTTGATATTCTAAATGTGGGTAGAATAGAAATAAATCCATAAGGATTTATAATTATTTGACTATGTCGAATATTAATAAAATAACTTAGCTTTTAAATTATATAATTCAGGTTTGACAAGATAGTTAATATTTGATTTTGAAACCAATAATTTGTAATCGATTATGTAATTGAGATGAAGTTATAAACTAATTAACAAGAAATTGATTTGTAAACGAAGTTTATGAAGTGGAATAAGAAGTACGAGTTTATATAATAACTCGATTGAACCTGTAATGGCATTTAAAAATATAAATCAAGATTTGATTTAATAAAATGAGTCTAGATTTCTATAAAGGGATAATTCCAATTTTAAGGGAATAGTGATTTAGAAGAAAACACTTTGCAGATTAAATGGGTTATAAAAGGAAATTGATAAATATTTGAAGTGATAAATTCAAACATGAATTTAGAAATCAAGTTAACCTGAAACGTTGAGTTTATTCCGACGTTCGGAGCGTTAATTGAATAGAGAGTATTCAAAGGTGATATATATATTGGAATTCGATTCTATCAAATTCAAAAAAGTACCATTTACTTTTTGGTTATATTCAAGATTTGTTTATTCATGTAATTAATTAAATAATTGTTTATTAATCTAATTAAAAGTTATATTTTGAAATTAAATATTTCAAAGGCAGAGATTTTAACATTATCGTTATAATCAAAGATTTCTGTAAAGAAGTTGATTCGTAAACTGAATACGAAAGTTGTGTAAACAGTTTTGTAAATAAGAAATTAAGAAATGGAGTTAAGAAATTTAGAAACTGACTAGAGATTAGTTAAGTTGAATAACTTTTTTAGCATCGATCTGATGTTCGTTTCGGCCTTCGGGGTGGATACTTAGGGAGTTATTCTCCTACTAGTCTATGGTTAGGGGCTGATAAATGTAAAAAGATATTAATGCATGAATAAGGTATGGAAATGTTTTCCAATGTTATTAACGTATATTTTTGAAATACGGGAAATAAGAAGTTGTGAATATATGGAAACATTTTCCAACGAATCATGAGGGGGTAAACGGGTTTAAGAAATATGAAAAATGGAAGATTAAGGAATGAATAAATTAATAATAAATTAATTTAAATGGGCTGAATGTCGATTAATAATTGATCGGTGTAATTTCCATTTGGAAATACGACCGTTGTTTGTATGTATGTTTCCTTTGATAGTTAAATAACCGACTATCAAAATTTTGACCCTTTTTCCGTTGTCACTACGGAGAGACTAGGATCAGATTTATAATCTGAAAACCACTCCGTATGGGCTTTAGCATTGCAAATCAAATATGATCAAGATAATTGAAGACGAAGTTTATGCAAGGGTTGTTCTGGTGATTCTAGGTAGAAATTGCCTAAGATGGATTCACAGAATAATACCTTCAGTTTGTCCAGTCCCAGGACAACATGTATGGATGAATGTCTGACAGAGTATATCTAATAGATCGCGTAAATTGATCGCTTCAAACGTATTTACGTTCGTGGCAGAGAAATTCGGTTCTCCTAGCATTATGCCCGTGGTATTTTTGGGGAAATCAATTTTTGATTTGGCGGGTATGACGATTTTCCATTCAAAGAAAATATAGATGTGATCAGTGTAATAATACGTTATGACCTCCAGCCTCATCAACCAGGAAATGACAAAATTTGGGTTGGCAGCATGGCTAAGTGGGTCGCACTCAATTAGGGTATATTGTCACCATCTAATGAATATTCATATGTGTTATTTCTTTCACTTCTGTATCTCCCGGGAACAGTTATGTTGGTATACCAACCGTAAGGTGACAATATATTCGGAACATTCAAGCGAAATGAATGGCCGCTCATGTGCGGCCGAGTTACAAGATGTTCTTGTTGAACTCCAGTGTATCACTTCTAGAGTACACTAGTCAGAAGGTGGTTCCATACCTTGTTATAGTTGGAAATTCATTACCCAATAAAAGCTCATGGTTTTTTATTGTATATTATATATGTAGAGCGTGAGATGAAAGCATTCTGCTAGATTGTTATTTACTTGTATTAGACACTATTATAATATCAAAATAGTATTGATTTTGAAAGTGTTGTGGGTTATCGTAAGTTAAAAACCATCTGTGTTTATGTGTGGATTGCTGTTATGATTACCATTTCTTTGAAAAAAAAAATTTAAAAAGTTAAACCAGATGATTGGAGTTTACTCACACCAGTCACATGACTGACCTAGTGTTTATTTTGTTTTGTTTTCCCTAAACTCTTAGGTGCCCAAATTTGTACGGGCAGTCAAGTAGTCAGGATTTTTCAGATATACTTGGAGGAGACTGGAGCATGAGGCTTCAACATTAGTTATATATAAAGTATATTTCCGCTGTGATGTTATGAGTTATACTGGTATGCACATACAGTTATAGTTTTTAATTTCAAAAGTTGTTATATAATATATTTATTCGTTCCGCTGTGAGATTCGTGTTTACTCTGATTTTGTTCTGTTGTGATCTTCGTCTTCCTCTATTCTAACTTTCTTTCTATTTCTCACCCTCAAGCTTCTTTTTATTAATGGTCCGGTATTTCCGATGCTTGAATAGCCAACGTGGTGTGTTGTGTTGATTTTCAGGGCTGAAAATCCCCGGGTCGTTACACAATGATTACATCTCCATCTCAAATAAAACTACAAGTAATTATATGCGTCAAAACCATAAACTTTAAACATGGGAACCCGATAGATCACACCCACCTGATTGTGGGCATTAACCCCTCGACTTATGCCATGATACACAATATATCACAACTACGTGATGGTTACATCGTTATCCTAATGAAGCCATAAGTAGACTGAAGGAAATCTCTACCCCTCGAATTATGTTATCCCAACAAGAAATACATGGATCGTAGATACACGATAGTTACGTCACTTTCTCAGCAAAACCAAAAGAAACTATAGGTATAACACCCTAGATTTACGTTATTGGTTTCCCAAATATTTATAACTTATAAAAGAAATAAAATAATTTAACTTTAAAACATTATTTAAATAAAGCTCAGCAATCACAATGGTGCTTAAATAAGCTACCATTTATTTGATTCACTTTCAAATCATAACACTAGCATTTACATAAACAAGCATATATGTAAATGATCATCATTTTGCAATCAACTGCTAACATATCTCATATCACAATTTATACTGATAACCACATGAATAATATAAAAGAAGGGGATTTATTCTTCTTAATAGACGTCTTTAGACTAATTCATCAAATTTATTTATATTGTGTTTGTTTGGCTAAATTGATAATACCAATCATATCTCAACTTTATTACATTACAACTAAACAACATAATTATTTAATATTACATATAACTTTTCATATGATCAATTATTCAATAACATAAAGAAAAAATTAAAACAAAATCTCTAATAGAGATTGAGATGTTATGTCGTGATCCTAGATCATGTTCATCCAAACTAATAGCATTTCAAATGTTATCTTGTAAATCCTAAATTTCATTCAACCACCTACCAATTTATCGTTCCAAACATGCAATTAACAATTCGATAAGTTTAACCAAACCAATCAACTAACAATTCACAAAAATAGGTAGATAGAAATATTTTTTATATTTAATAACATTGGTAGATTAGAAAGGTGAGTTATACTCACCATTGTTGTTGCTATCTCTTCACAATCAGGTTCCGTCTGATTTCGAACAACGCTCGAAATTAACCAAAATCCTCATAAGCACCAGATTTAACCAAATCCATTCCATTATATAGCCACGTTGATATGATTCCAATGCGATAGACGATGACTCAATCAGATCTAATATGAGATGGTTATACAATTTATAAGCTAATCAGATCTAATAAATTTACTAATTACATTGTTAATTCACTAATTACCTATTTACCCTTCTTCTACAATTCGAATCTCGTTTATAGGTATGAACGAAACCCATCATTATCATATATTCCCCTCTATCTAGCTCCATTAACAGGCCACCATTGCACATGAGACAACATCCAGTCTACTTCTTTTGGAATCCTCTATCCCATCCCCCCCATCTGTCCTCTGCGTGTCTCCTTCAAATCATGGCGTTTGCTCCTCATAGTGAACTTCTTATGACGCGTGAAACCTATAAGAATCGAACTCCACCAAAATCCATTTACAAGTGTGCCTTCACATCTAGTTCTCTAAACTAACATTCAGAATTGAAATTTATGTCCATACATTCAAAAAACCAAAATCCTAAATTTAAAACCCCTTAGGGCTTCGCTGTCGATCAACATAAGTTGTTGTCACACTACCTATGCCACCCACCAAAATGAAGCACTTCTCACGGCTGGTAGAAAGAATTTTGTTTTGGCATTTTTCATTAAGTATAATTGAAGATTTGAATTTTTGAAGTTAACTTTCTTTGATTTGGATTTCTAAACTCATGGAAATTTTAAATCTTTGTTGGAGCACGCAAAAAGTAGAGAGTACAAGTGAGTTGTCTAATTTTGGTTTTAAGTAGTACTAAGTTTTACATTGATTTATCGGTACCTCATTGCACAACTTTGATTTTCCATACGGACCTCAAAAGATAAACAAAAATATCGTAATGCTCAGAACAGCGACATGATCCCAAATAAATCAAATACACTAGTTATTGGAGTTTGAAAAATCATAAAACACTGTTTTACTATAAAATCAAAATACATTGTATAATTTAAATCGCTAAACGATATATGTTTACATCGCATACAATCACACAATAAGTCTGATCATTGCAAAAATCAACAACATACAATAATTTACTATCCCGGATTTGACGAAATTTGTTTCGTTGAAATCCAAGATAGTTCATTAAAGTTTTATATTCACACGTTAATAAAAAAACAACTTATTATCAAATGATATTAAATCGTTTAAATTCCAACGATAATTGTTAGACCAAAAATGGCACTAATACCCAGTAGACTTGATTTTGAAGAGAATAATGAAGAAATATAAACTAAAAACAAGAAAAAGCAAGCAAACACATGAGATTTATAGTGGTTCGGCATTAATGAGCATACATCCACTTTATAATCGTTATAATCAGCAGAAAATGTTGATTACAACACTTTGAACCTATCAACACTCGAATTATGATTAATAATTTCTCCTTAATATTGAAATTCGCTAAAGAATTGTTAAATAGTATACAAGTCGAATGGTAATGGCGGTGGCAATATGTGGATTCAAAGATTCAAAGTGGAAAAAGATCAATTTGCACTTTCTGTGTCGGGTATTTATAAGGGTCAGATACAATGGTGTAGGCAGGAATGGTTGTGGTGTGGTGGCAAGGGCCTGGATTTATAGCACATTAGTGGGTTTGAGTTTGTGGAGTCCATGGATCGTAGTTTTTAGCCACGTGGCAGCCAACCCGTTAAAGTAGGAAACAGTGGAGTTAGTAGGAAGTTACTTCAGACAATGCAGAAATCAGGGGTCCGGTCGAGTCGAGCCTGTTTGACCCGAAACTCTTTATTTTCTGTTCGACTTGGAGTCTTTATTACCTATTCGACCTGACCTCTTACTCTTGGAAGGACACTATCTTTAATATCTAATGGACGTGATCATAGCCAATCGAACGTTGGACGGCCTTGTCACAAGGTAGGCTAAGATTTTCCCCCCAAAGTACGTCTTATCAAAGATGAGGCATACTTTGAACTCGTTAGTCCGTCTGTTCTTGAATTGGAAATAATCAACAGTCGTGTTTTTCTGCAGAAGTCGTGTCTCTTGATTCCTGTGCAGGATATATAAACAGGAGATCATACCTACATTCATCTTTGTCACATCTTGGAGCTTAGAATCTTTAATTGAAGCACAGACAAATTTAAAGGTAAATTCTTTTATGAATCATAAGGGTTAAGTATATCTGTTTGAGTCACTTCATCTCGTCGGTTCTTGTATATGGTTATACACACATAAGTCATGTTGGATGACTCTTTTTAATTAACGGGATTCACTTATTGTATATGTCCATGATATGTCATTATGAACATATAGTAATTGCCGATAACATTTCCCTTTGTGATGACCCCAAACTTCCACGGAATGAAAGTAAGAGATGATCATTTGGAATACAAAACAAGTACAATAATACAAATCATAGAAACAACATAGCATAGGAAATTCATAGAGTAACAACATCATAGCAGCGGAAATAAAATGTCATCAACCAAAGAAAATCCACAGTCACAGAATTCTAAATTATTACATCAAGTTTCAGCAAAGTGGCATAAGTTTCAACTTCACAATAGAACAACATGAAATAAAATAAGTTTGGAAGTCTCAAAAAGAAAAGATGGAAAAGGAAATAAATGATAGATGGTCTTCACTGCTCCAAGTCATCACCTCAACTAAGCAACACCAAGAAAGCTCTAAAGACAGCAACTCCAAAATAGCAACTCCAAAGGAAAGAATGAACCTGTTTACTTGGCTGCCCGTGTAGAAATAAGGGCACCCGAGTTCGCAAAAAGGTGAAACAAACTACAGGTCAGTCGTGGGAATGGTGTGAGAATTCTTAACTAAAATAACTACTAGTAATAAGGCAAGTCCAAAAGACCACGCCGCTAACGCGGAACGGGTTTACTCTAATGGATTGTCGTGCATAATTTAAAGTGTCATAACAAATAAATAAATACATCGTAAACAACGCAATGCTTTTGAAAAAATGGAATCACCATAAGACCCAAGTCCCATCACACAATGCAACGCACACCAGAGGATAGGGTTTTACCTTATGATGATTAAACATGCTAAATACAGCAAATACGAATCTAATATTATCATTAGTGTATATGAAAACATTTCAAAGTAAATGTATGTGAAAACCCGTAACTTCCCCGTAAAGGAAAGCGTCGGATAGTTCGAGAACAAGCCACAACAGAACGCATACAGAAGAACATTTCATCGTATATTACAACAATGCATCAGATTACAAGAATATACAGAGTATAAATGAATATTACACAGAAATATCAGAGATTTAAATTACATTTAAATACATAACAGCGGAAAATAATACAATACACAACTAGAAGAGATATACGGATACAAAGCTTTCCGGATATCGTTCCAGCTGTAAACCAGGATCCTGTGAATATAAATCTGCAAAACCAAAACTACTAGCTGCCCGTGTCAAAATAGGGGCACCCAGAGTTTAGGTTAAAACAATAAACTCCAGGTCAGTCATGGGACTGGTGTGAGAACTAAAACAGTTATTAATCTTTATTTTAAATCATTAGGTAAATCAAGGGACCACGCCGTATAACACGGAACGGGTTTCCTCCCAAGAATACCAGTGCATAAAACAAACAGCGCAATGCTAAATAAAGAAAAATGAAGCTGTTAAAAGACCCAGGTCCTATCACACAATGCAAACGCAAGCCGGGGGATAGGGTTTTCCCTTATAACAGCCAAAGAATGCTTGATACGTTTAAAACAAATCATTTGATACTAATATAAGTGCATAGTGTATAAAACAACTTCAAATCATAAGTATCAATCATAGGCGGCATGGGTACCATATATCATGTCGCCATACTAGTTTTACAATTAAAACCGCAAATGTCACGTATTTGGAAATTGGATTTCCGTCTATGAACCGAGGCAAAAGATAGTCCTCAACCGATTCGTGACTCTCTAGCCCGAGCCATAGGATCAGAGCTCGAGTGACCCTTGGAGCGACAGGGCCGGTCCACCGATGTGGATTAAAATGCCTGAACACTACGTTTCCCCGCCCTTTGGGGCGTAAGTCTGGTCCGTCTGCCGACCAGAATGCATCGGCCGAAACCGATATAACCGAGGCGCCTCGCAACAGCAACAACCACATAAGTCAAACTCGTCAGGGCGTGTAAAACCACTAACGCCACTTCTAACTAGAAAGAAACGCATGCCCTCCCTGAGGTCCGTCTCCCGTTTTTGGTTCACAACCGGGGTGCGAGGCTCGCGAATTCACGTTACACAAAGCTGTGCCACACAGGCTGTGCTTTGATCATCACCACAAGACTTTGCTTTTCAACAGAAGCCTCGATCATTTGCCACTTAGGCATGCCATACAGGCAATTCACTCCATGCGTTTGATATCCATCAATATATAACCCCTGAGCTCGTACGTCCCAGAGAAGGGCGTTAAGCAAGAGAATAAATTCTCCGCCGCCAAACAGATATATATTTAATAGAGATCAATCACACGGACTAAAACCCAATGTCAGACACACAGTCCATTTACAAGTTCGTTCTGGGTCTGAACGAAACCGGAGGCACCTAGTACCCCGCATATCCATCGATCTCCAAGTACGTCTGGACGATCACCAACTGTTTCCATCTTCTTGGGTGTACAACCCAATCAAGATCATCAGTAATCACCCAAACAACGTGAAGACTTCTGGTCTTCGACCACCGTCTCCATCTTCGACACCACGTCGAATCAGTTATTCAGAATGGGATAAACCCGGTCTTTCTGAATAACTCGCGTATATATTATAAAAGTGTTACACAAACACAACATACGCCTCATTCCAATTCAGAATATTCTTTTATTCAAATATTCCTATACTTTGGGGAAAGTTCCCATTAATTTTATCCAAGATAAATTCTTTAAATTTATTCTTTAATCTCCTTTGAATATAAATTCAAACTAGTCGGGATTAGCGAACCACACCGAAGAAATCATTTATTTTATTTCCCAATCCCAACCTATTTATCCCATGAGGTAAAACTGGTAATACTTCATATCTAACTCCACAGTGTTATCGGTAATTCAATTACCATTTCACGTTCAAATCTAATTAAAGATTTAACTATCGCTTGGAGTAAAACTGGTGATACTCCATTCTCGATCTTCTCAATCTAATTAAAGATTCATTAAAACTCCACTTAGTTTTAATCTTTAACTGGGTTAAAGAATCAGTGTCATTTAAAACACGGTTCACGATAAACCCAAAATCACATTCCATTAATTATCGGGTTAAAGAACAAGTGTTATTTAAAACACTGTTCACGATAAACCCAAAAATCAATATCAATTCAATTCCAATTAAATATCATTTAATTGGTACACTTCATTAAATCTAAATAAAAAGATTTAATCATTTCTCAACTGGGTTCAAGAACAGTGTTAGTGAAGACACCATTCACGACAAACCCAAATCACATTCGATATTCGATACAAGGCTCTGAATAGAAAATATATCGGCTTATATTCAATATCGAATTTTACGACTAACAAATGCCGTATTTGAAATAACGATATAAATATATATATCTTTCAAATTTCCATAACAACACCTGTATAATCCCGAATTCCAACATCGAAATATTCCGAAGACAATTTCGATTCAAATCCCCTCCAATGCAATCATTGGATATTCTGGTTATTTTCAAAACCCTTTTCAAATTCAATTTATTTATTTAAAAATAAATAGAATTATAATTCTAGTTCAAAACTAGTTCATTTTGATAAAAATCTATTTTTATCATTTCAAATATGGAGTTTTTCATCCCAAATCTTCACAAATCACTTCTTATGATTTTACACAAATTATTACTATTTTTAATAATTTTATCAAGGCCCGTACAGTCGATTTCCATCAATGGCCATCGAACTGAACTTACAGCGACCTTTTTCCAATTTGATTTGGACATAATTCCAAATCCAACCGTTAGATTTCTAATTTCTAATATTCGTTAGAAAGCTCTTTTCGATACGAACCCAACGGTTCCGGTTTTAGGAGAATCCGATGGTCGGATCTCCCGTAATGTCCGTTTGAAATAAATGGTCGAAATTCACGAACTGCCGCGGCGCGGCGCGTTCTATTCAGGCCATTATATTATATATATAATATATATAATATATACTTCGTCGATTTCTATTTAAAACGAATTATATAAATAGTTTTGAATTCGTTTCAAAAACATTTTCAACTTCCTTTTCAATTCAAATCACAATTGAATTCTTCTTTATAGATTCGTTTTAAAATTCATTTCTATTCAATTCAAATTTCAATTCAATTTGCATTCGTTTTCAATTCAATTCATTTCGAAATCGTTTTCAATTCACTTTGAAATCGTTTTCAATTCACTTTGAATTCGTTTTCAATTCACTTTGAATTCGTTTTCAATTCAATTCATTTCGAAATCGTTTTCAATTCACTTTGAAATCGTTTTCAATTCACTTTGAATTCGTTTTCAATTCACTTTGAATTCGTTTTCAATTCATTTCATTTCGAAATCGTTTTCAATTCAATTCATTTCGAAATCGTTTTCAATTCAATTCATTTCAAAATCGTTTTCAATTCACTTTGAATTCGTTTTCAATTCAATTCATTTCGAAATCGTTTTCAATTCACTTTGAATTCGTTTTCAATTCAATTCATTTCGAAATCGTTTTCAATTCACTTTGAATTCGTTTTCAATTCAATTCATTTCGAAATCGTTTTCAATTCAATTCATTTCGAAATCGTTTAAAATCGATATAAATATCGTTCACGTCAAAATGGCGTCAATCTAATCAACACGGCTTCATATATTGATATTTTCAAATATTCTATTTCGAATATTTCTATTTCAAATATTTCTATTTTAAAACTGGAATGAGGCCCAATCAATTACCATATAAAATTAATTATATGGATTTTCACACAACACAAGTATATAATAACATTGAAAAATGATCAACCATCAACCAAAGTGCACTACACTGTATAAGCATCAAATAAAGATATCTAACGCTTATAACAGCCTGTCAATCAATCGATCGACATATTTAATCAATCAGGATGAGTGAACTTCAAATTTCATCCCAACACCCGTGTGGGGTTTCAAACAATCAAACGCATATTTTAGTTGTGCAGTTGGGCGATGTGTAAAATTTATCGTCCCAATCAATGTCATTCAAATAAGTGTACATAAACAAACCATCTGGTTTGTAAATGAATATTTATTTATTCACTTCACTATTTTCATATTCACGTTAAAAATTATATTTTTAACGATAAAACATTTTATTTCAACCTATGAATTTCTATTCAGTTCATTTTTTTGAATAAAATGATATTTTTATTTTTCTAACTTATTTTAGAAAATTTCGGCGGCATAACGGCACGATACTAGAAACGGGACGAGGCCTAGCCTTATCCCCGGTCTAGTGATGGCCCACGCCATTCACATATCAATCAAATTCACCAAACAATCAAATTCAAATCAAATAATCTAACCAACTACACAACCAAACAAACAAGTCCATGGTATGTGGACGGGTGTCGGGTGCTTCTAATAAGCACCGTCTGCATCCTAGTATATATATATATATAACTAGTAAAAGTAAATTTGAGTGAGAAGTTCTCACCGATAGCTATCTAATCATCTTGACTCTTCTTTGATGGAAATCTTCATTGTTATCGCACTTTCGTCATCTTGGTTTCCCGCTTTCACTACCTATGTAAAAATCAAATTTTTACTACTCTATTCAATATATAAAAATCATATTTTTATTTCGAAATTCAATATATAAAAATCAT
Organism: Allium sativum; assembly: GCA_030737875.1. NCBI lineage: Eukaryota > Viridiplantae > Streptophyta > Magnoliopsida > Asparagales > Amaryllidaceae > Allium > Allium sativum. The sequence goes on along the minus strand of CM060913.1, from coordinate 674,441,657 downwards.
ATTTTTATTTCGAAGTTCAATATATAAAAATCATATTTTTATTTCGAAGTTCAATATATAAAAATCATATTTTTATTTCGAAGTTCAATATATAAAAATCATATTTTTCCTACGAAGTTCAATATATAAAAATCATATTTTTCCTATGAAGTTCAATATATAAAAATCATATTTTTCCTATGAAGTTCAATATATAAAAATCATATTTTTCCTATGAAGTTCAATATATAAAAATCATATTTTTCCTACGAAGTTCAATATATAAAAATCATATTTTTCCTATTGAAAGTTCAAATCTTTTTCCATTCTAAAGCTCAAACCTTTTCCTTTTTAAAGTTTAAACCTTTTCTTTTTAAAATAAAATCAGAATTCTCCTTAAAAAAATCAGATTTATAATCTTTTTAAAAAAAATCAGTTTTTAAAAATTCTTTTTAAATCGGTTTTTTATATCATATAAAAATCCAGTTTTTAAATCTTATAATCAGTTTTTAAAATCTTTAAAAATTCAGTTTATAATTTCTAAAAAAAAAACAGTTTTCATATTCTCTAAAAATCGGTTTTCATATAAAATAAAAAAACACAGTTTAAAGTAAATAAAAAAAAAGTTTAGGAACTTACGGGGGGGGCTCGTCGGAGGGAGGTGGAGCAAGGGGAGGGTGGGTCGGAGCTTGCAGTGGGGCGCCATGGCCAGCGGCGGGCCCATGGGGGTGCGGCGAGGGTTTTGACTTGCGTTCAGGAGGAGAGAGAAGCGGGTTGGGGGGGTCTTCGCTCTGTCGAGGAGGGCAGGGGGTGGGGGTTTGGATCGGGGCGGTGGTGATTGGGTGGAGGGCGTGGCGCTGGCGTCGATCGACGTCGGGGGGGCTCGATCGATTTGTTTTTTTTTTTTTTCTTATTCGTGAATGAACGATAAAGGGGGGGCCAGAGATAAGGAAAGGTTTTTTTTTATTAATTTAATATTTTTTTATTCAAAAAGTTGACTTTTACATACGACCTCGAAATGAGGTCCACCGCCTGTCGTCCATAGCGTTTCACCCCCATTCCGAACACAATGGGATATGTATCGTAAGCTGATTCGATCGTTACAATCAGTTTCCATTGAACTTACATTTAAATCTATATATTGAATTTTAAACGTACATTTCAAATTACCGGGGTCACATACTAACTATAAAAATTCCAGAGAAATATTTTCTAGCTTCGTATTGACGATACGGTCCTAACAAAATTAGTTTCGTCGAATTTTGAGACCGTTGGAAAAATGGTCAATTTCCAGTCGATTAAAATCAAATGAAACTGGTCAAACGCGTTTTCCTATGCCACGCTCACATATTGATTCAGAAAATTATGAAATTTGAAACCTAGCAATAATTTGACATCACGGACCCAACAAAACTGGTTTCGTCGAAATCCGAGGTCGTTTGCAAAATTTCGATTTTTAAGGGCCTGAATTCCATAGCGACTATTCAGAATTTTCAACTGGACATATCTTATCATTCCTAAGATGAAATCCTGATTTTTCGGATTCGATAGAAAGATATCATCAATTAGATCCTATCATTTTTGGTTTCACTAAAATCCGGATTGTTTTGCACCCGGTACATTCAATTGAAGTTTGAAATCGAATTATCGAACTACCGCGCCGTTTTCAATTCTATTTATAATTATATATAATTATTTATATTCTAACGACGACGCTTATAATATATACGATCGAATTCTATTCAAAATAAATTTTTCGTCGATATTATTTAAAATAATTCATTTTAAATATTCAAAATTCGCTAAAATTGCCAAATTAAAAATTTTAAACTGGCCCAGATTTTCCGGGTTATTACAATCTCCCCCACTTAAAACTTTTCGTCCCCGAAAAGGAACAAAGTCGAAAGTGGTTTGATTAATCAGCCCTACGATCGATTTGGCTTCCATTCTCCAACTCTTTAGTTTCTGAGAATTTTCAAAATTTCAAAAATTTGGCTAACACCCTAAATTTTCGAAAAATTTCGCCATAACCTCCCCTGCACCGGGAGCATCGGGGAATTTCAAATAGCTTCCCCGGTCCTTCAGATCTCAAAAAGAAAAAGAAAAAGCCAAGCGGCTAGCCAATAGGCTCATAAAATCATCATCACCCAAACAAAACAGTAAATTATGTAGTAAACATGTACCTATTTGTCGGGCAAACAAATTTTATTCTCTGCTCTACCCTCCTTGCTATGACCTGTTCAATGATATATATGTATATGCAAGCAAATGCGACTAATTTTCAATATCGTTCAATATTCGATCAAATTAGGCATAATGGTTCAAAATTATCAAACAATTAAACAAACAACACAAACATCAATCAATTAGTGGATTAACGTTTCAAATTCATAATTTTGATATATTGTCAAAAATCAGATTTTTGATGCCAAATCACAACAATAGGCCCTATCTAATTTTGGTTCTCACACCAGTCAATAGGAAATATATAGATATCGCACCTTCGAAACACGAATACCAATTCTGATGATGTTCGAACTATCATCAGAATCATCTTCGGGCGACTAGAGTGTGATTCTATATCTATCCAGTATATTAAAATTTCAAATACACGTGGATCAGACGTATACGCAAAATCTTTTTATAGTGGACTGTCCAACTCAATATAAATAGATAATCAGATACGAATAATTGATTTAAATTTTCAAAACCAGAATTGTTTTCATTTTAAAAATTTACTCTTCACACTCGTTCTAGGATACTACTGATCCCATCTCTAACGAGTCACTCTCATTGGATATTGTTAATCCAATATCTGATGAATTCTTTCGTATAGTTCTAATGTGTCTTGTTCTCTAAGCTTTGTAAACCAAAGCTCTGATACCAACTGTGAAAACCCGTAACTTCCCCGTAAAGGAAAGCGTCGGATAGTTCGAGAACAAGCCACAACAGAACGCATACAGAAGAACATTTCATCGTATATTACAACAATGCATCAGATTACAAGAATATACAGAGTATAAATGAATATTACACAGAAATATCAGAGATTTAAATTACATTTAAATACATAGCAGCGGAAAATAATACAATACACAACTAGAAGAGATATACGGATACAAAGATTTCCGGATATCGTTCCAGCTGTAAACCAGGATCCTGTGAATATAAATCTGCAAAACCAAAACTACTAGCTGCCCGTGTCAAAATAGGGGCACCCAGAGTTTAGGTTAAAACAATAAACTCCAGGTCAGTCATGGGACTGGTGTGAGAACTAAAACAGTTATTAATCTTTATTTTAAATCATTAGGTAAATCAAGGGACCACGCCGTATAACACGGAACGGGTTTCCTCCCAAGAATACCAGTGCATAAAACAAACAGCGCAATGCTAAATAAAGAAAAATGAAGCTGTTAAAAGACCCAGGTCCTATCACACAATGCAAACGCAAGCCGGGGGATAGGGTTTTCCCTTATAACAGCCAAAGAATGCTTGATACGTTTAAAACAAATCATTTGATACTAATATAAGTGCATAGTGTATAAAACAACTTCAAATCATAAGTATCAATCATAGGCGGCATGGGTACCATATATCATGTCGCCATACTAGTTTTACAATTAAAACCGCAAATGTCACGTATTTGGAAATTGGATTTCCGTCTATGAACCGAGGCAAAAGATAGTCCTCAACCGATTCGTGACTCTCTAGCCCGAGCCACAGGATCAGAGCTCGAGTGACCCTTGGAGCGACAGGGCCGGTCCACCGATGTGGATTAAAATGCCTGAACACTACGTTTCCCCGCCCTTTGGGGCGTAAGTCTGGTCCGTCTGCCGACCAGAATGCATCGGCCGAAACCGATATAACCGAGGCGCCTCGCAACAGCAACAACCACATAAGTCAAACTCGTCAGGGCGTGTAAAACCACTGACGCCACTTCTAATTAGAAAGAAACGCATGCCCTCCCTGAGGTCCGTCTCCCGTTTTTGGTTCACAACCGGGGTGCGAGGCTCGCGAATTCACGTTACACAAAACTGTGCCACACAGGCTGTGCTTTGATCATCACCACAAGACTTTGCTTTTCAACAGAAGCCTCGATCATTTGCCACTTAGGCATGCCACACAGGCAATTCACTCCATGCGTTTGATATCCATCAATATATAACCCCTGAGCTCGTACGTCCCAGAGAAGGGCGTTAAGCAAGAGAATAAATTCTCCGCCGCCTAACAGATATATATTTAATAGAGATCAATCACACGGACTAAAACCCAATGTCAGACACACAGTCCATTTACAAGTTCGTTCTGGGTCTGAACGAAACCGGAGGCACCTAGTACCCCGCATATCCATCGATCTCCAAGTACGTCTGGACGATCACCAACTGTTTCCATCTTCTTGGGTGTACAGCCCAATCAAGATCATCAGTAATCACCCAAACAACGTGAAGACTTCTGGTCTTCGACCACCGTCTCCATCTTCGACACCATGTCGAATCAGTTTTTCAGAATGGGATAAACCCGGTCTTTCTGAATAACTCGCGTATATATTATAAAAGTGTTACACAAACACAACATACGCCTCATTCCAATTCAGAATATTCTTTTATTCAAATATTCCTATACTTTGGGGAAAGTTCCCATTAATTTTATCCAAGATAAATTCTTTAAATTTATTCTTTAATCTCCTTTGAATATCAATTCAAACTAGTCGGGATTAGCGAACCACACCGAAGAAATCATTTATTTTATTTCCCAATCCCAACCTATTTATCCCATGAGGTAAAACTGGTAATACTTCATATCTAACTCCACAGTGTTATCGGTAATTCAATTACCATTTCACGTTCAAATCTAATTAAAGATTTAACTATCGCTTGGAGTAAAACTGGTGATACTCCATTCTCGATCTTCTCAATCTAATTAAAGATTCATTAAAACTCCACTTAGTTTTAATCTTTAACTGGGTTAAAGAATCAGTGTCATTTAAAACACGGTTCACGATAAACCCAAAATCACATTCCATTAATTATCGGGTTAAAGAACAAGTGTTATTTAAAACACTGTTCACGATAAACCCAAAAATCAATATCAATTCAATTCCAATTAAATATCATTTAATTGGTACACTTCATTAAATCTAAATAAAAAGATTTAATCATTTCTCAACTGGGTTCAAGAACAGTGTTAGTGAAGACACCATTCACGACAAACCCAAATCACATTCGATATTCGATACAAGGCTCTGAATAGAAAATATATCGGCTTATATTCAATATCGAATTTTACGACTAACAAATGCCGTATTTGAAATAACGATATAAATATATATATCTTTCAAATTTCCATAACAACACCTGTATAATCCCGAATTCCAACATCGAAATATTCCGAAGACAATTTCGATTCAAATCCCCTCCAATGCAATCATTGGACATTCTGGTTATTTTCAAAACCCTTTTCAAATTCAATTTATTTATTTAAAAATAAATAGAATTATAATTCTAGTTCAAAACTAGTTCATTTCGATAAAAATCTATTTTTATCTTTTCAAATATGGAGTTTTTCATCCCAAATCTTCACAAATCACTTCTTATGATTTTACACAAATTATTACTATTTTTAATAATTTTATCAAGGCCCGTACAGTCGATTTCCATCAATGGCCATCGAACTGCACTTACAGCGACCTTTTTCCAATTTGATTTGGACATAATTCCAAATCCAACCGTTAGATTTCTAATTTCTAATATTCGTTAGAAAGCTCTTTTCGATACGAACCCAACGGTTCCGGTTTTAGGAGAATCCGACGGTCGGATCTCCCGTAATGTCCGTTTGAAATAAATGGTCGAAATTCACGAACTGCCGCGGCTAGGCGCGTTCTATTCAGGCCATTATATTATATATATAATATATATAATATATACTTCGTCGATTTCTATTTAAAACGAATTATATAAATAGTTTTGAATTCGTTTCAAAAACATTTTCAACTTCCTTTTCAATTCAAATCACAATTGAATTCTTCTTTATAGATTCGTTTTAAAATTCATTTCTATTCAATTCAAATTTCAATTCAATTTGCATTCGTTTTCAATTCAATTCATTTCGAAATCGTTTTCAATTCACTTTGAAATCGTTTTCAATTCACTTTGAATTCGTTTTCAATTCACTTTGAATTCGTTTTCAATTCAATTCATTTCGAAATCGTTTTCAATTCACTTTGAAATCGTTTTCAATTCACTTTGAATTCGTTTTCAATTCACTTTGAATTCGTTTTCAATTCATTTCATTTCGAAATCGTTTTCAATTCAATTCATTTCGAAATCGTTTTCAATTCAATTCATTTCAAAATCGTTTTCAATTCACTTTGAATTCGTTTTCAATTCAATTCATTTCGAAATCGTTTTCAATTCACTTTGAATTCGTTTTCAATTCAATTCATTTCGAAATCGTTTTCAATTCACTTTGAATTCGTTTTCAATTCAATTCATTTCGAAATCGTTTTCAATTCAATTCATTTCGAAATCGTTTAAAATCGATATAAATATCGTTCACGTCAAAATGGCGTCAATCTAATCAACACGGCTTCATATATTGATATTTTCAAATATTCTATTTCGAATATTTCTATTTCAAATATTTCTATTTTAAAACTGGAATGAGGCCCAATCAATTACCATATAAAATTAATTATATGGATTTTCACACAACACAAGTATATAATAACATTGAAAAATGATCAACCATCAACCAAAGTGCACTACACTGTATAAGCATCAAATAAAGATATCTAACGCTTATAACAGCCAGTCAATCAATCGATCGACATATTTAATCAATCAGGATGAGTGAACTTCAAATTTCATCCCAACACCCATGTGGGGTTTCAAACAATCAAACGCATATTTTAGTTGTGCAGTTGGGCGATGTGTAAAATTTATCGTCCCAATCAATGTCATTCAAATAAGTGTACATAAACAAACCATCTGGTTTGTAAATGAATATTTATTTATTCACTTCACTATTTTCATATTCACGTTAAAAATTATATTTTTAACGATAAAACATTTTATTTCAACCTATGAATTTCTATTCAGTTCATTTTTTTGAATAAAATGATATTTTTATTTTTCTAACTTATTTTAGAAAATTTCGGCGGCATAACGGCACGATACTAGAAACGGGACGAGGCCTAGCCTTATCCCCGGTCTAGTGAAGGCCCACGCCATTCACATATCAATCAAATTCACCAAACAATCAAATTCAAATCAAATAATCTAACCAACTACACAACCAAACAAACAAGTCCATGGTATGTGGACGGGTGTCGGGTGCTTCTAATAAGCACCGTCTGCATCCTAGTATATATATATATAACTAGTAAAAGTAAATTTGAGTGAGAAGTTCTCACCGATAGCTATCTAATCATCTTGACTCTTCTTTGATGGAAATCTTCATTGTTATCGCACTTTCGTCATCTTCGATTCCCGCTTTCACTACCTATGTAAAAATCGAATTTTTACTACTCTATTCAATATATAAAAATCATATTTTTATTTCGAAGTTCAATATATAAAAATCATATTTTTATTTCGAAGTTCAATATATAAAAATCATATTTTTATTTCGAAGTTCAATATATAAAAATCATATTTTTATTTCGAAGTTCAATATATAAAAATCATATTTTTCCTACGAAGTTCAATATATAAAAATCATATTTTTCCTATGAAGTTCAATATATAAAAATCATATTTTTCCTATGAAGTTCAATATATAAAAATCATATTTTTCCTATGAAGTTCAATATATAAAAATCATATTTTTCCTACGAAGTTCAATATATAAAAATCATATTTTTCCTATTGAAAGTTCAAATCTTTTTCCATTCTAAAGCTCAAACCTTTTCTTTTTTAAAGTTTAAACCTTTTCTTTTTAAAATAAAATCAGAATTCTCCTTAAAAAAAATCAGATTTATAATCTTTTTAAAAAAAATCAGTTTTTAAAAATTCTTTTTAAATCGGTTTTTATATCATATAAAAATCCAGTTTTTAAATATTATAATCAGTTTTTAAAATCTTTAAAAATTCAGTTTATAATTTCTAAAAAAAAAATAGTTTTCATATTCTCTAAAAATCGGTTTTCATATAAAATAAAAAAACACAGTTTAAAGTAAATAAAAAAAAAGTTTAGGAACTTACAGGGGGGGCTCGTCGGAGGGAGGTGGAGCAAGGGGAGGGTGGGTGGGAGCTTGCAGTGGGGCGCCATGGCCAGCGGCGGGCCCATGGGGGTGCGGCGAGGGTTTTGACTTGCGTTCAGGAGGAGAGAGAAGCGGGTTGGGGGGGGGGTCTTCGCTCTGTCGAGGAGGGCAGGGGGTGGGGGTTTGGATCGGGGCGGTGGGGATTGGGTGGAGGGCGTGGCGCTGGCGTCGATCGACGTCGGGGGGGCTCGATCGATTTGTTTTTTTTTTTTTTCTTATTCGTGAATGAACGATAAAGGGGGGGGCCAGAGATAAGGAAAGGTTTTTTTTTATTAATTTAATATTTTTTTATTCAAAAAGTTGACTTTTACATACGACCTCGAAATGAGGTCCACCGCCTGTCGTCCATAGCGTTTCACCCCCATTCCGAACACAATGGGATATGTATCGTAAGCTGATTCGATCGTTACAATCAGTTTCAATTGAACTTACATTTAAATCTATATATTGAATTTTAAACGTACATTTCAAATTACCGGGGTCACATACTAACTAGAAAAATTCCAGGGAAATATTTTCTAGCTTCGTATTGACGATACGGTCCTAACAAAACTAGTTTCGTCGAATTCTGAGACCGTTGGAAAAATGGTCAATTTCCAGTCGATTAAAATCAACTGAAACTGGTCAAACGCGTTTTCCTATGCCACGCTTACATATTGATTCAGAAAATTATGAAATTTGAAACCTAGCAATAATTTGACATCACGGACCCAACAAAACTGGTTTCGTCGAAATCCGAGGTCGTTTGCAAAATTTCCATTTTTAAGGGCCTGAATTCCATAGCGACTATTCAGAATTTTCAACTGGACATATCTTATCATTCCTAAGATGAAATCCTGATTTTTCGGATTCGATAGAAAGATATCATCAATTAGATCCTATCATTTTTGGTTTCACTAAAATCCGGATTGTTTTGCACCCGGTACATTCAATTGAAGTTTGAAATCGAATTATCGAACTACCGCGCCATTTTCAATTCTATTTATAATTATATATAATTATTTATATTCTAACGACGACGCGTATAATATATACGATCGAATTCTATTCAAAATAAATTTTTCGTCGATATTATTTAAAATAATTCATTTTAAATATTCAAAATTCGCTAAAATTGCCAAATTAAAAATTTTAAACTGGCCCAGATTTTCCGGGTTATTACAATGTATTAATCCTAGGAAGCATAGGTACCCATATATTATGCCTCCGTACTAGTAATATAATCAAATTCGTCGGGTCGTATTTAGATTTTGGTTTCCATCATGAGTCAAGGCTAGAGCGGAGCTCCTTACCGATTCGAGACACTCTAGCTAATGTCTCAGGATTCCCCACAGTGAACCCTTGGAAACAGCAGGGCCAGTCCTCACATACAACTTTGAGGATTGGCAATTCCTAAGCACATGTTTCCCAGTCCTATAGGACCTAATATCCGAGGCGCCTCATTCCATCATCCACATAAGTAAAATGCCGAGCCGTGTTAAAACCCAAACACCACTTCTAGCTAGAAAGAAACGTGCTGCTTTCCCTGCGTTCCCTTCGCCCGTTTTAGAATCTACCGGTTTGTGAGGCTCGTGAAGTTACGTAATACACAAAGCTATGCTTTGATCGTCACCACAAGGTTCTGCTTTTCAACAAGAAACCTTGATCATTGCATCTTAGTATGCCACACTGTCACTCCATATCGTGCCACCGATCATCTATCAATATATAAATGGGTGTTAAGTAAAGAATAAATTCTTCACCACCAACATTTATATATTAATAGAAAATCAACAACATGATATTTAACGGGGTACAATGTCAGACACACCGTCCATTTAAACTTAAGCTCTAGGTCTGAACGAAAGTCAAATCCGTGAAATCAACACGTACGTTTGGGCAACGACCATGACCCTTGAATTGGGAGCAAGTCAAATCAGGGCCTCGATCATCGTCCATTCGAGGGAAGATTTATGGTCTTCATACGCCGTCCTCATACTTCGATTTTAACGTCACTGGGTTATTTGGAATGAGAATAACTCGGCTTTCCAAACAACCCTCGTATATATATATATATATATTGAAAATCCCTCTTTTTTGTTAATAATATTTTTATTAATAATTCATTCTATTTTAAATATTTAAAATAATTAAATTTTAATTAACGACGCTTCTGGTCAATGGACGAACCTAGCGCTGCTTTCAACCAATTTTGATTTTCACATTCCTCAAAATCTACCGTTGGATCATGACGTATTTTATATCGTTGGAAAGAATTTTCCAAGACGGTCCTAATGTTTTCAGTTTTAGGAAAATCCGATGGTCGGATCTTCCGGTATATTCGTTTAAATGTACGATTTCAAAACGCGAACTACCGCGCTCGATTCGTTTAATTATAATTATATATATATATATATATATATAAATCGTTTAACTCTTCATTCTTATGTAAATTATCATTTCCTTATCTTTTCTTTTCTTTAATTACATGGAAATGTAATTTATAATTAGATAATGAATTATTTCTTTTATTTCTTATACTTCTATAATTTACGTAAAAAATGTAAATTATAACCCATCGTTCAATTCATTTCCTTTTATCTTTCATTTACATTATAAGTCTATTTACATATAAAATATTCATTCCTTTTTAAAGTGCATTCTTAATTTTTAATTACATCTAAAATGTAATTTTACGATGTAAATTTCATTCCAATTACATGTAAGGATGTAATTTTTATTTTACATGTAAATCATCATTTTAATTACAATGTAGATAATATAATTTTTCTTACAGCGTAAATTCCTACTTCTTTATTTACATGTCACATTCTTATTTTATTTGTAAATTAAAATGTGAATTTTTCCTATGGTGGAATTCCTATACACATTACATTAATAATAAATGTAATCTTTATTTACATGTCACATTCTTGTTTTATTTGTAAATTAAAATGTGAATTTTTTTCCTTCAATTACAATATAAAATCCATTTTTTATTTACAGTGTAAAAATTCACTCTTTAATTACAATGCAAGATTCATTCTTTATATACTTACCTTAGTAAAAATGTAATTTTTTTCATATGGTGAAAATCCTATATATCTACATTAGCAAAAATGTACATTTATCAATGCGATGAAATTTCTTTTATTTTTACATTAAAAAAATGTATTTTTTTCCTACGGTATATCCCTCTTAATTTACATTAACAAAAATGTAAATTTTAACATACGATGAATTTCTATATATTTACATTTAAGAAAATGTAAATTTTAACATACGGTGCATTTCTATATATTTAACTTACATCAAAAATAATGTAAAATATACATGCGGTGAAATTCCTCTTTATTTACATTAAAAATAATATGATTTTTAATTACAATTTTAATTACAATGCAAACACTACTTCTAATTCACATTGTAAAAATATAATTTTTAATTACAATGCAAACACTACTTCTAATTCACATTATAAAAATATAATTTTTAATTACAATGCAAACACTACTTCTAATTCACATTGTAAAAATATAATTTTACCCTACGGTGAAATTCCCTATATAATTTACATATAAAAATGTAAATTTTAACATACATTATAATTTCACTTTATAATTTACATATAAAATGTAAATCTTGACATACGATTAAATTCACCTTTAAATTACAAAGAAAAATGTAAAATTTCAATGTAATGAAAATCCCTTTTATTAACATTAATAAAAATGTAAATTTTGTTTCATCGTAAATTCCTACTCCTATATTTGCATATAAAAATGCAACTTTATTTCGTCGTCATTTTCTGTCATATATTTGCACATAAAAAGATGCAACTTAATTTTATCGTCATTTTCTGTCATATATTTGCATATAAAAAGATGCAACTTTATTTCATCGTCATTTTCTGTCATATATTTGCATATAAAAAGATGCAACTTTATTTCATCGCCATTTTCTATCATATATTTGCATATAAAAAGATGCAACTTTATTTCATCGTCATTTTCTGTCATATATTTGCATATAAAAAGATGCAACTTTATTTCATCGTCATTTTCTATCTTATATTTGCATATAAAAATGCAACTTTATTTCATACAAAACTTCATCCATTAATTTAATGTAAACGCCATATCTCATTTCAATGTTCAATAAAAATTTATCGTATTTCATGTCAAATCTCATGGCAATCAACATCCAAACATAACAACATGTCCAAATTCAATGATTAATCTCAAGGCAATTTACAAGATGAGGTTTAACTTGGCATATGGCAAATCAACAAGACAGGATTAAATAAATTAACACATAATTAATTCTAATTAATCCCTCAATTCATATTTAACGATAAAATTTCAGATTTAATATCATGTTATTATAGGCAATTTAGATTCAATATCGTACGGTATGAACAGTTCAGATCCATGTTTTAGATATCATGTCATATTAGATCTACTATTAATAATCATAGAAATAATCATTAAATAAATTAAATTTAATTAAAAATAAATTCTCACAGTTGTCAGATCTGAGATGAAGATTCGAGTACGATCAGATCTCGTGTTCACGGTCCAGACGGATTCGGATCTGAAAGTGAAACACCCCACCTCCGTTAGGGTCACTCTCAAAGGGAATGCCCTAATTTTGGTGGAGGTTTATAAGTATAAGTCACAGATATACAAGACAGATATAATAACACATATTATTGAACAGCGGAAAACAACAACTTTTATTTCTTCAAAATACATGTTACACAAACCATGCCATAATACTTCCCAAAATCATAACTGTCTTGATTACATTATTTAAAGAAGCATGAAGAAAACATAAATAAACTGCAAAAGTCCCCTAATTGTTGTCCAAAGCCATAGTCCAGAACGGAAAAGATCCAAGCAATACTTTCTTTCTCTTCAAGCTGGATGTGAAAACTGATCAAGCTGCGGTATTCCCTCCCTGAGAACCTGGGGGGGGGGAACGAAAGAAAAGGAGGCAAAAGGAAAAGGTTCAGTCATAAAGACTGAGTAAGTTCTAGTGACTTTCAGTGTAGAAACGGTTAAAACAACCTGTCATGTCTGAACTGGAACTAAACTTAAGAATGGTGTCAAGGTGAACAAGATAGACTAAGGTGATCAGGATAAGTCAAGACAAGTCAAGTAAAGCATCACATGTTCGAAATCCGTTGCATCGACTGTACTAGTATACTAAGCCCATATCACAAGTTAATCACGAAATAAATCCCAAGGCCCAATGTCATGAAATGACCCTGAAACGGGGTCTGGCCCAAGTACAGGGTCCTACGGAGCGATTATCTAGTCGATCGGCTCCCTACAAGTTCTAGCTCGTCAAGTGTCCGTGTCATACGGCTAATCACGAATGTAGTCACCTGTGCTGGGTCCACCTTCGGGTGTATCAGCCCTAGGGTGTCAACCCCTGACACGATTCAAGATGCACAGATAAATCTACGGATACCCAGTGTCTGCCCCGGATACGTGCACGATCGTAGTCCACCGAACATACACTGGTGTACCCTACTGCCGTCGTTCACCTCTTACAATCAGCCCAGTAATCGTGCCCCACCCGGCCTAGCCCCAGAGTACCTTGATAAATCTAGAGGGTTACTGCTGAAAGGGGTCGTGTCTAGGGTTTCGCTTAATAGATTAGGTCATGTAATTCGTGACCTAACCCGCCTAACAGATTAAGTCATGTAATTCGTGACTTAACCCTTTCCCAGTCTAGTCATGTCAAGATGGTTAAGTATGTCATTTCAGTTCGCGACTTAACCCGCCTACGTGTCATGTCAAGTTGGCTAAGTGTTGTCGTTTTCAAGTTCATGACTTAGCCCTACAAATCGTGTTCAAGTTGGTTAAGTTGTCTTTTCATGTTCATGACTTAACCCTAATTTGCATTAATTGATTCGTTAATGCACCGAACCACTCACATTGGATCCTATTGTTCGTAGCCACTGGATTTGTCGGGCGGTTCCGGGCAGGATTACGCTACGAACTCAACCCAACCTCGGGTTTCAAGCGCAATGTGACCAACTACCCACATTGGATCCTATTATTTGTAGCAACTGGATTTGCCGGGCGGTTCCGGGCAGATTTACACTACAAACTCAACCCAACCTCGAGTTGGCCACTTTCTTGTTTTCTAAAGTCATGCCCATGTTCTTATCAGATTTTACAATATTTCCATAGCATGTTCATAAGTCAATTTCGTGCCCAACTAAGGCATGTTTTAAGTCAAGTTATGGCATGTTCAAGTCAAGTTTTCGTGCCATATTTCATGTTCTACTTATGCCAAATTTCACAGTTTATGCCTATAATTAATTCAAGTTTTGCCTATTCTACCCAATCGTATCCCCAACGTATATAAACGTACTTCGTTCATAAGCATAAACAATTCAAGAGATAAAGGGGAATAACACTAAACATGTGATAGGCATATGTGACAATTCCAACATCACTTGCATAATAAACAGGCTATAACATATCACATAGTTTCAATACTAGCATGATGATAATTTGGCATAGTAATGATTCCAACTTAATTTAACATGATGATTTCAACTTTACACTATAGGCATAATAATAATCATTGCGGGCATAATAATCTTATTACAAACATGAAACATTAAAGGCATATTGATCCTAATAGGCATAGTGGATTCCAATTTAGCATTTTTATCATAATAATTCTCTTAAACATAATGATTCCAATTTATCATAATGATTTTCATCTAACATTATAAACATAATGGTTCCAACTTAGCATTTTTAACATAATGATCCTCAACTAACATTATAGACATAATGATTCCAATTTAGCGTTTTTAGCATAATGATTCTCAACTAACATTATAAACATAATGGTTCCAATTTAGCATTTTAACATAACGATTCTGAACTAACATTATAGACACAGTGATTCCAATTTAGCGTTTTTTAACATAATGATTCTCAATTAACATAATAGACATAATGATTCCAATTTAGCATTTTTAACATATCTAACATTATAAACATAATAATTCCAACTTTTCATCATAACCTAGCAATACCCAATTTTTCATTAATCATGATGGGTATATTAACATCACGGGCATAATTCCATCAATAGTCATAGCCATGGTTTAATTAGCACCATAGGCATGGTTTAATCAATCATAAAGATTTCAATAACAATAGTTATTCAATGGGCATGTATTAGTCCAACTTGCCAAACAATTAAGCCCAAGTGATTCATAACAACATCAAAATCATGACAAGTTTACTTGCAACGTTGCCATAGCAATATCCCCAAATTATAATTCAAAGATAAACAATATAAACAATGGATTAACAATAGTTCCTAAATCCGGTTTCAATTCATGGCATGTCCATATTGTTTTAGCGTTTTTGCCTAAAAAGTAACATAGAACTTACAATATGAAGCAAATAACCCAAATAAAAATCCCAAATCAAATAGTCCCAAATTCGTTGTCTAAGGCGTCGTAGTTGTTGTAGCTTCTAGTTGTAGCCTTCAAGAATCGTCCTCCATCTTCTATAATTTTATTCTTTGTATTTTTAATTCAGAGCTCTAGGTTTAATGGCGGCGGCATGAGGCTAAAATGAGATAGTATGATTTAGGCTAGGTCTTAGGTCCTTTTTATAATGTTTGTGAGTTGTTTTAGACCGTCGATGGAGCTTGATTCAATTGTAGCCGTTCGTTTGAAGGAGAGACCAACCAGGAGCTGACACCTAGCCCTAGTGACAAGGCAAGGCTCAGAAAATCGACTAAACACAGACCAGGCCAGCCAGGGTGGGCTGGGTTCGACCTGGCTCTGGGGCCAGGTCGACAGCCCAGTCAACACCGTGTCGACTTGGCAGTCGACAGCCCTGTCGACCTCTAGCCCAGGTCGACTGCCAAGTCGACCTGGGTGCCTTAGGCGGGAATTTTCCCGCCCTGGCCAATTGGGCCCGATTTTGAATTTTAAACTTGTTTTTCTGAGCTGCTTTCGTCTGTTTGAATTTTAAACTGAATTCTGAAACTTCCGGGGGCCATATCTTGGTCATACGGACTCCGATTTACGAAAACTCGGACTCTATTTCGCGTATTTTTCCGTGACGAACAAAATGGCGTATCCCGTTTCCCTTAATTCTTTGATTTGAAATTAATTATACTTTAATTCGTGAAGCTTAATGTTATAGAATTCACGGGGTGTTACATTCTCCCCCACTTAAAAGGATTTCGTCCCTGAAATCTTCAAGTTCAGGAAGAATGTACATCCTAACATCCATCTACTCATCCATCAAACACGAGCATCCATTGTCCTTAAAAAAACTTCTAATGCTTTATGATCATATGCGAAGTGTGTGTATATGTTCCTTAGCTAATGCTAATGATCAGGCCTGATTGATCTTCTAAATGCAAAATATGTTTAGTGTAATGAATCCAACATGTATGCAATTTTTTTCCTATTATAATTCATAATTTCTACATGAGTGCTCGAACATTCAATCATATGCAACAACCAAATGATGGCACAACCAAGTTTCCAAAATAAACACTCATGCATATGCAACATGAAAATGTGTCTGAGCCAATCTAGTGCCTAATGTGTATTCATGCATCCACGAGCAACCACTTGCGACCACTTGCAACCATTTCGCAATCATAACATGTTTCAATTACATGTTTACATCCAAAAAGATTCTAACTATGGTTCTCAAGATAGGATCGAGGAGAGAAATAAGATAAAACAAAGCATCTAGAATAGGTTAACGATGTACCGCCAATAGGTCCGGTCTGCTTCTCAGGGCAGTCTTTGCTGATGTGTCCAGTCTTCCCACAATGGAAACATTCACCTTGCTTTCTCTTCCTCTTTCTACAATCCTTGGCTATGTGCCCTTCTGTACCACAGTAATTGCATTTCCTTTTATCGCGTGAGTTGTTGTTCTTGCCTCCCTTCTCGGAGTCTACCTTCTTATTCTTAGAATCGTTAGGCTTGACCTCTTTCTTCCCTTGAGAGTTTTCTGCCTCTATCTCCTTCTTGCCCTTATCTTCCTTGTTCAGCAATGCCATCTGCACCAACCTTTCGTACGTAGCTCCCATGGGTATATGGGTCATGGCCAAACTGTGTAATGGCTCATTCAACCCTTTGACAAAGCGGAGAGCCTTTTTGTGCGGGGTGTTGACTAGGTCTAGTCCGAACCTAGCCAGCTCGTCGAACTGATTAACGTACTCTTTGACTGTCATATTTCCTTGCTTAAGAAATAAAAATTTCTCCAACTGCAAACTCCTTTCGGCTTCTGAGAGAAATTTAGCCTCAAACCTTACCCTAAAGTCCTCCCATGTTTCCACTGGTCTTTCTGCATTAGTGACTTCCAACCAGTAGGAAGCCTCGCCCTTTAGTAGCCACACTGCCAGTTGTACTTTCTGCCTATTTTCTACCTCAAAGATGACGAATAAATCCTCGGTTTCCTTTAACCAATTCCTAGCTGCCACGAAGGACTCAGTTCCATGAAAGTCCTTTCCTCCCATAGCCTTAAAATCTTTACATATCTTAGCAAAAGTGTTTCCCCGCGGAGGAGGTGGAGGAAGAGGTGCTGCTGCAGCTGGATGATTTCCTGCAGTTGGGGGAAGGAGGAATGGTAGGACCTGGCTGGGTGGCCCTTGCTTCTAAGAATCGTCTAAACCAACCAGGTATTGGTACACCCTCTGGCAAGTTAAGTTCTTCGGACATGCTGAAACAAGAAGGATAGATTCAAAACGAAGGATAAGAGATAGTACCTATGGTTTTGGGGGACTTTGCCTTTTTAAAATAAAATAATATTTTATCTTTTAAAAATGCTTCTTTAAATTTTCTTTTGAAAATAAATTTTCAAAACTTTTTATCTTATCTGGTAAACCTATGCTCTGATACCAAGTGAAACACCCCACCTCCGTTAGGGTCACTCTCAAAGGGAATGCCCTAATTTTGGTGGAGGTTTATAAGTATAAGTCACAGATATACAAGACAGATATAATAACACATATTATTGAACAGCGGAAAACAACAACTTTTATTTCTTCAAAATACGTGTTACACAAACCATGCCATAATACTTCCCAAAATCATAACTGTCTTGATTACATTATTTAAAGAAGCATGAAGAAAACATAAATAAACTGCAAAAGTCCCCTAATTGCTGTCCAAAGCCATAGTCCAGAACGGAAAAGATCCAAGCAATACTTTCTTTCTCTTCAAGTTGGATGTGAAAACTGATCAAGCTGCGGTATTCCCTCCCTGAGAACCTAGGGGGGGGGGGACGAAAGAAAAAGAGGCGAAAGGAAAAGGGTCAGTCATAAAGACAAAGTAAGTTCTAGTGACTTTCAGTGTAGAAACGGTTAAAACAACCTGTCATGTATGAACTGGAACTAAACTTAAGAATGGTGTCAAGGTGAACAAGATAGACTAAGGTGATCAGGATAAGTCAAGACAAGTCAAGTAAAGCATCACATGTTCGAAATCCGTTGCATTGACTGTACTAGTATACTAAGCCCATATCACAAGTTAATCACGAAATAAATCCCAAGGCCCAATGTCATGAAATGACCCTGAAACGGGGTTTGACCCACGTACGGGGTCCTACGGAGCGACTATCTAGTCGATCGGCTCCCTACAAGTTCTAGCTCGTCAAGTGTCCGTGTCATACGGCTAAACACGAATGTAGTCACCTGTGCTGGGTCCACCTTCGGGTGTATCAGCCCTAGGGTGTCAACCCCTGACACGATTCAAGATGCATAGATAAATCTACGGATACCCAGTGTCTGCCCCGGATACGTGCACGATCGTAGTCCACCGAACATACACTGGCGTACCCTACTGCCATCGTTCACCTCTTACAATCAGCCCAGTAATCGTGCCCCACCCGGCCTAGCCCCAGGGTACCTTGATACATCAAGAGGGTTACTGCTAAAAGGGGTCGTGTCTAGGGTTTCGCTTAATAGATTAGGTCATGTTATTCGTGACCTAACCCGCCTAACAGATTAAGTCATGTAATTCGTGACTTAACCCTTTCCCAGTCTAGTCATGTCAAGATGGTTAAGTATGTCATTTCAGTTCGCGACTTAACCCGCCTACGTGTCATGTCAAGTTGGCTAAGTGTTGTCGTTTTCAAGTTCATGACTTAGCCCTATAAATCGTGTTCAAGTTGGTTAAGTTGTCTTTTCATGTTCATGACTTAACCCTAATTGGCATTAATTGATTCGTTAATGCACCGAACCACTCACATTGGATCCTATTGTTCGTAGCAACTGGATTTGCCGGGCGGTTCCGGGCAGGTTTACGCTACGAACTCAACCCAACCTCGGGTTTCAAGCGTAATGTGACCAACTACCCAGATCCTATTGTTTGTAGCAACTGGATTTGCCGGGCGGTTCCGGGCAGATTTACACTACAAACTCAACCCAACCTCGAGTTGGCCAGTTTCTTGTTTTCTAAAGTCATTCCCATGTTCTTATCAGATTTTACGATATTTCCATAGCATGTTCATATGTCAATTTCGTGCCCAACTAAGGCATGTTTTAAGTCAAGTTATGGCATGTTCAAGTCAAGTTTTCGTGCCATATTTCATGTTCTACTTATACCAAATTTCACAGTTTATGCCTATAATTAATTCAAGTTTTGCCTATTCTACCCAATCGTATCCCCAACGTATATAAACGTACTTCGTTCATAAGCATAAACAATTCAAGAGATAAAGGGGAATAACACTAAACATGTGATAGGCATATGTGACAATTCCAACATCACTTGCATAATAAACAGGCTATAACATATCACATAATTTCAATACTAGCATGATGATAATTTGGCATAGTAATGATTCCAACTTAATTTAACATGATGATTTCAACTTTACACTATAGGCATAATAATAATCATTGCGGGCATAATAATCTTATTACAAACATGAAACATTAAAGGCATATTGATCCTAATAGGCATAGTGGATTCCAATTTAGCATTTTTATCATAATAATTCTCTTAAACATAATGATTCCAATTTATCATAATGATTCTCATCTAACATTATAAACATAACGGTTCCAACTTAGCATTTTTAACATAATGATCCTCAACTAACATTATAGACATAATGATTCCAATTTAGCGTTTTTAGCATAATGATTCTCAACTAACATTATAAACATAATGGTTCCAATTTAGCATTTTAACATAACGATTCTCAACTAACATTATAGACATAGTGATTCCAATTTAGCGTTTTTTAACATAATGATTCTCAATTAACATAATAGACATAATGATTCCAATTTAGCATTTTTAACATATCTAACAATATAAACATAATAATTCCAACTTTTCATCATAACCTAGCAATACCCAATTTTTCATTAATCATGATGGGTATATTAACATCACGGGCATAATTCCATAAATAGTCATAGCCATGGTTTAATTAGCACCATAGGCATAGTTTAATCAATCATAAAGATTTCAATAACAATAGTGATTTAATGGACATGTATTAGTCCAACTTGCCAAACAATTAAGCCCAAGTGATTCATAACAACATCAAAATCATGACAAGTTTACTTGCAACGTTGCCATAGCAATATCCCCAAATTATAATTCAAAGATAAACAATATAAACAATGGATTAACAATAGTTCCTAAATCCGGTTTCAATTCATGGCATGTCCATATTGTTTTAGCGTTTTTTCCTAAAAAGTAACATAGAACTTACAATATGAAGCAAATAACCCAAATAAAAATCCCAAATCAAATAGTCCCAAATTCGTTGTCTAAGGCGTCGTAGTTGTTGTAGCTTCTAGTTGTAGCCTTCAAGAATCGTCCTCCATCTTCTATAATTTTATTCTTTGTATTTTTAATTCAGAGCTCTAGGTTTAATGGCGGCGGCCTGAGGCTAAAATGAGATAGTATGATTTAGGCTAGGTCTTAGGTCCTTTTTATAATGTTTGTGAGTTGTTTTAGACCGTCGATGGAGCTTGATTCAATAGTAGTCGTTCGTTTGAAGGAGAGACCAACCAGGAGCTGACACCTAGCCCTAGTGAAAAGGCAAGGCTTAGAAAATCGACCAAACACAGACCAGGCCAGCCAGGGTGGGCCGGGTTCGACCTGGCTCTGGGGCCAGGTCAACAGCCCAGTCGACACCGTGTCGACTTGGCAGTCGACACGGATGTCGACAGCCCTGTCGACCTCTAGCCCAGGTCGACTGCCAAGTCGACCTGGGTGCCTTAGGCGGGAATTTTCCCGCCCTGGCCAATTGGGCCCGATTTTGAATTTTAAACTTGTTTTTCTGAGCTGCTTTCGTCTGTTTGAATTTTAAACTGAATTCTGAAACTTCCGGGGGCCATATCTTGGTCATACGCACTCCGATTTTCGAAAACTCGGACTCTATTTCGCGTATTTTCCGAGGCGAACAAAATGGTGTATCCCGATTCCCTTAATTCTTTGATTTGAAATTAATTATACTTTAATTCGTGAAGCTTAATGTTATAGAATTCACGGGGTGTTACAGAAAGAATTCAAGTTCAAATTCATATGAATAATCAAAAATCGACTTTTTACAACTATCGCAGCAATGCTTAAAAGCGTGGCAAAATCTGAAAAAAGAAACTACCTTGAAACCCAATTTGTTCAAAACTTTGATCGCGATTTTCTGGAGTTGTAAGCGATGGTTTCACGAACCGTCTGCGGGATGTCGGAGGGCTACGAAAGGTGAATCAGCGCCGGGAGTTTGGGGGGGTGCGATCAACGTGGTGGGGCCCGGTAGGGGTGCGACGGCGGCGCCTTCTCGAGGACGGTGGCGCCGCTACGGTGGTCGAGGGGTGCTGGGATTGGTACCAAATCGAAGAGCTCGGAAAGAGCTTCGAAACGAGTATTTGTTTGAGGATTTTCGTTGAGAGATGGAGGTGGAATCGGAGTTCAAAGATTTGTGCTGCTCATGGGTTACGGCGGCCAAGAACGAACGAGAAGAAGATGAACTATAGCTCCTTTATATAATATAATATTAGGGTTAATTAATTCTTAAATACCCAATAAAGGCCTGTTTGGCCACTTACTTGGAATTTGGCCTGCTCACTGTCGTTCTTAAGGTTTTGACGCCTTCTGAACGCAATGGGACAGGTCTCGTAGCCCAATTCCAAAATCTGTAAATATTTTATTTAAATTTACATTAAAAATTAATTAAACAAATATTTACTGTACATTTAAATACGCCGGGGTCACATACTAACCTAGAAAAATCCAGAAAATTATTTCTGGCTTTCTTATGACGATACGGTCCTAACAAAATTAATTTCGCCTCATTCTGAGACTGTTTGAAAAATGGCTATTTTCTGGTCGACCCAATTTAACTGAAATTGAGCAAAACACATTTTCCTTTGTCGCGCTCACATAGTAGCTTAAAAAATCATGAAATTTGAAACCTAGCAATAATTTTACATCCCGGATCCAACAAAAGTGGTTTCGTCGAATTCCGAGGTCGTATGCAAAATGTCGATTTTCAAGGGAGATATATTCTCTATAGCGACCTTTCTGAAAATTCATTTGGCCATAACTTTTGATTTCTGCTACGAAACTTCGATTTTTCATATTCGTTAGAAAGATATTCATTAACAGATTTAAAAATTTTTGGTTTCACTAAAATCCTGTTTAATTTGCATCCTGTGTAGTCAGTCAAAATTCAGGTTTGACTTTTCCGACTACCTTCCTATTTCTAATTCTTTATGTAATTTATTTGAATATATTTGCATTAACTTTGCTCAAAGTAAATTCCCATTCATAATTATTTGAAATAATTTATTTTAAATATTTAAACACCCCTAAAATCTCTAAAATGAAAATTTTAAATTGGCCCCAAATTTCAGGGTCGTTATAGTCTCCCCCGCTTAAGAACTTTTCGTCCTCGAAAAGGAAAAGAGAAGAGTAGAAGCGTAGGAACTAACATAAAAAATGTTTTTAACAGAAATAGTACCATCTAAAACATCAGGCTTACCTGCTCCTTCAGAAGAAATAGGTGCGGAAGAAGAAGGTGCACTTACCCCCTTGTACACATGGGCAACTTGGGAACTCCTTAATAGTGGACAATTACGTTTGATGTGACCCTTTTTATGGCAGTTATAACATCTTCTAGTGTCCTCTCTTCTGGCCTTCTTTGGATTCCTGTAGTCCTTGCTATAGTGTCCAAACTTCTGGCAGTGGTAGCATTGCAGCTTAGTCTTATCATGAGTCTTAGCGGCTCCAGAACAGCTTCCTTCAGACTTCTTCTCATAGCGATAGTCAAACTTATCATGAAGCCTTTCCACCTCTTGCCTTGCAATATACTCTTCATTAAACAGCTCTTTAAATTCGGTCCAAGTCATATTTTCTTCATCTCCTCCTATATTGACCTCTTCCCACCAAAGGTGTGCTTCGCCTTGGAGCATCCATGAAGCCACAAATCTCTTCTTCTGATCTTCCATTTCTAGCGCTCTAAATATCCTATCACAATTCTTAAGCCATGCCCGAGCCTGCGTCACGGTCTCTGTACATGTGAACGGAACTCCATCTAATTTCATAAAAAAATTTACTACCCTCAGCAAGTCAAAGTGCTGTGGTGGTGGTTGTTGAACTGCGGGCTCCTCGGTCCCAATAATATTTTGCCCCATTGTTCTAACTCTAGCAGTTCTAGCGGCATGAGTACTCATTTTTAGTTAGTTTTGTACGATCAAGGAAAGAGTCAGAACAACTATAATGGTGATTCGAATAGATAGAAAAGATCGAAGGATGAATGAAAAGATGATGATAAGGTGACTGGCTATTATGTATTCACATGAAATGTTCGCCATAGAATATCGTAATTCTATGTAAACAAATTATCATAAATATGTTATATTCCAAAGCTAAGTTTAACCAAAGCTCTGATACCAACTGTGATGACCCCAAACTTCCACGGAATGAAAGTAAGAGATGATCATTTGGAATACAACATAAATACAATAATACAAGTCACAGAAACAACATAGCATAGGAAATTCATAGAGTAACAACATCATAGCAGCGGAAATATAATGTCATCAACCACAGAAAATCCAAAGTCACGGAATTCTAAATTATTACATCAAGTTTCAGCAAAGTGGCATAAGTTTCAACTTCACAATAGAACAACATGCAATAAAATAAGTTTGGAAGTCTCAAAAAGAAAAGATGGAAAAGTAAATAAATGATAGATGGTCTTCACTGCTCCAAGTCATCACTTCAACTAAGCAACACCAAGAAAGCTCTAAAGACAGCAACTCCAAAATAGCAACTCCAAAGGAAAGAACGAACCTATTTACTTGGTTGCCCGTGTAGAAAGAAGGGCACCCGAGTTTGCAAAAAGGTGAAACAAACTACAGGTCAGTCGTGGGACTGGTGTGAGAATTCTTAACTAAAATAACTACTAGTAATAAGGCAAGTCCAAAAGACCACGCCACTAATGCGGAACGGGTTTACTCTAATGGATTGTCGTGCATAATTTAAAGTGTCATAACAAATAAATAAATACATCGTAAACAACGCAATGCTTTTGGAAAAATGGAATCACCATAAGACCCATGTCCCACCACACAATGCAACGCACAACAGAGGATAGGGTTTTACCTTATGATGATTAAACATGCTAAATACGGCAAATACGAATCTAATATTATCATTAGTGTATATGAAAACATTTCAGAGTAAATGTATTAATCCTAGGAAGCTTAGGTACCCATATATTATGCCTCCGTACTAGTAATACAATCAAATTCGTCGGGTCGTATTTGGATTTTGGTTTCCATCATGAGTCAAGGCTAGAGCGGAGCTCCTTACCGATTCGAGACACTCTAGCTAATGTCTTAGGATTCCCCGCAGTGAACCCTTGGAAACAGCAGGGCCGGTCCTCATATACAGCTTTGAGGATTGGCAATTCCTAAGCACACGTTTCCCAGTCCTATAGGACCTAATATCCGAGGCTCCTCATTCCATCATCCACGTAAGTAAAATTCCTGGCCGTGTTAAATGCCAAACACCACTTCTAGCTAGAAAGAAACGTGCTGCTTTCCCTGCGTTCCCTTCGCCCGTTTTAGACTCTACCGGTTTGTGAGGCTCGTGAAGTTACGTAATACACAAAGCTATGCTTATTCAAGCTATGCTTTGATCGTCACCACAAGGTTCTGCTTTTCAACAAGAAACCTTGATCATTGCATCTTAGTATGCCACACTATCACTCCATATCGTGCCACCGATCATCTATCAATATATAAATGGGTGTTAAGTAAAGAATAAATTCTTCACCACCAACATTTATATATTAATAGAAAATCAACAACATGATATTTAACGGGGTACAATGTCAGACCCACCGTCCATTTAAACTTAAGCTCTGGGTCTGAACGAAAGTCAAATCCGTGAAATCAACACGTACGTTTGGGCAACGACCATGACCCTTGAATTGGGAGCAAGTCAAATCAGGGCCTCGATCATCGTCCATTCGAGGGAAGATTTACGGTCTTCATACTCCATCCTCATACTTCGATTTTAACGTCGCTGGGTTATTTGGAATGAGAATAACTCGGCTTTCCAAACAACCCTCGTATATATATATATATTGAAAATCCCTCTTTTTTGTTAATAATATTTTTATTAACAATTCATTCTATTTTAATTATTTAAAATAATTAAATTTTAATTAACGATGCTTTAGGTCAATGGACGACCCTAGCGCTGCTTTCAACCAATTTTGATTTTCACATTCCTCAAAATCTAACTGTTGGACCATGACGTATTTTATATCATTGGAAAGAATTTTCCAAGACGGTCCTAATGTTTTCAGTTTTGGGAAAATTTGACGGTCGGATCTTCCGGTATATTCGTTTAAAAGTACGATTTCAAAACGCGAACTACCGCGCTCGATTCGTTTAATTATAATTATATATACATAAAAATATATATATAAATCGTTTAACTCTTCATTCTTATGTAAATTCTCATTTCCTTATCTTTTCTTTTCTTTAATTACATGGAAATGTAATTTATAATTAGACAATGAATTATTTCTTTTATTTCTTATACTTCTATTATTTACATAAAAAATGTAAATTTTAACCCATCGTTCAATTCATTTCCTTTTATCTTTCATTTACATTAAAAGTCTATTTACATATAAAATATTCATTCCTTTTTAAAGTGCATTCTTAATTTTTAATTACATCTAAAATGTAATTTTACGACGTAAATTTCATTCCAATTACATGTAAGGATGTAATTTTTATTTTACATGTAAATCATCATTTTAATTACAATGTAGAAAATATAATTTTTCCTACAGTATAAATTCCTACTTCTTTATTTACATGTCACATTCTTATTTTATTTGTAAATTAAAATGTGAATTTTTCCTACGGTGGAATTCCTATACACATTACATTAATAATAAATGTAATCTTTATTCACATGTCACATTCTTGTTTTATTCGTAAATTAAAATGTGAATTTTTTTCCTTCAATTACAATATAAAATCCATTCTTTATTTACAATGTAAAAAATTCACTCTTTAATTACAATGCAGGATTCATTCTTTATATACTTACCTTAGTAAAAATGTAAATTTTTTTCATATGGTGAAAATCCTATATATCTACATTAGCAAAAATGTACATTTATCAATGCGAAGAAATTTCTTTTATTTTTACATTAAAAAAAATGTAATTTTTTCCTATGGTATATCCCTCTTAATTTACATTAACAAAAATGTAAATTTTAACATACGATGAATTTCTATATATTTACATTTAAGAAAATGTAAATTTTAACATACGGTGCATTTCTATATATTTAACTTACATAAAAAATAATGTCAAATATACATGCGGTGAAATTCCTCTTTATTTACATTAAAAATAATATGATTTTTAATTACAATTTTAATTACAATGCAAACAGTACTTCTAATTCACATTGTAAAAATATAATTTTTAATTACAATGCAAACACTACTTCTAATTCACATTATAAAAATATAATTTTTAATTACAATGCAAACACTACTTCTAATTCACATTGTAAAAATATAATTTTACACTACAGTGAAATTCCCTATATAATTTACATATAAAAATGTAAATTTTAACATACAATATAATTTCACTTTATAATTTACATATAAAATGTAAATCTTGACATACGATGAAATTCACCTTTAAATTACAAAGAAAAATGTAAAATTTCAATGTAATGAAAATCCCTTTTATTTACATTAATAAAAATGTAAATTTTGTTTCATCGTAAATTCCTACTCCTATATTTGCATATAAAAATGCAACTTTATTTCGTCGTCATTTTCTGTCATATATTTGCACATAAAAAGATGCAACTTTATTTTATCGTCATTTTCTGTCATATATTTGCATATAAAATGATGCAACTTTATTTCATCGTCATTTTCTGTCATATATTTGCATATAAAAAGACGCAACTTTATTTCATCGTCATTTTCTATCTTATATTTGCATATAAAAAGATGCAACTTTATTTCATCGTCATTTTCTGTCATATATTTGCATATAAAAAGATGCAACTTTATTTCATCGTCATTTTCTGTCATATATTTGCATATAAAAAGATGCAACTTTATTTCATCGTCATTTTCTGTCATATATTTGCATATAAAAAGATGCAACTTTATTTCATCGTCATTTTCTATCTTATATTTGCATATAAAAATGCAACTTTATTTCATACAAAACTTCATACATTAATTTAATGTAAACGCCATATCTCATTTCAATGTTCAATAAAAATTTATCGTATTTCATGTCAAATCTCATGGCAATCAACATCCAAACATAACAACATGTCCAAATTCAATGATTAATCTCAAGGCAATTTACAAGATGAGGTTTAACTTGGCATATGGCAAATCAACAAGACAGGATTAAATAAATTAACACATAATTAATTTAAATTAATCCCTCAATTCATATTTAACGATAAAATTTCAGATTTAATATCATGTCATTATAGGCAATTTAGATTCAATATCGTACGGTATGAACAGTTCAGATCCATGTTTTAGATATCATGTCATATTAGATCTACTATTAATAATCATAGAAATAATCATTAAATAAATTAAATTAAATTAAAAATAAATTATCACAGTTGTCAGATCTGAGATGAAGATTCGAGTACGATCAGATCTCGTGTTCACGGTCCAGACGGATTCGGATCTGAAAGAATTCAAGTTCAAATTCATATGAATAATCAAAAATCGACTTTTTACAACTATCGTAGCGACGCTTAAAAGCGTGGCAAAATCTGAAATAAGAAACTACCTTGAAACCCAATTTGTTCAAAACTTTGATCGCGATTTTCTGGAGTTGTAAGCGATGGTTTCACGAACCGTCTACGGGACGTCGGAGGGCTACGGAAGGTGAATCAGCGCCGAGAGTTTGGGGGGGTGCGATCAACGTGGTGGGGCCCGGTAGGGGTGCGACGGCGGCACCTTCTCGAGGATGGTGGCGGCGCTACGGTGGTCGAGGGGTGCTGGGATTGGTACCAAATCGAAGAGCTCGGAAAGAGCTTCGAAACGAGTATTTGTTTGAGGATTTTCGTTGAGAAATGGAGGTGTAATCGAAGTTCAAATATTTGTGCTGCTCATGGGTTATGGCGGCCAAGAACGAATGGGTAGAAGATGAACTATAGCTCCTTTATATAATATAATATTAGGGTTAATTAATTATTAATTCTTAATTACCCAATAAATGCCCGTTTGGCCACTAACTCGGAATTTGGCCTGCTCACTGTCGTTCTTAAGGTTTTGACGCCTTCTGAACGCAATGGGACAGGTCTCGTAGCCCAATTCCGAAATCTGTAAATATTTTATTTAAATTTACATTAAAAATTAATTAATTAAATATTTACTGTACATTTAAATACGCCGGGGTCACATACTAACCCAGAAAAATCCAGAAAAATTATTTCTGGCTTTCTTATGATGATACGGTCCTAACAAAATTAATTTCGCCTCATTCTGAGACTGTTTGAAAAATGTCTATTTTCTGGTCGACCCAATTTAACTGAAATTGACCAAAACACATTTTCCATTGTCGCGCTCACATACTAGCTTCAAAAATCATGAAATTTGAAACCTAGCAATAATTTTACATCCCGGATCCAACAAAAGTGGTTTCGTCGAATTCCGAGGTCGTATGCAAAATGTCGATTTTCAAGGGCGATATATTCTCTGTAGCGACCTTTCTGAAAATTCATTTGGCCATAACTTTTGATTTCTGCTATGAAACCTCGATTTTTCAGATTCGTTAGAAAGATATTCATTAACAGATTTAAATAATTTTGGTTTCACTGAAATCCTGTTTAATTTGCATCCTGTGTAGTCAGTCAAAGTTCAGGTTTGACTTTTCCAACTACCTTCCTATTTCTAATTCTTTATGTAATTTATTTGAATATATTTGCATTAACTTTGCTCAAAGTAAATTCCCATTCATAATTTTCTGAAATAATTTATTTTAAATATTTAAACACCCCTAAAATCTCTAAAATGAAAATTTTAAATTGGCCCCAAATTTCAGGGTCGTTACACCCTTCTTCCCTTAATATTTTTTAACACTTTTTGCTCATAGTTCATCGAGGAGAAAAATACGAAATAGCTTCGGGTCGGAAATATTCAACCCTGTGTCTTTTCGACTCAAAAAGCTCCAAATTTTCCTGTTTGTTTTTGAATGAATAGGACAAACAGTCACTTTAGGGAGAATACGAATGGTCTCTCTTACATTGTTTATAGGCCGATTCAATTTTCTCTTCCTCTTTACATTATTCACTTGATATCGATCTACTCAAAACCGTCGAACCCTGATATCTAAATCTGTTTAGTTCCTCCAAATTCCAAAAATTGTTCGTTGGAAGGTGACTAATCCTTTTGACTTATGCTTTAATTCTAGATTAAGTGTTGATTTAATCATGAATTCGAAGTTTTCACCTTGATTCATGTTAGAATTCACATGTGAAGATTTAAGGCCGATATGCCTGGCGTCGAAATCGACAACGGCGATGGATGATCTCTGTCTTGGTGGTGATCTGATTTGTTGAAGGCGATGATGTGAGAGGTTATAGACGTGGATAATTGGAAGCTCACTGGAATGGTTTAAAGATGAAGATAGAATGAAGAAGAAGAGAGAATTGCAGATTGGGTCGAACTTTAGTGGATCGAATTGATTACTCGACCCATCAGTTACCTTATTGCCTGCTTGAGTTCCCGGTGTAGTTAGTAGAAGAAGAAAGTTTAGGTCAAAAGTAAAGCAGGACCTTGGTCGCAAATTCTCAACCCAGGACAGTTCGACCTGGGGATATTTGGCCTGAGGATATCGATCTGAACTTATGCCCCTATCATGTCTTTCCTATATGCATACTTGTGTACTCATGTTGACGAGCAATGAGATATTAATATCTACGATCCAATTTTCAAATACAGCTCGATCAAAAATTAACATATCACACGACCTTGTGGACAATTAGGAAAGACCCTTTCAGTTTCTATACTCTAAAATATCACAACATATATACTTTGAAATTCTTGACCTAAGTACATAAATTCCTTGAACACCATCATGCATATCGAACAACTGCATGCTTTTACTGCTTCTTTTATATTTCACCACACCTGCACTTCATATACTAGCACATACAAAGGGGGTACGAGTTACTTTACTCTAACTTTTGACGTTTCTTGGGTTGTACAATAAGCATGCCTAGGAGATATCCAACAAAATATTCAAAGTCTGAGAAAGGAATAGCTCCAGAGTCATCAACTAATCCCGACATTCTTCCATCAGATACTAACTCAAAAAATATCGGTCTAGAATTCTAAGTCAAAATTCATGAGGATATAGAATTGTATGATGAGCAATGTCTATGGATGAGGAAGCAGGAGGAGTAGATGAAAATCGGGCTACCGATATGTTTAGTGATGCAATCTTCCTGCAAGAACCCGACGATTGCTGCGTTTCCACTACCGATGAACCTATTAGGGATTGTGGATTAAGGATCTTAAGGAAAAACTAACACTAAAGGAGGGGTGAATAGCGTTTTAAATAAATTATGGAAAATTTAAACAATCTTGAATCACTATATGAATCGCACAATGATTATCACACTAGAAATTGTCAAAAACACAGAAACAAACACATACATAAGTAAATATAAAATGCGGAAAAGGAATGAACAAACCGCATTTTATACTAGTTCGGATTACTCCTACGTCCAGTCCTACACAACGCTTGGATTGCGCAGAGTTTTATTAATACTAGTATCAATCTTCCAACACCCTGGATTTTACGGCTACAAGGTTAACACTGATTCCATCACCCTCAATTTCATGGCTACAAGGTTCACACGGCTCCCTTTCCTTGATTTCAGGGCTACAAGGAACACACTCTTTCCCAAACAATTCCCAAATGATTACAACAACCCTAGAACAATTGAATAGCACTTTAAAACAGATAATAGTTGATAGAGATTGAGAAGAGAAAGAGAATGATATAATTTTTGTTGAAATCGGCAGAGTATAATTGTAGAAATCAAGAAATTATAAAATAATAATGGTGCTTATATATAGGATGAAGATGGAGAAAAAGAAGTGACAAAAAATTTGAATTGAACCCCTATTTATAGTGTTTGAATGGTTGCAGCATTTTTGAAACGTTTCAAATATGAAAAGACACTTCCTTTGAAAATTGAAAATCTGACAGTTATATGTCGACATGTTAAAACATGTATGTCGACATATACCCATTATTTTGATTTAAATCATTTTTCAAGTGTTAAAACTAATATATATATATATATATATATATATATACATATACATATATATTATGGAAATTCTTGAATCCAAGCTAATGTTTCAAAATGAATTTTCTAAAGTGTAAAACATATAAAAACATAGTAATATATAATATAAATATAATTATAAAATTGTATGATATGAAACATAAAATTTTTATAAATTATAAACATATATATATATATGTTGACCAACTTTTTGGCAAAAAGCTGTCACGGTTCAACGGATCGAAGCTCAATGTCAAAAGGCTCGTCGTCCCATACCGACCGAACCCAGCACATGATCCTTATTACTGGAAGGTCCAAGTGAAGCTCGGCACAGACGGCGAGATAATCTCCACCTCGCATAATTAGTTTTCCAACCGAATGAGTCGAGCACTACCTAAAACTCGGATCGATCAGATTTACTTGGAAATATCCATATAACTCATTAATCTCGACAGAAGCCTGATTCTCAAGGCATTTAAGGTGGTCAAACACTCTAGGCAAAAACACTGCTTTTGATACACCATAGTTCAAGTGCCACGCAAGCCACTATTTCCGAGTGATTATTACTTAATAGTAGAACGGGTCTCATCGCCACCACTATTCCTCCGGATCGAGCTCCACGTGCCCAAGCTCCGCAAAAAGAGGCAAGCCATGTAGCACACAGTTCATCCCACTCCTCCAGCTATAAATACCCCCATTGCAAAAAATGGAAAGGCATACTGAGTTTGTACACTGAATTCTCCACTATTAAACAAAGCTCGATATATTGGAAAATTTCCAACCATGCACTTCGACTATTACAGGGATATTGTAATCTTCTCTTCTCTTCCTCTGAGAAAAACCAATTGTTTTTTGTAATCCATCAAAAATCAGTAGATATAAAATGGACGTAGGCACCGATTTTGCCGATCCACTATAAAAACCTTGCGTGTTCCTTGTTTTTACTTACTTTTTCGAACTCCATGATTGTTATTCGTGTGTTCTTCGCACGACTGCGGTTGATCGTCACTAGTTACCAACTTTTGACGTCAAAACTTTGGCGCACCAGGTAGGTGGAAACGCGCATCCAGACATAATATACGACGTTCGACAACATTCAGCAATTTCTAAGATGACCATGGCAAACAAGCGTAAGAAGGATGCTTCGACTTCTCATCATTTACCTTTCGATGCAGCAGGAACAGGATCAGCGGGGGTAAGCCATGAGGCTTCTTCCCACGAAGACACTTCCCAGTACATCACTAGGGACGACATGGATAATATATTGTCTGAGTTCAAAATTCAGATGGCATCTCTGGGTGAACTTCTCAAACATCAACAGGGAGTGATGAACGACCTCCTCACTCGAATGAGAAAAGGACCTCATATTCCAGTATCATTTCCTCCACAAGGCGAGGTTGGGGCAACAACTGATCTTCGGTCTGTAGAAATCCAAGCCCTAGATCGTTCCACACCTTTGTTTCCTCCTGGCTCAAGTTCACATCTCGATCGGTCACAGCCAGAATCATAACTTCAGGCTTCAACTGGAGCATTGGTAGCTGCAAACATGCAGGTCGACCCTGGCCAAGTTCAAAACCAGTCGGCTGGTCTTCTCCATTCCAGGAAACACTGCAACTCCCTGGACAACTAGCTCTGGAACAAGCCCAAACAGTGGGTCGGCCAGAACCAAGAACGTTGTTACATCCGGCCCGACCCAACGTCTTACTGTAAACCCATCTTATGCCGTCTCCCTTCCAACAAAGAGCTGGTGACGACAACCTTACACACTCTACCATACTGGTCCCAACGTGACAGAGGGAAACACTACCATGAGTCCTTCTAACATAGACCCGAGCAGGGGAAATGCAGAATTCCAGATGAGTACCACTCGCCTGAGCTCATTACTTCCAGTAGGAATGGGTATGGTTCAGTCGAACAACAACCGAGCGACTCCTAAAACGAATGGACCAGGTCCCGAGGCTGCGATACACCTTCGCCCTCACCTTCACTCAACTCTAGAAGGTCAAACCCAACCAACCGTTCCCCTTTCTAGCATGCTTTCGGCAGACCTTAATACTGGGAATCTCACTGTGATGACCGCCCATAACCCCCGCACTAAACAAGAGGAATAATGTGCTGAAAGGTATGCATGGCCGCTATGGTCGATCATCAAAGTAGGTAAACACAAGCGGAACCTGTCGTAGAACTCATAGCACAAAGATAAAGTATAATAGAACATATACAACAGGTAATAGTAATGAAGCATCATATAGCAAACTTTTTAAAACTTTCACAACATCTTGAAAGTTATCCAACAAATTAAAGAGTTTGTACATAAGGCCTCACTACATCCCTCATAGAGCACTCAAACAGCGGAAACAAAATACTTGATAGTAATGAAAATGGTATGCTAGCCTCTTGCTCGCCTCTGCCTAGCAACATCGTCCTCACTAATAACCTGTAACCTGCTACTCAATCTGCCCATCCACAAACGGACGAATATCCCAAGGTAATAAGAGGAGACATAAAACCTTGAGTCAGAAACCAGTCTTAGTAAGCAATAAAACAACTAACGAACGTCAACAATAAAGTGTATGAGAATGAAAAGATAAACATACTAATCTACCCAAAACACCAGAGAAGAACTCAACCTGACCTTCCCCACATCGGACAGTGATAGCATTTACTTTAAACAATTCAACCATTCATCCATTGAAACCAGAAAACCCATTCAATCATGGTAAAACACTCAGAACATCCAAATTATATGCATCTCATGTAAACTATACTAATCAAAATTAACATCCCTCATGCATAAGCCCCAAAGGCCTAAACCAATACAAAACAAGCACCCAAGGAACATCTCCTTCGACGTTGGACAACCTACATGAGACGGTACAAGCAAAACGACCAATCATCCATGATTGACTCTGTCTATCACCGCTAATCCTTCTTTGAAACCATCGTAAATCGTATGACGAACAACCTTGCCATTTGTCAAGGGGTAATGGTAACCCCAGTTCTAACTTAAACTCCATATGTCCAACCTTGACAATGTCCAACCTTGACAATTAGGCCTTTCTCCAAGACCCAGGGTACTTGACCTACAACCTGTCTTTTTGACGTTTGTAGTGTACCTTTGCTTTGATCCTACTAGAACTTACGACAACGATAATCTCTCGGCCTTCTCATCTCCAGTCATCCAACCCGATGACTCTTCATAGATCAAGCAACCTTCTCGAGCTACCATTATCCCCCAAATCACAACCATTGAGCTATTTATTTGTTGCCTTTTAACAATCAATGAATGC
Organism: Allium sativum; assembly: GCA_030737875.1. Taxonomy (NCBI): domain Eukaryota; kingdom Viridiplantae; phylum Streptophyta; class Magnoliopsida; order Asparagales; family Amaryllidaceae; genus Allium; species Allium sativum. Next base: position 674,406,282 of record CM060913.1, on the reverse strand, counting down.
CTCGCATCACTTTAACATTCTCAAGTAAATTCACTTTGAAGTCATCATCACCCATGAACCAAGTATTACATCACGCAATAGTCCATTCAAGTCAAACACGATATGACTCCTCATGTCGAATCACGACACGACTCCTTAACTTGAACACGACATGACTGACTATGTCGGATCTGACATGCCTCACTATGTTGGATCCGACATGCCTCACTATGTTGGATCCGACATGCCTCACTATGTTGAATCCGACATACTTCACCATGTCCGTTTATCCATGTCGTCGCTATGTTGGATCCGACATACTTAACCATGTCGGTTTACTCCATGCTGCTCACGACATGACTAGCGAGGTTGGATCCGACCTGCCTCGCCATCACACAATGTCGCTTTCTATGTTGGATCCGACATACTTCACCATGTCTGTTGAGACTTAACTCACCATGTCAGTTGCAACATAACCCACCATATTGGATCCGACATACTTCACCATATTGGATCCGACATACTTCACTATATTGTATCCGATATACTTCACCAAATCTTCGCCAAACAATAACGACGATTCAAACAACTCATTCCGATCATCCAATTCAATCATAACACTTCAACAAATCACTAATAACAACAAAATAACCATCATCATTAAATCATAGAAAATGATCTAAATCATGATAATTGCGTAATAAAACCAAAATAGTTAGTCTAACTTGCATAAACATATGAAATAGAATGAAAATTTCTGGTTTCAAGCTGCTAGTTTAAACCCTATGGCAATTCATATGAAAATGAGCTTACCATGATGTAGATCCATGATAAAACACTTGAAAATGATGAAAAACACGAACAAGAACTCATATACTTCATTGAATCCATGTGAGAGATGCGTATCACTCATTGATTATCCCAAACAAGCAAAAATCAAAGGAATATGAATCCGGACAGCAAGCTCTTCACACCAAACACCTTGATCCGATGAATCCTTGCCTCAATTGATGTAGATCTTGCCTCCAATGGTGTAGATCTATGATTTCCCTCTTTGGATTTTGATTTTTAATGGCGGAAAGGTGTTAGAGGAAGGAAGTGCTCAAGACCACCCAATGAGAGAATGGAAAATTTAAGCCCTTTCCCATATTCCTTATGCCCTATTTATAGATTTCCTATAGCCCCCCAATGGACCTTCCAAAATCAGCCCATTGTGGCTCTCCAAACCTGAACAGCCAATTGAAAAACCTTAAAACAACGATTTCTCTCAAACTACTGAGCCAAATCTTTAACATAACCACTCTGCAGAAAGGAAACCGTCAATTCCTTTCCAATGGCACAGGTCTCACCCTCTGATTTGACCTGAGTCAAAAGTTATGCCCTGTACAAAACTGATAAGGCAAAATGGTCACAAATAAAATCGGTAAAATTATGGACATGTCTCATATTCCCATAAGAAACATATCAAAAGATGAGAATGATCCAACCCTTAGGGAATAAAATACGAATATTTTACAATCTTCCGATACATAAAATGCGGGCCGTTACATTCTCCCTCCCCTTTAAGAATTTCGCCCCCGAAATTCCAAGTAAACATAAGCAACCACAACAATTCTGCATGCTTATCATCCATGAGAAGCCAATTCTACCACCCAAACTAGCAACCATCAAGCCATGCATCAATAGCCTTATCCTAGCATGTGGAATTCTATCAAACAATAACACGATACAATGATATTACGATCAGTGGGTCCTACCGATGAAGAGTCCTGGATGAGTCGCTCTCATGCTCTCTTCTATCTCCCATGTACAATCGTCCCCATCTTCACTCCATTGTACCTTGACTAGCTTAAACGTCTTCCTTCTAAGCAGTTTCGTGTCATTCCCCACAACATTAAGTGGCTTACGAGGTCTCGTAACTGTGGTCTCCACTTCTAGTCTACATACTGCTCTGGTGATACCACCACATTCTAATCATGCATGAACTTCCGTAGAAAAGACATGTGGAACACGTTGTGCACACTCGATATCTTCTCGGGTAACTCTAATCTAAATGCGATCTTTCCAATTCGCTCGACCATCAGAAATGGTCCAACGAATCTAGAAGCCAACTTTCGTTTACTTCCGAATAGAACTACATGCTTCAACGGTGAAATCTTCACAAACTCCTTATCTCCAACGTCGAATTCTAAATCTTTTCGATGCTTATCGGCATAACTCTTCTGACGATCTTCGGTCGCTTTCATTCGTTGTCGAACAATCTCGATGCAATCCGAGGTCTTTCTAATCATCTATGGCCCAAGTACCAACTTATCTCAAGTTTCAAGCCAACATGCCGGAGAATTGCACGGTCTGCCATACAACGCCTCGTATGGTGCCATCCCAATTCTAGACTTATAGTTATTATTGTATGCAAACTCAACTAGATGTATATGGTCCTCCCATGATCCTCCGAAGTCTAGCACACAAGCCCACAGGAGATCATCCAAAACTCGGTTGACTCTCCCAGTCTGACCATCAGTTTTGGGATGGTAAGTCGTACTTAGACACAACTCGGTTCTCAAAGCTTCTTGAAACTTTTCCAAAATCCACTCGTAAATAGTGGATTTTGGTCACTCATTATACTCATTGGGATACCATGGAATCGAACTATCCATTTTACATAAAGTTCATCCAGTTTCGATGACGTCCTAGTTGACTTGACAGGAATGAACCTTGTACTTTTGGTTAAGCGATCCACGATGACCTAAAAACCTTCATTTCCTACCCTCGTTCTGGGTAGCCCATCGATAAAATCCATCAATATCTGCTCCCACTTCCATTTAGGAACTTCTAATGGCTGAAGAAAACCTCTCGGCTTCTTCTGTTCAGCTTTCACCAATTGACAGTTCATGCACTTGGAAATGAACTTTCCAATATCTCGCTTCATCCCTTCCCAGTAGTAGACTCTCTTCATGTCCTGATACATCTTATTGCCACCATGATGAATTGTCAACTTCGAGCGATGACATTCTCTTAGAGCCTCATCTCTTAATTTGTCGATATCAGGAAAAACTAATCGTCCTTGCTTTCGAAGCCAACCTTCTCGACTGACCTCGAACTCTTTATCTTCGGGTTCCACTTTCTGGATAAACTCGACAAGCTGTACATCTCTCTTTTGTCTCTTTCCAATCCTTTCAATAAAAGTAGGTCTTATCAATAAGCTTGCCAACATTTTAGGTTCCAACTCACAACTTGGCTTGAAATCAAACCTTGCCAAATACTCAAGGTTTTTCCATTTCGAAAACATCGCTCCCAAACTTGCGTGTCTTCGACTCAATGCATCTGCCACTGCGTTGCCTTTGCTAGGAGTATAGGCTATACCAAAATCATACGACGCCAGAAACTCTAACCATCGTTGCTGCCGAAGATTCAAATCCTTTTGGGAGAAAAGGTACTTCAACGACTTGTAATCCATAAACAACACAAATCGAACTCCCAATAGTAATGTCTCCACATCTTCAGAGCGAATACAATCGCCGCCAACTCCAAATCATGATTTAGGTAATTTTTCTCATGCAACTTTAGCTATCGACTCTCATAGGCCACAACCTTATCCCTCTACATTAGCACTGCTCCTAATCTAGTACCACATGCGTTGGTGTATACCACCATTTCTTCATTTTCACTCGGAATGGTCAAAACATGTGCACTCGTCAATCTCTCCTTCAGGATTCCAAATGCTTGTTCACACTTCGGATCCCACGTGAACACTTGGTTCTTCTTTGTTAGTCCTGTTAATGGTGCTGCTATCTTGGAGAAATCCTTGATAAACCGCTGGTAATAACCAGCCAAACGAAGGAAACTTCGAACATCCATTGCATTCTTAGGCCTATCCCAGTCCTGGATAGCTGCCACTTTAGCGAGGTTAGCCGCTATCCCATTTCCAGAAACAACATGGCCTAAGAACCTCAATTCACTCTTCTAGAAGTGACACTTGGAAAACCTAGCCTTCAGCTGATGTTTTCGCAAGATCTCCAGCACAACTCTCAAGTGTGTCTTATGTTCTTCCTCATTCCGATAATAAACTAGAATATTATCCACGAACACAAGCACGAACTTGTTCAACTGATCTCTGAATACCCTATTCATAAGATCCACGAAATACGCTGGTGCTTTTGTCAATCCAAAATGCATTACTAACTATTCGAAGAAACCGGATGGTGTCCTAAAAGCAGTCTTTGGCACACTATCCCTAGCCACCCTTAATTGGTGAAATCCCATTGTCAAATCCATCTGAGATAACACTTTGGCTTCGTTAAGCTGATAAAACAGGTCATCGATCCATGGCAATGGATACTTATTCCTCTTTGTCACCTTTTTCAACTCATGATAGTCAACACACAATATTAATAAGCCATTCGCTTTGGTTGCAAAAACAATTGGTGCACCCCATTTGGATACACTCCTTCGAATGAATCCTTTTCCTAAAAGGTCTCTAACTTGCACCTCTAACTCTTGTGTTCCTTAGGCGCCATCCGCCTAAGAGGCATAACGATTGGTCTAGCACCTTCGACCAAATTGATCCTAAACTCGATCTCATGAGGCAGTGGGCACCCTTTAACCTCGTTAAAGACATCTACATACTCATTAGCAATCAGCACTGATGATAGGTCTTCTTGTGGAATCCCAAGCGAATATAGGTAACTCACGAAGACCCCATCTTCGCGCTTACATTTAATCAACACCTTTCGCCCTTCCACATCCCCGACCCTCACCTCTAGCTTCTAGCAATTCACCCTTACCGCATGCCTCTTGAGCCAATCCATGCCCAAGATGATCCCAAACCCAGCGAAGTTAAGAATAAAGCAATTACACACAAAAGAGCAACCATGACTCGACAACACTAGGCCACGACATATCATGCAAAGATTTGACGAACCCCCAACTGGATTAGTCACTAAGAAGGGTCTATCACACATCTCGGGTTCCAAACCCAGGAGACACACAAGCTCATTGCAAATGAAAGAGTGCGATGCTGTAGTATCAAAAAGCACAAGAACTGAAACACAATTAACAGAAAGAGAACCTTGCACCACGACACCTTTTCCCTTTTCCTCAACAGCAGGAGCTCTCGAAGAAGTTGGTATGGCTTCCAAAGCATATGCCTTCACAACCTGCTTACCCTTAGCTGATTCTGGACAATCGCTCTTCTCATGCCCAGGCTTCCCACACTTGAAGCACTTTTTTTCAGCTTTGGGATTCTTTCACTCACTAGCAAAATGGCCTTTCTGTTGGCAATTAAAGCAAACCACCTCACTCTTAGGCTTCTTTTGGCCATCTTTTCCCTTTTACTGTTGTTGCTTCCTCTTCTTATTATTATCACCCTGTTGTAGTTTCTGAGCCTCTTTGGTTACAGTGACAACATTTGCTTCCTTAGGAAACAAGCTCTCATGACGAATAGCTTTTTCCACAACCTTATCAAATGAATCGTCAAGATGTTCCACTAACGGCTTTCCGATATAAGCGTCCAAAACCAAGACAAACTTCTCGTTCTTCTGATATGGTGTATCAATGTATGAACGAGCATATCTAGACAAGGCTTCAAAGTCAGAAATATAGTCAAGCACAGAACGACCATTCTGTTTCAACTCTACGAACTTCTTGAATAAAGCAGATTTATGAACTATGGAGATAAACTTTGCTTCAAACTTAGCTTGGAATTGCTTCCATGAAATTTCTTCCACTGGAGTCTCAAGTGTAATAGAATTCCACCATTTCATGCAATCTTTCTCTTTATTGCATCCTCAATACCCACTTATCCAAGGATTCGGACACATGAATCCATCCACCTTTGAACCTCTTCAGCTGGTTTGGTTCCCTTGAATGGTTTCCCACTTAGAGATGTAAAATCCTTGCACAACTTTGCAAATTCTACAGCTCTAGGCACTGGAACTCCAACATCAACCGTAGCCTCCACTGGAGCGGGAACCCTTCGCATAATTGCCTCTGCCATGGCTTCAAACATGGACGGGTAATTTGGTTCACCGCCATTGCCCCCTCTAGTATTAGCTCCCCTAGCATTGTGACTTGATTCTCGTCTACTCATTCTAAATCTGCAATTTAGAATAATTAGCCACTTCCAAGAAAAACTGCTAAAGTGAAACAAACGCTACTACTATATATGCTAATATATAGTAAGCATCCAATTGAAATATACAAGTACGTCTCTCATGTGTAATTACGTCTTAGAACTTTGGCCAAAAATCGTTGACCAGAGCTATGATACCAAATGTGACGACCTCCCCTAACCCTCGCACTAAAATGGAGGAATAATGCGCTGAATGATGTGCATGGCCGCTATGGACGATCATCAGAGTAGGTAAACATAAGCGGAACATGTCATAGAACTCACGGCGCAAAGATAAAGTATAATAGAACATATACAACAGGTAATAGTAATGAAGCATCATATAGCAAACTTTTTAAAACTTTCACAACATCCTGTAAGTTATCTAACAAATAAAAGAGTTTGTAAATAAGGACTCACTACTTCCCTCATAGAGCCCTCAAACAACGGAAAAAAAATACTAGATAGTAATGAAAATGGTACGCTAGCCTCATGCTCGCCTCCACACAGCAGCATCGTCCTTACTAATAACCTGTAACCTACTACTCAGTCTGCCCATCCACAACCGGATGAATCGCCCAAGGTAATAAGAGGAGACATAAAAGCTTGAGTCAGACAATAGTCTTAGTGAGCGATAAAACAGCTAACAAACTTCAACAATAAAGTGTATAAGAATGGATAGATAAACACACTAATCTACCCAAAACACCAGAGAAGAACTCAACCCGACCTTCCCCGCATCAGACAGTTATAGCCTTTACTTTAAACAATTCAACCATTCATCCATGGAAACCAGAACCCATTCAATCACGGTAAAACACTCAAAACATTCAAATTATATGTATCTCATGTAAACCATCCAAATCGAAATTAACATCCCTTAAGCACAAGCCCAAAGGCCTAAACCAATATCAGACAAGCACCCAAGGAACATCTCCTTCGACGTTGGACAACCTACATGAGGCGATACAAGCAGAACGACCAATCATCCATGACTGACTCTGGCTATCACCGCCAATCTTGCTTTGAAACCATTGTAATCGTATGACGGCCAACCTTGCCATTTGTCCAGAGCTAATGCCAACCCCAGTTCTGGCATAAACTCCATATGTTCAACCTTGACACCTAGGCCTTTCTCCAAGACCCAGGGTACTTGACTTACAACCGGTCATTTAGACGTTTCTAGTGTACCCTTGCTTCGACCCTACTAGAACTTATGACAACGATAATCTCTCTGTCTTCTCATCTCTAGTCATCTAACCCGGCGACTCTTCATAGACCAAACAACCTACTCGAGCAACCATTATCCACCAACTCACAACCTTTGAGCTGTCATCATATTCGTTGCCTTTCAACGATCAACGAATGCCTCATATCACTTCAACATTCTCAATTGAATTCACTTTGAAGTCATCATCACCTATGAACCAAGTATTACATCACACAATAGTCCATTCAAGTCAAACACGATATGACTCCTCATGTCGAATCACGACATGACACCTTAACTTGAACACGACATGACTCATCTCCTTGAACATGGCATGACTCACTATGTCAGATCCGACATGCCCAGCTATGTTCGATCCGACGGGCCTAATTATGTTGAATCCGACATACTTCACCATGTCGGTTTATCCATGTCGTCGCTGTTTTGGATCCGACATACTTAACCATGTCGGTTTACTCCATGCTGCTCACGACATGACTTGCTATGTTGGATCTGACATGCCTCACCATCACACCATGCCGCTTTCTATGTTGAATCCGACATACTTCACCATGTCGGTTGCGACTTAATGCACCATGTTGGTTACGACATAAGCCACCATATTGGATCCGACATAACCCACCATATTGGATCCGACATACTTCACCATATTGGATCCGACATACTTCACTGTATTTGATCCGGAATACTTCACCAGATCTTCGACAAACGATAATGACAATTCAAACAACTCATTTCGATAATACAAATCAATCATAACACTTCAACAAATCACCAACAACAACAAAATAACCATCATCATCATTAAATCATAGAAAATGATCTAAATCATGATTATCGTATAATAAAACCAAAATAATTAGTCTAACTTGCGTAAACTTATGAAATAGAATGGAAATTACCAGTTTCAAGTTGCTAGTTTAAACCGTATGGTGATTCATATGAAAATGAGCTTACCATGATGTAGTTCCATGAGAAAACACTTGAAAATGAAGAAAAACATGAACAAGCACTCATATACTTCATTGAATCCATGTGAGAGATGCGTATCACTCACCGATTATCCCAAACAAGCAAAAATCAATGGAATATGAATCTGGAAGCAAGCACTTTGCACCAAACACCTTAATCCGATGGATCCTTGCCTCAACTGATGTAGATCTAGCCTCCAATGGTGTAGATATATGATTTCCCTCCTTGGATTTTGATTTTTAATGGTGGAAAGGTGTTAGAGGAAGGAGGAGCTCAAGACCTCCCAATGAGAGAACGGAAAATTCAAACCCTTTCCCATATCTCTTACCCCCTATTTATAGCTTTCCTATAGGCCCCCAATGGGCCTTCCCACATTAGCCCATTGTGGCTCTCCAAACCTGAACAACCAACTGAAAAACCTTAAAACAATGATTAGTCTCAAACCGCTGAGCTAAATCTTTAATGTAACCACTCAATGGAAAGGCAACTATCAATTCCTTTCCTATGGCTCAAGTCTCACACTCTGATTCGACCTGTGTCAAAAGTTATGCCATGTACAAGACTGACAGGGCCAAAATGGTCATAAACAAAATCGGTAAAAATTATGGGCATGTCTCACATCCCCATAAGCAACATATCAAAAGATGAGAATGATCCAACCCTTAGGGAATAAAATAAAAATATTTTACGATCTTTCGATACGTAAATTGCAGGATGTTACACTCACAAATATCCCTAGTGAAGAATTGGATTTGTGGCAACAACTCCTCGGAGATGGAAGCCAGCTTGCAAGTATAATCAGACACTTCACCCAGGGAATATCTTCTTACCAGGACATAGATGACATCCATCGTAGCTCAAACACCAAGGAAATCAGAAACTCCTGAAATCCTCCAGACATCAAGCTTCCAGTCCTGAAGCCCTACAACAGTCGGACCGACCCGGCCATTCATTTCATGCGATACATGCGCCACATGGAAGAACTCTCGGCATCGACCAATGTTATGGCTAAGTGCTTCCCCCTCTTCCTCACCGTCATAGCTGGCATGTGGTTCCGGGAGTTAACAACTGAGTCGATTAACAGTTGGAACATATTGGTCACTCGCATCATCGACAATTCAGAGTCCACGTCGCTCGACCAAAGAGTACCATTTTCCTAACCTCTATTAAGCAACGGTCTGGAGAGACCCTCAAATCCTTCTTAGAAATATTCAATCTGGTCGTAGCATTAGCCGACCAACCCGAGCCATTGATGATGCTCATGGTCACCATTGTAGGTGTCCAGAATCGATCAGAATTTAGGATTTCTTTAAGCAGAGATCCCTCCAAAGACATCGAAGACTTCTATGCCGAAGCCAATAGATTCCTCCGATAAGAAGTCGCTAGCATTGAGATTGAAAGCCTCGAGGTGCTCGTCACCAAGGATGGAGGTCCATCCAACACTAATGGCCAGAACAAAGGAAAGGGAAAAGTCTCGGAAAAGAACGATCGCAACATACGACTTCGGAGAGAGAACAAGTATAATCAATACACTAAGCTTAACTCCTCCCTGCTCGATATCTATCTTGACGTACGAGGATATTTATCCTCCCCAAAACCTTCTCGAAGGGAGTCGACCCAAAAAGACCTCGACTGTGGCAAGCACTGCATGCACCATAACACGGCAGGTTATAGAACCAGTGAATGCAAGCACTTGCGCAATCTCTTTCTCGATAGGGTTAGGCATGGAAAACTGCCCGAGTATGTCAAGAAACCCACACAGGCCATGCCACCGTAATCTTCTGCCCAAACTCCTCAGTTCGGTCCTCGAGCTTCTTGAAATGGAAAGGACCCCGAGCCCAGTAATCGCGACCTCGTCATCAATTAATAAAACTTAGAATTTCTTTCTTTTAAGAAATGTATTTCATTTAATAATATGGGTATTTAGAAGTACACACGTATGGAGTTGGGATTTAGCTCCTAGGCGTGCTCTAGATTCAGCTATCTACCCATTTAGTGTTTATTTTCATTCCCTTGTAATAGCTACTTAGCAGCAATAAACTTTATTTTTCTAACATGGATTATGTTCGAACAATTTAAGCCGAGCATGACTAATGCTCACCGACCTAAACATGGTCAGTGTTAGCCACCGTTCCTAAGTTACTGTAACAACCCGGAAATGCGAGCCAATTTAAAATTTTTATTTTGGAAATTTTAGTGAATTTTGATTATCTAAAATGAATTATTTTAAATAATATCGACGAGAAATTTATTTTGAATAGAATTAGAACGTATATTTATATACGTTGTCGTTAGAATATAAATATTTATTTATATATATAAAAGGAATTGAAAATGGCGCGGTAGTTCGATAATTCAATTTCAAAGTTCAAATGAATGTAAAAGATTCAAAATAAACCGGATTTCAGTGAAACCAAAAATATTCGAATCTAATTGATAATATCTTTCCAACTAATCCGAAAAATCAAGATTTCATAGCGGGGGTCAAAAGTTTTGCCCAGTTGAAAATTCTGAATAGTCGCTATGGAATTCAGGCCCTTAAAAATGGGAATTTTGCAAACGACCTAGGATTTCGACGAAACCACTTTTGTTGGATCCGTGATGTCATATTATTGCTAGGTTTAAAATTTCATAATTTTTCGATTCAATATGTGAGCGTGGCGAAGTAAAACTCGTTTGACCAGTTTCAATTGATTTTAATCAACTGGAAAATGGCCATTTTTCAAATGATTTCAGAATTCGATGAAATTAGTTTTGTTAGGACCGTATCGTCAATACGAAGCTAGAAAATATTTTTCTGGAATTTTTCTAGTCTGTATGTGACCCCAGTAAATTGAAATGTGCGTTCGAATTCAATATATAGAGTTATATTTTGATTTTGACGAAAACTGATCGAAACGATCGAATTGGCTTACGTGGCATATCTCATTGTGTCCTGAATGGGGGTAATTAGCTAGTGACGACAGTCGTTGGGTTTAGATAGTAGTTCGAATAGAAAAGTTGCTTTTTAGAGAAATAAATTAATTAAATAATTATAAATATATATATTATAACTCTCCACTCTCCCTCACTTTTCAGAATTGGTCAACGCCTATTAAAAAAAATGAAAGGAGGATCGATCAACTGCTCCCCGTCGCCGCACCTGGACGCACCATCGCCGCCGTTCTCCCCAGCCCTCCGATCTCCCCTTCTCCTTCCTCCCTCCACCTTCCGCCGTGAGCCTTGCTCCCCACACACAAAACCGCCGCAACCGAACCCGATACACCCCCTGAAACCCTCGCCGACTTCCAGCAGACCCCGCGCCTCCACCCGCAGTGCTGACTCCCCGCATGTAGCACTCCGACGTGGCCCCTCCTCCATCCGTCAATGGGTTTTTTTTTTTGCAAGAAAAAGGGTGAGTTTTAAATTAATTTTAATTTCAGTTTATTATATCAAACAGTGGTTTTTATTTATTTATCAGTTTTAATTTACTTAAAGCCTTCTTCTAATATATACAAATCTATAATTTTCATGATATGAAATTTGTTTTAAAAAGATATGCAATTTGTTTTAAAAAGATATGAACTTTGTTTAGGAAAATATATGATTTTTGATTTATAAAAGGCGAAATCTTTATGATATTAAAGGCGAGATTTTCATTAAGGAAAAGGCGAGATTTTTATCGAATAGAAATATGAAGTAGCAGGTTAAAAATATATTTTTTATACTAGTAGCATATTAAAAATATGATTTTTATAAAGTAGAAGTATTAAAAATGTGATTTTTATATATGTAGTGAATACGGGCAATGAAAGGTGAAGATTTCCTACATATGAAGTGTCGTGGAGTTGGGATAGCTTTGGTGAGAACTTCTCACTTATAATTTAATTTTTCTAGTTAAAATATATACTAGGATGCAGACGGTGTTTAGTAGCAAACGACACCCGTCGTCCACAGACCATGGACGGCTTGTATGCTTGTTTGTTTGATTTTGATGTGTAGTTGATTATGTGATGTGATATGAAATGAAATAAAATATTTATATAGTTGAAATAAAATATTTTATAGTGGAAAATATTTTATGGTTAAAAATAGAATTTTTAACGTGTATATGAAATGAAATAAAAATAAACAAATCGGACGATTTGATTATATACACATATTTGACTGATATCGATTGGGACAATAAATTTTACACATCGCCCAACTGCACAAATAAAATCTGTGTTTGATTGTTTGAAACCCCACATGGGTATTGGGATGATATTTGACGTACACTAATCCCGATTGTTTAGTTGTATGTCGATCGATCGATTGACAGACTGTTATAAGCGTCGAATATTTATATTTGATGCTTATACAGTGTAGAATGCACTTTGGATGATGGTTGATTATTCATCGTTGTGATTGTATACATGTGTTGTAGAAAATCCATATAATTAACATTATATGGTAATTGATTGGGCCTCATTCCAGTTTTGAAAAAGAAATATTTAAATAGAAATATTTGAAAAAGAAATATTTGAAATAGAATATTTGAAAATAGAAATATATGAAGCCGTGTTGATTAGATTGACGCCATTTTGACGTGAACGATATTTATATCGATTTTATTCAATTTTCAATTATATTGAAAATGATTTCGAAATTTGAATTATATTGAAAGTGTTTTCGGAATTTGAATTATATTGAAAGTGTTTTCGAAATTTGAATTATATTGAAAATGTTTTCGAAATTTGAATTATATTGAAAGTGATTTCGAAATTTGAATTATATTGAAAATAATCGAAATTCGAATCAAATTGAATAGAATTGAACCCGAATTGAAATTGAAAGGAATTGAATTCAAATTAAAATTCGAATTAAATTGAAATGAATTGAAATTCGAATTAAATTGAAATTGAATTGAAATCGATTTGAAATGAATTTAAAATGAATTTATCTTAGAAAATTCAATTTTGATTTGAATTTGAAAAGAAAGTTGAAATTGTTTTTGAAACGAATTTAAAACGATTTGTAAAATTCGTTTTGAATAGAAATCGACGAAGTATATATTATATATATTATATATATAATATAATGGCCTGAATAGAACGCGCTGCGCTGTGGTAGTTCGTGAATTTCGACCATTGACTTCAAATGGATAGTGCGGGAGATCCGACCGTTGGATTCTCCTAAAACCGGAACTGTTGGGTTCGTATTGAAAAGATCTTTCTAACGAATATTAGAAATTTGAAATCTAACGGTTGGATTAGGAATTATGTCCAAATCAAATTTGGAAAAGGTCGCTGTAAGTGCAGTTCGATGGCCATTGATGGAAATCGACTGTATGGGCCTTGATAAAATTATTAAAAATATCAATAATTTGTGTAAAATCATAAGAAATGATTTGGGAAGAATTGGGATGAAAAACTCCATATTTGAAAAGATAAAAATAGATTTTTATCGAAATGAACTAGTTTTGAATTAAAATTAAAGTTCTATTTATTTTTAAATAAATAAATTGAATTTGAAAAGGGTTTTAAAAGTAACCAGAATTTCCAATAATTGAATTGGAATGGATTTGAATGAAAATTGTCTTTGGATTATTTCGATGTTGGATTTCGTGATTACACAGATATTGTTATGGGAATTTGAAAGATATATTTTTATCGTTATTTCCAATACGATATTTGTTGGTCGTAGAATTTGATATTGAATATAAGCCGATATATTTTCTATTCAGAGCCTTGTATTTAATATATAATGTGATTTTGGGTTTATCGTGAACCGTGTTTTAAATGACACTGATTCTTTAACCCAGTTAAAGATTAAAACTAAGTGGAGTTTTAATGAATCTTTAATTAGATTGAAAAGATCAAGAATGGAGTATCACCAGTTTTGCTCCAGGCGATAGTTAAATCTTTAATTAGATTTTAACGTGAAATGGTAATTGAATTTACCGATAACACCGTGGTGTTAGATATGAAGTATTAACAGTTTTACTTCATGGGATAGATAGGTGGGGATTGGGAAATTAAAACCAATGATTACTTTGGTAAGGTTCGCTAATCCCGACTAGTTTGAATTGATATTCAAAAGCAGATTAAAGAATAAATTTAAAAGAATTTATCTTTGATAAAATTAATGGGAACCTTTCCCTAAGAATGTGAAATTTAGAAACTAGCTGTAGATTGGCTAAGCAGAGTGATTTCCTGGGTATTGATCTGATGTTGGTTTCGGCCTTCGGGGTTAATATTTGGGGGATTATTCTCTTGATTAATTTACGGTTAGTGACTGATGAATTGGAATGAGGCGTATGTTGTGTTTGTATAACACATGTTTATTATATACGCGAGTTATTCGGAAAGACCGGGTTTATCCCATTCAGAATAACTGATACGACGATAAGTCGAAGATGAAGACGGTGGTCGAAGACCGGAGGTCTTCGCGTCGTTTGGATAATTACTGATGATCTTGATTGGGATGTACACCCAAGAAGATGGAAACAGTTGGTGATCGTCCATACGTACTTGGAGATCGATGGATATGCGGGGTACTAGGTGCCTCCGGTTTCGTTCAGACCTAGAACGGACTTGTAAATGGACTGTGTGTCTAACATTGGATTTTAGTCTGTGTGATTGATTTCTATTAAATATATATCTATTTGGCGGCGGAGAATTTATTCTCTTTCTTAACGCCCTTCTCAGAGACGTACGAGCTCAGGGGTTATATACTGATGGATATCAAACGCATAGAGCGAATTGCCTGTGTGGCATGCCTAAGTGGCGAATGATCAAGGGTTCTGTTGAAAAGCAAAGTCTTGTGGTTGATGATCGAAGCACGGCCTTTGTGGCGTAGCTTTGTGTAACGTTTACTTCGCGAGTTTCACACCCGGTGTGAATCAGAAACGGGAGAGGACCTCAGGGAGGGCATGCATTTCCTTCTAGTTAGAAGTGGCGTCAGTGGTTTTACACGCCCTGACGAGTTTGACTTATGTGGTTGTTGCTGTTGCGAGGCGCCTCAGATATATCGGTCGTTCTCGAACCGATGGAGTCATTTAGTTGGCTCATTGACACCCCAAAGGGTGGGGAAACGCAGTGTTCAGGCATTTTAATCCACATCGGTGGACCGGCCCTGACGATCCAAAGGTCACTCGAGCTCTGACCCGAGACACGGACTAGAGCGTCTCGAATCAGTAGAGGACTATCTTTTGCCTCGGTTCACAGACGGAAATCCAATTTCCAAATACGTGACATTTGCGGTTTTATTTGTAGAGCCTAGTATGGCGACATAGTGGGATGGGGCGCTTATGCCGTCTATGATTGATACTTATGATTTGAAGTTGTTTTATACACTATGCACTTATGATAGTATCAAATGATTTGTTTTAAACGTATCAAGCATTTTTGGCTATTATAAGGTAAAAACCCTATCCTCCGGCTTGCGTTGCGTTGTGTGATGGGAACCGGGTCTTATAATAGCTTCATTTTTCTTTATTTAGCATTGCGCGGTTTGTTTTATGCACTGGTATTCTTGGGAGGAAACCCGTTCCATGTTATACGGCGTGGTCCCTTGATTTACCGAACTTTAAAATAAAGATTAATAACTGTTTTAGTTCTCACACTAGTCCCATGACTGACCTGGAGTTGATTGTTTTAACCTAAACTCTGGGTGCCCTTATTTTGACATGGGAAGCTAGTAGTTTTGGGTTTGCAGATTTATATTCACAGGATCCTGATGTACAGCTGGAACGATATCCGGAAAGCTTTGTATCCGTATATCTTCTTCAATTGTATTTTGTATTATTTACCGCTGCTATGTATTTAAATGTAATTTAAATCTCTGATATTTCTGTGTAATATTCATTTATACTCTGTATATTCTTGTATTCTGATGGTATTGTTGTAATAAACAATGAAATGTTCTTCCGTCTGCGTTCTGTTGTGGCTTGTTCTCGAACTATCCGCGCTTTCCTCACCGGGGAAGTTACAGGTCTTCACAGTTGGTATCAGAGCTTTGGTTTACAAAGCTCAGAGAACAAGACACATTAGAACCATACGAAAGAATTCATCAGATGATTGGATTAGTAATATCCAACGGGAATGACTCGTTAGAGATGGGATCAGTAGTATCCTAGAACGAGTGTGAAGAGTATATTTTTGAAAATGAAAACAATTTTTGATTTAAAAATTTGAATCGAATTATTCGTATTTGAATATTTGTTTATATTGATTTGGACTATCCAGTATATGAAGATTTTGCGTATGCGTCTGATCCGCAAGTAATCGAAGTTTTAATATATTTGGTAGATATAGAATCACACTCTAGTTGCCCGGAGATGAAACTATTGATGACTGTACAACATCAGTCGTTTGGGTTCGAGTTTCAAAGGTGTGATATTTATATATTTCCTATTGACTGGTGTGAGAACCAAAATTAGATAGGGCTTATTGTTGTGATTTGGCATCAAAAATATGATTTTTGGACTATATATCAAAGTTATGAATTTGAAATGATAATTCACTAATTGATTGCTGATTGTGTTGTTTGTTTATTGTTTGATTAATTAAATGTTGAACCGTTAGCCAAATTGACCCAAATAGTGAATTGTATCGGAAATTTGTCGCATTTGCATGCATATACATGTACTTACATTGAACAGGTCATAGCAAGGAGGCTAGAGCAGAGAATAAAATTTCTTTGCCCAGCAAATAGGTACATATTTACCATAATTTACTTTTTTGTTTGGGTGATGATGATTTTATGAGCCGATTGGCTAGCCATTTGGCTTTTTCTTTTCTTTTTGAGATCAGAGGGCCTATATGGCAATTTCGGGATTTTCCCGGTGCTTTGGGTGCAGGGGAGGTTATGGCGAAATTTTTCAAAAATTTAGGGTGTTAGCCAAATTTTTGAAAAATTTGAAAAGTTCTTAGAAACTGAAAAGTTGAAGAACTTAAGCCGTAGTGAAAATAATGAATGTTGAGTTGGTTTGTAAAACAACTTTCGGCTTCGTTCCTTCTCGGGGACGAAAAGTTTTAAGTGAGGGAGATTGTAACAACCCGGAAATGCGAGCCAATTTAAAATTTTTATTTTGGCAATTTTAGTGAATTTTGATTATTTAAAATGAATTATTTTAAATAATATCGACGAGTAATTTATTTTGATAGAATTAGAACGTATATTTATATACGTCGTCGTTAGAATATAAATATTTATTTATATATAAAAGGAATTGAAAATGGCGCGGTAGTTCGATAATTCGATTTCAAAGTTCAAATGAATGTACAGGATTCAAAATAAACCGGATTTTAATGAAACCAAAAATATTCGAATCTAATTGATAATATCTTTCCAACGAATCCGAAAAATCAAGATTTCATAGCGGGGGTCAAAAGTTATGCCCAGTTGAAAATTCTGAATAGTCGCTATGGAATTCAGGCCCTTAAAAATGAGAATTTTGCAAACGACCTCGGATTTCGACGAAACCACTTTTGTTGGATCTGTGATGTCATATTATTGCTAGGTTTCAAATTTCATAATTTTTTGATTCAATATGTGAGCGTAGCGAAGTAAAACTCGTTTGACCAGTTTCAGTTGATTTTAATCGACTGGAAAATGGCCATATTTCAAACGGTTTCAGAATTCGATAAAATTAGTTTTGTTAGGACCGTGTCGGCTAGAAAATATTTTTCTGGAATTTTTCTAGTCTGTATGTGACCCCAGTAAATTGAAATGTGCGTTCAAATTCAATATATAGAGTTATATTTTGATTTTGATGAAAACTGATCGAAACGATCGAATTGGCTTACGTGGCATATCCCATTGTGTCCGGAATGGGGGTAATTAGCTAGTGACGACAGTCGTTGGGTTTAGATAGGAGTTCGAATAGAAAAGTTGCTTTTTAGAGAAATTAATTAATTAAATAATTATAAATATATATATTATAACTCTCCACTCTCCCTCACTTTTCAGAATTGGTCAACGCTTATTAAAAAAATGAAAGGAGGATTGATCAACTGCTCCCCGTCGCCGCACCTGGACGCGCCACCGCCGCCGTTCTCCCTAGCCCTCCGATCTCCCCTTCTCCTTCCTCCCTCCGCCTTCCGCCGTGAGCCTTGCTCCCCACACACAAAACCGCCGCAACCGAACCCGATACACCCCCTAAAACCCTCGCCGACTTCCAGTAGACCCCGTGCCTCCACCAGCAGCGCTGATGCCCCGCCTGCAGCACTCCGACGTGGCCCCTCCTCCATCCGACAATGGTTTTTTTTTTTGCAAGAAAAAGGGTGAGTTTTTAATTAATTTTAATTTCAGTTTATTATATTAAACAGTGGGTTTTTTTTATCAGTTTTAATTTATTTAAAGCCTTCTTCTAATATATACAAATCTATAATTTTCATGATATGAAATTTGTTTTAAAAAGATATGCAATTTGTTTTAAAAAGATATGAACTTTGTTTAGGAAAATATATGATTTTTGATTTATAAAAGGCGAAATCTTTATGATATTAAAGGCGAGATTTTCATTAAGGAAAAGGCGAGATTTTTATCGAATAGAAATATGAAGTAGCAGGTTAAAAATATAATTTTTATACTAGTAGCATATTAAAAATATGATTTTTAAAAAGTAGAAGTATTAAAAATGTGATTTTTATATATGTAGTGAATACGGGCAACGAAAGGTGAAGATTTCCTACATATGAAGTGTCGTGGAGTTGGGATAGCTTTGGTGAGAACTTCTCACTTATAATTTAATTTTTCTAGTTAAAATATATACTAGGATGCAAACGGTGTTTATTAGCACCCGACACCCATCGTCCACAGACCATGGACGGCTTGTATGCTTGTTTGTTTGATTTTGATGTGTAGTTGATTGTGTGATGTGATGTGAAATGAAATAAAATATTTATATAGTTGAAATAAAATATTTTATAGTGGAAAATATTTTATGGTTAAAAATAGAATTTTTAATGTGTATATGAAATGAAATAAAAATAAACAAATCGGACGATTTGTTTATATACACACATTTGACTGATATCGATTGGGACGATAAATTTTACACATCGCCCAACTGCACAAATAAAATATGTGTTTGATTGTTTGAAACCCCACACGGGTATTGGGATGATATTTGACGTACACTAATCCCGATTGTTTAGTTGTATGTCGATCGATCGATTGACAGACTGTTATAAGCGTCGAATATTTATATTTGATGCTTATACAGTGTAGAATGCACTTTGGATGATGGTTGATTATTCATCGTTGTTATTGTATACATGTGTTGTAGAAAATCCATATAATTAACATTATATGGTAATTGATTGGGCCTCGTTCCAGTTTTGAAAAAGAAATATTTGAATAGAAATATTTGAAAAAGAAATATTTGAAATATAATATTTGAAAATAGAAATATATGAAGCCATGTTGATTAGATTGATGCCATTGAACGATATTTATATCGATTTTATTCAATTTTTAATTATATTGAAAATGATTTCGAAATTTGAATTATATTGAAAGTGTTTTCGGAATTTGAATTATATTGAAAGTGTTTTCGAAATTTGAATTATACTGAAAGTGTTTTCAAAATTTGAATTATATTGAAAGTGATTTCGAAATTTGAATTATATTGAAAGTGTTTTCGAAATTTGAATTATATTGAAAATAATCGAAATTCGAATCAAATTGAATAGAATTGAACCCGAATTGAAATTGAAAGGAATTGAATTCAAATTGAAATTTGAATTAACTTTAAATGAATTGAAATTCGAATTAAATTGAAATTGAATTGAAATCGATTTGAAATGACTTTAAAACGAATTTATCATGGAAAATTCAATTTTGATTTGAATTTGAAAAGAAAGTTGAAATTGTTTTTGAAACGAATTTAAAATGATTTGTAAAACTCGTTTTAAATAGAAATCGACGAAGTATATATTATATATATATATATTATATATATAATATAATGGCCTGAATAGAACGCGTCGCGCTACGGTAGTACGTGAATTTCGACCATTGACTTCAAATGGATAGTGCGGGAGATCCGACCGTCGGATTCTCCTAAAACTGGAACCGTTGGGTTCGTATCGAAAAGAGCTTTCTAACGAATATTAGAAATTTGAAATCTAACGGTTGGATTAGGAATTATGTCCAAATGAAATTTGGAAAAGGTCGCTGTAAGTGCAGTTCGATGGCCATTGATGGAAATCGACTGTACGGGCCTTGATAAAATTATTAAAAATATCAATAATTTGTGTAAAATCATAAGAAATGATTTGGGAAGAATTAGGATGAAAAACTCCATATTTGAAAAGATAAAAATAGATTTTTATCGAAATGAACTAGTTTTGAACTAAAATTAAAATTCTATTTATTTTTAAATAAATAAACTGAATTTGAAAAGGGTTTTAAAAGTAACTAGAATTTCCAATAATTGAATTGGAATGGATTTGAATCGAAATTGTCTTTGGATTATTTTGATGTTGGATTTCGTGATTACACAGATATTGTTATGGGAATTTGAAAGATATATTTGTATCATTATTTCCAATACGATATATGTTGGTCGTAGAATTTGATATTGAATATAAGCCGATATATTTTCTATTCAGAGCCTTGTATTTAATATAAAATGTGATTTTGGGTTTATCGTGAACCGTGTTTTAAATGACATTGATTCTTTATCCCAGTTAAAGATTAAAACTAAGTGGAGTTTTAATGAATCTTTAATTGGATTGAAAAGATCGAGAATGGAGTATCACCAGTATTGCTCCAGGCAATAGTTAAATCTTTAATTAGATTTTAATGTGAAATGGTAATTGAATTTACCGATAACACCGTGGTGTTAGATATGAAGTATTAATAGTTTTACTTCATGGGATAGATAGGTGGGGATTGGGAAATTAAAACCAATGATTACTTCGGTAAGGTTCGCTAATCCCGACTAGTTTGAATTGATATTCAAAAGCAGATTAAAGAATAAATTTAAAAGAATTTATCTTTGATAAAACTAATGGGAACCTTTCCCTAAGAATATGAAATTTAGAAACCAGCTGCAGATTGGCTAAGCAGAGTGATTTCCTGGGTATTGATCTGATGTTGGTTTCGGCCTTCGGGGTTAATATTTGGTGGATTATTCTCTTGATTAATTTACGGTTAGTGACTGATGAATTGGAATGAAGCGTATGTTGTGTTTGTGTAACACTTGTTTATTATATACGCGAGTTATTCGGAAAGACCGGGTTTATCCCATTCTGAATAACTGATACGACGATAAGTCGAAGATGAAGACGGTGGTCGAAGACCGGAGGTCTTCACCTTGTTTGGATAATTACTGATGATCTTGATTGGGATGTACACCCAAGAAGATGGAAACAGTTGGTGATCGTCCAGACGTACTTGGAGATCGATGGATATGCGGGGTACTAGGTGCCTCCGGTTTCGTTTAGACCTAGAACGGACTTGTAAATGGACTGTGTGTCTGACATTGGATTTCAGTCTGTGTGATTGATTTCTATTAAATATATATCTGTTTGGCGGCGGAGAATTTATTCTCTTTATTAACGCCCTTCTCTGAGACGTACGAGCTCAAGGGTTATATACTGATGGATATCAAACGCATAGAGTGAATTGCCCGTGTGGCGAATGATCAAGGCTTCTGTTGAAAAGCAAAGTCTTGTGGTTGATGATCGAAGCACGGCCTTTGTGGCGTAGCTTTGTGTAACGTTTACTTCGCGAGTTTCACACCCGGTGTGAACCAGAAACGGGAGAGGACCTCAGGGAGGGCATGCGTTTCCTTCTAGTTAGAAGTGGCGTCAGTGGTTTTACACGCCCTGACGAGTTTGACTTATGTGGTTCTTGCTGTTGCGAGGCGCCTCGGATATATAGGTCGTTCTCGAACCGATGGAGTCATTTAGTTGGCTCATTGACACCCCAAAGGGTGGGGAAACGCAGTGTTCAGGTAATTTAATCCACATCGGTGGACAGGCCCTGACGATCCAAAGGTCACTCGAGCTCTGACCAGATACATGGACTAGAGCGTCTCGAATCGGTAGAGGACTATCTTTTGCCTCGGTTCACAGACGGAAATCCAATTTCCAAATACGTGACATTTGCGGTTTTATTTGTAGAGCCTAGTATGGCGACATAGTGGGATGGGGCGCTTATGCCGTCTATGATTGATACTTATAATTTGAAGTTGTTTTATACACTATGCATTTATGATAGTATCAAATGATTTGTTTTAAACGTATCAAGCATTTTTGGCTATTATAATGTAAAAACCCTATCCTCCGGCTTGCGTTGCGTTGTGTGATGGGAACCGGGTCTTATAATAGCTTCATTTTTCTTTATTTAGCATTGCGCAGTTTGTTTTATGCACTGGTATTCTTGGGAGGAAACCCGTTCCATGTTATACGGCGTGGTCCCTTGATTTACCGAACTTTTAAATAAAGATTAATAACTTTTTTAGTTCTCACACCAGTCCCATGACTGACCTGGAGTTGATTGTTTTAACCTAAACTCTGGGTGCCCTTATTTTGACATGGGTAGCTAGTAGTTTTGGGTTTGCAGATTTATATTCACAGGATCCTGATGTACACCTGGAACAATATCCGGAAAGCTTTGTATCCGTATATCTTCTTCAGTTGTATTTTGTATTATTTTCCGCTGCTATGTATTTAAATGTAATTTAAATCTCTGATATTTCTATGTAATATTCATTTATACTCTGTATATTCTTGTACTCTAATGGTATTGTTGTAATAAACAATGAAATGTTCTTTCGTCTGCGTTCTGTTGTGACTTGTTCTCGAACTATCCGCGCTTTCCTCACCGGGGAAGTTACGGGTCTTCACAGTTACGGTCAATATCTGCCGCCATTTCTAACCGACTCCACAAGCCGAGTACGGTTAACCCTCTTTAAGCCAAGTATGGTTAATACTTGCCACCTCCATAAGCCGAGTATGGTTAATACTCGCCCCGCCTTAAGCCGAATGAGAGCACCACTCGCCAAACTTCACAAAACGTTGCTTGGACTTGGCAAGTAAAGAACATGGTTTGCACCCAAACCTTTCGATATCGCATTGAATATGGTCAAAATCAGACTTCAGAAAATCTGGAACAACCAACTAAACCGTCTCACCTGGCAAAGCTGAGTATAGTTTATACTCGCCACCTCTGTAAGCCGAGTATTGTTAATGCTCGTCGTCTTTATAAGAAGAACAGGGTTCATCCCTCAGACTATACCATCTTACCATAGGGAATTGTATCTAACTCAATGATTCACACTCTAGTTCTTTACTGATATCATCAACTCAGGAAGATCGATCTATCTTTTAGCATTCGCTAGCTTCTGGCCATAATACGGTCCCTAATGGTTATCAGTTTTTCGGCCATTATACGATCTACATCGATTGTCGGTCTTCTATCCTTAATGCAACCATCGGATTGTCGGATTTCTGGCCTTAATATGGATCGGTGCATCAATGAACTACCTGCATATTGAGCTCTGATACAACATCCAGAACACACCTTCCTTTACTAAGAAAGGTGTATTTTGAGGGGGGGTATTGAACAACTTTTTTGCAAAAAGATGTCACGGTTCATCGTAACAAAGCCCAATGTCAAAAGGCTCACCATCCCATATAGACCGACCCCAACAAACGACCCCTAATACTAGAAGGTCTAAGTAAAGCTCGACCCGACTCCCTTCAAACGGCAAGAAAATCTCCACCTCGCATAATTAGCCTTCCAGCCGACTGAGTCGAGCTCTCTCCAAAACTCGGATCGATCAGATTTACTTGGAAATATCCACATAACTCATTAATCTCTAGAGAAGCCCGATTCTCAAGGAATTTAAGGCGGTCAACACTCCCGGCCAAAACGCTGCTTTTGATACACCATAGTTCAAGTGCCATGCAAGCCACAATTTCTGAGAGAACTATTACTCAGCAGTAGACCAGGTCCCATTGCCACAACTATTCCTCCGGATCGAGCTCCACGTGTCCAAGCTCCACAAAAAGAGGCAAGCAACGGTTTATCCCACTCCTCTACCTATAAATACTGCATTGCTAATAATGGAAAGGAATGTTGAGTTCGTACGTTGAATTCTCCTCTATCAAACAAAGCTCGGTACATTAGAAAATTTCCAACCGTGCACTTTGACTATTTCAAGGATTCTCTTCTCTTCCTCTAAGAAAAACCAGTTGTACTTTGTAATCTATCAAAAATAAGTAGATATAAAGTCTACATAGGCACCGATTTTTTCGAAGCAATATAAAAACCTTGCGTGTTCCCTGTTTTTACTTACTTTTCTGTACTCTGTGATTGTTATTCGTGCGTTCTACGCACGATTGGGGGTTGATCGTCACTAGTGAACAACTTTTTACATCAACAATATATATTTAAAATCATAAGTAAAATTTTAATAATTTTAAATCATTTTAGAAAAGGAGTTTGAAATAAAATTAAAATCAATTTTTAAAAGGAATTTGAAAGTGCTAACTGGAGTTTTACCTATAAACTAGAATATATTACTTGATAACCTTGAGCTGTTGAAATCTTGATTATCTTGGTGCTCATGAGTTTTGAATTCCTTAATATCTTGAATATCTAATACTGTACAGTCTTCAATATTTTATACCATACATATATATATCCTGTATATACATATATATGTATATTCTAGACAAAGATGTTAGTATATATTTTGTAATAATGTTATTAATTGAAACAAGGTTGTTGTCATCAAAATTCCATTCTAGAACATTCTCCCCCCTTTTGATGATGCTAACCTTGGTTTATAAAATATTCAGACCTATTATTACCTGTTGATCTGATTCCTTGATTACTCCCCCTTTCACCATGAATCTCTTCTGACTCCCCCTTAAACTATGCCTATCTTAACTATATCATACCCCTTTGTCATTATCAAATACTATTCTATAATAAACAATACTTATATTATATCTACAGTATCCTATATAAAACTAAATTAAACTAAACTATTTTTAACTAGATTAAATTAAACCATACCCCCCCCCCCTAAATCTATGTTATATCTAACCCTAATGACTTTTTCTATAATACTATATCTATACTAATAATTGAATAAACTATGTAATTCAAACAATGTTTAAAAACGAGTTAATCATATACAAATCAAAGTGTTTATGAGTACACGTATTTAAAACGAATATATCGTTTACAACGCATGTACAAATAAAACGAAAATCTAAATGTCCAATGCTTCTTGACGATTGGAGAATTGTGAATTGGCAATGGGGATAGTGAATACAGAATTCCCCACTTTGCTCAACTATATTTCCATCTCTGTCAAAACATACTTCGCCCATGCATATTAATTGGTCGTCTTCGTCCATGCCTTCAGTTTGTGCTTCTTCTACCATTTTCTCTTCGTCCTCTTCTTCCTCTTCCTCAATCTGATTATCATCCTCAATGATAATTGGATTGGTGTGGTTATCCATGATAAATCATTGCAAATTTCTCACTGTCTTCCATTGTTTCTCATTCTTCTTATTCATCTTGATTTGTAGAACTTGAATTTCAGTAAGCATTTAAAAAACATCCTTCATCGTTTCCTCAAGTTTCATGACTCTAGCGAGCGTAGATCGTTGAAGTAGACCTTCAGATGGTCTGATGAACGAAATACGGGTGTTTTGGTTGTTATTATTAGTGGAGACTATTTTTTTATTTGGTTTAGAATTTTTCTAGAAATGAAATGAGAAGATGAAGAAGAAAATTTGAAATAAGGACTTTAAATAGTGGTTATAACTACCTTTCGGTGGGAATTAATTTTAAAAATCTGGCAGTTATATGTCGACATACCATATTGAACATGTCGACATATGTATGTTTTTATTTTTATTTTTCTTATTTTTTATTATATTATATCATATATTAATATATTTAATTACTCCATTTCACTTAAAGAATAAATGCCTAATTCTCTTCTAAATTTAGTAAATGTTGCTTCATTTAAAGATTTCGTTAATATATCTACTATTTATTTTACTATTCCTATGAATTCAACTAAAATTTTCTCATTACTTACGTTATCTCTTAAGAAGTAGCGTCTTATATCTATAAGTTTTTTTCTTGAATGATGAGTTGGATTTTTAGATATATTTATGGCATTTGTATTATCACAATAGATTGGTGATTTATTTATATTTAAACCAAAATCATTTAGAGTTTGTTGCATATATATTACTTGTGAACAAGCCAAAGCAGCAGATTTATTTTCTGCTTTAGTTGTTGACAAAGATACCGTATTTTGTTTTTAACTAAATCAGGAAAGTAGTGAATGTCCGAGGAAATGACATGTCCAACTAATGCTTTTACGTTCGGATTTACATCCTGCATAATCGACGTCACAGTAAGAGATTAAATCAAATGAATCATCCTCAGGATAAAATAATCCAAAATCTAATGTATGTTTTACACATCTAAGAATACATTTTATGGCTTTTAAACGAGTTTCCTTAGGCTGTGATTGATATATTGCACAGAAACATACACTATACATTATATCTGGTCTACTAGTTGTTATATATAATAAAGATCCTATCATTCCTTTGTATATTTTTTGATCAACCTCTTTTGACGTATCATCTTTACTTAAGGCAATATTGGTTGCCATAGGTGTGGATCTTCAATTAATTGTATTTAAATTATATTTATTCATTAGATCTCTAGCGTATTTTTCTTGATTTATAATTATTCTGTCCTTTAATTGATGGAATTGTAAGCCAAAGAAGAATATGAGTTCACCCATGTGAGTCATCTCGAATTCTGGGGTCATAATATCTGAAAATTCTTTAATCATTTGATTATTGGTTAATCCGAAGATTATATCATCAACATATACTTGTATTAATTGAATATCATTTTTATTTCTCTTAATAAACAGTGTATTATCTACCTTACCAATCTTGAAGTTTGATTGTAATAAATATGTTCTTAATGGATAGTACCATGCTCTGGGAGCTTGTTTTAATCCATACAACGCTTTCTTTAATTTATGTACGTGATTTGGAAAATTTTCATCTTCAAAGAGAGGTGGTTGCTTTACATATACGTCTTCTTTAACATATCCATTTAAAAAGGCACTTTAAACATCCATTTGAAATAGCTTGAAATTATTATGATTAGTGAAGGCTAATAAAATTCTAATTGCTTCTAATCCTGCTACAGGGGAAAAGATTTCATCATAACCTATTCCCTTTTCTTGACTATATCCTTATGCTACTAATCGAGCTTTATTTCTTACAACCTCACCAAGTCCATTCTTTTTACTTTTATAAATCCATTTAGTTCCATTTAAATTTTTATCCTCTAGTCTAGGAACAAGTTCCCATACATCATTCCTGGTAAACTGATTCAATTCCTCTTGCATAGAAAGGATCCATGAATCATCGGATGATGCTTCCTTTGGATTCATAGGTTCAACAATTGAAATAAATGTTGAATTAATCATATTATTTATTTGGTTTCTAGTCCTAACAATAGATTCAATATCCCCTAAGATATTTTCTACATGATGGTCTCTTAGAAGTCTAATTCTTTTATTTGGTTGACTTATTTCATTATTTACTTCATCGACCTCATCTTTGCATCCATCCTCATTATTTTATGTTAAGTGCTTATAATTTTCATCCATGGATACATTTAAGGTTTCTTCTATAGTATTGGTTCTTAAATTGAAAACTCTATATGCCTTACTTCTTTCTTATTATCCAATAAATATTCCTTTATCAAATTTAGAGTGAAATTTGTCTAAAATTTCTTTTGTGTTAAGAATAAAATATTTATTTCCAAATATTTTAAAATATGATACTTTTGTTTTCTTATTATATAAACGTTCATATGGTGTTTTATGTGTTAAGGGTCTTATTAAAATCCTATTTAATATATAACAAGCTGTTGCAACTACCTCAGCCCAAAACTTCTTGGTAAGTTACTATCAGATAACATGGTTCTCACACACTCTTGATTTGATCTATTATTACATTCAACTACTCCGTTTTGTTGAGGGGTTCTGGGGAAAGAAAAATTATAGGTTATCCCCTTTTTATTACAATTTTTTCAAAATTATCATTTTCGAACTCTCCACCGTGGTCACTACGTATTGTTTTGATTTTTAAATATAATAAATTTTGAATTCTTTTAGCAAAGGTTTTTAATTGATCAAAAGCATCACTTTTATTTTTAAGAAACAAAGTCCAAGTAAATCTAGAAAAATTGTCGATTTTTACGTAAACATATCTATTATGATTTATTGATTGTGTTTGTGATGGGCCATATAGATCCATGTGAATTAATTCTAATGGTTTTGAGGTTGTAATTTCCTCTTTTGACTTAAATGAACTTCTTTTCAATTTTCCGAATTTACGAGCATCACATAAATTATTTGCTTTAAAGTTCATTTTAGGTAACCCTCTAATTAATTTTCATTTTGAAATCCTAGAAATGTGTTTGAAATTCATATGACTGAATCTCTTATGCGAAATCCAAGGGTCACTTGTATTAGCCATAAGACATAGGTTATCGATAGAAATTTTCATACTTAATCTATAGATATTTTTATCTCCTTCGAATATTGTTTTTGAATTCTTATCTTCTATAAGGCATTTATCTTTTTCAAAATTGATTTTATATCCTTTATCGCAAAGTAGACTTATACTTAGTAAGTTATGTTTTAAATTCCTAATAAATAAAACATCAAAAAATAGTAGGAGTTTCAGAATTATCGACATTGTCAATGCCAACTATATATTCTTTATAGTTATCTCCGAAGTTGATTATTCCACCATCTTCATATACTAAATTATTTAGTAATCCTGGGTTTCCCGTCATATGTCTTGAACAACCACTATACGATATTCATTTTTTGTTTTTGATCTTCATCATTTGTCCATCCTAATTTGAATTTTCAACAGCCATGTAACACAGCTTTTTAGAATTTGAATTTTTAATAGTCATGTAACACATCTTTTCCTGTATTAGATGACAATTCAGTAGATCACTTGATATTTCAACATAATTGAATGTAGAATCTTATAACATTGATGCAATGCATAAATTAAGACTAGTGTTATAAATAATTTCAAATTTTGCCATTTAATATTTGCAAAATTCAGATGATGAACTTTTGAAAACCTATGCTCTGATACCAATTGCTAGGGATTACGGATTAAGGATCTAAAGGCAAAACTAACACTAAATGGGGGGGTGAATAGTGCTTTTAAGTGATTATGGAAAATTTTAACAACCTTGAATTACTGTATGAATCACACAATGATTATCACACCAGAAACGATCACAAACACAGATATAAGTAAACATAAAATGCAGAAAAGGAAAATACAAACCCGATTTTATACTGGTTCGGATTACTCCTACGTCCAATCCCACCTAATGCTGGATTGCGCAAAGTTTTATTAATATTAGTATCAATCTTACAACACCCTTGATTTCACATCTACAAGGTTAAAACCAATTCAGCCTCCCTTGATTTCACGGCTACAAGGTTCACACTGCTCCCTTTCCTTGATTTCAAGGCTGCAAGGAACACACTCTTTCCCAAACAATTACCAAATGATTACAACAGACCTACAACTCTTGATTAGCACTTCCAAATAGATAATAGTTGATAGAGATTGAGAGGATAAAGAGAATGATATAATTTTTGTTGAAATCGGCAGAGTATAATTATTGAAATCAAGAAATAAAAGAATAATGGTGGTGGCTAGAGATAGGATGAAGATGGAGAAGAAGAAATGATAAAAAAATTGAATTCAACCCCTGTTTATATTGTTTGAAAGGTTGCAATGTTTCTAAAACGTTTCAAATATAAAAATACACTTCCTTTGAAAAATGAAATCTGACAATTATATGTCAACATATACCTATTATTTTGATTTTTAAAATCATTTTTCAAGTGTTAAAACTAATATATATATATATATATATATATATGTATATTCTAGGAATTCTTGAATCAAAACTAATGTTTCAAATCAAATTTTCTAAAGAGTAAAAACATATAAAAACATAGTATTATATAATATAAATATATTTATAAAATTTTATGATATAAAACATTAAAATAAATAAATTATAAACGCATTTATATATTTGAAATCGTAAGTAAAATCTTAATAATTTGAAATCCTTCTAGAAAAGGAGTTTGAAATAAAATTGAAATCAATTTTGAAAAGGAATTTGAAAACAGAAATTGAAAAAGGAATTTAAAAGTTCTAACCAGAGTTTTACATATAAACTAGACTCTAGTACTTGATAATCTTGAGCTCTTGAAATCGTGATTATCTTGATACTCATGACTCTTGAATTCCTTGATATCTTGAATCTTTAATATTATACAGTCTTCAATATTTTATTTCCTGCATACATATCCTACATATACATATATTTATTCTAGTAATAGATGTTATTATATGTTTTATAATAATGTTATTATTTGAAACAAGCTTGTGGCCATCAAAATTCCATTCTCCAACAATGCCAAAACTCTGACGGTTGTGTTTTAGGCATGAAATATCCTGGGATATAGTTAGGGTATTTGAGAATATCTTGGACATATCTCACAATCTTCCAAAAGAGTACATGGCAATAATTCGGTTAATGTGCTCAGTTGGGGCTATTCCTCCATTCCTTTCTTTCGTCGTCAACTTTCTAAGGCGATTAAGAATAGGTCCCATGCAACTCCACCCGACAGCTTACTCATATTTGTATACATTGTACATAGCATACATGGATGTTTTAGGTGTGGATCCCAACTTCGAGGACATAATCTTCTTTTAGCATCACCAGCATGAGATCCTTCCTTTCTTTATTTTGAATTTGTACCCAAGAGAAAGATCATCATTGATGGATCCAGCAATGTGGGCGACATAATTCCTAACTAGTTTTACATTCGACATCAGCCTAGGTGTGCTTAGAGGTGGATTTCCAGTGAGTTTCAAATTCTAGCTTTCTCGTTCCAACTTCACTTACAGATTCACTGAACTTTCTTTCTTATTTTCAGTTCCAAATCCAAAGAAACCGCAAGACCAAGTATACCAAGATTGCGTAAACACTTTAATGAATGCTTATCCAGATTTTTCTTTAGCGTCAAAAATTGCTTAGTGGATGAGTTTCTTCATCAGCATCTTCTACTTAGTCAACAACGAAGTATAGGACTTAGTGGAGGTCATGCCTATGTTTACGTCCCTTATCCCAGGTTCTTCCTGTAACAACTGGGACAGGAGACATGCCCCCAGTCGAGGGGTAGGAAACAACAACACCCGAGGTTAGAGATTGCTCAAAGAGTAAAGATCCCCTGGGCTCAAGTTAAGAAGCTCAACCGGGAGAGAAAGAGAAAACTCTTGAAAAAGAACATATCGAAATTCCCAAGAGTCCTCCATTAAACATCCATACCGAGGAACTTCTAGAAAGGACCCCTGACGAGAAACCTCGCGGAGGCTCTCCGAAAGATACAACTACTTCCGAGAGGAACCCTTCTCCCAAGACCTCATCTCCTGCCAACTCATCAGCTCATAATTCTCGCCAAGAGGATTGTATATTTAAGGGCTTGGTTGATCTCCCCTTACCTGACGCCATATATTCTTCCCCAGACGTCGGTTCTGGGATTTTCTTTCTTCCTTTCGAAGAGGGAGTCACACATACTATGACAGGGAAGATGATGCTCACAAGCCAAACTCCAGGCTCCATACTATTGAGGGGAATCAGTTAGGACACACACGGCACAAACATTGCATGTCACATTGCTTGTGTGCCATACCTTTTCCTGATTTTAACACCGGTTTGTTTTAGCTTGCACGAAAGATGTCTTATCGGAGTTATAATCCAAAGAAACTATGTGAAAGTTTTCCAAGGTCTTATTCTGAGGTTGAACGTGATTATAGAGAAGACCATGAGAGGGATGATCCGAGGCATTATCAATGAAAGTATCATCCATCCACATGCTCCCGCTCTCTGGTTCGCTTGGATTCCGATAAGCACAAAAGCTACCAAAGTCAGTTGAAGGGGATAAATAGATTCCCAAAGATCCACTCCCTCCAAAGGGGTCATATCCCCCAGAAAAGGTCCCTAAGAAGCATCATGACCCAAAAGAGGGATCCAAAGACAAGGATAAGGACAAGGATAGTGCAACAATCATCCCGACTAAATGCAAGTCTATCGATATCTCTATATAAAACATGTGGTGCTTGACCCTTCCACTTTCGAAAGAGTAAAATTCTTGAAGCAGCAATTCCCTGATTATCACTTTAGGAATATGCATTTAATGCCCAAACTTGAACCAGTCCCTTCCTATTGGTCCAACCCCGTCAAAGCTTAAATAGACTTCGTGGATCGACAATATCAAGAAATGTGCAAGTATACCTGAAAGCTATCTAAAATTACCAGTGAACTCTAGCTAGACCTAAATAATCAGAAGAAAATGTAGGAGTACAACATACTACATGTAAAATTCTTGGAGAAGGATTATGAAGATACACAAGCCTTGCGGAGCGCGACGTCAAAAAGTATAAGAAGTTGCATGCTGGTTTACAACAACGCTTTCATGACGAGCTCGACACCAACAGCAAAGAACGTACATCTCTAAAGAAGCAAGTTGAAGGCGTCACAAGTGAGAATGCTGAGATGAAACTACCATGCAACTGCCTCGAGAAGGAGAAGACTGATCTTGAGAAGGAAGTTGCCAATCTAAAGACCAAGTTGGCGGAGGCCGAGGAAAAGGCTATTATAGCTGAAGGAAAGGCCAATATTGCCCTTGAATATGCTTCTACGTCCAAGACACAACTTATCAAAGCCCAATGGGAGTAGGATGATTTTAGACATCTCTTAATATCTTTCTTTGCTCAAGTCATTTGAACTCGTGACATATCCTGGGTATGGGATTACCCAACAACATTAGTCGATGCATGGGATGAACTTGTCAATGAAGAGAAGTGTAGATTGAAGGTTGAATCTGTTGTTGAAGAGGAGTTGATGAGGACATTTATGAGGGGCGAAGATTCGGAGCATTTAGAAGAGGGATAAGGGTAATAAAGGAGGCTATGAAGGCTACCAAACTCCAAGTCAAGGGTAAAGGTGCCATCGAAGGTGAGTCTAGCTCCTCCTCTATAGTACACGAGCTGGGGAGATGGAGGAATATGATCTCGAACATCTAGGACTCACCACACGTTCACTCCTTTCACCTATAGTTGAAGCTGCAACTCCTGCCGCTCTTGCAGACCAATCAACTGAAGGTATTTCCACATTTTCTCCTCAATTTGCCAAAGCTATTATTGTGTGCCATCGTGTTATGAGGCTTCCGACTGAGAGGCTTGTTGTTTCGCCAGAGCTAATAATCACTACTTTACCTGCTTGAGGTACAAAAATTTCTGAGGTTATCGAGGATCCAAAGGCCGAAGCAAGCAATAAGTCTGCACCTAAAGGTCGAAGCAAGCAATAATTCTGCACTACCTACATACAGTGATGGCCCAAAAGATGGTGAAATGATTGCAACTCTAAAGGATCTCGATGGCAAGGAGGGAAAGGGGGATGATGACGTTCTATGCACTGGAGCATCTGCCGAGACGGAGAATTTAACCCTTGCACAATTGAAAGCTAGGAACATACAACTCTTGAAGATTAAGGCTGAAACTTTGGAAGTGCCCATCTCGATTGAATCCATCCTAATGATTCCTCCCCCTATTGTAAAGGTTTCTGTTAAGCCTTCTAGATCAATCACAGCCTATAAGACTTCCCAGTCCATCGCTGATCTAGAAGATCCCTCGTCTGAGAAAACCAAGAGGAAGAAACACATCCTTACAAAGACTGAGGAGGAGCAACGGAAGCATAAAGAGTCCAAGAAATCTAAAGCTACTCCCAAGTATTAGTGAAACTTTATCTTGATTTTGTACTTTCCACTGGCCTGCTGTGGTTGTTGTGAGTGCGGCCCTCGTGCTTTTGCTCTGTTGTCTTGTACAAAACTTCATTCTTTAAATAAAGCAATGTTCCTACAGTGTCATGTATATGCAAGTTTATTATCATTTCCAATACAATGTACCCATAATCAAAATATTACTAAACTAAGTAATAGACAAGGAAACACATTACAATTAGTTAAGGTCTCAATTCAACACTCCTGCAATCAAAGTATTACTAGACAAAATAAAAACAACAGATCATATTTCCATTATCTAAGGGGTGTTATGCGTATGTATATTCCCTCAATCAGTCTTGAACAGAGTGCTTGACCAGGCATATTCGGGATTGATTAGTAATGACATACCACTGCCCCCAGAGTTAGTGGGGATTTCGATCTTAACTCGCATTCATGCCTCCAATCCTTCTGTAGGGTAAGAGCTGAGTTCTTTGAATACTCGATCTAAGTGCCATTATACTCTCCTGTCGTAAGTCTAAGTTAAAGTTTCAGTTAAGGCGGTCTCAAGTCGTGGTGCACCATTTCTCGCTTACCCTGCTTTTATACTCGCTCTCAGATGGAGAATGTTTGAGTTTGTCATGCGAATGGTCATGTCATTCGCATCGGCATTCCATCTACACTCTAATCCTTAGAGTGGGAATTCTCCGACTCGAGTGTCGATATCGAACTCGAATTCGGTCCTTACTGTGTCCTACGCTTTGGTGGACGGAGTTTGTTCGGCAGGCGGTCGAGTCACACTAGGCCGGGCATTGTCCCTCTGCCTCTAAGCCGAGGGCAGAGGCTGCCTTAAGGGATGATCTGATAACATCCTTGTCATTTATACTCACCCCGTCGAATCACGAGGAAGTGTTTATGCGACGTCTAGGCGTCACATTCTCATTTTGGTCTGCAAAGTTAAAATCACTATATTGAGCGTCACGGACTTGGGTTTGCTCGTTGAAACATGAGCGAATGAATTGTCGTTAAGGGATGAATTATCCCTTTTGCTCAACATATATGACATCCTCACAAATATAAGGCACAAATAAATAAATGTAGTGAATCACAGGGGACACACGATATTTTTAAAGTGGTTTGGCTAAGTCCTAACCTATGTCCACTTTATAATCTCTTGTTTCTATTGACCAAATAGTCTTGGGTCTCATTACATAGTCTGAAAAACAAAAGAGAAAATTACAAGCTCAAGTCAAGCAGCGTTGTAGGTACTAAGTATTCCATGCTCTCAGGAGATAACCGCCATCAATGGTCGTTTGCCTGAAATATCGATTTTCAAGCCTCTGATAAATGACGTACGGTCCTTCCTACTTCGGACCGACGAAAACTGGGTTCGGGAAGACACGCTTTAGTGCTGGGTTCCCAGGCTTCAATGTCCTTGGCCGAACCTTCCAGTTGTAGTATCGGGCAACCTGATGTCTATGCTTTGAGGCACACAAGTCTGCCTCGTCTCACTTCTCATCAATCATGTCCAAAGTCTCAAGGAGAAGAGCTTTGTTTGTCATAGGATCATAATGTGTTTTTCGATGAGAGGGTACTTTAAGCTCTGTCGTATGAGAGCAAAAAAGGAGTATGGCCAGTAGCTGACTTGTAGATTGTTCGGTATACCCATAGGGACAATGGTAATTCATCAACCTACTTGACCTTCGCCTGCTCCAATCGTTTCTTTCAGAATGGACTTGATGATCTTATTCACAGCTTCTACTTGTCCATTCGACTGCATGCGTGCCATAGCGGTGTATCTCTTCTTGATGTGGTATTGCTGACACAAATACCTGGACTCCGCGCTGTCGAATTGAGTCCCATTTTCGGTTATAATGGTTCTGGGGATTCCAAATCGACATGTAATATTCCTGACAATGAAGTTGATCACCCACTTCATCATGATTGTGGTTAGATACTCAGCTTCTGCCCATTTTCTAAAGGAAACCACAACCACGATTGCGTACTTCACTCCACCTTTAGAAATTGGAAGGCTTCCAATAATGTCAATTCCCCGTATGGAAAATGACCATGAGCTCAACATCAAGGTGAGCTGGCCGGACAGAGCTCTTGGAATCCTTGCGAACCTCTGGCATTTGTTGCAGCGTCGCGAATAATCAGTTGCGTCTCTGTTCATGGTAGGCCAGAAGTATCCATACCGCATTATCTTTATTGCCAAATTCTGTCCTCCAGCGTGATCACCATAATCTCCTTCTTGTATTTCCCTCAATACACGCTTGAGTTCCCATGGTCTATGCACTGGAGAAAAGGAACTGAGAATCACATTCTATAAAGAACACCATGTTTCATAACGTATCTCAATGCTTTGAGAACAACGGTACGCTTTTGATTTTTTTTCTGGAAGGATTTCAGGTTGTAAGTTATTCTTTATGGGGGTCATCCTGGACTCTATCTCGAGTCCAGCCTCCATCGCTTGATCAACTTCCATCTGGTCACTGCTTAGAGCATCCAGTGTTTCAATCGAGACCATCTCTGCCTCTTCTAAGTGGTCAGAACTTGCTAGTTTAGCCAGTTTGGCAACCTTCTGGTTTTCTACCCACGGAATATGGTAAATGGTATAGTGCTCCAATCCATCTAATAGTTCCTCGACATATTCTAGATAGGATGCAAGTCGTGGCCCTTTTGTGTACAACTTCTAAGTGCCCGATAATGACTTGGATTCCGAAGGGTTTGCTTCCTCATCCAACGCATCTTCCTCAAGGATGATGAATTCAGCTAAAAATCTGCTAATGCTTCCCCCTCTCCAATGGATTTCCTTGGTGAAAAGTGAGATCGAATTGTTCCAGTTCAACGTTCCATTTAGGCAATCTCCCAGATGCCTCAGGTTGTTGAAGGACCTGCCATAGTGGCTTGTTGGTGTATATCATGATTGGATGAGCCTGGAAGTAATGGTGCAACCTCCTTGAAGCGATCAATATGGTGTAAGAATGCTTCTCTATCTTCAGGTAATTACGTTCTATCGTAGCCAAATTCTTACTCACACAATACACTAGTCTTTGGATCTTATCCTCGTCACGAATGAGTGCTGAACTAATTGCATGCGCTGATACTGCCATGTATACAAATAATTCTTTATGATCTACTAGTTTGGAAAGTATCAGAGGTTTTCCAAATGACTTAGCAAGTTCTGGAAGGCCTCAACGCAATCCTGGGTGCATTTAAAGTTACACTTTCCTCGCTTTATTAAGTCAAAGAATGGTAAGCCCTTGTTTGTGGCCTTGGATGTGAATCTGCTCAATGCTGCAACCTTTCCTACTAAGTTCTGTACATCTTTGATTTTTCGTGCTTCACGAATATTCTTGATTGTTGTAATTTGATCTGGATTCATTTCGATTCTGCAAGAGCTGACAATGAAACCCAAAACTTCCCTGACACAATGCCAAATGAGCATTTCAAAGTGTTGAGTTCCGTTCCCTAATATCGGAGCATATTGAACATTTCTACCAAATCTGAGATGTGATCAACTGACTGCTTCGACTTCACAAGCATGTCATCCACATATACCTCCATGGACTTCCCAATCTGGTTATGAAACATTCGATTCACTGGACATTGGTATGTTGCCCGATGTTCTTCAATCCGAAAGGCATCACTACATAACAGTATAGCCCAAGGTCGGTGATAAAACTCGTATGTTACAAGCCTGGTACATGCATTGGAATTGGTTGTATCCAGAGTACGCATCCATAAACGAAAGAAGCTCATGCCTAGCTGTTGAGTCTACCAACTGATCAATCCTCGAGCGTGGGAAGCTTTCTTTTGGGCAAGCTTTGTTTAAGTCATAGAAATCGATGCACATTCGACATTTCCAATTTGCTTTCTTTACAAGAACATGATTTGATATCTGGTCAGGATATGTCACATCTCGAATAAAACCATTGCTTTTTAGCTTCTCGACTTCTTCTTTTAGAGCCGCTGACCTCTATGGGCTGAGCATATGTCTCCTCTGCTTGAATGGGGCATACTTCGGTTTATATTCAGTAAGTGGCTCATGATCGATGGAGATATCCCACACATTTCAGCATAGGTCCATGAAAATACATCTAGATTGGATTCTAGAAAGTCTCAATTCCCTCATCTGGAAAGAATCTAAATGAGACCCAATTTTTAAGACATTTGTTTGATCGTCATAATCAATTGAAAAATCCACAATTGTCTCCTTAAGTGTCACCCTTCTACATCCCGGTTCCTCGTCCTCTCTGGGATCAATATCTTTAGACCGATAATCAGTCGACTCTGGACGGGATGTTTCCTTTACTTGCTACGCTGACGCATCCCCAGCGGGATAGGAGATGTTATTAGGATCTACATCATCTGCATGGAGGATCGCCTTTCATTCTTCTAAATAGCAAGCTCTCCTCGTCACCTGGTCTCCACAGACCATTCCTACCCCAGCTTCAGTTGGGAACTTTAGCAATAGGCACCAAGCGGCAATGCAGGCTCTAAACTCTTCCAGAGCTGGTCGTCCCAAAAATACATTATAAGAGGAGTCTATGTTCATCACAAGAAACAGGAGAATCTATACCCTCCAACAGTCTCCCTCACCAAGTTCCGCTGGCAA
Organism: Allium sativum; assembly: GCA_030737875.1. Classification (NCBI taxonomy): domain Eukaryota; kingdom Viridiplantae; phylum Streptophyta; class Magnoliopsida; order Asparagales; family Amaryllidaceae; genus Allium; species Allium sativum. Next base: position 674,367,488 of record CM060913.1, on the reverse strand, counting down.
TTCAACTACTCCTACCATTGTAGTCGTCAAACCATTAAAGCCATATATCCACCCAGTGAATGGTTTTAGATCTCTAGCTTCTAACTTCATCTAGTCAAAAGCTTTCTTAAATAGGATAATGATGGAACTCCCGCACTTGACCAGGATCTTCCATACAGTCACTGGCCTAGTTATATCTAATATTACAAAAGGACTATGCTCGGAGTTTCCTCTCCCATGCTTTCTCGATCACGGAAAATAATGTCATCCATCACTGTTTTCTAATGTTTGATTAGTGTAACATCCTCGGGAACACTGCACTCCCCTATATCCAGATGCAATGCGGCATTGACATATTATTCCATGGTTCTGGTACTAAAACCTGCCGGGTGAGGCCCTCTGGCAATGATATTGATGACTATTCCCTTTCCCTTCTGTTGGGTGGTAGTTCTAGGAGCCACCTGTCCCTATTTGGGACCAAGCCTCCTTGGCCCTGTCTCTCGTGGAAACTTTGTACTCATGATCAAGCTTCCCCTCTCCTAGTAGCCTTTCTATAACATCTCTCAAGTGTCGGCATTCATTCATTGAATGGCCATAGGATTCATGAAACAAGAAAAACTTTCCAATTTCTCATTCTTTCTCTATCGAATCTCTAAGAGGAGATTTCTTGTATTGCATCACATTACAAGTACCTAGATAAATGTTCTCCAGGGTATCATTCAATGACATGTGACTTTCCAAGGACAGGAATCAGGGCCATTTCTTGGAATCACCCTTCTGATTCATGTTCCTTTTGTTTCCATTCTTACCCTGGGTAACATTTCATTCATTCTGATTGCCAACATTGACTTAGACATCCCGGAACTATCGCCCGACTAATTTATAACGACGTCGCTTTGGATATCCTCCCCCACAACTTTGTTGGACCTTCTCTTTCGGTTTAAATATAAATGCTCATGTTGTAAACATATATTTGATTTTTCATGAAACAATTCGATGGTCATAGGGGGTTTTCTGACCAGGTATCTCCCGAATCCTGTATTTTGTCTACCCCTTCTATCATCGCAATCAGAACAGTTTTGGGATTGGGGTTGCTACTTCAGTAATAGCCATACGGAAATGGTCCAAATAACCTTTTAATGCTTCTCTAGGGGCTCTTTTAACCACCGAGATATCTGTGACATTCTTAAACTTCTTGGCATGCAGTCGGAATTAATTTAAAAACTTCTCACTTAGATCCTTAAAGTTAGGAACCAATCAAGGAGGAAGTTTGTTAAACCACATCATTGCGACATCCTCAAGGTATATTGGAAAAGCTTTACACATTATAGCCTTAGGAGTCGTTGCAGCATTCAAATACCATGATTAACGCATCAAGTACTGTATGGCTAGGATCTATACCCCAGTCTACATTCGTGTATCCTCGACTCTCATTCATTATTTGATACACCATCAGTGCTACTTCTGCATTGGTCAGTGTATGCTCTAGTTCAGTGCTTTCAGCCCTTCAAGATCGTCATGCACTCGTTTCAGGCAGCATCAGCTGATTTGCTGTTTGGATCGAGTTTCCTTGCCCCCTACGATCCCGACCGGTCACATGACGAGTGGGTTGGAGAAATTCAACTTGAGTGCTTTGCGAAGTGCCTTAGTCCTTAAGAAGAACATGGGATTCATGCATCGGCAATAGCGTAGGTTCTGCCAGACTAGGATCATTAGGACCAAGACCACTTTATGCATCTTCTCGCAAACCCATTGAATCGAATCGGACCTATTGTAGGTTCTCAGGCCTTTCATAAGGTCTCCTCTGACGTGGATGTCGTTCATTATGCTCAGAAGAGGATGAATCTTCATCTACATGGCAATGGGTATGGGACGGTGTTTTCTATCCCCAGAATTCTTCGCATTGCTTGGTGTATTCATATTTTTTTGGATTGCAGCATTGTCCCGTCTCTAAGCTTCTAGGGATACATTGGTCTCTTCCAACACGGAAAGCAGGCATGCGAAATCATCTTGCAGAATAGGTGCAAAAGAAGGGCATTGATAAATGGTTGTAGCAGCTGCCCAAAAAATTCCTTATTCAGGTCAGGTCAAATTCGACTCGGGTACACGCGACCCGGGGTCATTTGAGCCGAGAGTGTTTTTTGTTGTTGTCTCAATTTGTAGCCTGTTTTGTTGCTTAGCTTTGGCTTTAGTTCACTGGAAAGCTTGGTGGTTCCTATCTCTTCTTGGAGCCATAGTAATCAAACTTATTGAAATCACTAAAGATGTCAAAAGTGAAGAAAATACACAGTATTTCTTTGGACTTGGTGATCCGAATAGTACACAAATAATCCCGAATGCTGAGAAATCAATCTTCTTAGTGGATGTTGTTGGATCTGGATTAACCCTAGAGGGGGGTAAATAGGGTTTATTAGATTAATTCAAGATATTAAAAATATCATAGTACAAATTGCAGCAGAGAAAATAAATGCAGAAAATAAATAACACAGATTTTTCCTTGCTTCGGCAAACCCTAACTACAGTTGCATTCCCCAAGTTTTTTTACTAGAAATAATAACAAGCTCTTGCATATAAAAAAATATAAACTCGCAACTCCCTCGCTAATAGCCTATACAGTGTTGTACACTCGCAAGACCTACTGTTGTTATATTCTACATTCAAAACCCTGTGCTGATCTAGAGCCCTAAGACCAGAATTTTCCAAATTACAATCCCGTAACTCGTAGACCCCAGTTATAAATTCTATAACTAGAAAATACTAGTTTTACAGAAAACTAGAAAAACACTGAATCGATTTAAAAAAACAAATTAAAAGAATTCAAAATAAAATAAAATAAAAAACCGTCCCTTCAAATTAAATAATCCAGGTTAACCTAAGTAAGAAGGAGGCAGTCCACTAATTATTGCAATATCACTTTGACAAAAAATGTCAGCCTCATTCTTCTCAATGGCGACCAAGGGTTTTTGAGAAATCCCCAAATCAAATTCGAATTCGAAAAACTTTCTTTGGAAATTTTCTAAACCTAGAATTCTCTCTATGCTCATTTGTTGTTCTTTGTCATTGATTCATCATGCGATCGAAAATCAGTTGTGAGTCATTTCTGATTTTTAATTCGATTTCTCTTTGAATTGTTGCTTTTCATTTCGATGCCTTTGCCGATGATGAAATAGGTGAAATATATAGGATTCAGGAATCATACATGATTTTCTAATTTCATTATATTGGCTTGCTTTGATTTTGTGTGTTGTCCCTTTCTGTTTCCACGATATTGCATGATAAACATGCTTTGATAAATTTAGCTGAGAATCCCTTGTTGGTTTAATTCTGAAAGCAAAATAAATTTGTTCTCCTTTTCCCTTGCGTGATTATTGCCATGATTTGTTGATGCGAAAAGATGATTGAATTCGAATGAAATACTTGCTTAGAATTGTCTTCGATTTCCAGTTAATTTTCTTGACTTTTAAATGTAATTTAAAAAAAAACCTGCTAGAATTGATTCCAAAAAAATGCCGAGTTGCTTGAGTTGATTTCAGGAAACAAAAGACTGCCTTGCCTTAAAATACATACTGTGATTTTCAGGGAAATATTTGTCTAATTTCTTGGCAAATATACTAATGTAATCTTGTCTTGGTTTGAAAGCATATTTGCTAAAAATCCGCGTGATCTTCTTTTGCTTTGCCGTGAATCGTTCTTTGATTTCTGGAAAACGAAACTTGCCAAAATTGTTGTATTGAAATTTGTTGATTTCTTGAATTGTTTCTCGGATTTTGTAGACATTCAAGGCTTTATGCATTGTTTTACTTCCTGTAACAATTCAAGAATTGATTTTTTACTTGTGAATCTTTGAAATTTCAACTTGAAGCAATTTTCTACTTTGTCATTTCATTCCTGAACTTGCATCTTGTAATATCATGTTGCACTATACTTTTCTGAGATGCTTCACCTTTATGAACCATGTATGCAAGAACCATGTTTTGTGTACACACCTATGCACATGTATATGTATGTACAAGCTGCTCCATCTATGTATCTTGCCATGTTGCTTTTGATACTTCCATGAATTTGAAAACTAACCGGCTTACTTTGAACAGCTTTGGCATATAGTAGGCTCGACCAATTTGAAATTAAATTCAGATGCATTAGCTTGAGATATATTTGCACTTGCTTGCTTTGTATACATCATTGTATACATGTTCTGAACATTGAATTGTTTTGTTTTTTGAGTGTTACTTGCTGACCTGTTCTGGCCTTGATGTTTTGACCTGAAATAAATGAATTGTTTTTGTGTCATCTTTGTGTTTCTTTGCATGTCCCATGCAATTGCTCGAGGTTTGAGTTTTACATGCCATCCATTTTCACTTGGAAGTCCACTGTCTTGCTTTTTATTATCTGTTTTGACATGTGTATGAGTTTGAGTTGCACCATTATTTGTCTTGCGCACAGTCCATGTATATGAAAGTTGTCATCTTTGAAAGCTTGTCTTGAGACCATCCATTTCACTTTGCCATGTACGTATCAAATGCAAGTTGTAAGCTTGGTCTTGGTTCTTGTCTAGCTTGCACAAATGCTTGTGTATGCTTGTCTCTACCTTTCCATGATACCTGACCAGATTGTGTTTGTCGAACTTTTTACATTTGTAGCATGCATGTTGCTTAACATCTTGACTGGCTTGGGTATTTTGAGCTCGCACACTTATTCCATTAAAATATTCATGTTGAGTCATTGTTCCTGCTATGTATATACATACTTACATACATATATACATGCATACATACATATGCACAGATGTGTATATATATGTGTGTTTGTGTCTGCATATGTACTGGATTTCTTGGTTCATGCCCATTCACTTATTTGACCATATTGCCCCTGTAGAAAATATATTTGTATATACATACACATGTATGTGAATACATGTATAGTACACGTGTAGAATATATATATATATATATATATGTGTGTGTGTGTGTGTGTGTGAGCACTGCAGAAGATGTCTACCTTGTGGTATTTATAGTGTATCACTGTGAATATAACAAGTTGTCTAGACATAGATGGATGTCCATATAAATAAGATAAATCATGAAATATGATGAAAAACACACCAAAATTCTAAGGAAAATAAGTTTTAAAATAAAATTATGTCTGTTAGAATTAATAAATTATTTTGTTCTAGTTTACTGTGTGTTTACATCTGTGACAGGTAAGCAGAAGATGGGACTGACTGTGAAGATAGACAGAAGACAATGTGAAAATAGAGCGTGAAACAGTGAATGTAAGAATATCTGCGACTGAGAGAAATGTAGTGAGGCAATAATGTATAAACTGAGTGAGTAACTTCATATGAGAGGCTGAGTGATGTAGTGAGGAATAGTGTATACGAATTGAATATGAAATGTATTGTATTACTGTGAGATGTGCAAATAGTGGAGTTATGAAATCTATACTATTCAAAAGTAGAAATAAAGTATTATATTTTAACGAAATACTGTTTGAATATTTAAATTCTTGTGTAGTAGTATTTTAGTTAAATATAGATATTATATTCCGTGTGTGATGTAGTAGAACAATACAATTGTAAACACATAATAATAATAAATATAGGTTTATAATCATCAAATAAAATCATAGAATTGTTAGATACAACAATCTCCCTTTTGATGATAACAAACATATGATAAGATTTTGAATATAATAAATGTGTTTAACAGTGATGTTTGAACTCCACCTGTATGTACCCTCTACAACAGAACTCCCACTAAATATGTGCATGATTAAAAAGAATAAATCAATTAAAATTTCAATATTAAAATATTCAAAGAATATCCACTCATAGATCAAAATCTTAACCCATTCTCTTCCTTTTGTTATCGTCAAAAGGATACAGTAATTAAAATAGTGATGAAACATTGACAAAAATATATGATAAGATATTAAGATTTCACAAAATAGAAAATGGATTGATTGGCTGATTTTTACACACCAAGGAGGATTTCAAATATATTTTCATTTATACCAAATTATTTTCTTTTCATTTTCTTTTTATTTAAGAGCACACTGTCCGCGCATAACCAGATCTTGGATTTTTAAATAAGGTCAGTTGCAGCTTAAACTATAAGTAATCTTTTAACCATGCATGACCAGACCTTGACTTTTTAAACGAGGTTAGAGAAACACTTATGTATATTTTATTTTTATCGTTTTCTTTTAAAAAACTCCTCACTATATAAAGCCAATATGGATGATAGAAATATGGTAGGTACGGAAATGGTTGTGAAATAAAATTTTAAATTAATCATATTATGAAATATGTCCAACTGTACCGGGATCTTTGAAAATTTTCAATTATCTCTACTTCTAAAAAAATATAGTCACATTTCCATCACAAATTTGAAGCTGTAAGTTTAAGATGATTTTAAAAAAAAATAAACACTCCACATTAATATAAAATCATGATGGATGACAGAATGATGATAGACTTAGAAGATGTTCGTGAAATAAGTCCCAATTCAAAGATATTATAAAACTGTTCAATCATCATGAAAATTTAAATAAAATCTCCTCTTGTTATGAAGTATACTATAGTCACAACTCATCAAGATTTCAAAAATCTAATTATAATTTTGATGAGTTCTAAATATAGTTCAATTTTGGTTATTGATTTCAACTTCAGAATAAATAATCAATAAATGATTTTAAATTGAAAAATAAATTACAAGAGGGATTTGAAAGATCTATACAGTTTGAAAATCAGTTTAAAAAATCAAACAGTCGAAAGAGAAAAATATTAGTCACTAATACTGATACCACTTGTTGTCTCAATTGACGAGAATTTAATACCACCCTGGTGGCTAACAAAGGTATCTCAGACAACAATATTAAATAATCAAGCCTAAGCAAAAAATATTACAATCCAGTTACTTTTGTCATAACAGCAAGACAAATTGAGAATAAGTTTCACAAAAAAGTTTTCAAAAAATTTACAACAAGTCCAAAAAGACAAATCATTATCCAATTCGGACCATTTAATCAGAGCAGCAGAAACAATTTCAGATCATAGATACAAAAGAATTTTTCAGAATTATTTTGAATAAGCACAAGAAATGATTCATGATCCAAGTTTAAAGAGACAGTTTATTTGAAATCACTCGAGTAGATGTGTAAATTTCAGGATTCAAAGAATCGATAACACAAAATTATTAATTTCAAATCCAAGAAGTGTGTGAGATTCAAAATACCAAAAACTTCAAATGATATAAAATAACCAAATATCTAAGTCAGATGATCATGAATAACAAAGAATTTCAAGATTCAACATAATGAATTCAAGACAAATGATTTTCAATTCAGAAATATTCAAACCAATCCAAAAACCAATGAAATTATTACAACTGAAAAATAGTAATGTGATGTAATGAATATAATTTTTCAAGCTTTTCCAATATGAATTAGAAGAAACTCGAAATGGCTGAGATGTGTGAAAGTTCATTAATTCTTTAGATTTTCGAATGAGTTAGAATTCAAATGAACAGTGTTCAAGATATGATAAGAATGCTTCAACACTGTTAGGAATTCAGAAATTAGAAAACAAAAATAAACTTCAAAATAATTGCAGAAATTTACAATTTCGAATTCAAGATCTGGAAATTATTAAAACATGAGAGTTCTATACAAATGAAGAAAATTTCCAGAAAATCATGAATTCTGCAATTTGAAATTAAGAAAGCTCAAGAGGGAACAATATATATGGCAGTGTCATATCAAATCATAATAATCAAATAGAAAATAAATAGAAGGGGTAAAGGGAGGAATAAACAATAAAGAATAAAACAGAGAATATTAACAAAGACGAGTTTAGGGATCATACCAGATTTATAGTAAACGTTGTGGATCTCCAACTCAGCAATCTTGATAAGGAACTTTGAATGATACAGAAATATGGAACAACTTGAATTCAATACTCATTTGCAAAGCAATTCCTCAGCCTCCTCCGGCACTTAAAGGTTTAGAGGATCGAGTAGTCTAACAAAATTTGTAAAACCACTCTCAATTGTATTCTTATGTTTTGGTACCCAAACCTGTTCGCATAACAATCTATCAAAACTTACCAAAGTTCCTATAGGGACCCAAATCTGTTTAAATTTAACCGAATTTGTTTAGTTTCCCATTGGGATCCAAGATTTTTTAAATGACTTGTTACCGAACAAATTCTCATTTCGTTTATGATTAAAAAATCCATTGAAATTACTAAAGTTTAGATTTTCAAAACAATCTTTTCCAAAACAATCTGAAGGATTTTTAAAACCATTTGGATTCAGCTTTTCAAAGCCATCAAATTTTCCATAACTAGGACCATTTTTATTTCCTGAAGGAAATTGATTTTTCAACAACATATATATTCAAAGATTTTTCTCCATTAGAAAATTTGTCTAGAGTTGATTCAAGTCGTTGAATATTAGATTTAAGATCAGAATTTTCTTTCATCATACTTGAGCAATGATTAATGTTGATCTTTCCCCTTTCAGCATCATTTTGTTTCTAATGCAAAATTTTGTTTTCAAGCAATTTGATTTTGGTCTTAGACTTAAAGATCTCAGATTCAAATTGAATTTGTTTTTCAAATTGATGTTTTTCAATTTCCTTGAAATTTTCAATTTCTCTTTCAAGATCAGTCATGATTGATTCGGATTTATGTAAATTTTATTTTCAAAAAGTTTATGTTTGGAAATAAGATTATCCTACTCCTTTTGCAAAGCAACATTATTATAAATTAGCTCATCCTCATTTTGTTTTAAAACCATAATTTCTTTCTCAAGTGTCTGAAGATTTTTATTGAGATGAGCTAAATCATTTTTCAAATTGAAACAATTCTTGTAATCAGAGTTTTCATGTTTTAATTCCAACATATTATTTTTGTAAATCAATTCATGATTTTCAAACTTCACAAGTTTGTTTTTCCGTTGGAGTTTATTAACAAATTTAGTTAAATCAACACACATATAAACTAAATCTTCATAAAAGAAATTTTCTGTCTAATCGTCCCTTGAGTCACCATCGTTTGATCCATCTGAAATTTTATCTGTACAACTTGTCATCTGAAATTTTATCTGTACAACTTGTTAAGCAGAGATATGAATCTGAGTTGGCCTTCTAAAGTTTTGAGCACTTTTCGTCTTTTCCATACAACACATCGGGATTTTTCCAGATATCCTGCGTAATTAAACAATGAAAGATAAATTTTAATTGATCATTACTAACATAATGAATAAATAATTTGCATAACATGAGCATTAAAAAACTTATTCCTCTTATCTAGCATATCTCTCATATGTTCAATAAAATTCCAATATTGAAAATTAACATGTTTAAATAGAATTCGATTTTCGTTTTCCAAATTAAAAAATATGTCCCATTAAAAATAATTGGAATATCATTGGACTAACTCTCGCTATACTGACAACTAGGGAACACCATTACTCTAGAGTTAATGAAAAAACCATGCTCTGATACCACATGTTGGATTTAGATTAACCCTAGAGGGGGGTGAATAGGGTTTATTGGATTAATTTGAGATATTAAAAATATCACAGTACAGGTAACAACAGATAAAATAAATGCAAAAATAAATAACATAGATTTTACCAAACTTCGGTAAACCCTGCTACTGCTGCATTCTCCAAGGTTTTTTTACTAGAATTAAAAAAATCTCCCGCATACAAAAACCTATAAATTTGTGATCCCTCGCTGACCTCCAACACAGTCTTGTACACTCGCAAAACCTGTTGTTGTTCAATTCTACGCTCAAAACCCTATGCTGATCTAGACCCCTAAGATCAGAATTTCCCAAATTACAATCCCATAACTCGTAGACCTCAATTATAAATCATATAACTGGAAAATCCTAGTTTTACAGAAAAAACATTATATCGATTTACAAAACAAAATAAAGTAAAAACCTTCCCTTTAAATTAAATAAACTAGGTTAACCCAAAATAAGAAGGAGGACGGTCCACTTATTATTGCAATGTCACTTTGACAAAAATTGTTAGCCTTATTCTTCTCAATAACGACCAAGGCTTTTTGACAAATCCCCAAATCAAATTTGACTTCGAAATAGCTTGCTTTGGAAATACCCTGAAGCTCGAATTCTCTCTGTAATCGTATGTTCTTCTTTGTCGATTGATTTTTCATGCAATCGAAAATCAATTGTGAGTAAATTCTAATTTTTAATTTGATTGCTCTTTGAATTATTTCTTTTCTTTTCATTTCCCTTACCGATGATGAAATATGTGAAATATATAGGATTTAGGAATCCTAAATCATTCTCTGATTTCATTAAATTGGCTTGCTTTGATTTTGCGTGTTGTCCCTTTCTATTTCCACGATGTTGCATGATTAACATGCTTTGATAAATTTGGTCGAAATTCCCTTGTTGGTTTAATTCTAGAAACAAAATAATTTTTTTCTACTTGGCCCTTGCGTGATTGTTGCCATGATTTATTACAGTGAAAAGATGATCGAATTCGAATGAAATACTTGTCCAAAATTGTCTTCGATTTTCAATTAATTTGTTTGACTTTGAAATGGAATTTAAAACAACCTTCTATAATTGATTCCAAAAATATGCCGAGTTGCTTGAGTTGATTTCGGGAAACAAAGGAATGATTTGTTGCTTTAAAAAACGGACTGTGATTTTCAGGAAAATATTTGTCTGATTTCTTGCCAAATGTACTGATGTAATCTTATCTAGGTTTGAAAGCATATTTTCTAAAAATCTGTCTAATCTTTGCTTTGTCGTGAATCATTCTTTGATTTCTGGAAAATAAAACTTGCCAAAATTGTTGAATTGAAATTTTCTGATTTCTTGAATTGTTTCTTAGATTTTGTGGACATTCAAGGCTTCGTGCATTGTTTTCCTTCCTGTAACAATTTTAGCATTGAATTTTTACTTGTGTGTGTTTGAAATTTAACCTTGATGCAATTTGCCACTTTGCCACTTCATTCTTGAACTTGCATCTTGAAATATCATGTTGAACTTGACTTTTTTGAGATGCTTCACCTTTATGAACCGTGTATGCAAGAACCATGTTTTGTGTACACACCTATACACATGTATATGTATGCACATGCTTCTCCATCTATGTATCTTTCCATATTGCTTTTGATACTTCCATGAATTTGAAAAGTAGCCGACTTGCTTTGAACAGTTTTGGCATGTAGAAGGCTTGACCAATTTGAAATTAAATTCACATGCGTTAGCTCGAGATATATTTGCACTTTCTTGCTTTGTATACATTATTGTATACATGTTCTGAACATTGAATTGTTTTATTTCTTGAGTTTTACTTGCTGACCTGTTTTGGCCTTGTTGTTTTGGCCTGAAACAAATGAATTGTTTTTGTGTCACTTGTGTATTCCTGTGCATGTCCCATGCAACTGCTCGAGTTTTGAGTTTTACATGCCATCCATTTTCACTTGGAAGTCCACTATCTTGCTTTTATTAGTTGTTTTGACATGTGCATGAGTTTGAGCTGCACCATAATTTTTTGCTTGCACAAATGCTTGTGTATGCTTGTCTCTACCTTTCCATGATACCATATCAAATTGTGTTTGTCGAACTGTTTTCATTTGTGCCATGCATGCCGCTGAACATCTTGACTAGCTTGAGTATTTTGAGCTCGCACACTTGTTCCATTAAAATATTCATGCTGAGCCATTTTTCCTGCAATGTACATACATACACATACATACATATATATATGCATAGATGTGTGTATATATATGTGTGTGTGTTTGTGTCTGCATTTGTACTGGATTTCTTGATTCGTGCCCCTTCACTTATTTGACCATATTGCCCCAGCACAAAATATATGTGTATACATGTATAGTTCACATGTAGAATATATATATATATATGTATGTGTATGTGTGTATGTATGTGTGTGTGATAGCACTACAGACGATGTCCACCGTGTGGTATTTACAATGTATCACTATGAATATCACAAGCTGTCTAGACATAGATGGATGTCCATATAAATCAGATCAAGTCATGAAATATGATGAGAGACACACCAAAATTATGAGGAAAATAAAATTAAAAATAAAATTATATCTGCTTGAATTAAAAAAATTATTTTGTTGTAGTTTACTGTGTGTTTACATCTGTAACGGGTAAGCGGAAGGCTGGACTGACTGTGAAGATAGACAGAAGACAATGTGAAGATAGAGTGTAATTCAGTGAATGTAAGATGTAACTGGGTGACTAAGAGAAATGTAGTGAGGCAACAATGTATAAACTGAGTGATTGACTGTATATGAGAGGCTGAGTGTTGTAGTGAGAAACAGTGTATATGAAATTGAATATGAAATGAAATGTATTGTTTATAGTAAGATGTGCAAATAGTGGAGTTATGAAATATGTACAATTCAAATGTAGAAATAAAATATTATATTTTAACAAAATACTGTTTGAATATTTAAATTTTTGTGCAGTAGTATTTTATTTGAATATAAATATTGTATTCTATGTGTGATGTAGTTGAACACTACAATTGTAAACACATTTATAATAATAAATATATGTTTGTTATAATCAAATAAAAATCATAGAATTGTTAGATACAACAGAAGCACCAAAATGTTATACCAAAAAATGACATTAACATCCAATAGACTAGATTTTAAAGAGAATAATGAACAAATATAGACTAAAAACAAGAAAAAGTAAACACACGAGATTTATAGTGGTTCGGCACTAACAAGCCTACGTCCACTTTATAATTGTTATATTCAGAAAAAAATATTGATTACAGCACTTTGAACCTCTCAACAACCGAATTACATTCAATTACTTCTCCTTAATATTGAAATTCACTCAAGAATTGTTGAACATCATACATGTCAAATGGTAATGGCGGTGGAAGTATGTGGATTCAAAGATTCAAATAGGAAAAAGATCCTTTTGCACTGGCCAGGTCGGGAATTTATAAGGGACCGATACGATGGTGAAGGCGGGAACAGTTGTGGTGTGGTGGAAATGGTCATGGATTTGTAGAACGTTAGTAGTGTTGAGTTTGTGGAGTTCATTTATAGAAGTTTGTGGCCACGTTGCGGTCGACCCGTTAAAGGAGGAAATAATGGAGTTAGTGGGAAGTTACTCCAGGAAACTTAGAAATCGGGGGTTGAGTCGAGTCGAGCCCGTTCGACCCGGAACCCTTTATTTTCTGTTTGACTCGTAGTCTTTATTACCCATTCAACCTGACCACTTGCTCTTGGAATGATACCATCTTTAGTATATAGTGGACGTTATCATAGCCACTCAAACATTGGACGGACTTGTTACAAGGTAGGCTAATAATAATAATTTCTTGTTATGATTTAGATCTAAAATATAGTTGTTACTACCAAATTCGACATTGGAACAAGACATCGGTGAAGGGGTATTAGACCGCAACTAGCTCAAGATGGTTATCCGAAAGAATGGAGCCAACATCAGGCTAAAGCCGAAAGAATAAGGAAGGCAAATCACTTGAAGCCGGAAGTAGATAGGAAAGAAAGGACAAAATCTTGCAAACCGCAACCAAAGTCATGGAAAAAAGCACCGAGCCAAGCAAAGAATGGCGAAAGGTCTATCGGCATTAATTTACATAGTGTCGATAAAGAAGGAGTTGAAGACATTAAAGGCATGAGAACCTGAAACACCAGTAAAATATCTTAGAAGTTAGTTATTAAAATTCAAAGCTTATCGGCCACCGAGAAACAACTTCAAAAGTCATCAAGAGATGTACCGAAAGCTCACTGTCGAAAGACCGAAACAAACCCGGGGATTCACCGAAAGCAAACCAAAGCTTCTTAGAATAAGGGTTATCCACACTAACTCGCTTAGTGTCAATAACCGAAAGGGGTGACGGATCCCGAAACATGGAAAGTTGAAGCATAAAAGCAAATACTATAAAGACTTAAAGACAAAGCTTATTACTGAAAGACGAGAGCCGTTCCCAAAGTTATCTATACCAACGGGCTTGGTATCAATACGAAAGGTAGGGACAACATCAAAGAGAAGCTCCAAATACCCAAACCAGCTACCCGAGAGCTAAGAGCGAACACCAAAAGCTTTTTGTATCTATTAGTAGTTTTAAAAGAGTATCTGAAACAAAGGCAACCTGATCCAAAAGATGAAAAGCAGCCGACACATAGCTGCCACACCCGAAAGAGGCTACTGTTAGACCAATTATGAAAGGGTCTTGATTTATATATAAATAAGACCCTAGGGGTCAGATTTCAGGAGAACTTTTTCTCATTATCCAATCTTTTACTCATTTCTTATAGAGTAAACCCTAATTTCTAAATCAACTTGGGGATTTCCTTAGTAAACACTTATATACTCAAATTGATGAGCAATAAAGAGTGGATCGACAGTTAGTATAATTTCCATAGTTTATCTAACTATTTCTTTCATATATTACCTTATGCTTTCTCTACGACAAAGATCTTCTACACAAGCCATGGTCTTTCTCCAAAATTACCAAAATACCCTTCCACAAACCGTTGAGCTTCCTAACTTGTGTTGTGCTTAGGGAACCCTTACCCCCAATATAGTTGTTGGTTGTTGAGTTTCGTAAGCTTGATGCTCACCCCTTAAGGGAAGAGTAACAAATCTTCGGGCTTAAAACCTTGATACCTAGAATATGGCGAACTAACTCATGCTTATGGGAACTAAATAATCCCTTACTTACCTTGGGTCCACTTCCTTAGACCTATCTCCGGTGTTGACGAAAAATATCGTTAACATTTTGGTGCTAGAAGGAGGGCTTGAATCTCCGATCTTGTGGTTAACAGCCACATTTCTAACTGTGTTGTTCCATCTCGGATGGACCAAAGCTTTGAAGAAGCAAGAATATTGGGTAAAGAATCCCAATAAGAGTCCTTCGGATCTCAAATGGCTATGTTAGATATTTCTGACCTGAAAGTGATGGAAGAACAAAGGCTTAGACTTGAAGTCCTACGAATTTAAAGCGGATAAAAGGAAGTAGAACCTTACAAACCGTACCATTGAAGCGTTAACCCTTTTCAGATAGGTCTAACCCCTATATTTGCCACGAATGGCTCCACCTCAAAAGAATAGAACTCATTCACTCACCTGAGAAAGGCCATTGATGCACAAGATGAAGGAATTATATTTAAGCAAAGGACGTTGGAGAAACCCAAACAGGTTACATCAAAACAATTTAAGAAGGTTGCACCTCAATCTCACAGCCCAACAAAAGGATTAAGTTTCACAAACTAAAGGGGATTTTTGAGTCAAGATTGCCAAGCAAATGCAAACTTACAACATCCATTGGGAATATCTACTTCCTAACAAAACAAATATTCAACTGTTGTTCATCACAAAAAAAGAAGCCTAAAAATGAAGTCAAATCGGGAGGACCCTATTACTACTATCATATGATAAACGAGCATGAAACCAATCATTTCCGAGTCTTAGTGGGAATGATCATCGATTTATTCAGACCATTGAAACTATACAGATATACAAAGAAAACATAGTTAACTGTAACACAGATTCTTTAAGGAAAGAGTGCCTACATAATAAAGGGTATGGAAACCCTCCTGAAACATTTGAATAGCCCGGAAGGGGTCAAGTGAATAAATGGTAAAAAAAACTTGTCACCACGAAGATGTCCAGGGCAAGGCACCCCTTGAAGAGGCGTGTAAGCCTTTCTCTGCACTCAAATCAGAAAGGGCCAGGTTAAAGCATCAAAAGCGTAAGCCTCCGATCCACGCCAGAAATGGTTGAGACAGAACATCTAATTAGCACGCCATGCCTCTGCTTGTAGAAGAGTACGCCTTGCCTCTGCTAAGAAATAAGCATATCCTACCTCTGCTTATGTCCCTCGTTACCTGTAAAAAGGAATGAAAACCCTTATCCGTGTGTACGATGACTAGGTTAAGGCACCAAGGAGTGTAAGCCTTTATCATCGCCTATGGAAGCCAGGATAGAGCATCAAAAGAGTAAGCTTTAAAATCGCATCTACAATGGCCCAGTGTAAGCATCTAAGCCCTTATCACTACCTACAATGGCCAGGGTAAGGTGCCTCCTGGAAGGAGGTCGGGTAAGTCATTGGACCCTGCTTGAGAATAAGCTAGCCAAGCGCATCAGATGCACAAGCCCAGAGAGTGGCCAATAAAGCACGTACATCCTCTGCTTTGACAATCCCAAGCCTAGATAGTATCTAACAAAGCACGTACACGCACTGCTTTGCAAAAATAGATCGGAAAAGGGCATCACTTCTGTTAATACCATATGTGGATATCTAGTATCTTATCCAATACCCGAATCTGGGTTGGTTCGGGACTTCTATTAATATCCAGAAATGAGCTTCTGGTCTGCCAACAAATCCCAAAATAAGAGCTCTGGTAATTCTATCCCAAAAAGGAGGTTCTAGATTTCTAAGTCAACACCCTAATCTAGGTCACAAGATTCTAATTATTATCCTTAAGAAAGGGTCTAGTATCAATACTCAAGACGAAGATTCAATTCTACTACCTTAAAGCTTTCAAGTGAAGATAATGATCTTCCATATTGCACAGGGAGGTTTTCTTAACCTATGTGTACGATTTTCTTGCGCATTATTCAAATGAAATATATCATACAAATAATAATAATATTTTCATTACAAAGAGAGCATAACAAGGGCTATGTTCTCCTTGACTCTTCACACAAGGGAATTACTTGGGAATTAATATTGGACAGGATGGTTATTTTCGAAACATAACACAAGAGTAAACACATTGCTCTACCTTACATCTACTCGTTATGAGAATATAATGCACATGTTGTTTCACATCATAGGTTAGTTATCATACATACCCTAAAAGGTTAGACACTAAACAGTGTAGTTAAGTTTGTGCAGAGTAGTGCAATAAGATTCCAGGGAGAACATATTCTCAACAAAAGTAAAAAAATAGATGTCAAGTGACACCTACATAACCATATTTACAAGATTATCTAATAAGTCACCACATGAAAATTGTTTCTATGTTAAGTGTTTTTACATTTATGAATCATTCTACCATCATATTACAACTACAAAATAGTTTGGTTTCGTAATAACTAGGCCCTTTAATTTGAGTCAGGATTCTTTAGAGCATATTCCAAGGACTTGTAGCTTGCTTTAGCACCCTATAACTCAACTTGTAACTCATCGATTTGTTGAAGTAGCCTACTTATCTCTTCATTTGCATTAGTAGAAGAGCTAGCCTTTAGTTGTGTTTCCAACTTAAGAATAATTTCATCTTCCTCTTTTAACCGGCCTCCCAAGGTGGATATTTGTTCACCCTGATTCCTAATTGCTATATTTTGAAGATATTACATCTTCTCCTATCTCGAAGAGGGAGAATCTTTAAAGGTACTCTTTGGCTTACCGTTACTAATGAGTCTTCTTCAAGTTGAGTAGGTGAAATTTTAAGTTGACTTCCCTATTCACATGAAATATCAAACACAGTCATTTATGAATTCTCCCTCCGAAAGATAATATCAATCAATCATAACCCTTGTAAAAAAAGGGTTTCTCTACAACGGTATACATACATCAAGAGTTACAACAATAATCCCATCAGTTAAAATTTACATCTTGCATATATTAAAACAAACAAACTAGAATTCTGAATTTCTTTTGGAATGGCTTCCCATTCGTTACTAGACAACCTAAGGGAAGTCCATATTTCACGCAGATATGGCGAAGGTTACATATGATATGATCTCTTTCAAATTCTGTTGTGGCCTGATAAATAGCTTGGGACGAACCCCAATTCATCAGGTTAGAACGTGAACATATAACATCTCTTGAGAATACGTCCTCATTTTTTGTAGAATTGTGTCATATCACAAAATGAAACAAAAAGATTCACAATAAGAAAAACTATTCTAGTAAAAGCAAGGCTGAGTTACGCCCTGTTCTCGGTTATTATCTAACTCTTTATCATATTGGTGAAATGTCGTTCTCTGTTACCTATAGGTTATTACACGAAACCTACAATCCAGAAATGACAGAGTAAGGACAATACAATAACCATACCTGAGCAGCAGGGGCTTCAGGGAGCACAGGACACACTACTTCTTTCTGCCTTTGGCTTATGGAACCACCATCTTTTGTGGTAATCTCAACCAAATCCGGGTCAGAAGGAACATTTGAGGAATCTGAAGCTTGTTTTGTAGAAATGTGAACATTCCTTCGGAAGGAGGAGGAAAGATGTTTCCTTTATTCAAGTCCTCAAGGAGCTCCTTACCTTTAGGGTTTCATCACGATCATCATCCCAGTCATAATCTGAACCTGTGGATTCGTCTTCCTCCAAACCTGAGTCGAGATCATCCATAAGATCCTCAATATATAAAAGACCTTCAAGCGTGGTCTTGTCCTTCTGCGGGACTTGAACACTTCGCTTGGCTAACTCAATCCTTTCCATTATTCAACCTCGGATGGAGGGATGTACAGAAGGAAATTTGATTTCGAGAAATTTCTCGAAATTATTGAAGAATGCTAGGAAAAAGGCATCTTCGTAATACTCCAGTGCAATCTTTGGGAAATGCACTTTCAGGATCTCAAAGATCCTATTCTCAGTTTCATGAATTATGTGTCTTGAAGCAGATAACACATTCTGAACTTGGGAAAGCTGATCAACCTTCTCTTTCAGCCTTTTTGTATGACTAGCCACCATCCTGGTCTTCTCATCTTCAACCTCTTTCTTAAACAATTAGAGCGCTAGCATTTGGTCATTCAAAATGAACTTCGCTTTCTTCTCATCCTTCAACTTCGACCTAAGGTTTTCAAGAGACAGCTTCAGTTCTGCACATTCTTTCTTGCGCCCCTCTGTCAAAGATTTGATTTTATGAGTTAACGCATCTTTCTCCTCCTTAAGTGACGAAGCTTCCGGGAAAAGGGGAGTAAGCATCTCTATAAGAGAGAACCATCTCTTGGAAATCTAGAAAGAAAATATAAATCAGAACCCGCATGGAGGTAAAAATAAAGCAAGGTAAGGTCATACCAGTAATTGCTGCTCAATAAGTGATTGTGAAATGCGGCTTAAATCTAAAGATGAAGGCGAAAGCAAAAAGGGCGACTTCACCTAAAGAAAGGGCAAGCCTTATGATTTCAACAAAACTTGGAATTGTTGGAGGAGGTATAGAACCCGAGTGAAGAACCCACCATTAGCTCGTTTTCTATCAAATTTAAAGATCCAGGAGCGTCGTTACATAGATTTGATAAAGAAAGTCACTAACCGAAGTCACAGTTTGAATAAATGTGAAGCTTGGGATCTCACCAACAGGAGTAATAGCAGAAAAAGGAGTGTGAAACTCACTAGGATCAACAATATCAGCTTTGTGAAAAACAGAAGGGTTAAGGTCTCATCTTTGTGTCGCTTGGAAACCAGTTCCTCGGCAATGGCAATAAGCTTCTTTTAGCTGCAATGTCAGATTGAGATAGGGTTTCCAAGGTGGATCCCCCTTCAAGAGTTTGAGAAGTAAATTAAAGCAACCATGCAGTAAGACGCGATTAATATGGATAAGATTTTAGAATCATATTAAAAGGCAGTCATTACCTAAATATTTAGGTGATAAAGAAGAAAGTTGATGAACACATCATAATCCGGAAATGGTCGCGTAGATCCTGTGAAATGTAAAGGAGGTCTCCCTAAAATCATTTGCCCTGAAGGAAAGAAACCATACTTATGAAAATTGATCAAAGTCAGCAGGAAGGATCCCTGTACCAACTTCTCGGAAACTTTGAATATGTTGCTAACAGCTTGAATCTTCTCATCGCTCAAGTTTTTTCTTGTGGGAACAGGGACTGAAATAGAATAAAAAGTTAAATGTTTAAGAAAGAGAACAACAGGTATTAAGAAATACAATTTACTTGGGATAGTAAAAGTGCATGTAATACGCGGAGGACATATAATGTAGAAGAATTGTGTATCCCAATCTGTGATCTGAATGAGATTATCACTGAGTAGATTCTTGGAAAGGTTGGCATGAAAAAGAGGAATATCAGCCCTCTCGACTACAGCAATTGTAGAAAATAATGCAGGAGGAGACAACTAAGAGAGGGATGTCCTGACCCCAATGCTAGAAATTCGAGGCATAAAAGGAAAATATATGTGTTTGGGGTCAGTTATACAGGAGCCAGCTTCAGATATTGCAAGAACTCCACAATAAAATCTGTAAATGGGAAAAAGCCACCATGCTAGATACGAATGGCGAAACATGCAAAGAATCTCTCAGAGGGACTCTGGATAGTATCTTTCCCAGAGCCGGGAATCATATCAACTCCGGTCATTCCATAGCTATCAAGAATGGTTCTTACTTCGTCTTGAGTCTAAATAAGTGAATGCTGTGAAAAGCTTTCCATCTGAAGATCTCAAAGAAGGTTACTTGGTTTCAGATTTCTGATGTTTTGCTTTTCAGATGTAATATTACTAGGTGATATTATTCCACAAAATATGTGTAAGCATTAATTTTGCAAGACTAACATCATTATATAAACTCTTTAACACAAATTTACAATATCCCCTTAAAAGAGTTAGAAGCATGTGATAAGTTATTGGATTTGGAACCTTGCCACAGATCAGATATGGCTATACATCATGATGACATATCCAAAGTATTTTTCAAAATTTAGTTTCGGTCATATCAGTTGTCGCAGAATCAATAACTGAGCTAATACCCCCAAGATCAAAAGTGGGGTGCCCGTAGAACGAACGTTAACATATGCATATATTTGGGTTTTTATTAATCTTCAAACACAAAAAGGATATAACTACCAACATTGACCGCATCCCGTTTAAATAACACCTAATTCCGAGCCACGAACAGACATTAGTTTGGTGATTGTGAAACCGAAACCGAAAGGGGTCAGTAATGTTAATATTAAGTCCACTAGCACCAAAGGAAATTTTAATTGTATCCTCATGAACTTTTATACATATATTCTTTGCATTTTAGACCCCAGAAAATATAATCAGGGTGTATGTGTTATTTTCACACAATCCACTATTGTTGATTATCACGGCTGCTCTCTATAAATTAAACCATTATAATAAAGATTAAGAAACTATGAGTCCAAATTGAAATCAGTGGTTAAGAAGAATAGATGCCTTCTTAGAGTAATTAAACTAAAAGCCATCAAAATACTTACAAAAAAATAGTTGAAATTGGGATCTTGAAAAGTATCCAAAGAGCAGTGATTTTGTGTTAAATAACTATTTACAAGTTATGAATTGAGGAAGAAGAAAAGGGATCTTATATATATCCAAAAGCGCTTTTTCAATTACAACTGCACAAACAAACATTGATCAATAGTATAGGTTCAATCAAGAATACCAAAAGGCGGGAAATGAAAGTACAAGAAGAAAAGTCAAACTCTGACTTGGAAAGTCGAAAATACCCCTTCATAAGAAGGGAAAATGTTACTACCAAATTCAACAATGAAATAGGCCATCGGTGAAGGGGTATCGGACCGTAACTAGCTCAATATGATGATCCAAAAGAATGAAGCCGACATCAGGCTAAAGCCGACATCAGGCTAAAGCCGAAAGCATAAGGAAGGCAAATCACTAAAAGACGGAAGTAGATAGGAAAGAAAGGACAAAATCTTACAATCCGAAACCAAAGTCATGGCTAAAAGCACCAAGCCAAGAATGGCGAAAGGGCTATCGGAATTAATCTATTTAGTGTTAATATAGAAGGAGGTAAAGACATTAAAGGCATGAGAAGCAGAAACACCAACAAAATATCCTGGAAGTTAGCTATTGTAATTCAAAGCTTATCGTTCACCGAGAGACAACTTCAGAAGTAATCAAAAAACGTACCAAATGCTCACTATCGGATGAACGAAACAAACCCCGGGGGTTCATTGGAAGAAAACCAAATCTTCTAAGAAAAGGTGGCTATCCACACTAACTCGCTTAGTGTCGATAACCAAAAGGGGTGGCGGATATCGAAACATCGAAAGTCGAAGACGAAAGCAAATACTATAAAGACTTAAAGACAAAACCGGAAGCTTATTACCGAACGCCGAGAGTCGTTCCCAAATCTATCTATACCAACGGGCTTGGTATCGATACGAAAGTAGAGGAAGCATCAAAGAGAATCTCCAAAGACCAAGAACAACTGTCCAAGAGCTAAGACCGACACACCAAAAGCTTTGTTGTGTCTATTAACAATGCCAAAAGAGTAGCTTAAACCAAGGCAATTGGAACCGAAAGATGAAAATAGGTCGACACATAGCTTCCGCACCCGAAAGAGGCTACAGCTGGACCAATGACAAATGGTGTCCCGATTTGTCTATAATAAGGACCCAAGGGTCACAGTTTAGGACACATTTTAGGAGAACTTTTTCTCATTCCCCAATCTTGTACTCATTTCATACAAAGTAAACCCTAATTTCTAAATCAATTTGGGGATTTCCTTTGTAAACACTTATGTACTCAAATCGATGAGCAATAAAGAGTGGATCGACACTTAGAATAATTTCCCCAATTTATCTAACTATTTGTTTCATATATTACCTTATGCTTTCTCCATGACAAAGATCTTCTACACAAGCCATGGTCTTTCTCTAAGATTACCAAAATACCCTTCCACAAGCCGTTGAGCTTCCTAACTTGTGTTGTGCTTAGGGAACCCTTATCCCAAGGTAGCTGTTGGTTGTTGAGTTTCGCAAGCTTGATGCTTACGCCATGAGGAAGGAGTAACTAATCTTTGGGCTCAAAACCTTGATACCTAGGATACGGCGAACTAACTCATGCTTGTGGGAACTAAATAATCCCTTACTTCCCTTAGGTTCACATCCTTAAACCTATCTTCGATGTTGACAAAAAATATCATTAACAATAACTTACTTAATTTTGATAACAATTAATCTTCTTATTAGATTCAAAATTCCATTCGTTCGAGAAATTCTAATACTTAAATCAATTAGTTAACTCAAATTATTTGAATTTCCCTTGTCTAATTCCTTAAACCAATATTAATTATTTAAAATTAATTAAATATTCATTTGTTAAAACTCTGGGTTATTACACAAAACAACTATTTTTTAATTTAATGGAAGAATGGACACAAAATGCCCAACAACAAAAAAATGGCTCGACTTAGGTGAAGATGTGCTCGGATCAGGGAGTGATGGGTCACATCTAGTCAAGGGGAAA
Organism: Allium sativum; assembly: GCA_030737875.1. Taxonomy (NCBI): domain Eukaryota; kingdom Viridiplantae; phylum Streptophyta; class Magnoliopsida; order Asparagales; family Amaryllidaceae; genus Allium; species Allium sativum. The sequence goes on along the minus strand of CM060913.1, from coordinate 674,344,304 downwards.
GGAACAAGAAATCTTTGGCAACCGGTGACATTGAAGAGGCGGGCAAGGGTTGTGGAGCGTCAACTACAAACGGTTTAATGTAGGGAGGTGTCGTTAGGACATAGAGTCGTGAAGGTTGCACCTGTGACTAAGGTGAAGTGGAGAAATTATGGGCGGAAGTCGAAGCAAGGTGGTCGCAAGGGTGGGTTTGGGTGGGCGGAGATGAACTCTAGTCGCCTGGTGTGACCAAGGTGGTCATGTGTCGTAGGGAAGGATGAGACTGGATTAGCTATGGCTACCGAATCGTCGTAGATGGATGAGAAATTAAGTGGTGGAAGAGCAGGGTTGTGCAGGCTTCGATTTTTTTTATATAAATAAAAAAGGGTTTCAAACTTTTTGAGAAGAAAAGCATAGGAGTGTCCATAAGGGCACACCCAATGCAGGGTTGGGTGGGAGCTAACTGACCCCTAACATAGGGTTTGTTGGTTGCCTGAGGATGCTTTAGCAACCCCTTGGGTTGCCAAAGCAATTGAATTGTTGTTTTCCAACCGGGGCTTTTGTCGACTTTTATTTCGCCGACTAACGTAACCGGATTTTATAAAGCTAATTATTCTCCATAGAAATGGTTAAAAAAATGATTGTTGCCTCTTAGCCAGCTAAATAAAAGTCGACTAAGGACAACAATCATTTTTTTGACCACTGCCCCATCCTTACTTTTATCCTCTTTTTCCATCCTCCTGTTCCATATATATTTTACAACCTATTTTAAAAAATTACTCAACAATCTTCATTATTCTTACTCTCTTCAACACAAAACAACATTAAATAGAAATAATGTCAAAACAATAGAAAGGAAAATCTGTTTCACAACCCCGTTTCGATAACCAAATCCTAAACCAATGCATTCAAAACTAGTTTCAATCGCAGCGAAATCGAAACAAATATCAACCTCATTCTGGTATCAATTCATATCAAACTCCACTAAATCCGAATTACTACAACTCCCAGCCGAATTCAAACCACTACCAAAATTTAAATTCACTCTCAACGTTCTTCATTTCAACAAAATTGCATTTTTGAATAGGAGTATGTCTCTCCTGATAGATAGCATTTAAGACAGGCTCTTTATGCACCTCAGAATTTGAATAGAAACCTAAATAATCAATTCAGGTATAGCGACTGGGGAATCGAAGAAACACTATTCGAAAATATGGAAGCAACTGAAGAAGATAACAGTAAAGCAAATATACTTTAAATGCCATCCAGGAGGTAGCAAAATTCTGAATCAACATTAATGAATTTCTTATTAAGGAATTTGAATAGCAAGCTCCTGTTTCTACAAAACTCCATAAATGGTCGTCGGACGAGCAAGATGAGCTTTCTGACTATTGGGTTGAATGTTCAAAGGGCAAGAGGAAAAGTATAGGCTAAAGTGAAAGTTCTTTTTAGAATTCTGTTTGATATATGTTCAACGAATGGAGTTCAAATTACCTTCCTAGAACGGTTGATTCTTTGAAATGGCCTTGGAAAAGAACAAATTCTTCTTGTTAACGTTGGAAAAAATAATTGTCAGTTTACATGCAAGACAACAAAGAAGGGCTATTGATATGGTAATACTCTTATACTTGTTCATTTGTATTTCTGGGTTTATTGAGTTAGTTGTAACGTATTTCGTGAAATATAGCTTAATTAGGCACATGCAATTTACTTGGCTGAGCTCTACAAACAATCTTTCAACATACAACCTTGCTATGATATATTGTCAAAGGAGGGAAAATGGGGAAGTGTGAAGAAAGAACACTTGGCATTTCGGTTCCAACCTAGGAAGATGGGGGATGAATCAAGCCCAGGTAGTTCGGATGTACGCAAAGATACCCCATTCATAACTAGTAGAGACAGAGGTCGTGCGAGAATTTCAAGGGGAAGAAAAAACATAAACTGGTTATAGTATACACTATAAACCAATTATTGTAAGTATTGTTATCGCCGAACAAACTATGCAGAAATACATCGAAGTAAAGGAAGCAAAGGAAGCAAGGAAACTTAAGAGAGATTTAGAACTTCAACGTGATCATGTTAAATTAAAGAGGGAACGTGTTGAAGGGTTAGAGTTAAGGATATAAGAGTTGGCTCATCTACAAAATGTGGATGATTTGCTTCTGATTATTGCAACTTGATTAACCTCAATTAGTGTAAAGAAAGAACATGGAAAAATGAATTGAGGAGTTTAACAAGCGGAACCAAAATATGTAGGGATATGTCCTTACGAAGTATCTTAGTAGCACTGCTTGTATTTGTTGCATATTACTACTTTTATTTGTATGCAACTGTATCAGTTCTATGTATCCTACTATCAATGCTTATATTTGTTTCTTATTAATTGTTAAAATTATAAGGAGTTGTATATGTCTCAATGTTTTTATAATTTAGTACAAACATTCAAACCCGTACTTGATTATTCGATAAAAAATGAACATCACGTACAACAACTTCACCAACTTTCTAATGCAATAGAAAAATGACAGAAATTATAAAACTTAAATGATAAATAAACAAAAACGTCTGTTTAAGATTGATTTTCAACATGTTCCCAATAATTATTCTCTAGATTTTCTCTAAGGTTGATACAAGCTTATGGATCTCGAACATCTCTAATTTTCTGCATGTATTGGGGAAACATATTTGGGTTTTTGTATGGGCTTTTTGGAGTGCAACAACAATATTAGGATAGTTTTGAAGTTGTAGCACATATCCACCATGTTCTTCTTTGATAATCATACTATGTAAAAAAATACAATAGTACATGATGGCCAATAATACTGTAGGGTCCTAGTAGAGTACCTCCTTTCATAATATGTGAAATCTACCTTGAAGCATTCCAAAAACACGTTCAATATCTTTTCTCGAACTTTCTTACTATTTCGTGAACATTGCCTCCTTAACATTATTAGGCCTTTTATAAGCTTGTGCAAGAGTTTTCTACTTTCGATACATGCCATCCACTAAGTAATAACCCATAGTACAATCTACGCATCCTATTTTGTAAATGCATGGAGGTGCTACATCATTGCATAAGTCATTGAATAAGTAAGACTATTTCAAAACTTTTTAATCATTTAGAGACCTGATGCATAAAAAATGCATGACAAATATATAAATCAAATGATGTAACGACTTCCAATACAAAAGTATCCCTTTTTGCCTTTGAGTATTGGCCTTGTAATGGAATCAGACAACTTTTCCATGTCCAGTGTATACAGTCTAAGCTACATAACATACTTGGAAACCAACATTGTTCTCTATTGCTAATAATTGCTCAGTATTATGAGGGTTTGGGGACCAAAGATATTCCTCACCAAATTCATAACAATAGTTTTGCAAAATTCTTTCATGCTCAAGGTTGATATGGGATACCCCTTCCTTAATTTCCTATCTACTGAATCTCCTGAAGCATCGTTTGACAACATACAAAGTGCAACCATTGCTTTCTGAAGTGGAGAAAGCCGGAGTTCATTGAGTCCATTGATTCTATGAGTAAAAAGACTTTCGTTTCATTTGACTTGTCGAGAACTCTATTAAAAACGTTCTTTGACATGTGAAACCACCCTCCAAATTTAACTTCCCCATTCACATAATTTTCTAGCAAAATAATCCTAAATAAATTGGTTGAAACTAGCAACGTAATTTCTTCTATATTGTAGAGCCTACCTTGAAAATACACTCCCCTCTTAGGTCGAACAGTTGTTTTCTTGGTCTTCACGAGACCTTACATTAAGATTTTAATGCATAATTACTTTTTTTTGTTCTATACAGTTTGAACAAACTCATCCGAAGAGCATGACGAAGATGAGGAGTAACACCATAACCTTTTTAATTTATTCATTTGAGAACGATTAGCGAAAGATATTGAAGAAGCAAAAGTCTTTACTTATATTTATAATGAAGTTTTCTTGAATAAATTCACTGCAGCCATGATGAATGTCCTGCCATGGTGGATTGATTTTGACAACATGTTGCTCCTTAACACTAATGCCATGGTAGGTTGTCTTCCACTGATTGTTGATGTTGACAACACGGTGGTCTATAGTGATGTTGCCACGTTTTAGCAAGTAAAGAAATCGCATAGAGTTATACTGTAGCCACGATAGGTTGTCTTCCACTGATTGTTGATGTTGACAACACACTGGTCTATAGTACCGTAGTCATGTATTAGCGAGTAAAAAAATTGCATAGAGTTTCGCTATAGCGATGTTAGGTAGCCTTCCACTCATTGTTGATGTTGACAACACATTGGTCTATAGTACTATAGCCATATTTTACAGAGTAAAGAAATTGGATAGAGTTTCACCATAGCCACGATAGGTTGTCTTCCAATGATCATTGATGTTGACAACGCGTTGGTCTATAGTACTATAGCCATGTTTCAACGAGCTAAAAAATTGCATAGAGTTTCAACGTAGCCATGATAGGCTGTCTTCCATTCATTATTGATGTTGACAACATGCTTTTATTTAAAGTTGGTAGCTAGCGTTGTTTGTTCATATTATTGTTTTTAATTTTAACTACTTGCTAGAAATGTAAAATCCTTGAACATAACCATAAATCAAATAACATAAATGAACCACATACGTAGTACACAGATAAGATCAACTATACCCATAAAAGTACAACACAAATATACTACATGTTACGTTGAAGCTACAGTTCTTCTATAATAATCATAAGACGCCTAATCTCCTATTCTAACTCATTTGCATATGTTATGCCCCTTGCACATAAACGATCGTCAACCATTTAGAAAAGTCGCAATTGTTCGACCAAAATTAAGGTAGTTCTATGGCCAATATTTTCACCATCAGCCCTGAATACAAGCTCCACTACATACCTGCAATGGCAACAAATAGGGTACGATTCAACCTCTTGATCATATGGAGGTTGAATAACTGCTTCTCGGTTCATCCTTGTTCGTATAAAGGTTGAACAACTGAAAATAGTTATGTCTCTTAGTGAGTTGGAGGATGAGCAACTAAAGCTTGGTCAACTGCTTATTCGTACGGAGGATCTACAGGCACTTGAAGTCGTAGTTGACCAAGATTTGGGAACTCATGATGGACATCTTCATAGTGTTGATCCTGATACTTGATAAGCCAATCTTCCTCGGTTCGTGGGCTATCAGAAGGTCCGGTCGACGGCCACCAATCAGAATCAACAGATGAAGGCCATAGTGACACTATTGTTAGTACGGAGAGTCGTGATGAAGTAAGAGATTAACTAAGTAAAAGAATTGTGAGGAAGATATAAATATCCAGCTCATATTTATATACATAAGGTTATGCATTGTAGAGACAACTATACTAATATATATAGATGATTACACACTGAAAAGCTATTAAAATTGTTGAAATGACTACGCCTGCATAATAGTAAAGATTCGTTGTTAACAGTACGTAAGAAACACTGTATAAAAATAAATAAAACAGGTATAATGAGAGAACATTAACTAGGGGATGACCTGAGCTATCTAACGCATTCATACGATAAATTGATCTCCTGGAGGCAGTTTCACGTGTGTACATTGATTGCATGCCACATTGGATATGACAACCTGCTAATAGGGACGTTGATTTTGACAACACACTAATGTAGTCATGATGTATTTGAATTTATGTATATTTGAAAATTAATTGGATTATATTAATAATTATTAATTCTAAAGAAAATTAAATGAATTGTTTATATTTAATTAATTCGAGCTCGTCGTGTAGCGGTAGTTCAAAAATTTCCAACTGGAACTTCAAACTGATATCTTGAATCCAATATACATTGGAATTATATGAAACAAAAGCTCCTGGATCTATTAAACTATGGTTTTATAATAAAAGAAAAGAAATCAAGATTTCATCATTTTTATAATGAGAAATGTCAAAATGGAATTTAGAAAAAAAAATATGGTATGGTAGTTCGTAAAGCAAAACCAAATATTATATATTAACGGAAGATTTAGGAGAAAAAATACAACTAACACGTAATACCATAAACACGAAGTATGAATTAGAAATAAGAATTACCATAACATCAACACAACAAACACATAGTATAGATAAGAAATACGAAGTACAATCAATGTAATACATCAGTCTAGCGATGCATTGAATTAGTCTATTATGATACCAAGTAGCGTGCTATTATTGAGTTCTAAACGACTAATTTTGCCTTCCAATCGTCTCACTTCATCGTCCAATGTTATAACTTTACCTTGCATCTATCAGGCAATTAAACTCCTCTCAGGAAAATCTGAGGATCAACCTACTCTACATATCCATAACAAGAAACACCAATCATAATCCAGCATTTACCTTGGTACTCTGGATAGTCGTAATGTAATTTCGATAGATCGGTTTTTTTTTTTTCAAAAATCACAATCAATCGAAACTTGAGTCGGCTTGTCTGGAATCCTGCAGAAAAGAAAGAGATAATAAACATATCAGAGCTCAGTAAACATCTCACAATGGAATGGATATAATATAATATAATCAAATATAGCCTTATCAAGATAATAATACTGCTTAACCAGTATCCAAAGCTATCATACATGTTCCATAAACCTAACCTGCGGTTGTGTTATATGGAGGGGATCAAAACACAAAATTCTAGTGACTGGATGAATTATAAATTTTGAAATAACCCTATATATCTGTTTAGTTTATGTTTTTATTATTCATTAGGTTGTTTGGGTTAACAGCACTTAAGTCCCTTTACTCACGTCATACCCATCTACTTCCAAGTAGATTAACCTAATATAATATATATATACACACCCCAAACATATCAAGGAACTCCATATAGTACCCTCCTCGGAAGATCTCCATCGTCATGCCACGGAAGCGTGTCCTACGCGAACGACATATGAAAATCTAAGTTATTACGCCATGTTATCACATAGAACCATCATTGCTATGTCACACAAGCGTATGGATCGTCATATCCAAACTCCTCGATCGAATCAAGTCTCAACACCGAGTAACGCCCTAACGTTTATGATACACCACCTGGTGTGTGTATCTAGACACTCACACGTGCGTACTATCTACTGTACCCCGAGTCCGATAATGCCCTAATGCTACTGTTTTATCTTTAGTCTTTCTGCATCCCACTGACTGCCGATGACTGGTACCCGATGATTACTATCCTTAATTTGGTCCTAGCCAACCTCTCTGGAGGCCAATTGCCAAATCATCCAAGACCATCTACCACATCCTTTTGACTGCCAAACTATCGTTGCAGTCAAGGTATACTCACTGGGTGGTACCGTGCAAACAAAACCTCTGCTTATACAGCCTGAGCGTGAACCGCAACAGAGGACCACCACGGAGTACCATACCACTTCCCTCGGAAGCCGCTTGATTCCCTCCAGTCTCGAAGAGAAAGCTAACAGAATAACTAGGATGAATAATCAGATGGACGTGCTCCTCCCTTGTCTCCGGACACCTTGATGACCCACCCCGTTGTGTTCTTCACCCCCGTACATGCAAACTGGTCCAAGCACCTAACCCTATCGTGTTATTGGATCATAGGTATAATCTTTTAATTAAGCGCTTGTCGTATCTCATCATTTTGCTAATTAACTTGATTATTCCCTTTTTCATTTTTATCTCAAGTTACTAAATTCATTAGCACATAACTGGCAATATTCTTACTTTATTCGGCCCTAAGTCGCTGGGGCGTACTTCTGCTTATTATTGATTTCCTTAGTTAGACTTCATATTTCCCATTTATAAGTCTATTAATAATAAGCCTACCTCATTCTTTCTTATTTAATTTTAACCTTGTTATCAGAACCTCTTGTTGTTATTTACTTATTAACTTAGTTCTCTTAACTAAGGTTTATCAATAAGTTCTCTTTTCATATATCTTAACCCTTGTTAAAATTCCAACTTGTCCCTTGGACAAGCCTACATATTGTCTTACATTCTTATTCTCATAATTACTTATAATAGCTTATATTCCCCCATTCATCACATTTTCTTTGGTTCTTTACTTTTACTGTTGTAGCATCCATTTATTTATCATCTGGTATATTTTCATTATTTTAGGAAAATATTTCACACAACTCATTAGATTGATTAGTGGAAAGAAGTAAAGAACCATTTCCATAACATACATAAATCAAAATCTGTAGTTATAAGCTATTTCTTTGAATTTTATTGTGGACTTTATTTTCTTGCAACTATATCCTTAGTAATTTTACCGTTATGGAAATGTATCAATTTTTTTAAACCTATCTAACTCAGTCCACTACTAATTTCCCCTTTTAATTTCTGAGTTAAATGTTATTTACTATTTCCAAATCACTGTAATTTAATTTACAATATATCTAGTTTTCCATTAGCAACAATCTTGGTAACATATTCATCTTTATTGCAAATTCCATAATTTCAGGCTTAAGTGATTTTTCATCCAAAAAGAAGCTTAACATAATAGATTTGTTCAACTGTATATTCTTAACATTCTAAAGAATAACTTATATCTCAATTAACAATTTACAGTTATTTAACATGTTAAGAGTGACGGGGAATATAAATGGTAAACATACCATTATCCGAAAGGTGTAATTTTAAATCCACTCACCTGAACGCTTTCCAATCCATGAATCTGAGCCAGATATGTTATTTTGTGGCCTTTCTATCTGAATCTATTATTGAAACAACCACAGATTCACAAATCTGATGCTAAAAGAAGAGGGAAAGAAAGAGAAAAACCTAAATAAATCAAATTCAAGAACTTACCTCATGTTGATCAAAAATCTGAACATTGTGTTGTAGATTTGCATTCCTTAGCGTCAAATTTTGAAAATTTTGGATTAGAATTTCCTAAAACTATTTTTTTAATTTTTGAAAGATTTGGACATAAAAGACAATGGCAGAGCCCTGGTGTTGTCCAAGAAAATACGGGTTGGAGGCTAGGCCTTGCTAGGCTATTTATAGGTGCACGGGAAATCCTGGTCCATCATATTTGATAACATAATATCTGATCCATGTAAATAAAAAAACACGTCACCAGCCAGCAGATCTGACCCCGAGTGGGTCGACCCTTGTGTTGATCCACCCTAGAGGCGGGTCTACACATAGGTCGACCCATGTGAGTCTAGGTCGACCCTTCTCTAGATCTGCACGTGAGTTTCTACCATATTTAGATTCTGATTAACGTTTATTAATAACGTTTAATTTCTTCCTTAATATAACTCTTTTAGAATTATAATCTTCCAGTTATAACTAATGTTTAAGTTTGAATTTCGAATCTGTGCGTATATATATGCATACAATCTTCTGATTTATTAATTTGTTAATAACTTTCCTATGTAGGCTCCGGTTTAGACATGTCATATACCAAAATGAGTCAGAAAATTTCCACGAATACCATGGTATATGTTTCGGGGAAAAATGGTGAAATCATAAATTATCAATATTTTCATTTATTATTAATATAAAATAAGGCATGTTACATTCTCCTTTTCTTAGGAAATTTCGTTTTCGAAATTTGATAAGGATGGAGTGATGTTCTTTCACGTATAAATTGCAACCAGTATGTGTCCATCCAATTCTTCAACCATACATGTACATGTGAAATGTGTAACACACAAGATAATATATGAATGTAATGAATTCCTAAGTTGTACCTTCTATATGAGTGTGAACTTTTCTTGAAAATCTTTTGAAAACATGATGCACACCTCCTAAATATACTGGAAATTTCTATATGAATGCAACATTTTTTAAAACCAAAATACCTTTTTCAACCAGTTTTCCCACGCTCTTGCAAAGTAAGATCATAGTTCATCCAACTTTTACATCCAAAATCCTATCAATCAACTTTTATATTTTCTAATTTAAGAAAATTTAATTTTCTGGGTCTTTGGTCCTCGCAACACTTTTGAGGAAACCTTGTTTATACTACTATCTTATAATGTTTTCTGTTTGTTACTCAATTATTTTTAAAGATTCACCAAGAACTTCATCAATCAGACTGAAGTTTCTAATACCAATAAAACACTATTACAACGAGGCATAAGTTCAAAGTACAAGTTTTCACAACAGAAGTTAAACTACTAATGATAGTTAAGTCCTAAAATAAAGGAGTCCAACAAGCAGTCACACCAACAACCATCTATCCCTGTAAGGGATGCCTAGGCCTCGACCCAAAGATATCAAGGAGAAAAGAATCCAACCCATCTAAGCATTCCTCCTGGCATCTTGTGTTGTCCTAACCTCCAGATGCATATCCTGCATCTCAAACTGCATCTACTAAAACCACTGATGGGTTGCGTACATCTCTTGCTTACGTATATTACTAGGGATAGGTTGGCAAGCAGTTAATCGATATCTGGAATTCTCTCTTTTTCGTAAGCTTTGTGGATGAGGGCGCGTCGCATTTCACTTCTTTGGCTCTTGCTCAAAGAGATATTAAAAGAAGTTTAGCTTATTCTACTATGTCTCAATTAGGTTATATTATATTAGCTCTGGGTATAGGTTCTTATAGGGCTGCTTTATTCCATTTGATCACTCATACATATTCGAAAGCTTTATTATTTTTAAGATCTGGATCCATTATTCATTCAATGGAATCCATTGTTGGATTTTCACCAGATAAAAGTCAAAATATGGTTCTTATGGGAGGGTTAACAAAATATATTCCAATTACAAGAATTACTTTTTTATTAGGTACACTTTCTCTTTGTGGTATTCCACCTCTTGCTTGTTTTTGGTCGAAAGAAGATTTGTTCAATCAACAGAAAGGATGGTTCACTTATTAGGGGATACGGAAGCAGCTTTGATGAATTGTACTAAATTGGAATAGTCCATTTCGCACTGCTTGAACTTCGGTTGGCGATGGTGGACCTTATAGAGAGATGCCCTTTCAGTTTACACATTGGAAAGAGGCTTTCACCTATCAATATTGGAGAAAAGGGTCTAATGTCAGGGACCTAGTATATTATGGGCTAAGGTTGTTAATGGGTCTGAGAAGACTCTACCTATGTGCGGGACATGTCTTGTTGTCCAAGCAAGATATCCTGGTGCTCTCTAACCAATTGGTTCTGCCTCCCAGAGATAAACCTAACCTCTGTCCTTAAATCCCATGGCTCTGGTGTTGTCCATGAGTCCCAATGTGATAAATGGGAAAGCCCAGCGCCTCCCCAGTACTACTCTGCACTCTGTTGCTCATATCTTATCGGATGGTCAAAATACTCATACTACCCCTATCCCTCCTCTGGTGCAAACTAGTCTCTGAACCCCTCCTCTGGCTCATACTCAACTACTGCCTCATGTTGAAAACCGAATGGTCAAACTGCTGCTCCCCCTGGTCCTGATGACACTCACCCTCATCACCTGCACCCTCAAAGTCTCCCTCACTGCCACCTCTCATTAACTCATCCTCGTGCTCCATAGGCTGGGCCTCCTCCTATAGATGGGCCAAGTTGATATGCATCCTAGTCAAAGTGGATGGATCTATAGTGGGTGTGACTCTATGATAGAACTCTGAATCCCTAAAATTACCCCAGCCTGTCTGAACACTATTGTCCAAAGATGTCGAAATGGAATAGTAGACTGCTTAGTATCAAGGGCTGTATCAAAATACTCCATACTCGTCCTTACCTAGTTAACCTCAAGCCTGACAAATGTAGCATATGTGGCCTGCCTAACCATAGTAGTAACTCTGTCAAAACCGCCTGTCCGAGGAGCTAGGTTATATTGCAAAATATGTATAACTACCCTCGCCAATGGACGTAAATGTGCCATCATCCAAGCTTTGTGCTCGACATTAATAAAAATACTACCCAACACAGCCAAACTAGTACCTCCTCTAAACGCAAACCCTCTCCTCTAATGTCAAGTACCTCTCTAAACCGTCTCTCGGTGAAAATAATATGTGTACTCTTCACCTCTGTATGAAAGATTTCCTCTCCATCCTCCTCCCTATAACTTAAATTCGCATCAAAAAGATGAACTAACCTTGGGTAGGAAGTCTGCTTTAACGTATTATGGTCGAGAATAGCATATAACCTCGCGGTATGAAATAATAGATCCAAGGGGGTGCCAATAAAGTCGGCAAACTTGATGGGTCACCTAAGAAATATCTGATATCCACTAGAGTTCACATAGGATTCCACTATACGCTTATAGTTACGGCACAAAGAGATTTCTTAAGGATTTAATTGGGGAAATTGGGCAACTAAAGAGGGTCTTGGAGGCAACTAAAGAGGTTCTTGTTCCATTACATGATTTCTTATAGTCTGATTATGTACTACAACAAAGGACCACCACGGAGTACCCTACCACATCCCTCAAAAGTCGCGTGCTTCCCTTCATTCCCACAGAGCAAGATAATAGAATAATCAAGTATAATAATTAGATGGAAGTGCTCCTCCCGTGTCTCCGAACACCTCGATGAACCAACCCGTTAGGTTCTTCATCCTTGTACATGCGAACTTGATCAAGTTTCCAATTTTTTAATCAAGAGCTTGTCGTATCTCAACATACTGCTAATTAACTTGATTATTCCCTTTTTAACTGTTATCTCAAGTTAATAGATTCGTTAGCACACAATTGGTTGTTTTCTTACTTTATTCAACCCTATGCCGCCGGGGCAGGCTTCCACTTACTATTGATTTCCTTTATTAGACTTCATATGTCCCATTTATAAGTCTATTAATAATAAGCCTACCTCTTTCTTTCTTATTTAAATTTAATGTTGTTATCATTACCTCTTGTTGTTATTTACTTATTAACTTAGTTCTCTCAACTAAGGTTTATCAATAAGTTCTCTTTTCATTTATCATAACCCATCTTATAATTCTCACTTGTTCCTAGGACAATCCTACCTATTATTTTACATTCTTATTCTGGTCCTTTAACATTAACCAAACTATTACTGTTGTAACATCCATTTATTTATCGTCTTGTATATTTTCATTATTTTAGGAAAACATTTCACACACCTCATTAGATTGATTTGTGGAAAAAAGTAAAGATCCATTTTCATAACACACATAAATCAAGATCCGCAGTTGCAAGCTACTTTTTACTTTTATCATTGACTTTCTTTCCTTACAACTATGTCCTTAGTAATTTTACTGTCTTGGAAATGCATCAATTTTTCCCAAACCCATATAACTCAGTTCACTATTAAATTCCCCATTTTATTTTATGAGTGAAATGCTATTTACCATTTCCAAGTTATTGTAATTTAATTACGCTATATCCAATATTTCATTAGCAATAATTTTAGTAGCATATTCATGTTTATTGCAAATTTCATAATTTCAGGTTTATAGTGATTTTTCATTCAAATACAAGCTTAACAGAATAGATTTGTACAACAGAATATTTGTAACATTCTAGAGAATAAATTATATCTCAATCCACGATTTACATTTATTTAACATGTTAAGAGTGACGGGGAAAGTAAACGAAAATTATACCAATATCCAAAAGTTATAATTCTAAATCCACTCACCTGACAGCTTTCCAATCCTTGAATCTGATCCAGATCTATTATTCCATAGCCATCCTATTTGAATATATTACTGAAACAACCACGGATTCACAAATGTATTGTTAAAATAAGAGGGGAACAAATAGAGAAACCTAAATAAATCAAATTCAAGAACTTACCTCATGTTGATCAGAAATCTGAACACCTATGTTGTAGATTTATATTTTTTTTACCATTGAATTTTGAATTGGAAATTCTTAAAACTAATTTTCTAATTTCTAAAAGACTTGGAGAGAAAAGAAAATGGCAAGGTCTTGGAATCGTCTAAGAAAATATGAGTTAGAGGCTAGGCCCCGCTAGTCTCATAAAATGTACAGGAAATCCTGGTCCATCAGATTTGATAACATAAAAACCGATCCGTATAAATTAGAAAAACATGTCACCTGCCAGCAGATCTGACCCCGAGTAGGTAGATCCCTGTGTCGACCCACCTTAGAGGTAGGTCGACCCACGTGGGCCTGGTTCAACCCTTTTCTCGGTATGCACGTGAGTTTCTACCATATTTAAATTCTGATTAACGTTTATTAATAATGTTTAATTTCTTCCTTAATATAACTCTTTTAGAATTATAATCTTCCTATTATAATTTATGTTTAAGTTTGAATTTCGAATATGTGCATATATATATATACATGCATATAATCTTTTGATTTATTAATTCATTAATAACTTTCCTATACGACTCTGTTTTGGACATATTTCATATCAAAATGGATCAAAAAAATTCCATGAACATCATGGTATATGTTTCAGGGCCAAATTCAAAAATCATAAATTATTAATATTTTCATTTCTTATTAATATAAAATACGGGGTGTTGTATCTAATAACGACGCCCAACATTTCTTTTATTAGTAGCCACAGGCTTCAAACACATATAGCCATAATGATATATGGACCAGGGAGGATGGTCGAATCCAGAGTCATTACTTTCTGTCTTCCTGTGCTTTGGTTTGACGAGTTTACCAGAGATGGGTTTCCCATTAGAATCACCAATAGGGGCAATGCTATTATGAACTATTTCAAACTGAGTTTCAGGAACAATTTCTGATTCGACTTCCCAATGTTCAGCATGCTTCACCAATAAATCATCGACTTTTTCCCAATTATCCATATCTGTTCACCAAGTAACTATGGGACAAATTGAAAAATATTGATTTAATTCTGATGTTTGTGGCTAAAATTTATAAAGGGAAAAAAATCTCACTATCATATTAAAGCGATAATGACTTGATATGTTGTTGGCATATTAAAGTGACACATTGTTGATCTGTTTGTTAATGTTCACAACATGTTGTTGTGTACAAACTGCACACCATTAAAGATACAAACTATATGTTTTTAAAGTTATTAAAATTACAACACACTACATAATAGTAAGGATTCGTTGTTGACAACACGTAAGAAACACTGTATAAAAAATAAGAAATTGGTCATAATGAAACAACATTAACTAAACTAGGGGACGACCTGAACTTTCTAACTCTTTCATTGTTGTAGGTATAATGTGTTTGAATCCAAGATTATTTGAAAATGTATGAGAGTTACATAATAATTATTAATTTTAAAGAAAATTAAATGAAATACATATATTTAATTAATTTAAAATCATCACATAGTGGTAGTTCATAAATTTGCAGTTTGAACTTCAAACTGATATATTAAATCCAATATATATCATATTTCTATTAAACAAGAATCTACTTGATTGAATAAAATATGGTTTCATAATAAAAGAGAAAATTCAAGATTTTGTCATTTTGATTTTAAAATTTGTCAAAATTGAATTTTAAAAAAATCGCAGTATGGTAGTTGTTAAACCTGAATCAAATATTAAATAGATACTAAATATTATATATTAAAGAAAGATTTAGGAAAGTGATCATCTTAGATACGAACTAAACAACAACCAGTGTTCATAACAAATGTTGAGCAATAGAAATGCATATCATAGAAACGACAATAATATTAAATTGGAATAGAAATACAAAAAACACTTATTGAATAAAACAGTAAAGCTTAATCAGAGCCATAACGCGTAAGAAAACTACAACAATGTTCGTAATCTTCATGATCGATGAATTTATTTCTGTGTTATAATATATAACGCGAATAAAAAGTGGAATAGTTTTCTTTTTAAACGTCCTCATCTTCAACAGGCTCGATATTCTTATGGTAATAATCATAAGCATCTGTAAAAATTCCATATTTTTTTAATTTCCATAGTAGTCCTCGAAGGCCAGTCAAGATGGTTGTTGTAAGCTTCTTGGATAATGTTCCAGAACTTTTCATGGCTTATACCGACACCATTTTGTAGCATAATGTAATGTCTTTGATCAACGTCAATATACTCTTCCACAATTACAAGTAGCTTAGAAGAAGTCCAATTAATGGCGGGCACCTTTCCATGTTAGTTTAAATTTAATGTTAGGAAGAAAGAAGGAAACAATTTATAAGTAGTGATGTACAGATAGCAACAATAAAGTAAGCATTACATGTAATGATAACCATCATCAACTACATATTCAACACTCATATACAACAGTATATAATCACCATCAACAACGTAATATTAGCACAATAGCACATAATGATAACCATCATCAACTACATATTCAGCACTACTACATGTACTAATAATACAATAGTAATATAATCACCATCAAGAACATAATATCAGCATAACGATATGTAATGATAACACAACAGTACCACATAGATAATACAAATGATGCTGATAATACAGTAACATAAAAAGATAAAACAACAACAACATAACCTGAAATCCTATATTCAATATATAGATCATCAAAATCAAGATCATCAAAACCAGCTATGTCCTCATCAATTCCAGTTCGAGCCATAGGTGGGTAGCACTCCTTATCAACAGTGCTAAGCTTGTTAATACGATCTATCAAATAATCTATGCTATGCCAATGTTGGGCGTGCATAACTTGTCTTAGCCCTGGTTGCATCTAATATAAATCCTCATACGAAAAAGTAGGTGGATCCGGGTACCGAGTAACTGTTAAGCGAGGAATATCCTTATACGTATCACCACTTGTAACTATAGGAATAACCACTATCCAACCATAATCTCCTACCTACGGGAGAGGTGGAGGTGGGTATAAATAGTGCTCTGAGTACGGTCTGGAGGCACCATGGGAACAATACCATATTGGATAGCTGAGGAGCCAACCAAATCATTGGCTGCAGTATGTACCATAGGATTTGTATGCACTGGAGTGTTAAATCTACATCAAAATGTTATGTAGTCTGAAGCGGGAACGTTGAAATAATTAGATGACCATCATTCATCTTTTGAGCTACTGCCAAATCGGCAGTCTTAAACACCACTAAAGAATGTGTATCAGGATGTAGATCATCAGACATGAAATCACATAATAATATCTGCCTCTAACGGCGTTCCCCAAGGAACCAGTAACAACCACTAGCGGAAGGAGAAGAAACTAATGGAAAACATCTCGACCTGACCTCCTTGTACAGGTCTTCGGTTCTCACAAGGCCACGCCCTCACTTGTGGAAAGAATAGGGACAAAGCTGGATCCAATGTCAGATAAGTCATATTATGGAAGTACTCAAAGTACCAATATCGTAAAATCTTCAAAAAACTTGTAATGGACATAGATTCTATCTAACAACATACTGATGGTCTAAGGAGTTATATAGATATGCTACAACTGATGTCCTGCAATCATATACCATTGGACTCTCAAATGTCAAATCTACAACGAATGCTACATGTCTAGTGGGCAATATGCTTGATGGGTTTGAAAAAATAAGTTTCCCATCAAACATAAAATAAATAGTTGTGTTATCTCCAAATGGTGGTTTTCTTCTGCAATGACCTGAATTTTGACAGACCCCATTTTTTTTTTTTAGAAATCCAAATCTATTAAAGCTCGAGCTAGCTTGTTTGGTATTGTAACACCCCACATCCGTTAAGGTCACTCACAAAGGGAATGCCTTAACTTCAATGGAGCATTATGGGTACTGGAACAGAAATATTACAAGACAGACATAAATAAAACAGCGGAAAGTAAAGTATGAGTACTTCAAATCATTTATTAAATATAATTGTTTACAATAAAAGCCAATCAACTTCCAATACCCAATTACATAGCTAAAATATCTGTCTTGCTAAAAAACAAAGAAGCATAAAATAAATTCTGATTTTCCCCAATAAAGCAAGGTAAGCCATAGCCAAGAGAAATCCAAGCCGTACATGAAAGAGCCTTGGAGCTTGTTAAGATCCGAACTACGCTGTATTCCCACCCTGCGAATCTGGGGGGGGGGGGGAGGGAACAGAAGAAAAAGAGGCGAAACAAAACGGGTCAGTCATAAAGACTGAGTAAGTCCTAGTGACTTTCAGCATAAAAACAAGTAAAGATAACATGGCATGAATAAACTGAAAATAAATATAAGCATGATGACAAGTTAAACTACAGGCACGATGAATCAAGTATAACATCCCATAATTCCTATCAAGAGTAGCATCACAAGGTTCCTACAAAGTATCACATCGCAAGGTTTCTATCAAGTATAACATCGCAAGATTTCTAAGCTTCGTCATTAAAATATTTCAATGATATCTATTTTCTCTGCACAACCTGACTAGTGTCCCAACTAGTGATATATATAAAATGATCATATGATAACGTGATCCCAATCATTGAAATTGTGGTTGCTTTCAGGTGTACATCTATTATTTATCACCTAGATCTAATCTAGGGTTTTCTAATCTAGGTGTGCATCCATTGAAGTTAAGGCTTAAACCCGAGGTTAGACTGAGTATGTAGTGTAATTCTGCCCGGAACCGCCCGACATATCCAGTGACTGCAAAAAACAAGATCGTCGAGAGGGCAATTGTATCCTCTCACTACTAGCGCACCTAAGAGAGGTGGTAACGTTTTTGTTAAACGTTTAGCTTTTCTTTTCTATCATCTCGTTAGAAGTTTGTTTTTGTACATCGCATCCTTTTAATTCTGCTTTGATAGTTGAGTCTCTACACCTTAGTACTAGCGTAGTAGAGGATACCATTTTTGTCTTAAATCCTGTTGGAGAATCGGCTCATTTATTCATGACTTGTTTAGATTTGAGAATGTATATGCTAAGTGTTGAATTTAGAAGTAATGCTTATGTTTTTGGGCTATGGGTTGATTCTAGGGATGGAGTGGTTATCCAGAAATGATACCATTCTCGAGTATGAAAAGAGGGTAGTTAGACTCTTGACTTGCCTCAGTAATACCCTCGAAGTCTAGTGTAACCCTTAGGGCTTAGTTACCTAGAATCTCTTGATACATTTATTGATCCTCTCGATTAGTGTTCGCCACTAAGGCGGATGGTTCATTTCTCTTATGCATGAGTTATAGAAAATCACCTTAGTAAGTACATTTGGCAACATGGTTGGCATTTGTTTGTTTTCAAGAGATAGTTCTTCTGCATGGAATACCTTATAGTAAGTAAACGAGATCCAGGATTCACTAGTGAATTTTGGAGAGCTTGCATGAAACCATGAGCACGCAGTTATGTTTAAGCCGAGTATACTAGAGAAAGAATAAGTGAAAGTGGAACGAGAGGCGACGGTGAAATGAGTTCCAACTCATATTTTGGAAACAAGAATTAAGAAGCTACGAAATTGTGAAGTTAAAGACGGTCAAAGCACAATGGAGTTAAGCTCAAGGAAATGCGGCTTAGAAGATTGAAGACTAGATACGCACATCATATCTCTTTTTAAGAGTATATCCTTGATCCCTCTTTTCTTGTAGAGCTTACTTGCATGATGTCTTTAATTATATCCACTCGGTCCTACTTTCAATCATATTTCTGTTGCAAACCCCATAGGGAGTATGACTCATCTGTTAGTAATACATGTTGGGGCTTGAGGGCGTCCGTTGGGTTGACTAAACTTTTTGGGTTTTATAGGATATGGGTTGGTTTTAGGAAGGGATTTCCTTGTGACCTAAAAGGAGTGCATCATTCTTAGTTTCCTAGAATCATATATATCGGTTGGGTTGAGTAATTCTTTGGGTGTCATCCTGATGTTGATTTCGGTCTTCGGGGCTGGTGCTTAGGGAGTTCTTCTCCTAATCAGTATATATGTGACGTAGATTTCCAGTTTTGACATTGCCTAATGGGCACAAAGATTTTACTTGCTTCTATCATTCGACTATATCTTTAGGTAGGAACAATTGGGTGTAAACATGTTTTGAGACATGTTATGATTGATGGTTGCAAGTGGTTGCAAGCGGTTACTAGTGGTTGCTCGTGGATGCATATACACGCATATTAGACACTAGATCGGCTCAGTCACCTTTCAGAATTTGAATGTGTTATCATGTGGATGTTTCATATGGATGGATGTTTGTGCACACATATAGTATTTATGTGACTAGGACTATTTGCATACATGTTGGACTCATGGTACTAAACATATTTTGCATTAAGAAGATCAATCAGGCCTGATCATTTGCATTAGACAAGGAACATATACACACACTTCTTGCATATGTTCATATAGCATTAGAAATCTCTTAAGGACAATGAATGCCTATGATTGATGATTGAGTAGATGGATGATTGGATGGTAGGACACATTCTTCTTAACTTGAAGATTTCGGGGACGAAATCCTTTAAGGAGGGGAGAATGTAACAACCCGAGTTTTAATAACATGTTATAACAAGAAATCAAGGTATAATTAATTTTTAAAATGAGAATCATGGGAAACGGGTTGCGCCATTGCGTTCTTCTCGGAATTCTGCATGAAATAGAGTCCGAGTTTTTGAAAATCGGAGTCCGGATGAAGAAGTTATGGCCTGTAGAATATTCAGCAAATTTCAGGCAGCACAGAATCAAGCAGGTCGACCTGGGGGCTAGGTCGACCAGGGGGTCGACCTACCCCCCCCCCCCCCCCCAGGTCGACCAGGGGATCGACCTACCCCCCTTCCCCCCAAGGTCGACCATCCCCCTTACAGGGTTTGGCCCAGAACCCATTTTTGAAGCCCGGGACGTGTTTTGATGGTCCGGATTGATTCTATGGTTGATCTAAAGGCCCTAAATAGTTCCTCACCTATAAATACACCCTAAGATCTAACCTAATTCACAACAAATCATTCTTACACCAAAATGCTGCTGAAATCCCTCTTGATCATGGCCGCCGCCTCTAATCGATTTCCTAAGCTTTCATACACAATCCAATTCGAAGATTAAGGCTTCTACAATGATTCAGGACAATAAATCAACAACGCCGCTACATTTCTACAACAAATTCAGTTCTTAATTCATTAGCCACGATCTGTAAGTTCTAGTTACTTTTAGATTTAAATATTTAATTATAATATGGACATGAAATAAAGTGGAATTGGATTTATGTATGTTTATCGATTCAGATCTATTTCTATTGCTTCTTGAATCTTGAGTTTCGAGACTTGTCTATCTTTATTCTCATGTCAATTTCATGATCTATTCAGCCCGTCGTAAATCAGTTTTCTTGATTCATGTTGATATTATTATCAAGTTGTAATCCTCATGCCTGTGATGATGTTTTTCTCCCTGGTCTTATTTTTTTAATGCCAAATTTACCTTCCCCTGTTTATTTTCTTTTGATGAACCTTGGTCAATTTCGGACCTAGGCCTAAACTACGATATACGTGCGATTTGTATATGGGGAAATATTGGGATATTGCCTATTTGGATGTATGCGTTTGGTGGAATTGACGGCATAACATAAAAATTGGATATTTGGGTATTACTACCATTAACATGAAATTGGATATTTGGGTATTGTCAATATAATGGTAATTGCAAGAATGGGGATTGGCATATGTAATTTGACATGGATCTTGATATATGTAATTTGGCTAGAACTTGATATGTGTAAATTGGCATAAAATTGGCATACATGTAAAATAGCAGAAATTGAACATATGTAAATTTGGTATGAATTGAGCATATGTAAAACTGATATGTAATCTAGAACTTGGGCATATGTTAATTTTGTAAAATTTGGAGTTGAAATGTATATGATAATTTATGACTTGGTAGAGGTTTAATATGAACGCGCCTAAGTTGTGTTTTGGGTAGTTGGCATGTATTGTAAATAAAAGGCTATAACTAGGCATAACTTTATAGTGAATTATGGTAATACTTTGGGAATACGTTTTGGGGAAAAACGTGAATTATGAACTTGGTAATTGGCATATAACTAGAAACATGAACGTGGTTGAAACATGAACATGAATATGAATATGAACACGAACGTGAACATGGCTAACTCGAGGTTGGGTTGAGTTTGCAGTGTAATTCTGCGTGGAACCGCTTGGCATATCCAGTGACTGCGAATAATAATATCCAATGTGAGAAGTTAGTCATATCATGCTTAAACCCGAGGTTAGACTGAGTTGTGGTGTAATTCTGCCCGGAACCGCCCGGCATATCCAGTGACCGCAACAACAGGTCTAATGTGAGTAATTGATGCATTAATAATTAATTAATGCCAATAAACAGACATGCTAAGAATGGAAAGGTTAAGTAATATGACTAGACTAATGACACTTAACCGATATGACATGAATGGATGGGTTAAGTAAACCTGAACTTGATTGCTTGAAGACACTTAACCAATGTAACATGTTAATTAGACAAGTGGGTAGGATTAAGTTAAGAACACTTAACCGTTATAACATGACTAGTGGATGGGTTGAGTCAACTTGAATAGGTTGATAACACTCAACCAATATAACATGACGCGTGGCAGGGTTAGGTCAACTTGAACATATAGATAACACTTAACCAACTTGACATGATACGTTGGCGGGTTAAGTCACGAATTGCTTGAAAACAGTTAACCAATTTGATATGCTAGAATAGCAGGGTTAAGTTATGAATTGCTAGATAACACTTAACCAACTTGACACGATACATGGGCGGGTTAAGTCATGAAATACTTGAAAACACTTAACCAATGCAATATGACGAATGGGTGGGTTAAGTTAACTTGGATGGGTTGGCGATGCCTAACCAATATGACATGGTGTGTGGTAGGGTTAAGTAAACACGCGAAGGCAACACTTAACCGATATAACAAGACATGTGGTAGGGTTAAGTAAAACAAGAGAAAACACTTAGCCAACTTAACGTGATGGACAGAGAGGGTTAAGTACATATCAGGTTGGTTGGTAATATTAGTATATATAGGCCCACAAACTTAACCGTTAAATAAACATACTTGAATCAGTGAGAGAGTTAAGTACATATCAGGTTGGTGGGTAATATTAGTAAATATAGGCCCACAAACTTAACCATTAATAAACATGCTTGAATCAGTGGGTTAAGTACATCACGGGTAGGTGGGTAATATCTGTATATATAGGCCCATAAACTTAACCAGTAGGAAACCCTAGTAACGGGGACCCATTTCAGCAGTAACCCACATAGGTGTATCATGGTACCCTGAAACTAGGCGGGGTGAGGCATGATTACTGGGCTGATTGTAAGCGGTCAAAGCGACGGCGAGTGGTGCAGCAGTGTAGGTTCTAATGGAGTGCGGGCGTGCACGCACTTCGGAGCAGAAAAAGCAGGCACTGGGCACTAGTAGTATACACTATGCATTCTAGAATTGTGTCGGGCCGCCATCGTGGGACTTGATACACCCCATGGTAGGACCAACGTAGGTATCTACAATTATTGGGGGCCGTATGACACACGCATGTAGCATAATCCCTAGTTGGACCTAGGTCGCATAAACCCTGAATCCGAGAAGCATTCAACAGGTAGCATAAACCCTAGTTGGACCTAGGTCGAGTAAACCCTGGTTGAATCTAGGAAGCGCCGGATAGAAAATCATAGATTAGATCTAGGTAATAAATAATAGATGTACACCTGAAAGCAACCACAATTTCGGGGATTGGGATCACATTATCATATGATCATTTTATATAGATCACTAGTTGGGACACTAGTCAGGTGGTGCAGAGCAAATAGATATCACTGAAATATTTTAATGACGAAGCTTAGAAATCTTACGATGTTATACTTGATAGAAACCTTACGATGTGATACTTGGTAGGAACCTTGTGATGCTACTCTTGATAGGAATTATGGGATGTTATACTTGATTCATCGTGCCTATAGCTTAACTTGTCATCATGCTTATGTTTATTTTCATTTTATTCATGCCATGCTATCTTTACCTGTTTTTATGCTAAAATTCACTAGGACTTACTCAGTCTTTATGACTGACTCATTTTGTTTCGCCTCTTTTCCTTCCATTTCCCTCCCCCCTAGGTTCGCAAGGTGGGAATACAGCTTAGTTCGGATCTTACCAAGCTCCAAGGCTCTTTCATGTATGGCTTGGATTTCTCTTGGCCATGGCTTGCCTTGCTTTATTGGGGAATATCAGAATTCATTTTAAAATTATGCCAAGTTATAGCCTTTTATTTACAATACATGCCAACTACCCAAAACCCAACTTAGGCGCGTTCATATTAAACCTCTACCAAGTCATAAATTATCATATACGTTTCAACTCCAAATTTTACATAATTAACATATGCCCAAGTTTAGATTATATGTCAGTTTTACATATGCCCAATTCATACCAAATTTACATATGTTCAATTCCTGTCGTTTTACATGTATGCCAATTTTATGCCAATTTACACATATCAAGTTCTAGCCAAATTACATATATCAAGATCCATGTCAAATTACATATGCCAATCCCTATTCTTGCAATTACCATTATAATGACAATACCGAAATATACTATTTCATGTTAATGGTAGTAATACCTAAATATCCAATTTTTATGTTATGCCACCAATTCCACCAAACGGATACATCCAAATAGGCAGTATCCTAATATTTCCCCATATACAAATCGCACGTATATCGTAGTTTAGGCCTAGGTCCGAAATTGACCAAGGTTCATCAAAAGAAAATAAATAGGGGAAGGAAAAATTTTGCATTAAAAAATAAGATCAGAAGAAAAACATCATCACAGACATGAGGATTACAACTTGATAATAATATCAACATGAATCAAGAAAACTTATTTACGACGGGCTGAATAGATCATGAAATTGACAAGAGAATAAAGATAGACAAGTCTCAAAACTCAATATTCAAGAAGCAACAGAAATGGATCTGAATCGATAAACATACTTAAATCCAATTCCACTTTATTTCATGTCCATATTATAATTAAATATTTAAATCTAAAAGTAACTAGAACTTACAGATCGTGGCTAATGAATTAAGAACTGAATTTGTTGTAGAAATATTGCGGCGTTATTGATTTATTGTCTTAAATCATTGTAGAAGCTTTAATCTTCGAATTGGATTGTGTATGAAAGCTTAGGAAATCGATTAGAGGCAGCGGCCATGATTAAGAGGGATTTCAATAGCATTTTGGTGTAAGAATGATTTATTGTGAATTATGTTAGGTCTTAGGGTGTATTTATAGGTGTAGGAACTATTTAGGGCCTTTAGATCAACCCAAGAATCAATCTAGACCATCAAAACACGTCTCGGGCTTCAAAAATGGGTTTTGAGCCAAAATAGGCTGGCCAGGTCGACCTGTAAGGGGGGAGGTCGACCCCCTGGTCAACCAGGGGGGTGGGTAGGTCGACCCCCTGGTCAACCTGACCCCCAGGTCGACCTGCCTGGTTCTGTGCTGCCTGAAATTTGATGAATCTTCTATAGGCCATAACTTCTTCATACGGACTCCGATTTTCGAAAACTCAGACTCTATTTCATGCAGAATTCCGAGATGAACGTAGTGGCGCATCCCGTTTCTCATGATTCTCAATTTAAAAATCAGTTATACCTTGATTTCTTGTTATAACATGTTATTAAAACTCGGGTTGTTACAGGTATCCTGTAGAAAGTCAAAGATAAATATACCAGAGCTCATAATAGAAATCTCATAGCGGAAGGGAATAAAATTTAATAGTAGTAAATACATACCAAAATAATGACACTTATCTAACAAGTATCCCTAAGTTGCAGAATCTCAACCGCCTATCAAACCTACGGGTTTGTTATGAGGAGGGGGTCAAAACGAAAGTTCATGTGAATAGACAAATTATATTTTCTACATATACCGTTCTACCACTGTTTCATATATATTAGGTTATTCAATTTTATTTTACAATATACTTTCAATTTTTCCACATAAATGGTACACATCAGGGCCTGAAATTTTTACCATATTACCACTTACTAGCCATTACCGACCGCTACCAAGGAAAGTGGTACCGAACAATCGATAACTAATTTGATTGGTACGGTATGCCAAACCACATGAAAATATGCGGTATGGTAATGGTAATTGAGTATTGAAAATTGAACTTACCATACCTACCACATATATGTTTATTACATAATGAAGAATTTTTAATATGTTATGATTTAATAAAATACCGAGGAAAACACTATTACGATGCAAGATTGAATGCAATTTTTATTATATACCTTAGAAACGGTATAATTTAAATGGTATTTTTTTCATCCATAAAGTTTTCATGCATGTTTGACTACGTAAAATAAGATATATAAATAATAATATAATAACAAAAAAATTAATATTTAATATTTTTACATGAAATGTTGTAAACAAAAAAGATCTCATATTAGTGAACGGTAAAAACTCATTACCGACCACTACCAACCATAAACCAAACTATTGGTAACCGATTTTTTTGACTAGTAATGGTATGATTTTTCTATTACCGTATAAAGTTGATACGATAATGGTTTTGATCACAAAGTTTCGGTACCGAACCGATTCCACCCATAGTACACATCTACTCCCCAATAGATTTACCTAATAAATCATATATGTAGCAAAATGCCCGACATCTCAAGGTACTCCCTACAGTACCCTCCTCGTACGGCCTCCACCATCACTCTACAAAAGTATAACTAACCTCCATCCTATGCATAGCCACGTACGGAATCTCCATCACTATGCCATGTAAACGCACATAACGATCATCGTTATGCCACGTAAGCATACAGGTCCTTATCCTCGAACTCCGAATTCGAGCTAAGACCCAACGTAGAGTTAAATCCCCTTGCATCTATGATACACCACCCAGTGTGTGCACGCTCACACGAATGTACCGCCTACTACAGCCTGAGTTATGCAATCGGCTTCACCTATGCATGAAACTCAGTTGAGAGCTTTCAATATCTGTAAGGGATAGCTTTGTTAGGCCTACAATATATAAACCTACATATATGTCTCTTTTTGTGGTGGTTGTGGTTCCACCTCGGCCCCTTCCTCAACTCGTGAAAGACTACTTCAAAAACTAAGTGGTGTGCCCCTAACATAAATCCAAAGAATCTAATTAGTATGTCCCCCATCCAATGTCTCAATACTGAAAGATCATTGACCTATTGGTTTAGCTGTAGTCTTTCCAAATACCAGTGATTGTCGATGACAGGTATTTGACAATTACTATCCTTATTTGGTTCGAACCAGCCCCTTTCTAAGCGAGACAATCGTCGGATCATCCTTAGTTCGTCCGCTCGGCCTTTTGGCTACCAAGTCATAATTGCAGCCAATGTATACTCTTAGTGGAATTACAAACCTGCCTCTAGGTGTATGGCTTCATTCGGTTTCCCCAAAGGGCCATCTCAGAGTATCCTACCACTATTTGTTGAAGTTCGTACGTATTTAGGATGGAACATTATTTGTAGCATCATTTTTAGGATTTCTGATTTGAGATTTGGAAATGAAAGGTTTTAGATTAGGCTATGGGTGCTCAGATTTCCTGTTTGTATGAGGTTCGAATAGAGAAACCACGAATTTCAAATCTGAATCAGATTTATAATTGGAGAGCTATCAGTTAAGTGGATTTAAATTATATTTTTATATAGTGATATATGACATTATTTGATTCCTGTAAAATTAATAAATTATTCTAATAGCCCTCTTTTCCCCTTCGGCGTTGGATTTTGCAGTTTTAAATTGAATCGTGGTTATGCACAAAATAATTAGTTTGTGGTTAAGCCTAAATTAATTGAATTGTAATTATGTGCTAAATAAATGAATTATGGTTGGGCACAAATTAATTGAATAGTGGTTATGCACAAATTAATTGGAATTATGAATAAAAGAGGGAGACTTGATAATTTGGGGCTAAAAGAATATAGTATGTGAAAATTGTAATAAAAGGGGAAACTCGATGATTTGGTGCTAAATAAATGTACCATGCCAAAATTGTAATAAAAAGGAAATTTGTAAGTAGGCAAACTTGACAAGGCTTACTAAATAAATGTGACACAGAATGACATGGCATTATTAAGGTTATGTGCAATAAATTTGTAGAAAAAGGGTAAACTTGAGAATTTTCATACTATTTGTAAGGAATCGCCTTTCGGATTTAAAATTGAATAAGTACAGAAATTGAGAAATGGATAAGAGATATGAAATGATAATATAACTATTAAAAAGTGGGAAATTAGTAATGGACTGAATCTGTTGGTTGTGGATAAGGGATATATTTCCATAAGTAAATTCTTGTTAAACACGGAAAAACTAATTGCAAGAAAATGGGAAATAAGTGGTTTAGTGCGAAACAAAGATTTTGTCCTATTTCGCACTAACCAATAATCTAAAAATAATTCATTAAAGAGTAATATCTTGCAATTACAGGTCTCGATTAATTTATATTATGGAAATAGATTTTAGTAAATTTCTAACAACCAACTAGATAAGGTGTGTGAATTATTTCCTGTAAATATGTAAACTTACAAAGAGGTAAGTAGACTAGTGTCCTAACTGTAAGAGTTATATTAAATAATAAGAAATCTATGAAGTATGTAATGAACAGAGAATGTAACCTATTATAATAAATCATATATGACGAGAATGTAATATAACATGTAAACTTGTCGTAATTGAAAGATGAAATAGGAAGTAAAAGGCTCCTCATAAATGAAATTAAAATTATAGAAAATGTCTAACAAAGAAATCCACAATTATAGTTGTGGTAATATTATAACACGAGGTTTAATTAAATGGAAAAGAGTAGAGTAGGCTAATTATTAATAAAATTATTATTGAGGAATTAAGTTTAATGAATATAATAATAAGCACTTGTCCATTCCGGCAGTGAGAGCTGATTGGAGAAAATAAGTGGCTAATACAATAAACGAAAGGTGGTATGTTCCTGTAGTGAAGTATGATTAGGGTCCAATTAAAGCTAATAAACAAATAACTTGAATGTAGAATAAATAAGTAAATGTTTAAGTTAATTAGCAATGTGATAAGTAAAACAAGCACATAATTGAAGATTAAACATAGAGTCTAATAATGTAATGACGAGATGTGCTTGGACCAATCCGTATGTATTTAGGATGAAGAGCCTAATAGGACGGATCATCGCGGGTGTTTGGAGACATGAGATGAGCACGTCTAACTTGTTATTCGACGGGACTGGAAAGAAGTAGGAGACTTCTACCGGACGTAGGACGGTACTCTGAGAGGGCCCTCTAGGGAAACTAGATGAAACCGTATGCCCATAGGCATGTCTATATTCCATCTAAGAGCATACCTTGGCTGCAGTTATGATATGGCAACCAAAAGCCTGGACGGATTTGTAACATCCAAGAAATTTATACAACTAATATATGGAATTAATTAAAAATTTAACAATTGATAATCAATTTTATATTGATACATGGTGTAACACCCCACATCCATTAATGTCACTCACAAAGGGAATGCATTAACTTTCATGGAGCATTTTAAGTGTGTATAGAACAAAAACTTAACAACAAGACAGATATAAACAGTACTAAAACTTTAAAACTTTATTTCATTACAATGGAAAATACATAAGTTTGATTACATCATCAAAACCAGAGTCAAAGTACATATTATCCATCTTGACCAACTCAAAGTACATAAATTGAAAGACATAACCCCTATACAAAATAGCCATAAATAAGAGAGGCTGAAATTTACTTCAGCGATCCAAGCAACTTCTAAAATTAGAGATACAGCTATCCAAAATCAAGCTCCACTGGTGCTAGTTCCAACCTGAGCACCTGTGGTGGGGGGGGGGGGAGGAAGAAAAGAGGAGGAAACAAAGGGGGTCAGTAAAGTCTGGCGAGTGCGATAACTTTAACAATATAATTACCAAAATAACTAGGCTAAGGCATAAGTTGGAAAATAAGGAAATGACTGTGATCAATTGAGTATGGTAGAGTAAACAAGGAAATAAGGTTGAACTAAGATAACGTTAAAGCGCACCTAAACCACTATAAGATAATTACTATACTGCACCACCACTACTATAATGCACCACCACTAGCTACCCTAAGGTTGATCCCGCTTACAGAACTTAATAATGATATTGGTAGTTTTGTGCACCCCTAGTTGCCTTCATAGGTGCCGCCTTCCCCTGTCTCCACTAGGTGTACCCACTACCCCCATGCGATCGGCTCCCTAACTCATAGATACCCATGTTGGCCCCACAGTGGGGTGTATCACGTCCCAAAGTGGCAACCCGATACCACGAATAATGTACGGCTTATACCTACACGATGCAACAACGTCTTACCTACCAGCCCGGGCCCACACACGCATACGAACCCGTTGGACTTGCGTTGCCACAGCTAACTCGTTTCGGCCTCTTACAGTCAAGCCCAGTATGCGTGTCTTGTCCTTGACTTGGGTCGAGCCCACAAAGATACGTATGGGTTACTGGTTGAAACGGGCCCCCATTACTTGACACAAGCTATCCACCTAAGCTTGGTCCCCTCTAGTACATCCCACTTAACCCTCTTCTTAGTCATGTTCACTTACATGTTTCAATTTTGGTTAAGTATTTCTAATCGTATTTCAAATGCCACCCAAGGCACCCACTAGATTCCACATGCCACCCAAGGCACCTACTTAACCCCCTCATGTCCCACTACATGTTTATCTGGTTAAGCGTTTCTTAATTCATTAAGACCGTAACCTCATAAAGACCTCTCACATTAGACTGGCATTTGTGGCAGCTGGATTTGTCGGGCGGGTCCGGGCAGTCTTACACCACAAAAGAGCCTAACGTCGTGTCTTTAGAACTGTTACACATTTAGTTTATGACTAAGAACTCCCACATTAGACTGGCATTTGTGGCAGCTGGATTTTCCAGGCGGGTCCGGGCAGTCTTACACCATAAAAGAGCATAACCTCGTGTCTTAGACGATTAATTACTCCTAATTATCCCTATTCAAATTAGCAATCAATTCCAAATTTAACTATGGCCATAATTGACTCAATTATGTCCAGCCATTTATGGTATGCAAAATCATACCAATTTTCATTACAAATTTATTTTTTGCCATTTAAGGCATTTATGCCAATTCTTAATATTAAATCTTTTAATATTATCCCATTACCCCCACGTTGTACGTTTGTTCGTTTAACGTAAAATATACGTTAGACTCGAATAGTCTAGCTCATAGAATAAAGAGAAAACATCACAACATACATATAATTAAAGATATATCTAAACATAAGGGATGAACTTGCATGTGTGAATGAGGTTCTACATCTAAAACTTGCATGGGCCAAAGTTACAACTTGCATAAAACTACATATGTCATAGATCCAAATCTAAAGATGTAAACTTGTTTACGTAGTAGTCACAAACTTGCATAAATCATGTATGTCATAGATCTACATATAAAAGTGTAAACTTGCATAGGCAATAACCACAAACTTACATAACATGATTCATACTCCAAACACACATTTTATATAAACTTGCATATGTGATTTATGCAACATAACGATGGTACTTACATCTAAACATATAAACTAGCATGTAAAATTAACTCACACATGTCATAGCCTAACTTTAGATCTAAAATAGATGTCATGAAACATGTAAGGTTATACATAATCTTTACTAACTTGCATATGATCCACATCTAAATCAACGCCTAAACTTGCATACATACATATGATTTATCATATGAATCAACATAACCAAACTAGCATATGAAACATCATCATGGATTGATCAATTATAGAATTACAACATAGATGATAACTTTACAACATAGATGGTAACATCATAACATGTATGATAACATCACAATATTACAATATAATTATAACATGCGGCCAATAATTCACATCATATCCATATAATCCACATCATATCCATATAATCCACATCATAACTTAATCCAATTAAATTGCTAATTATTTTATTAAAGAAATCGAACTCACAACTCAAAGAAGGTCTTGAGTTCTTAATTCTGAGTTCTGAAGTTGAATTAGCATTTCTTTGGAGAAGATTCGTTGTTAGACTTGAATAGAATTGACTTAGACTAGCTTTCTTCCTCTCTAATTGGTGGCGGCTATTCTGAGTTGCTAGGTGACGGCATGGAGGCCTTGAATCTAATTTTAATTTGATTTTAGGGTTTGGGTCTATAGGTGTTTTTACAGAGTTTAGGATTAGTTTAGGCTGTCCGATCAACCCAGAATTAATCCCAGCCAACAAGAGCAGATCAGATACCCTAATGAGTCAGCATACAACCACAAATAGGTCATCAATCAAATCTGCCCGAGGGGGGGCAGGTCGACCCCTAGGTCGACCTTATGGTCGACCTGGTCAGGGTAGGTCGACCTGGCCTTGGCGGAAATTTTCATGCCTAGCCCATCTGACTCTGAAATTTGAATTTTTTTGAAATCTGTTTTTAATTTTCTGAAACTTCCGATGGCCATAATTTCTTCATACGAAGTCCAATTCACGCAAACTCGGACTCTATCTCAACCAGAATTCCGAGACGAACACTAACGCAACCCATTTCCCTTAATTCTCACATTTGAGGTTAGTTATTTTTTAATTTGTTATTATAGTGTTAACAGAAATACGAGGTGTTACATTATCCCCTCCTTAAAGGATTTCGCCCTCGAAATCTCCAAGTTATGGAGAATGCATATCCTAACATCCAAATAACCATCTACTCAACCATCAAACACAGGCATCCATTGTCCTTATAAAATTCCTAAAGCTGTGTGAACATATGCAAGAAGTGTGTGTATATGTTCCTTATCTAATGCAAAATCAGGCGGTCTACTGATTCAGTAAACCTCCTTAATGCAAATCATGATAGTGCTATGCGTCCATTATGTATGCGAAAGAATCCTACCGATACATATTATTTCTATATGTGTGCATAACCATTCACCAAAATGAAACATCCATATGATATCACAACCATTATACATCCATTAACTTAAATATGTACACATATTTATATGCAATATGCAATATGAAGTGACTGAGCCGATCTAGTGCCTAAGGTGTGTGTATATGCATCCACGAGCAACCACTAGCAAACGCTTGCATCCACATGCATCCATCATACATAACATGTCTCAAACACATGTTTCAACCATAGGACTACCCTATCTAAAGGTCAAAGATACTAGCGAGAGGACATACTAAAGATAAAACAAGTACAAGCTAAGCGATAAAGGAGAAATTAAAAGGCATACCCTCGAAAAGAAAAGGGTACAATGAACGCATCTTCTCTTCGGTCTCCCAAATAGCGTTGCTCTCATCATCTCCCCATTGCACTTTGACTAGCTTGACCTCTCGATTCCTCAACTTCTTAATCTCCGACCCAAGAATGCACGTAGGAGCTCGTCAAATCATCGCATCACGCTCTACCTCCACCTCTCTAAGCAAGCTCGGCTCTACCACTTCCGCGGTGTCGTGCAAGCACTTCCTCAAATGTGATGCATGGAATACGTCATGTACACCACTAAGACTCTCAGGCAACTCCACTCTATACGCCATCTGCCCAATCCTCTCCTTAATAGGAAACGGCCCTACGAACCTTGGTGCTAATTTCCCAACGGACCCAAAGCGAACGACGTTCCGTAATGGAGACACCTTGACAAAGACCATGTCCCCAATATCAAACTCAAGATCTGTCCTCCTCTTGTCCGCATAAGATTTCTTCCTATCTTGCTCCGTCTTTATCCTCCTTCGAATCAGATCGATCTTTTCCGAAGTCTCCCTAATCATATCGGGCCCAGGTAAGATCTTATCTGTAGACTCCCACCAACATGTAGGCGAACGACATGGCCGTCCATATAGAGCCTCGAACGGTGCCATGCCAATGCTAGAGTGAAAGCTATTATTATATGCAAACTCCACCAACGGAAGATGTTCCTCCCATGTACCTCCGAAGTCTAAGACACACAACCTTAATAAGTCCTCTAGAATAAGATTCACCCTCTCGGTCTAGTCGTCCGTCTGAGGATGATATGCGGTGCTCAAACATAACTGAGTCCCTACCGCCTTTCGCAAGCTTTTCCAAAATTCGCTAGCAAAGATAGGATCGCGGTCACTCACTATGCTAGAAGGAACACTGTGCAAACGAACTATCTCTCGAATGTATACAGAAGCTAACCATGGAGCAGTCCTCTTACTCTTCACGGGAATGAAATAGGCGCTCTTAGTAAGTCTATCTACCACGACCCAAATCCCCGTATTACCCTTCCTCGATCTCGGTAACCCATCGATAAAATCCATCGGGACACTTTCCCACTTCCATTGTGGGACCTCCAATGGGTGAAGCAATCCACCGGGCTTCTTTTGCTCTGCCTTAACTTGTTGTCATACCAAGCATTTAGCGACAAAATCAGCCACATCCCTCTTCATGTCGGTCCAAAAGTAAACTCGTCTCATGTCCATGTACATCTTGTCCCCGCCGGGATGGATAGTCATCTTCGAACGATGTGCATCATCAAGAATGGTCTTCCTCAAATTCTCGTCCCGTGGTACACAAAGTCTACCGTCCCTACGTAACCAACCTTTATCATCTAGGGTATACCTACGGAGATGGCTCGATGACTCCCTCCCTTTTGAGCTTCTCTACTAACTCAACCAACTGTGGGTCATCTCGCTGTGCCTCGCCCTACTAATCAAGTCAACAAAGTGTGCAGGGGAATTTGTCAAACCGAAGGGCATCACAAGCCACTCGAAGAAACCGTCTGGAGTCCTAAAGGCAGTCTTGTCTATGCTATCCATAACCACTCTCCACTGACGGAAACCCGTGGCTAAGTCCAACTGCGAAAACACTGAGGCGCCAACTAACTGATCGAAGAGATTGTCAATCCTTGGCAGTGGATGCCTATTCTTCTTAGTAAGTTTATTAAGTTCTCTATAGTCCACACAAAGTCTAAGGGGCCCATCTGCCTTCATGTCAAATACTACTGGAGCACCCCACTCCGATATACTACGTCTGATGAACCCCTTCTCAAGAAAATCTTTCACTTGCTTACTGAGTTCTCTTCTCTCTCTTGGAGCCATGTGGCGCACTGGCAATGCAACTGGCTTTGCATTATCTACTAGATATATTCGAAAGTCTATCTCATGCTTTGGGGGTAAACCCGTCACCTCATTGAAGACATCAACATATTCACGGACTATACAAACAGAATGTAAATCATCATCGGATGCGTCAAGGGATTCTAGGTAGCTAAGCATTACTGGACCTCTAGGGTCACAAGAAATATAAAGGGTCTTTCTACAATGAGTCAACATCCTAACTACCCTTCTTTCACAATCTAGGATGGCCCCGTATCTAGTTAGCCAATCCATACCTAGAATCAAGCCGTAGCCCATGAAACCAAGAACAAAGGCGTTGCATTCAAACCCAACGCCCAAGATAAACACTCTCAAATCCCGACAGATCATAGAAAGATGAGTCGAACAACCAATATGATTTGAGACTACTAAGGGATCCGTAACCAGACTAGTATCTAGGTGCAGTGTTTCAACTAATGATGTAGAGATAAACGAATGTGATGCGCCAGAATCGAATAAAGTACGGACAGGATGATCGAATAGAAAAACTAAACTTTCAACGGAAATTGCTCTACCTCGTTCTTGCAGCGGGGGGACCATGAGAGCCTGAACTTGTCCCCTTGCCTGCCTTGGTGCCATAAGAGCCTGCACCTGTCCTCTCGAGGTAGACCCTGCTCTCTGCCCTTTCTTTGGGCAGTCCTTAATCAGATGTCCCGCTTCGCCACAGTGGAAACAGCCAATCTTCTTTTTCTTCCTACAATCTTTGCTTAGATTACCGGGTGTCCCACAGTTAAAACATCTTTTCTTTCCCTTACCATTGTTGCCTTTACCACCTTTCTTATTCTGTTATTGCTGTTGCGGTTTCTTTTGAACCCATTTCTTCTCGGGTGCCTTATTAACATTGGCGCCCTTCTCTTCTTCATGCATAAGATCCATGTTAACTAGTCTCTCAAAAGTAGCCCCCATAGGGATGTATGTCATAGCTAACCCATGAATCGGCTCGTTCAAACCCTTAACAAATCTCAGGGCCTTCTTTTCTGGAGTATTCACCTAGTCCAAGCCAAATCTCGCCAACTGGTTGAACTTGTTGAGGTATTCTTTCACCGATAGATTCCCTTGCTTCAATGCCAAAAATCTTTCCATGTATAGATTCTTTTCAGTCCGTGAGAGAAACTTCACCTCAAACCTCCGCCTGAAGTCTGGTCATGTATCAACTCGACGTTCTCCATTAGTGACCTCCCACCAAAACGAGGCCTCATCCTTCATTAGCCAGATAGCTAACTGGACCTTTCTTCC
Organism: Allium sativum; assembly: GCA_030737875.1. NCBI lineage: Eukaryota > Viridiplantae > Streptophyta > Magnoliopsida > Asparagales > Amaryllidaceae > Allium > Allium sativum. The sequence continues at coordinate 674,308,121 of CM060913.1, read as the reverse complement.
ATCATTCACTTCAAAGATCCCAACAATTCTTCCAACTCCTTTAGCCAATTTTGAGCTTCAACAAATGTTTCCGTCCCGTGAAAAGGTTTTCCACCCATTGCCCGAAAGTCCTTACATATCTTCGCAAAAGTATCGATACGGGGAGGAGGAGGAGGAGCATTTGCTGGACCTGCGGTGGAGGCCCTAGTCTCCGAATACCTCCTAAACCATCCAGGTATCGGTATCCCCTCGGGTATCTCGGGAATTCCAGACTTGCTGAAACGAAAAAGGAAAGATTCAATACAAAAGAACCGAAGGAAAGATATATGGCTCTTAGGGTTATTCTTTTTAAAATAAGCTTTTCTCTTGAAAATACATTCCTTAAAACATACTTTTGAAGGTACTTCCTTATAAAAGTTGCTTTTCAAAAACACTTTTCAAAATTCAAATCTGTTCTGGTAACCTTCAGCTCTGATACCACGTGTAACACTCCACGTCCATTAATGTCACTCACAAAGGGAATGCATTAACTTTCATGGAGCATTTTAAGTGTGTATAGAACAGAAACTTAACAACAAGACAGATATAAACAGTACTAAAACTTTAAAACTTTATTTCATTGCAGCGGAAAATACATAAGTTTGATTACATCATCAAGACCAGAGTCAAAGTACATAATATCCATCTTGACCAACTCAAAGTACATAAATTGAAAGACATAACCCCAGTACAATATATCCATAAATAAGAGAGGCTGAACTTTACTCCAGCGATCCAAGAAACTTCTAAAAGTAGAGATACAGCTATCCAAAATCAAGTTCCACTGGTTCTAGTTCCAACCTGAGCACCTGGGGGGAAAGGAAGAAAAGAGGAGAAAACAAAGGGGGGTCAAACATAAAGTCTGGCGAGTGCGATAACTTTAACAATATAAATACCAAAATAACTAGGCTAAGGCATAAGTTGGAAAATAAGGAAATGACTGTGATCAATTGGGTATGGCAGAGTAAAAAAGGAAATAAGGTTGAACTAAGATAACGTTAAAGCACACCTAAACCACTATAAGATAATTACTATACTGCGCCACCACTACTATACTGCACCGCCACTAGTTACCCTAAGGTTGATCCCGCCTATAGAACTTAATAATGATAATGGTAGTTTAGTGCACCCTTAGTTGCCTTCATAGGTGTCGCCTGCCCCTATCTCCACTAGGTGTACCCACTACCCTCATGTGATCGGCTCATTAACTCGTAGATACCCGTGCTAGCCCCACAGTGGGGTGTATCACTCCCCAAAGTGGCAACCCGATACCACGAATAATGCACGGCTTATACCTACACGATGCAACAACGTCTTACCTACCAGCCTGGGCCCACACACGCATATGAACCCATTGGACTTGCGTTGCCACCGCTAACCCATTTTGGCCTCTTACAGTCAAGCCTAGTATGCGTGTCCCGTCCTCGACTTGGGTCGAGCCCACAAAGATACGTATGGGTTACTGGTTGAAACGGACCCCCATTACTTGACACAAGCTATCCACCTAATCTTGGTCCCCTCTAGTACATCCCACTTAATCCTCTTCTTAGTCATGTTGACTTACATGTTTCAATTTTGGTTAAGTATTTCTAATCGTATTTCAAATGCCACCCAAGGCACCCACTAGATTCCACATGCCATCCAAGGCACCCACTTAACCCCTTCATGTCCCACTACATGTTTATCTGGTCAATTGTTTCTTAATTCATTAAGACCATAACCTCGTAAAGACCTCTCACGTTAGACTGGCATTTGTAGCAGCTGGATTTGCCTGGTGGTTCCGGGCAGTCTTACACCACAAAAGAGCCTAACATCGTTTCTTTACAACTGTTATGTATTTAGTTTATGACTAAGACCTCCCACATTAGACTGGCATTTGTGGCGGCTGGATTTGCCAGGCGGGTCCGGGCAGTCTTACACCACAAAAGAGCCTAACCTCGTGTTTTAGATGATTAATTACTCCTAATTAATCATTCCCCAATTTGAATTACTTTCCCTATTCAAATTATCGATCAATTCCAAATTTAACTATGGCCATAATTGACTCAGTTATGTCCATCCATTTATGATATGCAAAATCATACCAATTTTCGTCACAAATTTATTTTATGCCATTTAAGGCATTTATGCCAATTCTTAATATTAAATCTTTTAATATTATCCCATTACCCCACGTTGTACGTTTGTTCGTTTAACGTAAAATATACGTTAGACTCGAATACTCTAACTTATAGAATAAAGAGAAAACATCACAACATACATATAATTAAAGATAGATCTAAACATAAGGGATGAACTTGCATGTTTGAATGAGGTTCTACATCTAAAACTTGCATAGGCCAAAGTTACAACTTGCATAAAACTACATATGTCATAGATCCAAATCTAAAGATGTAAACTTGTTTAGGTAGTAGTCACAAACTTGCATAAATCATGTATGTCATAGATCTACATCTAAAGGTGTAAACTTGCATAGGCAATAACCACAAACTTACATAACATGATTCATACTCCAAACACGCATATTTATATAAACTTGCATATGTGATATATGCAACATAACGATGGTGTAAACTTACATCTAAACATATAAACTAACATGTAAAATTAACTCACATATGTCATAACCTAACTTTAGATCTAAAATAGATGTCATGAAACATGTAAGGTTATACATAATCTTTACTAACTTGCATATGATCCACATCTAAATCAACGCCTAAACTTGCATACATACACAAGATTTATCATATGAATCAACATAACCAAACTAGCATGTGAAACAACATCATGAATTGATCAATTATAGAATTACAACATAGATGATAACTTTAAAACATAGATGATAACATCACAACATAACATCATAACATGTATGATAACATCACAATTTTACAACATAATTATAACATGCAGTCAATAATTCACATCATATCCATATAATCCACATCATAACTAAATCCAATTAAATTGCTAATTATTTTATTAAAGAAATCGAACTCACAACTCAAAGAAGGTCTTGAGTTCTGAATTCTGAGTTCTGAAGTTGAATTAGTTTTCCTTTGGAGAAGATTCGTTGTTAGAGTTGAATAGAATTGATTTAGACTAGCTTTCTTCCACTCTGATTGGTGGCGGCTATTCTGAGTTGCTAGGTGACGGCATGGACGCCATGAATCCAATTTTAATTTGATTTTAGGGTTTGAGTCTATAGGTGTTTTTATAGAGTTTAAGATTAGTTCAGGCCGTCTGATCAACCCAGAATTAATCCCAGCCAATCAGAGCAGATCAGAAACCCTAATGAGTCAGCACACAGCCACAAACAGGTCATCAATCAAATCTGCCAGGGGGAGGGGGGCAGGTCGACCCTATGGTTGACCTAGTCAGGGGAGCTTGACCCTCAGGTCGACCCTATGGTTGACCAGGCCCTGGCGGGAATTTTCCCGACTAGCCCATCTGACTCCGAAATTTGAATTTTTTGAAATCTGTTTTGAATTTTCTAAAACTTCCGATGGCCATATTTCTCCATACGAAGTCCAATTCACGCAAACTCGGACTCTATCTCAACCAAAATTCTGAGACGAACACAATGGCGCAACCCGTTTCCCTTAATTCTCACATATGAGATTAGTTATTATTTAATTTGTTATTATAGTATTAACAGAAATACGGGGTGTTACATATGGGTTAGAAATTTAAAACAAATATATGGTTTGAGTATGAATGAACTCAATATTTAAATTAAAATGGTTAGTTTGAGAATCAAATATTTATTGTTGAATATTTGAATTTGGTTGGATAAATGAAAATCGATTTGAAATTTGACTGAAAAATATAAATGGTTGAATTTAAAAACAAAAACGTTACTAACGTTAAATAATTTGAAATTTTTAATTGTTAAAATATATGGAAATTTGTTTGGATATGCATGTACTTGTATAATAAAGAAATTGAATTTAATGTTTCAAAATTTGGAAACAAACGAGCTGCTGTGAACAAACAGAATAAAATCGGTGAACAGTTAAATAATTCAAAAATAAAATAATAATGTATACAGACGGATTCGGTTTACAAGCAGAATTTTTTTATTGGATTCATAATACAAAGACGGAATGGTACATATAATTTTTTTCGCGTTAGCGTTATGAATTTGGAGCATTACATGGTAATTCGTGGTAAAGATAAATATTAAATTATACTTAGTTATAATGTGCTACTATTCACACCCCCATTAAGACTACTGGTTACCTATACTAAAGGCCACCTACTTTTGTGTCTCTCTGCTTCTTTACACCACCTAAATTATTCAATTTCTAATCGGCTAACCCATCTGCCCTTATTTCTTCATCGTTCCAATAAAAAAACGTTCTTTCTGAAATTTTCTCCATCGCTCTACAAGCTTGAATATTTCCCTAAATTATCAACGCAATTTCAAGCGTCCAATCAGTCGATTAACACTATCGAATTGCTCTACAACAGCATTCAACTTTTTTCCTATTGTTTTACACCATCGAATCAGCGCGTTCTGCGAATCAAATACCTGAAATCACATCATTTAACAAAAAAATTAACATACTTCCAGTTTTACATGAACAATAGTGATTGTAAATTAAGTACAAACTATATACTTCATCAGTTGTAAAATGATCTATCAAATCAACTTTTGTGTGTACAACGACATTTGACCGATCATCTTGTGGCCTATTGCTATCATCCACATAGTTATCAAGTTTATTGTAAATCACATTATCTTCCTACAAAAATCAAATAAAAATAATCAAAATGTTTTTTTTGTAAATTTTGACATATAAATTGATGTTGTATGAAGAAAACCCTAAAATTCAATAACTTACAATGTCATTCTCTATTACAACGTCATCGAAATTAATGTTTTCCAAACTCGAAGTAGAGAGAAGGGTGAAAGAAAGCTCCTACAAAAATTAATACAAAACCCTTAAAAAAATCTTTAACAACAGAATAGATTATGCAGCATGACATACAAAACTAACCTCTTTTTTGTCTTTATCTTCCATCCTCTACTCAACCAAAAAAAATTATTTTTTTCTTATGCTTTAGGGTTTGATATCTGAGAATTTACGTTGTTTGAGAAGAAAAAAGAAGAGAAATGACAGTACATTGTTTGAAAAGAGAAAAGAAAATAAAAGATAGTACGGCTGTTATTGACTGAGTGAAAAGAAATAAAGTGGTGGTAGGAAATAGGTCAAAAATAATACAATCTATTAATTTTTTAAAGGTGACCAGTAGTCAAAATGGGGTTGTGAATAGCAGCACACTAGTTATAACCTTCCCCAGTATACCAACAAATTCCTTCTTCCCCAAGTCATCAAAACCGCTTACCTTCCCTCTGCAACCCTAAAGCCACATACGCGGACATATGAAAACAACGTTGTTTTTAATTTATTTGTCTCTTCTATAAATAAAGAAGTCTCTCCCCATTTCATTCATCATTAAGGTAGCGTTTGATTTCTGAACTGGGCAGTTAATGTTCGCGTCTGCGTCCGACGCGTCGGACGCGTCTACGATGGGTCCCACACTTTTGCCCCTTCAAGCTCAACGGTTGAAAATATAGCTTTTGCGTCAGACGCGTCAGACGCGGATTCGGACGCCAACAGAAAATTTACAAAACGGCTATATTTTGCCAAGTTATAAATCCAACCTCTTCCCTTCACCAATTCAAACCATTTCCTTCAACAATTTAAATCGCAAACTCATTAATTTTTCAACGACAACGGCTGAAGTAAATCTTCCGAAAACAACATTTCGACGTCCTCCGAAAGTATGGTCTTCGTTTGCAACTTCAGAGTTTCTTCGTATAGCTGTTGAACATTACCAAGTTGCTGGAAAGAACAAAAAAGGGATACACAAAAAAATTACAGCTGCTCTGAACGAGTCCTTAGCTACATCACCGACCGAAATACCAGTCTCTACTGAACAAGTGACGGCTAAGTACGACGCTTATAAAAAGAAATGGACTGTACGGCGCAATTTGAATGACAAAACGGGCGCCGGATGGGATGCTAAATACGGAACATTGAGTGGAAGTGAAAGTTGGTGGGTTGATCGAGTGGCGGTAAAATATTGTTAACTCCTTTTTTGTATATTAACAAGTTTAGTACCGTATTTCATATATCAATTTACAACTTAAACGTATATTTAGGAGTACGGCCCTATGGTGTTAAAGTACAAGACGTCCCCAATAGAAAATTTGACCGAATTGGAGCAAATATTCACCAACAGCATTGCAACAGGATCGGGCGCTTACACTCCAGGTTGTACAAGTCAAAACGTGCAACCACAGCCACATTCTCCTCCACCCGAGTTCGTACATCCTACGTTCTTCTTCGATGAAACTCAAGTGCCATTAGAAGACATCCAGACTCAACAATCGATTCCTGAGCCTCCGAACCAACAACGGGGTGCAGGTTCTTCATCTAAACCTCGGTCTGGCCGAAGAGGTAGAACTGAAACTTCCTCGAAGTTGGAAGAAATTGTTGATATGATACACTCCAGGCAAATTACCAAGAAATCTCGTTCTGACTCCGACAGTCCGAATTCACATCCTGATACGTTTGCTAGTAATTCGCCGTCAAACGCAAGCCCTCTTTTTACTGATATTCCGAAGGTGAAGCAAGCAATAGACCGTGCAAGAACATTTGATGGTATTGACATGCCCCACGCAACATCAATTCTCACAATTAAGGATAATCAAGATACGTTCATGATTCTTCCTGATGACGAAGCAAGAGGCTAGTTGCATTTTGAAATCGAGGTCCGCAAGCAAGCACTACGATACAGACAGTTTAAGATGACTACCCCTCCGTATCCACCTCAGTACGCACCCCAGTATCCACCCCAGTATCCACCACAGTAGCTTGTTTTCTATATTTAATAATTATGTAATTTGTATTCTGCAATTATGTATTTTTATTTTTGCAATTTGTATTCTGCAATTTGTATTCTGCGGTCTATTATTCTGTTTAACAATAAACACACACAAACACAAACAATTAAAGATAATATATACAAAAACAATAAAATAATAACTCTGCCCCTTCCAAAATGCTCATTTCGTAAAAAGAACACATTCCTCGTTCCCAACAATTTCTCTTTCAATGCACCTTCCAAATGCCCCTTCCTCTTCAAAATCAAACGGACCCTAACTCGTTTCCCTCTTTTCTAAGCCATGGTGACCGAAATCCTCAAATCAAATCCGCCTCCATCTTCAGTTTCCGTAAATCGAAAACCCCTCTTTCATTTTAATGGTAGATGAAAATCGTTCCTGCTTAAGATCGCTACCCTAACCACAAAGTTCGAAGCCCCTCCTCCAGCAACTTGGCACCATAAATTAAAGATGTCTCCCTTTCGAAGCCGCAGTCGCCATCCCCTTTGCTTGAACTCAAAGGAGACATCCCCGCGTGAAGCTTCAACGTCGGGATCGAAGACCACTAAAGCTTGCTCCAGTAAGAACGATGTTGCCTCAAGCTCAATATTGCCACCGCCTACGCTTTGTTTTAGGGGAAACTCGGTTGTAAGGTGAGTTTCTTTTGGAACTCACGATTAGTTTTGGTTTAAGTATATCAACCTAGAGTTAAACTAAATACGATAGTTCTGATTGTGATTCACTTGGGTGATAATTTGTGACGTTTAAAATACTAAATTATATGATTTCAGATTGAGCTTGGTCGTGATATGCTTGCGTGGAAGTAATATTCATGATTAACTTTTGCTTCAAGTGGATTAATTTCATCTTATAGTAGAAATTTTGACGATTATTGGCTTCGATATTTGTTCTTGCTTTATTTCTGCTTGCTGTTGAACTGTATGTTGTCACCATTGCTATCTGAAGCTCACTTACTTGCTTCATTTCTGTGCTGTACGGCACTGGGTTGCTGCTCGTGCTGTATGGTTCCATTTGTTTTGAGACTTTAGTGTGGATGGTGTGTGTTTGAGTGTGCGTGCATATATGAGCTTAGTTCTTTGTTATTTAATTTCAATATAATAGGTTATTGAAATTTTCTACATGTAATTTCACAGTTGGTATATACCTGCACATGCTACTCATATTACTTCATGGCTTGAGGTTTTACTGTAACATTTAGTGGGGCATGTGCGTCATTATGTTAATTGACTGGTCCTGCAATTAACCAACAAACCATAGCAGAAGAAGACATGATACAGTCGTGACCAGGGGAAATAACGTGTTGTTTTCCATTGATCCAGATCATATATGAGTAAGGTACACATGTGTTAATTATAATGAAGCTGAACCATGATGAAATGCTATTTTATTTCTTTGTTGGAATACTGAGTTTAAAGAATTGTAAAGAACTGAAATTATATAGGCTATCGAGCAATGTATAGTATGCCTGGTAAGTTGATGGATCACAAATCTTAGAAACGGTCTTGCAAAAAGGGTTAAACTGATACATACATACATACATACATACATACATACATACATATATATATATATATATATATATATATATATATATATATATATATATATATATATGTTCCATCTGAGCAACATAGGTTATAAGTATATGTAACTGAATTTATCTTGTTCATTATTTCTTTACTTAATGTTTATTTGATGAATTGTTGGGTTATAAGTATCGTCATTTGTTTTAAGTTTTGATTTTTTATTGTTTGTTTGACATAATATCAAAGACTTCACTGGTTATTTTTTTTTTTTTTTTCACTAAGCATGTTCTATGGTTCCTAAATGACTAATTTATGTTATGGAGTGGTCAAACATGCCAATATTTCTTCCAGTTATTATTCATGAAAGGCGTAATATAAATTAATTTCAGAATTCATTATTTAACGGTATTATGGTTAGTATAGTATTTTACAAACAAATCAAAAAGTATTGCTATTTGTTTGATAGTAATAATTTTGCGTAGCTTGCTTACTAGCCAATCTTTTCGTTATATCATGTTTTTTCAACAGTGATCGAATGCTAGGTGGATGCAATGTTCCTTGATTTGTATGTTCATTTTCTAATATGCTACTTTGAACAAGTGGTTCGTTGAAACCAAATCCATGCAAAATTTTGGGAACCAGGCAAAATTGAGAAAAGTACTGTTGTTTGTTTGATATTAAATTTTACATTCACACAATACTCTATGATCTTTAATATAAACATATGCCACTGAATGGATGTCAACAAATACGGAGAAAAGTTTAAAATGGGGAGGTCACTATCCTACACGATTTAATAACAAGCATATGGTTTATTTATCAAAATTTTGGAGCACCTTATATTTCCAAAAAATGTATACACACATACAAGATTGTGTGTATATATATAAGAAATCTTATGCACTTGCCCAATATTTTTTCCCTTATGCATTGTCTATGCTGCACCATTACCATATCTTGCAGTTGCATTATACTTGTACGTGTGGTCCTAGTTGTCACTTGCACACCCTATTATTTTTACTGAGTATATCTGAGATTTAGACTGCTTAACTAGTATATTCAGTTCTTATAGAAATTAATTTACTTGAACTACGATTAATCTTGACTCGAATGTTTTATGTTTTTGCATGGAACGCTGAGGTCAGACCTGAGCATTACAGATTAAAAGATTTACAGCTTAAGATTCGAAGACCGGAAAAGCTAGGGATTCCAAAGATGGCGCACTCTAAAGATTTATACAGTAAAGAATTTTCTTGTATTCAAACTATTTTAAAAATCCGTTGTACTGAAAATTTCTTATATCAAAATTCTGGTTAATATACAAAAGTTTGTTTTGTTGTTCAATACAGTATTATCTATTTATTCTGTGTTTTCTGTATTGATTTTGTTTTAAACTTTGCAAGCTAAATAACGATTCGTCGATTTGAACGTTTTTAACTTGGTTTAATTACCGATTGAAGCGGCCAAAAAGGAAGGACGTTACAAGCGGTATCAGGGCGAGGTTTATTCAAAGCTTAGCTTATTGGGTTTAAAATGAGAAGAATCGACACTAGAAAAACAAAATTTGAAAATAAAACGGTTTTAAAAAAATAAATTTGAAGGTGAATTATTTTGGAAATATTATATATTTTGAAACTGATATAGTGGAAACAAAAAATTATTTTGAGATTTGAATTTTTCCGGAATCCCCAGTCTTCGATTCTAGATTTGTGAGAGCCAATTCTTCGAATTGTATCAAAGGAGGATAATTTAAAGAGAATCAACGAATTAACTTCACTAATCATGTATTTTAGCAATAAAAGACAACTGAAATTAATTGGAAATGAGAATTGAAATTGGATTTTGAATGTAGAAGGCAAATTTGAAATCATTTCAATAAAACAATGAATTTTACTTCAATATTTGGAATATAAAATAATGAAAATAAAATTAAAAAGGCTATAATTGGAATTTGATTGTTCCAAATTGTATTACTAATTTATTTGAATTGTTCAAAACTCGACAAGAAAAATTATTATTTGTTTCAAACCAATAATGTATAATCGAATACATGAATTCGATAGTAAGTTGTGAACTTGTTAATTAATTAACAAGAAGTGAATTGTAAACAAAAGTTGTGAAGGAAGATTTTAAGGAGATTTGAATCTATATTTAAATGAAATAAAAATTAATTTGATGTGACGAGTCCAGATTCCTACAAAAGGAATAATATTTACTTTTAGAAGTAAATAACATTTGAAAGCAAATAATGTTGGAGTTGACCAGTACGTTGAGATTATTCTGAAGTTCAAAACATAAATCAAAGGAGATTTTTCCTCAAGTTCGGAATACATCATCGAATAAGATATTACTCGAAGTAAGTTATTCAGGAAAGTCAACTATGTTGAATTTCAAAGAATATTTCTTACTTTCTATTTTAATCAAAATTTAATAAATTATCAATTTATTGTTTATGTATTCAGATTAAAGAAATGGTTAGGATTCGACAAAAAGAGTTGGTTAAGAGAAATAAGTTAATGAGTGATAATAGTTAAGTGGGAATAAGGTGCTTTTATTTAACATCTGTTTAAGTCCAAATAATGAATTTAGAAATGTTTTCCACAAGAATAATGTATATTTTCTGTAGAAGTTAATGATTTGTGAACATATGGAAACATTTTCCCAATGATAATAAATGATTTGCTAGAAATAGAGAAAATGAATATAATGATTGGAAGTGTCTTTTTTCAATTGGTCATGATAGGATAACGGGTTTTGATAAATCAAATTTGCAAGAACTGAAGAACAAAAAGCCGCATGTCGGGAACAAAGGATGACAGAACGTAAGAGAAGTGGATTCGTAAATTGAATTTGAGAGTTGCGTAAGAAATGATTTGATATGAAATTAAGAAATGGAGTTAAAGAATTTAGAAACTGATTAGAGATTAGTTAAGTTGAATAACTTCCTGAGTATTGATCTGATGTTGGTTTTGGCCTTCGAGGCTGATACTTAGGGAATTGTTCTCTTGCTAATTTACGGTTGAAGAATGTGAATGTGAGAGAGTGATAACGCATGAATGAAAAAAATGTGTTATAAGAATGAAAATTCTGAGATGGTGAGAGCATATAAGGATTTGAGTTAAGCTATGAACTTAATAATTGGAAAATTGAAAGGAAATTGATTTGTGGCAATGGATTCATAAATTCGAGTTTGGAAAGATATTAAATATCTGAATTGGTTAAGTGATTAAAACTAAAATTTTGAAATTGGAATGGAATTTGAGGATATTTGATTTCAGATATTGGACATAGAAGTTTTTGAAATCTATATGGAAGTGATTTGAAGGTAATGGTTTGAGATAAAATTTTATATAACAGAATTTATATAAGAATGAGGGATTGAAAAACATAATTGGAAAATGTGTTGAGGAACTTTTATAACGAGATATGCGGAAGGTAATAGGAGTACTATATGTACATAATATTATATGTTTCAAAGAAAAATAAAGAAGTACCTTCCTTCTCCTTTGAATTTCAAGCTTAGTTGAGGTGTGCTGGTGGTGGTGGTAGGTTGTCCGGACATAAAACTCGAGTTGTCACTGTTCCTGGAAGAATACGGCCGTGTAGCACAATTCTCAGGGATGTAGATGGCCTACGGTGGACAGATGTTTCTTATGGGAACCAAGCGTAACCATTGTGTCTACTGCGATCTACAGTCACGATAAGTGTATAATCCGCAGAGTTGCGAAAGCTTACGGGTATGGATGTTTCCTGGGGGACACAGGCGTAACAATTGTGTACATATGGTCCATATGGCATATCTACAAGTGAAAGAGATGTAACCACTAGAGTTACTAAAGGTAGAATGGAGCCATGCGATGTTTGAGACAACTTAGTGATGTGGAGCCACCTGTTTGATGCAGCACTAAGTCTTCGTGACCTGATATCTCTTCATGACATGATTTGTCTTTGTGACTTGATTGATCCTCTTGATTTGATTTATCTTCATAATTTGATGATTTTTTCGTGACCCTGAGATAAAGCAACCAACACTCAGTGACCTCATATTTTCTTTTGATTCTTAAATATCTTCCTGGTATTTGTCCATGATGAAATTTACAGGGAATTGATTTCCTACGAATACGGATGTTTTCTGGGGGATCCAGACGGAACCATTATGTATATGCAATTCATTAACAATGAACATATCAACAACACATTAGTACTTTCCGTATCTGTTTTCTTTTAAAAAGAATATTTTTTTTTTTTTGAAATATTTTCACTTGAGGTTGAAACAAGAATATTTAGTGCTTGGAGATTTTTGTCGTACGCCTGGCCAATGTATGTCTAACATCTGTAAGAACGACAATAGACTTGTCAAACTTTGAGTTATCAAGTATTTTCAAATTAATTAAAATGTACCTAACTTAATAAGTTAAGAAAGAGAATTTTAGAGTATTTGGAGTCCATAGCTTGGGATAATAATACAAATATTTTCTGTATAAAAAATTATAGATGATTTTAGATTTTTGGAAATTTTCAAGTCTATATTTCATAACTTGAAGAGGGAATCTTATTTACACTCTTCCATTAGTGTAGAGAAAGATAAATTGGATTGAATGTAAAGAGAATTTGGTTGGATTTGGATGTAAGGAATAAGGGCAACAATGGATAAGTGAAAATTGACGAATGAGATTTATGAAGAAATTTAGAACAGTTGAAGAGAATGATTTTGAAAAGAAAATTGATTTTTCTGAGTAACTGAATATGATGATATGATGGATAAACAAAGAGGATCGATGATTAAATTAGTTGTGGAAAATGTTCATACAAATATGGAAAATCTGAAACATTCGTATAACTCTAATGATCTCCCCTTTACGAGGGCATAAAGTTTTAAAGGGGGAAGATTGTAACATCCCAGAAATTTCGTCAACTGATATATGGAATTAATTAAAAATTTAACTATTGATAATCAATTTTATATTAATACTTGGGTTAGAAATTAAAAACCAAATATATGGCTTGAGTATGAGTGAACTCAATATTTAAATCAGAATGGTTGGTCTGAGAATCAAATATTTATTGTTGAATATTTGAATCGAATTTGGTTGAATGAATGGAAATGAATTTGGAATTTCACTGAAAAATATAAATGGTTGAATTTAAAAATAAAAACGTTATTAATGTTAAATAAATTGAAAATTTTATTGGTTGAAATATATGGAAATTTGTTTGGATATGTGTATATTTGTGTATATAAAGAAATATAATTTAAAGTTTCAAAATTTGGAAAAGAACGGAGCTGTTGGTGGACAAACAGAATAAAATCAGTGAACGGTTAAATAATTTAAAAATAAAATGACGTTATATACAGACGGAGTTAGTTTACAAGCAGAATAATTTTATTGGATTCAGAACATGAAGACAGAACAGTACGTATAATTTTGTCGCATTATCCGTACGAATTTGGAGCATTACATGATAATTCACGGTAAAGGTAAATAATAAATTATACTTTGTTATAACCTTCTCCTATATAATCTTCTGCCAACCAATTCCTTCTTCCCCAAGCCATCAGAATCGCGTACCTTCCCTTTGCAACCCTAAGGCCACATACGCGGACTATGAAAACGACGTTGCTTTTAATTTATTTTTCTCTTCTATAAATCAAGAGGTATCTCCCATTTCATTCATGATTAACTCATTTCCCTCTTTTCTAAGCCATGGTAACCGAAATCCTCAATTCAAATCCACCTCCATATTTGGTTGCCCTAAATCGAGAACCCCTCTTTCATTTTAATGGCAGAAGAAAATCGCTCCTGCCCTAGATCGTTTCCCTAACCACCAAGTTCGAAGCCCCTCCTTCAGCAACTTAGCGCCGCAAATTGAAGGTGTCTCCTTTCGAAGCCGCAGTCCCCAGCGCCTCTGCCTGAACTCAAAGGCGCCATCCCCGCGTGAAACTCCAACGTCGTGCTCGAAGACCACTAAAGCTCGCTCCAGTAGGAACGATGCTTCCTCAAGCTCGTTATTGCCACCGTCTACACTTTGTTTTAGGGGAAACATGTCCATAAGGCGAGCTTCTTTTGGAAATCACGATTAATTTTAGTTTAAGTATATCAACATAGATTTAAACTAAATATGATCGCTCTGGCTGTGATTCGCTTGGGTGATAATTTGTGATTCTTGTATCAAATTCTAGTTAATATATAAAAGCTTATTTTGATGTTTAATATTGTATTATCTATTTGTTTTGTGTTTTCTATGTCAATTCTGTTTTAAATTCTGCAAGCTAAATAACGATCCGTTGATTTGAACGTTTTTAAAATTGGTTTAATTACCGATTTGGAGCGGTCAAAATGGTGGGACGTTACAGGACTACCTTGGGATGATCTAGAGGTTTCCTCGATCGAGGAGAAGGCTAATCATGACCGAATATGGATAGTAATCGTCAGATACCTATCATCAATGGTCAGTGGGATGCAGAAAGACTAGTACTGAACCAACGTACCAATGATGTTTCATTATCGAGACATTGGATGAGGGACACGATAGTTGGATGCTTTAGATTGGATGTTAGGGGCACGACACTTAGCTCTTAAAGAAGTATTTCATTAGTTAAGGGAGAGGCTAGGGTGGGGCCATAGCTACCATGAAAAGAGACAAACCTATATGTAGGTATCTGTCTTGTAGGACTAACGAAGTTGTCCCTTACAGATATCGAAAGCTCCCGATAGAGTTACATGCATATGTGCATCTCGATTGCGGAACTCAGGTTGTAGCAGGCAGTATGTTCGTGTAAGGGTCTCGATACATGCACTGGGTAGCGTATCGTAGACGTCAAGGTAGTAAACTTTGTGTTGGGGCTTAGCTCGACCGTGGACTTCAGATATGGGGATCTGTACGCTTACGTGACATAGCGATGATGGTTCTGCGCGTTTACAAGCCATAATGATGGAGATTTCATACGTGGCTAGGCGTGGTTAGAAGGTTAGGTATGCTTCCGTGGCGTGATGGTGGCGACCGTACGATGATGGTACTAGGGGTGTACCTTGAGATATAGGGGCATTTTGCTACATATATGATCTATTAGGAAAATCTATAGGAAGTACATGGGTACGATTTATGCGGTAAAATTAGAAGTATATTGTGAAATAAACCCGAATAACCTAATA
Organism: Allium sativum; assembly: GCA_030737875.1. Taxonomy (NCBI): domain Eukaryota; kingdom Viridiplantae; phylum Streptophyta; class Magnoliopsida; order Asparagales; family Amaryllidaceae; genus Allium; species Allium sativum. The sequence goes on along the minus strand of CM060913.1, from coordinate 674,292,504 downwards.
AATATGAACCGGTGATAGAGCGGTACATGTAGTGTTATTTGTCGAAAATATAATTTGTCCATTCATTAAAACTTTCATTCTGGCTCCCTCCTCATACCAAACCCGTAGCTTAGACAGGTGGTAGAGGTTCTGCATCTTAGGGACACTTGTTAGATTAGTATCATTATATTGGTAAGTATTTACCTACTATTTTATTTTATTCCCCTTCTGCTCAGAGATTTCTAATTTGAGATCTGATATATTTATCTTTGACTTGTTACAGGACACCAAACAAGTTAACTCAATTTTGGTAGATTTGGATTTTTGATTAAAAAAATCGGATCTGTCGAAATTCAGGTTGTTACATCTCGTATCAGAGCTCATGATAAGGATTTCTATATAGACTGTGAGTGAATGTATTTGTATTTTTAAAACATAAATATTATATATACATATACCCATAGTGGAACCCAATAATTAAAAATGTAACACACGGGAAAAAAGTTGGGGTATTGGTTTTGTATACTAAGAAAATAGTTATGAAAGTTTGAGAATGTCAATAAGTTTGTACAAAAAGAAAAAAAATTCCATGTGCTAATATCAGAAATTATGGTATGTCAAATTAGTGGATTTTGCAATAGGGACTTGTAAGTTAAAAAAATGGATTAGTAATTTAAATATATACACATTTACCGCTAAAGTGGTGCTAGTTTTATTCTTCGGTTTAGACATAGTTTGGTAGGAATTTATGTGAAGGAGAAATTTAGGACAAAGAAATGTAATTTCGTGCAAATAATTTGAAAAATGCAAAAATTAGAAATTACTTTGTACTTAGCCCCACAATTAAGATTTTTAAAAAGAACATGAAAAAAAATGTAAATGGAGAAAAAGTTTTCAAGTTTCCAAATTTAAAAAGTTTACAATTTTTGAAATTCACTAGTTTTTAATATTAAGAGTTGCATAAAAATAATTTTTGGAACAATTGTGCAAAGTAGATATTTGTTTCAAGGACACATTTTAGAAAAAAAATTAGATCAAAGGACAAACGGCTTTTGCTATGTGAATTAAGGACTACTTTCATGTTTTAATTGGAAAAGGTCCAAATATTTTAAACTAAGGACATGTGTTGGCATTTCACAAATAATAAAAATTAATATTAAAATATTTTTCTGTGATTATAAGATTAAAAAACAATAATAATTAATTATGAAATGTTTTTTGTTGTAAATATGGAAGAACAAGCAATATCAGAAAATTCTGGACGGAAAGTTAAACGCTTATAGCTTCGTTATTTACGGTATAGCTTTTTTATGGTATAAATGAGATTAGCTTTAAAATGACTTAATTCTATATTTGGATGATACAATATAAAGCTATATTTTTAAGTTATAAAGCTATATTCATTTAGCTTTCCGAACTGATTATTTTTATATGTTTATAATAACATAAATTGACTAAAATAATTTCAAAATCATATTTTTTTTCTTTCATTTTTGAGGGTTGTTTTTTATTTTATAAAATAATTTGTTAATAATGAAAGTTAAAGTGAATTTTATGTTGCATAATAAAATTTGGCCTTTGTCCTTAATTTAATTATGAAACTTAGTCGTCCTTTGATCAATTTTTTTTTTTTTTTGAAACTTGTCCTTCAAACTAAATACCCTTTGTGTAAACTTGTTTTCAAAAAATACTAAATGCGTAAGAAGGTCGTGGAGTTAAGCGATACAAGTGGTTAAGAGAAAACGCAAATATAAATGAATTAGTCCTATGTGGTGCATAGGTAATCTTGAGTGAAATAAAATATAACTTCTTTCATAAAGGATGAATTGTGACACATTTTAACTCGTTGGAATAAGAAGAATTATAAGATAAGCTTTTTTGAATCAATAAGATTGTAAATAAACATATTTTGGTAACATGGCGAAGAAATGTGCAGCGACAGAGGCATACAAAATATAGGGATCCACCATATTTTGAGCAACCTATTTCAATTTTTTTGAAGTTTCCTTATTACTTTACACAAAACAAAGAAGTTCTCTTTAGAAATGGTTCACAGAAACTTAATCTTATTTAATTAAAAATAAATTAGTGAGAATGATCCCATTAGAGTGCATGGACACTTAGTAAAGATTTGTATAAAATTTTAAAGGATGTTTCAAGTTGTTAGTGTTTAATAAAAAGAAGTAAAAAGTAAATTTAAAACTTGCATGGTTTAAGGGAAGAGGATAATGGGGGAATGAATAGGGAAAAACAAGTTGAGATTTTTATAAGTAAATTTATGACATGGTTAGTAATTAATAGAAATCCTTTTATTTATCACCCCTTGAGGAAATAGGAAAGTTTTCCTTTAGTGTACATTTGCATTCTTATGTAGTATTCTATTTTAGAAAATAGAATAATTTAGCGGGATATTTTCTATCTAGGTGTTTGTGGTGATTGCTAGATAAGAAAAAAAAAAATAGGCTATTGTGAATAAAATGAAAATGAAAGGAAAAATGAACAACTGAAAGAAAAACAAACAAAATTTACAAAAGCAACGAAGACAACAACTGCAATAAATGAGAACAATGAGAAAAAATAATTCTTCCAAAGTAATTTTGGAAAACTAAAGAAAAATTCTTCTTGTGTAAACTGTGCTTGGAATAGAAAATAGAAATTTTTGTAAGATTAACAATTAAAGTTTTCAAGATGAGGAAAAAGGCATGTAAAAGTGGATGGAAAACATGGAATATTCCATTTTCTACCTTTTTCTAACATAAGAAATCAAATTCGAAAAATTAGATTTATTTAAAATTCGCAAATTTAAAGATTTTTGGTAGGGTTTGAATGCAAAAATTGAATGAACTACATTCTTATTTTGTAAGGGCGTGGGAAAAATTGGATGAAAATGTATTTTTGATTTTAAAAATATTGCATTTATATAGAAATTTATAGTATATTTAGGATATGTGCATCATGTTTTCAAAGGATTTTCAAGAAAATTTGCATTCATATAGGATGTACCACATAGGAATTTATTGCATTCATATATTTTTATGTTATGACACACTTTGCATTAGTGCACAAATAATTGCAAAAATTGGATGTACACATTATGGTTGCAAATTATGCGAGAAATTGCATAATTCTATCCTTACAAAATTTCATCGACGAAACTTCATAAGGGTGGGAGAATGTAACGCCCCGTACTTTTTAATAATAAAGATTAACAAAATTGTCAAAATGATTATGAAGGAGTGTGCATTTGAAATTTGAAAACAAACGCGTGTTATAAATCAGACAATAAATAAAAAGTTGCCACTATGTAATTAAATGCGTAATAATATATATATATAATAACATAAAAAGAAACGGAAGAAAGAATAGACTAAATGGCATGCACATTAATTGTATAAACAATGTAGTTTTGAAACTAATACAGCAAAAGGTTATTAACATAGTAACAGGCTTAACCCTTTAATAAATATAAATTTTTAGCAATAACCATGTTTGAAATTGGAATTTGATGTGTGTTTGAAACAGGAACAATTAATGTCAAATTGCAACGTTTCTTTGATTAACAATGCGCGACATAAATGGAATAAAATCACGTAATAAAAAGGAAATCTAAATGACATGTGTTATAATTCAAAATAAATGAAGCAAATGTGAGTAAATAAACATTGATATATTTATTTCAAAAATATATATGCTCGAATAATAATTTCAATAATGAACACATTTGAATCTGAGATTTAATACGTGTTGAGAATAGAAGAAAAATAGTAAAATTCGAAAATGCAGATAATTTTTTTGTATATTTGTCATAAAATAATTAACAAGCATAAATTAGAGGAAGTTAATGTACACTTTAATGGGAAATATAGTAAGCGTTTAAATTTAAAATTAGGATGGATGTTAAAACTGAAAACCAGAGAATAACACTGAAAGCAACGTTCAAAGAAATTTATATGTATATTAAATACGCATTGAATTTGAAACTAAAAGGCAAAGAAATGGAAAGGAATAAATTTAAAACGTTAAGAGAATAATAACGGTCACACGATTAGAGAAAATAAACATGTAGAAATTTGAATGAAGAGGGAAAATAAATGCGCACATTTATTTATGCACTTGAAAGTGCGTTAAAAACATGAAATAATAATAAAATAGTTAAGAAATACAAACGATAATAGCAACATTTATCAATCAGATGGACATGGTTCTTTTGAGCAGCTATAAATAAACCACTAGGGTCTAGGCTCCAACTCATATTTTCTAAGAGGACGCTAAAGCTCTGCCATTTTTTTTTTCCAAACTCTTCAGAAAACATGAGTTGGAGATTAGGACCTGCTGTTTATTTATAGTTGCTCAAAAGAACCACGTCCATTTGATTGATAAACGTTGTTATTAAAGTTTATATTTATTAACAATTTTATTATTATTTCCAATTTTAAACGCGCATTTGAACGCGTAAATAAATGCATGCAATATTTACCCTCTTCTTTAAAGTTCATGCATGTGTAATTCCTTTAATCTTGTGAACGTTATTATTCTTTTAACGTTTTAAATTTATTCCTTTTCATTTTTTGCCTATAAGTTTCAAATTAAATGTGTATTTAATATGCACATAAATTTCTTTGAACATTGCTTCCAATATTATTTTCCGGTTTGTTGTTTTAACATGCATCTTAATTTTAAATTTAAATGCTTACTATATATCTCATGAATCTGCACATTAACTTCCCATAATTTATTCTTATTGATACTTCTATGATAGTTATACAAAACATTTATCTGCGTTTTTTGATTTTTACTAAATTTTCTCCATTCTCAACACCTATAAAATCTCAGTTTCAAATGTGTTCATTACTGAAATTAATATGCGTGAAATAAAGGTACAAAGTTATATCTACACGCATTTGCTTCATTTGTTTGAATTAAAACACTACTTAACTAACGTCATTTAGATTCCTTATTTATTACGTGACTTTATTCCATTTATGCGCATTTTTAATCAAAGAAATGTTGTAATTTAATATTAATTGCTTTCCATTTCTAACAGACATCAAATTCCCAATTCAAATATGGTTATTAGTAGAAGTTTATATTTATTAAATGGCTAAGCCTGTTAATACGTTAATAAAATTTTGTTATTTTAAATTCGGATGTGCATTGTTAATACAATTAATGTGTGTACCATTTATTCCATTCTTTCTTCCGTTTTATTTATTTAATTATATAGATACTATTGCGCATTTAGTTTACATAGTGACAACTTTTTGTTTATTATCCAATTTATAGCATGCGCTCGTTTTCAAATTTCAAACGCACACTCTTCCATAATTATTTTGACAGTTTCGTTAATCTTTATTATTTAAAATTGTGGGAACGGTAATTGCAAGATATTACTCTATCGTATATTATTTTTAGGTTATTTGTTAGTGCGCAATATGACAAAATCCCTAATTTGCGCTAACCTACATTATTTTGATTTTTCTTGCAATTGTGTTCTCCGTATTTAACAAGAATTTAATTATGGAAATGCATCCTTTTTCCACAACTAACTGATTCAGTCCATTACTAATTTCCCGCTTCTATTAGTTATAAAATTATTTCCTATCTCTTGTCCATTTCCCAATTTTCGTATTTATTCCATTTTAAATATGAAAGGTGATCTCTTACAAATAATATGAAAATTACCAGATTTTCTCTTTTTCTATAAATTTACTTTACATTACCTTAATTATGTCATTTCAATCTGGGTCACATTTATTTAGCAAGTCTTACCAAGCTTGCCTACTTCCAAATTTCTGTTTTATTATAATTTTGGCATAACACATATTTTTACCTCTAAATCGAAAATTACCAGATTTTCTCTTTTTCTACAAATTTACTTTACATTACCTTAATTATGCCATTTCAATCTGGGTCACATTTATTTAGCAAGTCTTACCAAGCTTGCCTATTTCCAAATTTTTGTTTTATTATAATTTTGGCATAATACATTTTTTTACCTCTGAATCATCCAATTTTTCCTTTTTATTACAAATTTGACATAATATATTCATTTAGACCAAATCATCAAATTTCTCTCTTTTGTTCACAATTCCAAGTAATTTGCGCATTATTAATTTGGGTCTGCCACAATTCAGTTATTTTACGCGTAACTACAATTCAATTAATTTACACCTAACCACAATTCAATTATTTTGCTCACAACCACAATTCAATTTAAAACTGCAAAATCCAATCCAAAAGAGGGAAAATGGCTGATTGAATATTTTATTCACTTTATAGGAATCGAACGATATCATATACCATTATATGAAAAATATGATTCAAATTCACTCACCTAATAGCTCTCTAATTCTATATCTAATTCAAGTTTGACATTCATGGTTTCTCTAATTCGAATCTCACACGGATAGGTAATCTGTGCACCCATAGCCTAATCTACAATCGTTCATCTCAAAATCTTGAAAATCCTAAAACTAACATAAACATTTTCTGAAAAGTTTGGAGGACAAAAGAAAATTGCAGAACTTTGGCATCCACTCAGAAAATATAAGTTAGAGGCTAGATCATGCTGGCTTATTCAAAGTTACTCAAAAGAACCACGTCCATCTGATTGATAAGCGTTGTCATTAACGTTTATATTTCTTAACTATTTTATTATTATTTTCAGTTTTTAATGTGCGTTCAAATGCGTAAATAAATATGCTCATTTATTTTCTTAACATTTTTAAATGCGTAAATAAATATGCGCATATATTTTCTTAAAGTTTGAAAGCGCATTTATTTTCTTAACATTTTCAAATGCGTAAATAAATATGCGTAAATAAATATGCGCTTTCAAACTCCTACGTGTTTAATTTCTCCAATCTTGTTAACGTTATTATTCTTTTAACATTTTTAACTTGTTTCTTTTCATTTCTTTGCCCATTAGTTTCAAATTCATCGCGTATTTAATATGCATATAAATTTCTTTGAACGTTGCATTCAATGTTATTCTCTGGTATCATGTTTTAACGTGTGTCCTAATTTTAAATTTAAACACTTACTATATTTCCCATTAACGTGTACATTAACTTCCCCTAACTTATGTTTGTTGATTATTTTATGAAAGTTATACAAAAAAATTATCTTGCATTTCCGGATTTTACAAAATTTTCTTCTATTCTCAACACGTTTTAAATCTCAGTTTCAAATGTGTTCATTACTAAAATTAATATGCACGTATATATATTCTTGAAATAAATATATCAATGTATATTTACACGCACTTGCTTCATTTGTGTTAAATTAAAACGCTACTTAACTACCGTCATTTAGATTCCTTTTTTATTGCGTGAATTTATTTCATTTATGTCATGCATTGTTAATTAAAGAAATGTAGCAATTTGACATTAACAATTTTCCATTCTAACACACATCAAATTCTAATTTCAAATATGGCTATTCCTAGAATTTTATATTTATTTAATGGTTAAGCCTGTTAATATGTTAATATCTTTTGTTATTTTAAATTCAAGCACACATTGTTTATACAATTAGTGTGTACCATTTATTACATTCTTTCTTTCGTTTCTTTTTATTTAATTATATATACATACTATTACGCATTTAGTTTACACAGTGGCAACTTTTATTTGTTGCACAATTCGTAGCATGCGTTCGTTTTTAAATTTCAAACACACACTCTTCCATGAATATTTTGACAATTTTGTTAGTCTTTATTAATTAAAAATGCAAGGAACGGTAATTGCAAGATATTACTATTTAGTAGATTATTTTTAGGTTATTGGTTAGTGCGCTGTGCAAAAAAAAATCCCTATTTCGCACTAACTCACATTATTTTTCTTTTTCTTGCAATTACATTCTCCGTATATAACAAAAATTTAATTATGGAAATGTATCCCTTTTCCACAACTAATTGAATTGGTCCATTACTAATTTCTCACTTTTTATTAGTTATATTATTATTATTTCCTATCTCTTATTCATTTCCTAATTTATTTATTCCATTTCAAATCAAAAAGGTGATTCCTTACAAATAGTATGTAAATTCTCGAATTTACCCCTTTTCTTCAAATTTACTACACTTAACTTTAATTATGTCATGCCATCATGTGTCACATTTATTTAGTAAGCCTTACCGAGTTTGTCTACTTCCAAATTTCTCTTTTATTACAATTTTGGCATAATACATTTTTTTAGCTCCAAATCATAAAGTTTTCTACTTTTTATTACAATTTTGACGTAATATATTCATCTAGCTCCAAATCATTAAATTTCCCTCTTTTGTCCATAATTCCAAATATTTTACGCATAACCACCATTCATTAATATTTCCTTAACCACAATTCAATTATTTTGTACATAAATACAATTTGATTAATTTATACCTAACCACACTTCAATTATTTTGCGCATAACCATGATTCAATTTAAAACGACAAAATCCAACGTAGAAGGAGAAAAAGAGGGTTGATATAATATTTTATTTTATTAACTTTACAGGAATCAAACGATATCATATACCATTGTATGAAAAATATAATTTAAATCCACTCACCTGATAGCTCTCCAATTCTAAATCTGATTCAGATCTGACATTCGTGGTTTTTCTAATTCGAATCTCACACGGACAAGAAATCTGAGCACCCATAGCCTAATCGACAACATTTCATCTCTAAACTTGAATCAGAAATCCTAAAGCTAGCATATATATATATATATATATATATATATATATGTATGTATATATATGTATGTAATTTTCAAAAAGAAATATATATATGTATGTATATATATATATATATTCTGAGGAGTTTGGAGAAGAAAAGAAAATGGTAAAGTTTTGGCGCACTCTCAGAAAATATTAGTTGGAGGCTTGGCCCTGTTAGTTTATTTATAGCTGCTCAAAAGTATTACGTCCATCCGATTGATAAATGTTGTAAGTAACGTTTATATTTCTTAACTATTTTATTATTGTTTCCAGTTTTTAACGCATGTTCAAACGCACAAATAAATGTGCACATTTATTTTCCCTTTGCTTTCAAATTCTGCATGTTTAGTTGCTCTAATCTTGGGAACGTAACTATTCTCTTAACATTTTAAATTTATTTCTTTCCATTTCTTTGTTTATTAGTTTCAAATTCAATGCATATTTAATATGCATATAAATTTCTTTGAACGTTGCTTTCAATGCTATTCACTGGTTTCCAATTTTAACATCATTCCTAATTTTAAATTTAAATGCTTACAATACTTCTCGTTAGCATGTACATTGATTTCCCTTAACTTATGTTTGTTGATTATTTTATGACAGTTATGCAAAAAAGTTTTCTGTATTTCTGGAATTTACTAAATTTTCTTCTATTCTCAACATGTATTAAATCTCAGTTTCAAATGTGTTCATTACTGAAATTATTATGCATGCATATATATTCATGAAATAAATATACTAATGTATATTTACATGTACTTGCTTCATTTGTTTTGAATTAAAACGTTACTTAACTAATGTCATTTAGATTCTCTTTATATTACATGATTTTATTCCATTTGTGCCATGCATTGTTAATTAAAGAAATGTTGCAATTTAACATTAATTATTTTTCATTTCTAACAAACATCAAATTCCAATTTCAAACATGGTTATTACTAGAAGTTTATATTTATTAAATAGTCAAGCCTGTTAATAAGTTAATAACATTTTGTTATTTTGGGCATACCATTTATTCCATTCTTTCTTTCGATTCTTTTTATTTAATTATATATACATACTATTGCGCATTATTTTAAATAGTGGCAACTTGTTATTTATTGCCCAATTTATAGCATGCATTCATTTTCATATTTGAAACGCCCACACTTCCATGCTTATTTTGACAATTTTGTTTATTATTTCAAAACGTAGGGTGTTACATCTTTGTTGTACACATTGATTAAATGTACGATTGTTTATTTAATATAATTAACCCTAAACTGCAATCCAGAAGTGAATCCAGTTTGAAAATCAAAATGATGAAGTAAAAACGATAAAATGTTAGGGCGGTGATAATGCTCATCGTAAGGTAATGACATACCCAATCATACTGAAAGTCCAGTAAGCACAGTAAAATCTAAAGAGGTGATGCATAACACTTCAAATACAAAATGAAACGTACGGGTGCTCTTCCACTAATACAAGGGTAACGCCCCAGTCGCTGAACATCCAAATTTAGAACGCTCGTTATACCTAATAAATTAATTTATGGTTAAATGAAGCTATTTTAAAATATGAAATAATGTGGGCTTAGTTAAGTAAACATGTACTAATGAAATCATCAAGACCCACTTCACCAAGAAATATGTGTTAATGCATGTTGTATCATAATTGTAGATCGTGGCATATAAACGAATAACGCTTGGCTATGAGTCACGCGTTCCATCTTGCCATGCCTAGTTAAAAATGGATCAATGTTTAAATTTCTAGTTTACATACGGTTACTATTTTTAAAAACTGCCTAATGAAATCGAAGGCAACTAGGGAAATCACTTGTCCTCCACAGCAGTTCCCCTATTTGATTAGCTCAGTACAGTGGCTTTATGTCCCCAACCTGTTTACTGCGACCCCCTCCGCGCCTTGAATGGGAGTATGGAAGACGGAGCTTGAACCTGCGACCCATTCAACGTGAAGCAGATATCTTACCACTGGGCCACTACTTGCGGACTACATAAGGTTACTATTATATGTAAACAAAAGGTATATTACTTACAAAATCTTCCATGATTATGCTTATACGTTCTTCATTTTTGGGTAGCATAAGAAAATTTCTAAGTACATTGTCGGGCCCTAAATTTTGATCAGTATGCGGATCTAGATCTACTTCCCCTGAAGCTCGTCGTCTAGTAACGTCTCGTCGAGCTGAAGGAGCTACAGCTGAAGGTGAGATGCCTTTATTAATCATAACATCCTCTCCTTATGGCGATATATTTTCCTACAGTACAACTTCCGCTTCCTCGTCAGAAAAACTCTTTCTCATTTTTTTGCTAAATTTGGTGGAGGATGAGGGAAGGAGGAGGGCGAAGAGAGGAGTGGGATTTGTATGGATGGTTGTCACCCATTGTCGGCCTTTATATAGCCAGCTATGGACGGGAAAAATAATCGGCTTTTACAAAGTCGTCTATTTCCACGGTATGTATCGTAATCAAAACCATGGGGTGGACTACATGCGATGGTTGTGGATTGTAATCCACACCTCAACCATTAGCCATAATTATTAAATCCGACTAAGGAAACACAACTTTGTTTTCTCAGATTAGGGGTTGGTGGGGGTCAACCGACCAAGATTGGACCCCATGCCCAACCCTATGTTAGGACTGCTCTAAAGGGAAGTTAGGTTACATTTATTGGGAAGGGGAATGCTACAAGTGAAGTTTCGGTTTTAAGAAGAGAGAGAAAAAGAATAGTTGTTTCATGCTTGACATTCCAATTTTTTATATGTAGTTAAGGTAGGAAGGACGATTTGAATAAACAGTCCCACATCACGGAATAATTTGAAGGAGTAGAGTACAAATATGAGTTGGTAGGCACGTAACATCGGAGATTCCTTTTATTACAAGAATGTGTGTGCCAACTCATATGCGCGGGCTTTGTTCCAACCATCGTTACATAACAGTGGTATCAGAGCTGATGGTTACGGACTGGGCGATGCAAGCAAGACAGTGCTCTGAAAAGATACTCATAGGATGCGAGTCAAGGGGGAGACTTTTAGGATTGCCTCGTATGTTACTAAAGTAGGAATGACGGTTTGAGTAAATAGTCTCACATCATAGAATAAATTGAAGGAGTAGAGTACAAATATGAGTTAGTAAGCAAGTAACAACAAGGGATTCATTTTGTTACAAGGATGTTTGTGTGGCTTTATTCCGACCATCGTTACATAACAGTGATATTGGAGCCGAAGGTTACGAACTGGGCCATGCAGGCGAGGCAATGCTCTCAAAAGATACTCGTAGGATGTTAGTCAAGGGGGAGACTGTTAGGATTGTCTCGCATGTTATTATGGTAGGAATGATGGTTTGAATAAATAGTTCCACATCACAGAAAAATTGAAGGATTACAGTACAAATGTGATTTGGTAGGCACGTAACATCAGGGATTCCTTTACAATTAGATTGCCTCGTATGTTGTTAAGGTAGGTAGGAATGACGGTTTGAGTAAATAGTCCTACATCGTGGAATAATTTGAAGGAGTAGAGTACAAATATGAGTTGGTAGGCATGTAACATCGGAGATTCCTTTTTTTAAAAGGATGTGTGTGCCAACTCATATGCGGGGGTTTTGTTCTGACCGTCATTACATAACAGCGGTATCAGATCTGATGGTTACGGACTGGGCCATGCAGGCAAGGCAGTGCTCTTAAAAGATACTCGTAGGATGCGAGTCAAGGGGGAGACTGTTAGTATTACCTCGCATGTTGTTAAGGTAGGAATGACGATTTAAATAAATAGTCTTACATCATGGAATAATTTGAAGGAGTAGAGTACAAATATGAGTTGGTAGGCACATAACATCAGGGATTCCTCTTGTTACAAGGATGTGTGTGCCAACTCATATGAGTGCACCCTATGCGGAAGGAAGGGGGCTTTGTTCTGACCGTCGTTACATAACACTAATGCGGCCTTCGAATAGCAGAGGAGATGCTTGGGAGACAGCTAACATGTTGGAATTCAAAATAGGGGAAGTTAATGGTGCATTCCATTTTGAACCAAAAGGGGCAAATGAAAGGGGTTGGGAAAAGGGTATGCTCGCGAAAAGGAAAAGTGTTCTTTTAACAGGTGAAAAGGGGAAGGAAATGAGAAAGAAGGGGAATGAACCGTCCAAAAATTTGTATTCGTTTTGAATGGGCAATTCAACCAGTAGTGTCGGATGCTTCTGACACGTCCAACGTGCACGCGAACGGAACTGCCCAAGTTTAAAAAAGAAGGCTACCTAAAATTTAATAAACGTGAACCAAGTTACTCTCCACAAAGTGTCAGTTTGACAAGATAGATTTGTTTATCGATTTTTTAACTTTGAATACAGCTAATGGAATAAACTACCATATTTTGCTAAGAAATTCATTCCTCCTCTATGTGTAGTTAGACGTATCTCAAATATTACATTTTGGATTTTTATTCAAAATTCAAATTTTATTGTTATTTATGATATGTCGTCTCCTGCTATCGCAAATCAATCATCAAAAATCAATTCAAACGGAGCGAGCAAACTTCTATTTTCGATATATAATTATTTAGATCACTCTTATACGAAAATAATAAATGTAAAGAATCATCTATTCATTGCAAATCAATATCATGTTTTAGTTTCCAATAAATACATTCTAAATTATATTTATCGTTCAATTCTTATTTTCAAATCAAAATTACCTTACATATCGTTGACACTTAGCTTCATGATAATTTCTTATTAAAAATTAGATTGAACAGTTCATTATTATTAATTATCCCATTTACTCATATGTTAAAATAAAACGAATCAAGGATTCATCAGTTTAATTTATTTACAATAGTTTAAAGTTAATTATTCCAAATACACATACAATTTGATAATAATTTTCATTATTATAAATCTTCATTTATCTTAGTATAAATTGTTGTTTATTAGAAATAAATTTGAAATAGTTCGTTAATAACATCATAAAATTTATTTTAAAACCATTTTATATTCAATAACTTAAATGGACGAAATTCACGGGATGTTACATACATACATGCATACATATATATACATACACACACACACACACACACACATATATATATATATAATAAAAGAAATTTAACACCCTCAATTCACCAATATATCACTACCTGCTTTCAATCATACATACAGTTCAGATTGCAGAAAGCCTACGATGAATTGATTGTTGTAAGCTACGCATAGTAAGATTGCGAGATATTTACCTAGTGTACACAAATGCAAATGGACATAGCCTATGCTCGAATTTTGTTAAGAAATATCTCAGATAAAAGATACCAAGAACAGGTCCAACATCTAAGGAAAATGACAACATGTACCTACACTCACCATTAAGTGAAATCATCACAAACCACTCACTTAAGAAATATTTGCACAAGAACTAACTTTGTTTTTGGTAGTGCTAGTAAAATTATTTGACAATTTAAAGATGTTATCTTCACCAAGTATGACGTGTATAATGATGAAGACCACATTGAATTATTTTAAAACTGATCATAAACTAAGATTCCAAGAAGGCTCATAGTAATATTCACCAAATGAGAAATACAAAGCATGTGATTATAGAAAAATTGTTGCCATGGCTTGAAGACCCATTGCTGCACCTTGAATTCCAGAACACAATAAGAACCGGGTTATTCAACAAAATTAAGATTAAATTCGAAAAAAGGTAGATGTATGTACCATGCTAATGAAACTCCCCAAAAGTAGCACACTTCTTCCCAATTTATCCATTAAAGTTATGGCTACAATCAAACCTGCATGTAGAAATATTTAAATTTTGAATAAAAATTAAATATATTACACAAATGAACAGAGTTAGTGGCTTATTTCCTGTTATCCTAGCATTACATGGATCGCTAACTATAGTGCTTTGATTTTAAATCGAAGAAAATCCTAGCCATTTAAACAATTTAAAGCTGTAAAAATTGGTTACTGAACGAATGTTAGTCTTTGATGTCATAATTTAAAAGACTGATTTTATCAGTTTTTGGTTAATGATTGAAAATATACAGTCTTTGATTTTCATTCTGTAAATGAAGTTTTTTTGTAGTGCACGGTTTCCACCCCTATGGGGTAAGGGACACCAAAGCTCTGATCTTTGTTCATCAAACTAAGAGAATGTACAAAAAAGAAAAAGAAAAAGTGATTAAGGCAAATTGGCCCAACTTATATAAATAATTACAGATATGATAGAAACTCACAATATCGCGCTCAATAGCTTCTTTCAGAAGAGAGAGAGAGAGAGAGAGAGACCTAAGGTAACGTTTGATTTTCTAACTGAGCAGTCTAAGTTCGAGTTTGCGTCGGACGCGTCAACCGTGGGGCCCACTCGAATGCCCCTTCAGGACGAACGATCAAAAAGGTAATTTTTGCGTCAGATGCGTCCGACGCGACAGAACTTTCTAGATAACCTGTTTTTGTTCTCCACTCCTATATATCTCCATCCCATTCCACCACTCCTTCACCACCCTCATTTCTCTTTGTACTCCACTTCTCCTTCACTCCTGCATAATTTCAAATTTAACGTAATGACGAATAATGATGATTCAGATGTCTATGATTTGGAAGACATGCAAGATATTCTCGTTATTCAAGAAGGATATATATCTCCTTACTGTTCCGTGAGATATCATACAACAGACTTCAATGACAGTATAACAAATCGCGATGAGTATTACAGTATAATAAATCACGGAAACAGAGACTGGGAACCCGTTCAAAGAACCGGAACATCATCCATTATGGCTTCGAGACAATATATGAAACGAACTAGTTGCCGTGAGAATGCATTAAAAATGTTCACTTTATTGTGTTTTTCAATTTTGCACTTTCAATTCTGCAATTTCATTTTTGCAATTATGTAATTTTAATTCTGCAATTTGTATTCTGCATTATACTTATTTTGTTCGACAATAAACACACACAAACACAAACACAAATACAAACAAAATAATAATAATACAAAAACAATAAAATAATAAATTTGCCCCTTTCGTAAAACAAACGCATTCTCCGTTCGCAACATTTCCTCTTCAAATACCCCTTCCAAATAATTTTTTCCGTCCAAAATCAAACGCATCCTAAGTTTTGAGGATTCCAATCCTGTGAAAAAAAAACAAATAATAGCTATAGTAAATGGCAAAATTGTATACTAAAAGGCATGTGTGTACATATTCGGTTAAAAAGAATAAGCAAAGAATTGACAAATCATTCGATCATAAAATAGATGGTTGACAGTCAAGAATGAGATTAGCAAGCCATGTAAAGTTTACAATGTTTAGAAAAATAAAAATAAAAAATTGATAAAAACTTAGCCTAACTGAAATACAAATGAAATAAAGTTGTAGTGGACAAATGAACAACTTGAGTTAAGAAGGGAAAAAATGAACCTTTAAACAAGAAAATGAAATAAATTTGTAGTTGATAAATGAACAATTTGAGTTAAGAAGGGAAAAAATCAACCTTTAAACAAGAAAACAAAATAAAAATGTTCACTGCTAATAGTGGTAACTGACAAGTGACAATACACTCGTTATGCTTATATTCAAAGTCGGATGTAAATGGCATGGATGGTTGTTAACAGAAGCAAATTATGGGTAAACTGATAGCATTTTATACAGTAATTCATTGTACAGAATATATATATCCATACTCCAGTAACAATTTTATACTTTATAATTATAAACTAAAAGGTTGTGTATGAAAGAGCGTATACTTACATATAGCCGGAACTACCAAAAGCAAAAGGACAAGCACCGCTGCCAGAACAGATCAGCCATGGTAATCCATACTCCAGTAACAATTTTATACAGTAATCCATACTCCAGTAACAGATCAGCCATGGTAATCTAACCTAATCTAATAGAATAATGAAAGAGCGTATACTTACAGAGAGGAGAGAAGGAGAAGCACCGCTGCCAGAACTACCAAAAGCAAAAGGAAGAGGAACGAAAAAATTTGGGAACCTGAACAGATTTCCTGGTCTTAATTAACTTCCTTACACAATGCACTGTGTACAAGAAACTTTTTTTTTTTTGTTGAATACGTAAAAACAAAACAAGGCCCAGTACCACTGCACTTAAGTTCGGGTAAAACAAAACCAGATAGCCAATAAATATACATCGTGAAACCCTAGCCGACAACATCAGCTAAACTCAGAAACCCTTCTACTAAAATGACGACCGAGAAGGAGAAAACTCCAGCTCCATCGTCAAAGCAACACACTTCGTGGTGGTTTCTAGATGTAATCTTCACTTTTATTTGTCTCTTCGGAGATGCCAGGGTTTGATAAGTCAGCTCTAACCCTAGTTACAGTTCCAATTGCTATTGTGCCTTCAGATCTAAAATCTCTGGAGATTATTGTGCTTTCGTTGCTTATTCTCTATCTCTTTGACCTCTGAGCTTCGTTTTTTCTCCGAATACCATTACTTTCTCCATTACTCCAGCAAGATAAGTGATAAATTAGATCGTTTAGCTTACTTTTGTAATGATTACTGTCTACTTTGAGAAGAAATTGATACATATTTCCCCCTTCTTTGATTTTTAGAGATGCTATATACTCTGGATAACTGCTGGTAGGGTTGTAACCCATCGTCTCTGCTACATGTGAGTAATTTACATTACTGTCTATTTTATTAACAAAACACGCACTATTTTTAATAAAAACCTGTTTACTTCCCTTTATGGTCAGATTTCAATCATAAATATCAATTCTAGACGGCATGGGTACCATATATCATGTCGCCATACTAGTAATACAATCACATTCGCATATTTCGTATTGGAAATTGGATTCCTTCATGAGTCGAGGCAAGGGGCAAGCTCCTCTCCGATTCGAGACACTCTAGCAAATGCCTCGGGACCGCACACAGCAATCCCTGGATCCTCCAAGGCCAGTCCTCTCTTACTATTGAGGATTGGCAATTCCTGAACACACGTTTCCCGGTCCTTACAGACCTATATCGAGGCGCCTCGTACTCCAACAACCACACAGGTGAAAAGTAGATATAAATGTCAGGGCTGGGAGGTCACTGACACCACTATAGCTAGAAAGAAACGTTGTGCACTCCTTGGGTCCTTCTCTCGTTTTTGACTCATACCGGGGTGTGAGGCTCGCGAATTCACGTTATACACAAAGCTACGTCACATAGACCATGCTTTGATCATCAACCACAAGACTTTGCTTTGCAACAAAAGCCTTGATCATATGTGACTTAGGCGTGCCACACAGGCAATCCACTCCATGCGACTGATTTCTATCAATACATAACCTCTGAGCTCGTACGTCTCAGAGAAGGGCGTTAAGCAAGAGAATAAATTCTCCGCTGCCAAACAGATATATATTTAACAGAGATCAATCAGCACAGAACAAAATCCAATGTTAGACACACAGTCCATTTACTAGTCCGTTCTGGGTTTGAACGAAACCGGAGGCACCAAATTCCTCGCATATCCGTACAATCAACAGTATGTCTGGACGGCTACTACTTCAGCTCCTTCACAGTAGCTACTCCAATCACGAGCATCAGTAGCGCCCATCCATCCAATGTGAAGATCGTCGGTTTTCAACCGTCTTCGACTCTTCGACTTCTCAACGTCGATCGATTATTTGAAATGAGATGAACTCGGCCTTTTCAAATAACCCACGTATATTTAGATTTTCAAATCAATATATCACATGGTTAGACTATTCAACATTCACATTTCAGTTCTTTACTTATAATTTTCATGTTAAATACATTCAACCATCACATATCAAGCAAACACAACAAAATTGGTTTATTTCCACTCTATATCGTCTATAATATTTTATAGCGATATATCGCCATTTTTATTTATTCAAAACGGCCATATTTTAATTAAACGACGTTTCAGGTCGTACCGATGCACTGGCGTTGTTTTTCACTAAATTTATTTTACACATATCTGAAAATCTAACCATTGGATCTTCACAAATTTTATATCATTAGAAAGATCATTTCCAAACGAATTCAACGGTTTCAGTTTCGGGAAAATCCGACGGTCGGATCTTCCACACTAGTCATTTGAAGTTACGATTTCAAATTACGAACTGCAGCGTCGTTATTCGATTTAATTTAATTATATATATATATATATAAATATAATCGTTTCTGACGCTGTTTTTCTTCAGATTTGAATTAAACATTTCAGACAATCCAACCGTCGGATCTTCACAAAGTTGGTGCCGTTGGAAAGATATTTCCAAGACGAACCCAACGGTTGCGGTTTCGGGAAAAATCTAATGGTCGGATTTCCCACACTAGTTGTTTGAAATCACGGTTTCAAAACACAAACTGCACGGCCACGTTTCGTTTTAATTTTATTTATATTTATATATTTATATAAATATAGTTCATTCAAAAATTCATATATCGTTTTCACTTCAAATATTTCACTAACGCCTTTAAATTTTGGAAAATTTCGCCATAACCTCCTTTGTACGGGAGGGGCTGGGAAAATTCCCAAATAGCCACATGGGCATCTCATGTCAAAAAGAAAAAGAAAAAGCCAAGTGGCTAGCCAACAGGCTCATATAATCATCACCCAAACAAAACAGTAAACGTGTACCTATTTGTCGGGCACAAAATTTTATTCCTCTTCACTAGCCTCTTTGCTATAACCTGTTCAATAAATATGCATGTACATATATGCAATTCTTATCACTTATCATTTTCCATTCAACTTCATATTTGATTCACTTTGGTTTAAAAATACCATTCATTCTAATGTTGCATGCATAGGCAAAAATCATATCATTAGCTAATTAATGAATATTTCAACTCATGCATATTTATTTGAACAAGTGGTCATTTTTAACACTTCACATTTCAAAGATGATAATTTTGGCGAACTAAAATATATTTCAACACATGACTATTTTATTTAGTTCCTATGCATGTTAAAAATAATATTTCTTTCACAAATATTTATTTCAACGCTCGCCTATCTTTAGCATATCACATATATGATAAAAATGACATTTTTATCATTTAAAATATTCGTTCAACCAATGAATGTTCTTAACACTTCATAGTTTCAATAAAAATGTAATTTTTATTGTTCAATCTTTTTATTCAACACATGAACTTTTCCAATACACACACTTCTCAACACATGAGCATCTCCACACATGGATAATTTATATATGTTGTTCATATAAGAAAAATGAAATTTTTATTGTTGAAACTATTTATATATAAGGCAAATATTTTACATACTTCATATATATTATAAAAATGTGATTTTTATTGTTTAAACACTTCATTCATTCACACATGAATTTAATTTTCACACATCACTTCTCAACACATGAGCATTTCCACACATGGATATAGTTTCAACACATGACTTTAATTTCAATGCATGAAGATAATTTCAATATATGAAAATAATTCTAACACATGAATATTATTCAAAATTTCGGCAGCATAACGGCACGGTAGTTAAAACCGGCACCGTCCCTTGTACGGCTCCTCGCTCTACCTTAAAACCTCGCGGTTTTTGACAATGGGGATTCATGCATCTAATTCGCACGCAGGCGGCATGTTTTATTTTTATTTCCACAATTATTTCCAATTCATTTCAATCACCAATAGGTATTTTTCAACCACAACCAATAAATATCAACCACAAACAATTATTCAACCATTCGCATTTTTCATCCAATATTTCACACCAATACACAACAATAAATATCGTCCATGGTTTGTGGACGAGGGGAGTGTGTGTGTGTGTGTATATATATATATATAATTGCTATATTCCACTTGCATTTCAACACATATATCAATTATTCTATGCATGTATAATTCATACTTCGCTTATATAGCTTACACAACGCATGTACATGAGGTATACAACACGTGTGTAATTTATATTTCGCTTATATAATTTATACACGACATTTTCCATTCAAATTCACTTAATTTAGATTTCTCACATTGGTTTTCGGAGTGCTAAAAATCGTAGATGACTCATAAAAATCCGCGGTCTCTTCTATGTCGTAGAGAGCTTCCTTGCGGTCCCGATGTTTCCTGTTTCATCGAATTTCGTCAACACACCATAAAGATATGATTTTTCAAAGTTCAAACATAAAAAAGGACTCACCTTTCACGATGGTTCAAAACTAGGGTTGCAGTTTTCGCGAGAACCGAGGCACGATAGGATGATCAGAGGTGATGACGTGGAAGAGGGGAGGAAAGGGGAGTCGGCGCAGGGTGGTTTGAGGTGGTTCGGTGGTTGGATCTTCTCGTGGCGGCGATGGGAAGTCATCGACTTTGGGTCGACGATTCTGGCGATAGGGGTCGAGCTTGGGTCGGATTGGAAGAGGGGAGGGAGGCGCGTCGACTGCTGGTGGTGGCGAAGGCTGGAATCGCCTGTGGCGGCGGCGATTTGGAGGAGAAGTGGCGAGCGACGTGAATCGTCGGTGGGGAGGGAGAAAAAGGGTTTTCTGCATTTTTTTATTTTTAAAAATAATGAAAGGAAAATTCTGATTGGCCCATGGTTTTAATAAATTTTTAAATAGTGTTTCTCCACACGGACACCAATTCAAACCCAATGACTGTCGTCCCTAGCTAATTACCCCCATCCCGGACACAATGGGATATGTTTCGTTGGCCAATTCGACTGTTACAGTCAGTTATTCTTCAAATTAAAATATAAAACATTTAATTTTTAACTTTGAACGTACATTTCAATTTGTCAGGGCCACAAACTGATTCGAAAAATTCTAGAAAAATAAATCTAGTTATGTTTTGATGCTACGGTCCCAACAAAACTAGTTTCGTCGAATTCTGAGATCGTTTGAAAAATGGCCATTTTCTGGTCGATCCAATTTAACAGAAATTGACCAAACATAATTTCTTTTGCCACGCTCACATACTAGCTTCAAAAATTATGAAATTTGAAATCTAGCAATAGTTTGACATCCCGGACCCAACAAAAGAGGTTTCATCGAATTCCGAGGTCGTTTGCAAAATATCAATTTTCCAGGGCTATATATTCTATATAACGACCTTTCTGAAAATTCATTCGGCCATAACTTTTGATTCCCGCTATGAAACTTCGATTTTTCAGATTCGTTAGAAAGGTATTGATAAACAGATTTAAATATTTTTGGTTTCACTAAAATCCGTTATATTTTCCACCCTGCACAGTCAGTCAAAGTTTGAATTCAAATTTTCAAACTAACTCACTATTTCTAATTCACTATTTTATTGAAATATTCTATTTCAATTGTTCAAATTCCTTTGAAATAACCAATTTAAAATTTTTAAATTGGCTCGTATTTTCTGGGTTGTTACAATAGCTGTGTGCCTACAACTTCTTGTAGACTCCGCCAAAATTCACTTGTGAAAATAGGGTCTCGGTCACTAACAATGTTGGAGGGTATCCCATGGAGTCGAACTATTTCCTTGAGATAAAGAGATGTTAGGGATGAGGCAGACCTTCTACTCTTGATAGGTATAAAGTGGGCGCTTTTAGTAAGCCTATCCACTATTACCCAAATGCTAGTGTTGCCTCTTCTCGACCTAGGCAGTCCATCAATGAAGTCCATTGAAATGCTATCCCACTTCCACTGTGGGACCTCTAGAGGGTGAAGTAGTCCTCCAGGTTTCTTCTGTTCTGCCTTGACCTGTTGGCAGGTCATGCACTTAGAAACAAAATCTGCCACGTCTTACTTCATGCCGCTCCAAAAGAAAGTCCTTTTTATATCCATGTACATCTTATCACCGCCAGGGTGTATAGTCATCTTGGAATGATGCGCTTCCTCGAGAACCTCCTTTGTCAACTCACTTGCTTGTGGGACTAGAAGTCTCACCCCTAGTAAGTTTATCAATCACATCAACAAGCTGATGGTCTTTACGTTGGGCAGCCCCTATTGAGTCTAAGAGAGTAGGGCGTACTTCGAGAGATGCTAACAAACCCGGTACAAAATCCGAGGAGGGCCTAAAGTTAAAACTAGCTATATACTCCAAGTTTTGCCTTTCCACAAAGAGAGGGCTTAGGGTCAGTTTCTTTCGGTTCGACGCGTCCGCTACCACGTTGCCTTTTCCGGGAGTATAGGAAATTTCAAAATCATACGAGGCAAGAAACTCCATCCATCTTTGCTGCCTCAAGTTAAGATCCTTCTGGGAGAAGAGATATTTCAACGATTTATGGTCAGTGTATAATTCAAACTTCTCATCTAGGAGATAATGGCGCCAAGACTTAAGTGCAAAGACGATGGCGGCCAACTCAAGATCGTGGGTTGGGTAGTTCTTTTCATGAACCTTCAATTGTCTTCCGCCATAAGCTACTACCCTTCCTTCTTGCATTAGAACAGCGCCTAGTTCCGTTCCATATGCATCCGTGTATACTGTGAACATTTTGCTTCCATCTGGCAAGGTCAGAACTGGGGTTGTTGTGAGAGCCCTTTTTAATCGTTGGAAAGCAATGTCACAGTCCAAATCCCAAGCGAATGCCAGATTCTTCTTTGTTAGCCTTGTGAGTGGGGCTGAGATTTTCGCGAAATCCCTAATAAACTTTCGATAAAAACCGGCTAGCCCAAGAAAGCTTCAAACTTCGGTTACATTTCTTGCTATCTTCCAATCTTGTACTGCCACCACTTTCGCGGGGTCCACAGCCAACCCTTCTTTGGACACTATATGCCCAAGAAACCTTACTTCTTTTCTCCAGAAGTGACACTTGGAGAATTTGGCTTTTAGTTGATGTGCACGGAGAGTATCCATGATTTCTTTCAGATGATGAGCATGTTCTTCCTCACTCTTTGAGAAGATTAAGATATCATCTACGAAGACAACCACAAATTTGTTGAGGAATTCTCTGAACACCCTGCTCATTAGGTCTACGAAATAAGCGGGTGCGTTTGTCAAGCCGAAAGGCATGACAAGCCACTCGAAGAAACCGTCTGGGGTTATGAACTCTGTCTTATCAATGCTGTCTTCAGCTACTCTTAGCTGATGGAACCCAGTTGCCAGATCAAGTTGGGAGAAGACCGTCGCACCTACAAGCTGATCAAACAAATCGTCGATTCGGGGAAGAGGGTGCCTATTTTTCTTGGTCAATTTGTTTAACTCCCTATAGTCGACGCAAAGGCGAAGCGAACCGTCTGCTTTGGTTACGAACACCACTGGAGCACCCCATTCCGAAATGCTCCATCTAATGAACCCCTTTTCGAGAAGTTCTTTAACTTGCTTACTGAGCTCCTTTCTTTCCCTTGGAGCCATGTGTCTGACAGGTAAAGCTATAGGCTTAGCGTTATCCACAAGATATATGCGGAAGTCTATTTCCCGCCTCGGAGGTAAGCCTTTCACTTCCTCAAAGACATCCGGATATTCCTGGACTACTCTAACTGATTGCAAATTCTCATCAGAAGCATCAAGCGACTCTAGATAACTAAGCATAACAGCATTCAAGGGATTACAAGAAATTTCTAGAGTGTTACCAAGCCGAGTCAAGAGTCTAACTACTCTTTTCTCACAGTCAAGAATGGCACTATTACTGGATAGCCAGTCCATGCCTAAGATCAAACCATATCCCGAGAAGCCCAAAACAAAGGCATTACAACTAAACTCAACGCTGAGAATAGAGATTTTCAAAACCAAACAAACCATTGACAAGTAAGTGGAGCCCCCAATTGGATTTGAAACTACTAAGGGATCTTCTACCATACTAGTGTCTAGATGCAGAGATTCTACTAAGGCAGATGAAATAAAAGAGTGTGATGCGCCAGAGTCAAAAAGTGTACGAACTGGATGATCATAAAGATAGACTACACTTTCTACAGAAATATTACTACCTCGTTCCTGCTGAGGTGCCACTAGCGCATGAACGTGACCCCTTGAAGTGGATCCGGCTTTCTGTCCCTGCCCTTTCTTCTTTGGGCAGTCCTTAGCTTGGTGTCCAGTTTCTCCACAATGGAAGCAACCACCCATCTTCGCCTTCCTTTTCCAGCAGTCTTTTGATATATGGCCCACAATGCCACATAAATTGCACCTTCTCTTCTCACGGGGCTTATTGTTCTTCCCTCCTTTCTTGAAGTCTGTTTTCTTTGCTTGTAGACCTTCTTTCTTCTCTTCCCCCTTAGTTTCTTTCTTGCCGTGGTCTTCCTCGTGTAGCAATGCCATGTCCACCAGGCTTTCATAAGTTTCTCCTGTGGATACATGGGTCATGGCAAGGCTGTGTAGAGGCTCATTCAAACCCTTGACAAAGCGATGTGCCTTCTTGTGTTGGGTGTTTACTAAGTCTAACCCAAATCTGACCAGCTGATTAAACTGATTAACATATTCCCTGATCGTCATGCTTCCCTGTTTCAGAGTTAGAAACTTTTCCATTTGCAGGCTTCTTTCGGCTTGGGAGAGGAATTTCATCTCAAACCTTGTCCTGAAGTCTTCCCATGTTTCCACCGCCCTCTGAGCATTAGTAACTTCCCACCAATAGGAAGCTTCATCCTTAAGTAAGCACACCGCAAGTTGTATCTTTTGCCTATCATCCACTCCAAAGATGACAAACAAATTCTCAGTCTCCTTTAACCAGTTTCTTGCTTCAACAAAAGATTCTATCCCGTAAAAGTCTTTTCCACCCATAGCCTTGAAGTCTCTACATGTTTTTGCGAAGGCATTTCCAAGAGGAGGCGGAGGAGGAGGAGGAACCGCGGCCACTGGAGGAGGAATGTCTGCTGGGCGCGCGCCATTGGCCCTTGCTTCTAAGTACCTCCTAAACCAGCCGGGAATCGGCACTCCTTCCGGAAGGTTAAGGTCTCCAGACATGCTGAAACAGAAAGGAAAAATTCAAAACGAAGGATAGAGAAGGATAGATAGGGCACATGGCTTTGGGGGATTTTGTCTTTTTATAAAGTGACACTTTTTCTAAAAAAAAATGCTTCTTTAAACTTTCTTTTTGAAAACAATTTTCAAAAACTTTTATCTTGTCTGGTAAACCTATGCTCTGATACCAAGTGAAACACCCCACCTCCATTAAGGTCACTCACAAAGGGAATGCCTTAACTTTGGTGGAGGTTTATAAGTAAAAGCCACAGATGAACTCAAGACAGATATAAATACACATATTTTAAACAGCGGAAACCAAACAAACTTTTATTTCATCAATACGTGTATCAAACAAAGATTTCCATAATTGTCTCAAAATACTTTCAACATTACAACCTCATAACTGCCTTGATTATTAAAGAAGCATGAAAACATAAATAAAGTGACAAAAATCCCCATAGTGATATCCAAAGCCATTCTCCGAGCAAGAAAGATCCAAATCATACATCTACGTTCTTAGTGCTTGTAAAGAGTCTGACTGAGTTGAGCTGTTTCCTCCCTGTGGACCTGGGGGGGAAATGAAAGAAAAGAAGATGAAAAGAAAATAGGGTCAGACATAAAGCCTGAGTAAATCTAGTAACTCTTCAATATGTGAATAAGAAAAGGATATGATGGATATAAACTAAAAATAGGAAAGTGTCACAAGCTAAGGAAGTGTCGGAGGTACTATCACACCCATACTATATCTCTGCACCTACTTGAGTTTATTCTAACTGGCACCCCATGGCGAGGGTGAAGTGATCCCCATTCTTGTTAAAAGATCGGCTCCTACTCGCATTAACATGTGTCATACGACCCCCAAGAATTGTAGATACCTATGTTGGTCCCACCATGGGGTGTACCAAGCCCCATGGTGGCGGCCCCGACACAAATCCTAAAAGGCATAGGTTATACTACTGGTGTCCCCAGTGCCCTGGTTGTCTGCTCCGGAGTGTGTGCACGCCCGCACCCCGTTAGACCTGCACTGTGCACCCACCGTCGTCGTTTGACCGCTTACAATCAGCCCAGTAATCGTGCCCCACCCTGCCTAGTTTCAGGGTATCGTTGATACCTAACTTTGGGTTACTGCTGAAACGGGTCCCTCGTTACCAGGATTTTCTAGTCAAACATGTTAAGTGGTTAAGTGTCTGTATTTACCTAACCCCACCCATCAATTCTTGTTAACATGTTGAATTTGGTTAAGTGTTATTGTTGACTTAACCCTACCATCTGTCCTTAGGCTCTTAGGAGCACCAGACCACTCACATTAGACAGGTATTGCTACGGTTACTGGATGTGCCGGTCGGTTCCGGGAAGGTTTACACCATAGCTCAGTCTAACCTCGGGTACTTATTGGGCTCAATGCTTAACCACCCACATTGGATAGGTATTGTTGTGACTACTGGACAGCCGGGCGGGTCCGGGCAGGTTTACATCGCAACTCAATCCAACCTCGGGTTAAGCATATCATGTTTTCTAAATTTACATATTTGATTACTTCTCAACTATATGTAAATGTCATATCTTTTATTTTTGGGTATTTCAATTCATACCGCTTATGTGTCATAATCATTGGCATGTGCCAAACATGCCAACATATATTTTCATATTTTACACCCAACGTTATTACCCCCGTTTGTTCGCAACGTTATAACATGTGTTGGGCTTGTCACAATTTAGCCCAACTTTATAAACGTGAGGCAAAGGGGAAAATCATGAGCATGTAATACATAAAGGTGTGTGGCGCATGAACTTGCAATTTGGCGATTCAACTAACATATAACATGGGTCATGTGAACTTGCATTCAAACCAAAGTATGACTAAGTAGGTGACATATGAAATGGCATAGTTTAGGCAAATACAAACTTGTGTTTAAACATGTTAACTTGGCATAATATCAACTACAAAACTAGCATGTTGTATATTCACAAAAATGTACAATTTTTACATCTAATCATATAACCTATTTCAACATGAACTTACATAGTTTATGAAACCCAAACGATGCTTGACATAGAACCAATTATATTTTGCAAATAAACATGAACTTGCATAGTTTATGAAACATAGATCCAATTATACTTGCAAACATAGATCTAATTATACTTGCCAATAAACATAAGGATGATATCATAGGTTTTGGGTCATGTAGGCATAAAAGGTCTATAACATGTTTACACAAATTTTAATTTAGACTAAGGGAATATACATAGTCCATGCCATCGACATATACAAAAAGGGATAAATTTCTAGTTTTTGCCACAAGCTTGCAAGTGCCATTGTTTTCATATACAATTGTTCAATAGGCTTGCATCAATCAATTTATGCCACAAACATCAATACACAAGTCATGATAGAACCATCACAATACACAAAATTTATACGATATAACAACACGATTCTATTTTCATTTACATCGAATCACATCACAGTTTTTATTCATATTTTGAAAGGTCACTATACTTACAAAGAATGCAGAATCTTGAATTCTGGATTCTGAATTCTGAAACTGAGATGCGCTCCTTTGGGTAGACTAACGTTGCGTTGATTGATTTGATTAAACTTTAATTTGATTTGTCTCTTAGGCTTTGGTGTTGGCTTGTCTCTAGGCTTTCTAATTGACGGCCATTCCTAGTTCCTCTCCAGCAGCATGACGGCTTTTGTATTCTATTATTTGTGTGAATTTAGGGTTAGACTTGAGTTGTATTTATAGAATTTTATATTGTTTTGAGCCGTCAGATGAAGATAGGAGGAATCTAGACCATACAAAGTTCAAAGATCCAATCAAGAGGTGACACGCAAGCCCTAGTGACTCAGCCAAGCATCAGAATTCGACCAGACCCTGACCAGGCCAGCCAGGACCTAACCAGCGGGTCTTTCTGACCTGGGCGCACTTGGCAGGTGCGCCAGGCCAAAATTGTACTGGAGCACTTCCAAAGTGCGCAAGTTCAACTTTGTTCTGGCGCACTTCACAAGTGCGCCAGTGCGTTCTAACCCATTTTCTGGTTTTTCTGCCCAACTTCGTTCGTCCATATCTTCTTCATACGATATCCGTTTTACGCAAACTTGAACTCTATCTCAAGCAGAATTTCGAGACGAACGCAATGGCGTAACCCATTTCCCTTGATTTCATCATTTCTAATTAATTATACTTTAATTCGTGAAGCTTAACGTTATAGAATTCATGGGGTGTTACAGATGCTCTTGTTTATGTAAAGGATTTAACATATAAGGGTTTATTAATTATACAAACAAGACGATCAAAATACTTGACAATGATATCATTATTAAGTAAATTTCTACTGTTATAAGATAAGTCCAGTGCACTGTGCAACCAAAGAAAGTCATGAATATGTCCACTTCCACTATTTTGCCATTCCAATCGATAACAATTGTCCTTGATAGAAAATTCAGGTGTTAGGAAATCTTTCATGAACATATGAACCCTAACTTGGAGAAACCATGTAACAACAAGTGGGTTCTCATTTAATAATTGTGTTTTTTCTTTTTCTTTTTCTTTTTTCAGCAATTCAAATTTTGCGATTAATTTGATGGATCTAGAAGTTTATAAAATTCCAGACATTGCATAACTGCTGAACATAATGTGAAAAATATCATTTGTGCCTTTAACTGTATTCCAGGTTCTGATCAATTTTTTAAACTTAAATTTTAAACTATAGGGTAAGGTAGTTTAATATAATACTTTATATCTTTATTTTAGAAGACGAAACAGTATCGTAATTTATTATGTATGGTTTCTCTTTATCTTATGTTCAATATATTGATTCCCTCTATTTTGGCGTTTAGGCTTCGCTAATGGCTTGCTAATGCAAAGTTGAAGTTTGTTTTGATTACAATGGTTCTTTCAACTTTGGATATAAGATGATTTTCCATTTGTTTGGATAGGGGTATGTATGTATGCAAATCTTATGTTACAGATGCAGTATTCAATGCTTCTACTCTTGCTGATGAGAAGTCAAGTGCAACTGTGAAGTCTATAACTGAGAAGTCATTCGAGTGCAAAGGTTGATGATACGTTGATGAATATGTCAAGCAAAAGTTTTATTACAACTGAGAGGTAGTTAGTGCTACAATATGGATATAGTTGATTGCTTAAAGATGTTGTGTTGCAGGCATAGTGGTTGTAAAGTGAAGCTGAAATGTGCATTGAGCTGAGGGAGAGCTAACAGCTACAAATAAAGTGAGTTGCAGTTTAACTGAGATTTGTGTTGAAACTGAAATAACAAAGAGAGTGAGCGGGTATAACGTAATGTACTATTGAGAAAGTATAGGAGAAAAGTGTGATTGCATTCGGTAATAAGATCTGTATT
This sequence comes from Allium sativum, assembly GCA_030737875.1. Lineage (NCBI taxonomy): Eukaryota > Viridiplantae > Streptophyta > Magnoliopsida > Asparagales > Amaryllidaceae > Allium > Allium sativum. The sequence goes on along the minus strand of CM060913.1, from coordinate 674,262,628 downwards.
GGTATTTTAGTTATCATAACTGGCTATCTGATTTGAGATGGGGACTGGTGTAATGTGCAGATGACGAGAATCCCTTGGTAATCAAAGGTGTTTAGTGGGCAGTCAGAGGTGAAAAGAAAGACTATTGCTGGCAAGCTAAGGTGCGGCGGTTATAGATTATGACCATGAAAAAGAAAAAATATATACTAAAAGCATGTATAATAGATAAAGAACCCTAAATTATCACAAAACCAATTGGCGATGTGAAGGGTGAACTCTTAATATTTATACTGACTTTATTTTATAAATTCCTCGGTGTGGGACTTGTCTCAACATTCCCCCGCACGTGTGGCAATCTCACACATCGATCTTAGGAGTGACGTGGGCAAGTGTGGCTTATGCACACGAATTATTCCTTTGCTCTGATACCATGTTAGGGAACTCCAATTTATCACAAAACCAATTTGCAATGTGAAGGGTGAACTCTTAATGTTTATACTGGATTTATTTTATAAATTCCTGGTTACGGGACTTGTCTCAACACGCTCCCGCACGTGTGGCAATCTCACACGTGGATCTTAGGAGTGACGTGGGCAAGTGTGGCTCATGCACACGAATTATTCTTTTGCTTTGATACTAAGTTAGAAAACCCCAAGTTATCACAAAACTAATTAGTAATGTAAAAGGTGAACTCTTAATGTTTATACAGGATTTAGTTTATAAATCCCCCAGTGTGGTACTTGTCTCAACACGCCCCCGCATGTGTGACAATCTCACACGTGGATCTTAGGAGTGACGTGGGAAAGTGTGGCTTGTGCACAAGAATTATTGCTCGCTCTGATACCAAGATAGAGAACCCCAAATTATCACAAAACCAATTAGCGATGTGAAGGGTGAGCCCTTAATATTTATACTGACTTTATTTTATAAATTCCCCGGTGTGGGACTTGTCTCAATAATAATTATATTTATTGAAGTTTATAAGAAATTTATCAGTTGTAAATAATTGATACTGAATGATAATTTGTTTATTTTTAATCGACGAATGAAGTTAATATAATTTGTCCGTGACCTTTTATGTTCTGCTTTATATAAGCTCATACATTGACATCTTGTTATTCAAGGCACATATCTCAATGTTTGAACAAATAGTTGTAGTAGTTCATGTATGGTGAAAAAACGAAAAACTTAGGTTGTATGTGGTTTCCTTTTTTAGTTTTTAGTTTTCACCTACAGTAAAATGCGAACGATGCACGTATAACATGAAAAACGATTGTTTTAGAAAACAAAGTTAACACATGAAATAGAAAACGATTTTTTATTTATTTTTCTTATTTTGGGAAGTAACGCAAGAAAGAGAAATAATCTATCATTTCGCCATCCCTTCCTCCTTTTCGTGGTCCCCTCCATCACCATTTCATTCCCTCCGTCGTCCCTGAACTTTTTTATGTTTTGTTATTAGTATTGAAAACTAAAAACAAAAAACATATTTTAAACTAAGCACTAGCTTAAAATCCTACACTTATTAGCATTGGTCTTTTGGTACTTCATTTTGATGATGCAAATGGATTGCATTCTGTCCGGAGTAGGTGAAAGGCACTACGAGCTGATTGTGTTATATCTAACAATTCTATGATTTTTGTTTGACGATAACAAACATATATTTATTATTATAAATGTGTTTGTAATTGTACTATTATACTACATCACAGAAAGAATATAATATTTATATTTAAATAGAATACTACTGCACAAGAATTTAAATTTTCAAACAGTATTATATTTAAATATAATATTTTATTTCAACATATCAACAATAAAAATTTATAACTCCACTATTTGTACAACTCACTGTAATACAATACATTCACATTTAATATTTCTTTTGTATACATTGCTCCTCACTACAGTTCACTCAGTTGTACAATCACTCTCTCTCATATATAGTCACTCATATACATTTACATTTAGATTCTCTCTCACATACGCTAACACTGTCACTCTTGTCTTTTGTCTTCTGCCAGCATCATAGTCAGTCCAGTCTTCTATTTACCTATCACAGAAGAAACACACAATAAACTGGAACAAAAATATTTTAAAATTCTAGTAGATATAATTTTTATTTTAAAAATTTATTTGCCTTAGAATTTTGGTGTGTTTATCATCATTTTTCATGGCTTGATCTGATTATATGGGAATCCATCTATGTCTAGACAGCTTGTGATATTCACAGTGATACACTGTAAATATCACAAGGTAGACAAATCGTCTGTAGCGCTCAAATATATATAATTTGCACGTGCACTATACATGTGTAACGACCCAATTTTTTGACTAGTTTTATAATCTATAATGTATATATTTTACTGATGATTTAATTTGATATAAAAAAATTAAATTTTATATATTTGGGAATATATCAGGGAAATTTAACTACTTCACAAAAAAAGGTGAACAAGATAAATTGTGAATTTACTTGAAGTTACCATAAGATATTACTTATATAAATTGTTGGAGTACTTCTTGTAAACGGAAATACAAGTATATATGATCATTCAATATATTCATTAATTAGATATGTTGGTAAGGTTAAACTCATTTAAATTAGAATAATTATTTTAATATCATATGCCTATATTAACTTGTCATATTCATATATTATATATAAAATCAAGTGTATATGGTTTAAAACACTTTTGTTGCATTAAAAAGAAAACTTGATTTAAAAATCATGTACATAGAATTACATAAAGTAACTAGTAAGGATATTTGTGGTAAAATACCATTTGACTTCACATAGCAAGAACATAAATACAAAGACAAAAGAGGCAAGCGAATTCCAAACATTTGTTTTAATTAAAATGTATATGTATGTATACAAGTTTACATAAGCCTTAAGCATAGGGTTTAAACTTATTTATACATTCGCATATAAATATTAAGTGTTGTGTGTGTACCTTAAATATATATAGGTAAATATATATTGACAAGTTTATTTACATCGAAAACATAGTTGTTAGTCTAAAAATCCAATAGGTAGGCAAATCATAGGATAAGAGCATTTAATTTGAAGCATACAACTCATAAATAAAAGAAAAAGGAAGCATGCATGCATACAAGTTTTGACAAGAGGAAACTCAGTCATATATTTTGAAATTAAGGCAAATAGATTTGCATAAGAAGGTGGCCTGCAAAAAAATGTATTGTCCTATGAATTCTAGGTGATCATAGGCATGTGCAAAAACAAGTATAAGTACCTATAAGGACAAGTATAGTTGAAAAGAGGGTAGAAAGGATCAAAGAAAAATCTGGCCGAATGCCAAAGCCTGTAGGAGATCAGCTAGAAATTGATTGAAAGGAAATGCAAGCCTAGCATAGGAGATTTGACTAATGGCATTGAAGGGTTTGTTTCCTTAAGTACTAAGTTGTATTGTTAATACATATAAGGTACAAAACACATGGGAAATTCTGAAGCAAGAACAAACCATATAGGTTTTGCTTAGGAGAAAAATGAAGACAGTATAGGGTTGTAAAATCAACATCACATACAACATCACTTTCACTTTAATGGCTGTTGCATATGAGCCTTCCTGCCTTAACCACCTACCCTACTAAAAGCCTAAATTCTTGCACCTATAAATACCTAGTGAGATCCCAACTACACACATCAGTTCACTGAAAACAAATGAAGAATAGAGTACATAAACTTAGAGCAAAAGTGTGTACAAAATACTATGAGAACAAAGGGGAAGACAAGTGAAGAGCAATGGAAGTAGCAAGCCTGGAATTCAATGGCAAGACAATGAACACTTTTCAGACAGTGGACTAAACACGGTAGTACAACTGTGAGTAAAACTCCTATATTTTTTTGCCTTTTATCCTAATCTATGAATTTTCTATTTTGATTAGAGTATATATTACGTAGTGGTATACATCTGGGTTGGATTGTCATCTTTAAAGGGATGAATCATACGAAATGCAGTAGGAACAGTGAGTAAAAATACAAGCCAATAATATATATGTGTTAAGTTCTTTGGCAAAGTTTTCATTCCAAGACCTGGGCTTCATGGATAACTTTTACGATATGAACCTGAAAATATAAATCAATATCGGTAAGTAACCAATATATATACTCTATAGTTTATATTAAATAGCAATCTACTTCATAAGTGCTGATATATATATATAACTATAAATACAGAAGTGTTTTAGATCTGAAAGTTGAACATGCCTGAGGAAGAAAAACAGAACATAATGTGAGTAAAAACTTTAAAATTCTGATACTATTTTATATTTAATCATATATATGTATACCATTGTGTTCCCACCCTATTGAATAAAATTAGGAAATTTACAATAGCAGTAAATATATAATATGGTAAATAAACAGATTGCTGATGTTGTTTAGAGATTGAGTATCTGCAAATAGGTTATATTATAACTGGAGAAGTTAAACAAAATCTGAGGAAAAGGTTGGTAAGCAATGATAGTGAATGAAAAACAAAAGGGAGTGAATATGAATAAAAGAACAAGGTTGTGAACACATATACATGGTGTGTGAACACTTAACCACTGCACTGTTTATATTAATCTGTAATGAATTCGAAACTATATGCATTCATCGTAATTCATTCGAAAAGTGATGATTGATGAAGGATTAATATATGAAAATAAGTAGATTTAGTCTTGAGTGTTGAAAACCTGAGAAAGGGAAAACATAATTTAAAAGAAGTGATGTTATATTTTAAACACCTATTAATCTAAAGTTGTATGTATAAGACTGAATTCAAAAATAGATATCTATGGGGTGCTATCAAGTGGAAAGGAATCATATATGTATGTATGATTGTTTGGGATCACTGGAAGCAAATAGGAATTATCAGTATGTTTAAAACCATGCAAAGAACACATCCTCCTATCAGTTTTAAAATCATTATCATAAATTGTAGTTTGTTTTAAGGATGGGGATAAACGTGAAGGTTGTTTATTTTTGTGCAGACTATACCCTAAAAGTTGTTAAAATTAATACAATGATATGTTAATGTCTGACAGAGTATTTCCTAAAAACCACGTACATTGATTTTTACAAATATACCAAGTTGATGGCAAAGAATGACCCATCTTTTACATCCAGAGTAGATTTATGGACGTCAATTAGTGATTTTACAAATATACCAGATGTTCTAAAGGTAAATTCTAACCTCAAGCCTCATCAACCGGGAAATGATAAAAATCGGGCAAGCAGCATGGCTATGTGGGTCGCTCCCAAGTAGGGTGTATTATCACCTATCTAGAGAAAATCCATTTCCTTCTTTAATCAATTTCAGTGTTGTCCCTTTTCGAGAAATGGTGGGTAGCTCCCAACCGTTGGTGATATACATTTGATACACTCAAGCAAAATGAGTGGTCGGTCATGTGTGGCCGGGTAGTAAGATGTTCTTGTTGAACTCAGTGTATTCCCCTCTAGAGATACACAATCGAAAGTTGGCTCCATACCTTGTCATAGTCGGAATCCATTACCCAATAAGTGTCTGTGGTTTTGATTGTACACTATATATGTGGAGCGTGAGATGCAAGCGTTCCGCTAGATTTCTATTTACTTGATTTAGACAATATTATAATATCAGAATAGTTTTGATATCAAGAAATGTTTGGGTTATCATAAGGTAAGAACCATCCGTATTTATGTGTGGATCGGTCTTATGATTATCTTTTATTTCAAAAGGATTTTTGAACATTAAATCAAGTTGTTTTAAAATCGTTTACTCACACCAGTTCCATGACAGACCCAGAGTTTTTTTTTATGTTTTTCCTAAACTCTTGGATGCCCAAATTTGTACGAGAAGTCAAGTGGTTTCAGAATTTATGGAATACACTTAGAGGAGCTTGGAGCAAGAGGCTTCAACCTTAGATATATAGAGTTTATTTTTGCTGCATTGCATATATGTTGTACGCTGCATTGTACAATTACAGTTTTATATTTCAAGAATTGTTATCTAATATATTTTATTCGTTCCGCTGCGAGATTTGCGTCTACGCTGATTCTACTGTGTTATGTTCTTCTTTTTCTTCTATTCTAACTTTCTTTCTATTTCTCATCCTCTAACCTCTTTCTATTAACGTTCTGTTAATTTCTGATGTTTGATTAGTCGATATGTAATACAGGTATGTATTAGTATTGATAATTAGGATCATAACTTTTTGGGCCGTTACAACATGTATACACATATTTGTGTGTGTATATACACATATTTTCTATGTAGGGGCAATATGGTCAGAAAGGGACAAATATATCGAATATGTGTGTCAGGTGAAGCTTGACAACATTTTCAAGCTGCAAGTATCCTTGAACACTCAAGCAACAAATACAAACACATAGATATATACACATATGTGTATATATACATATGTATGTATATGGTGATACATGCACATGCATAACGATGTATAATGTTCAAGACTGAGTGCAACTGAGGAGTGGCCATGAAGACCAAGCTCGGCCCTATGCAAGTGGAAATGAATACAATACAAATGGTTCGACATGCTCTCAACATCCCAAAGCAAGTATGCCAAACAGTTCAAGAAAATGCAGTACATATGAAATAAAGTTCAAACCAACGTGAACATGTTCGGGTGTTCAAAGCAAGGGAAGGTTCAACATGAAAATGTCAAAGTGGTCGAGCCAGATTGAAGTTCAAGTACAACAAGGAAAAACCATGAAGACAACAAGGTTAAGGTTCAACATGAAAAATCTGCCATGACAAAGCAACAAATATGATGTAGTATCCATGTTCACACAGCGACTATCAATTTCAACATGCAAGCCCTGACCAGAAATCGACACAGTCAAAACATAAGCTCAAATGTTCATTGGACATGCAACAGTTTCATTTTGGTCAAGACATAAGTGATGTGCATACATATGCACACGTCAACAACTCAAATACAAGTCTGGTCCAAATGGCAACAGCAGCAAGTCAGTGTTTGTGTGCAAAACAGATCATGACAAATGCTAAATGGGTGCTTAGAAAACAAATAAATTCTAGTTGCCAAGATGTATTTCCAAGAAAACACAGATTGTTTGCAAGTGAGAAATCACGTTTGATAATATATTTCCAGATATCATCAAGTTATTCACGGCATGGCTCCAAGCAATATTTTATGGAAAAATTGATTCACAGGTTTTAAAAGAGTTCCAAGAAATTATTTTTGGCAAGAAAACAAGTTAAAGATTTCCAGAAATAAGAAAATGCTTTTGGACAAGAACCTTTTATATATGTTTCGAGTTTTAATCAATGAACATATTTGGCAAGGTTTCTTTCCAACAAATTAATGCATTAGGATTATATTCAGAATCAATCTTGGTAAATAACAGTTTTTGAGAAAGCTCCTTTTGTTTCCAGAAACTACAGTATTAATTTTGGCAAAGAAGCAATCTGTTTATTCCAGAAATTTGCAAAACAGTCTTGACAAAAATCATTGTCAAACATTCCTGAAATCATGTGTGGACTCACAACAATTAACCGAATTTATGTCCAAAATACAAGTATAGCAAGTGCTTAACAATTTCCAGAAATGACGCAAGAAATTCAAGGCCATATATATCAAGAGTAACAGGGAAGCAAATTCTCAATTTTTCAAAGCTGAAGGAAGCCAATTAATATCATTTTCCAGAATGCAATCATACATGGCTTATATGGAAATCGATAGAAAAATCAAGAATCATCAATCTCAATCAAAGCCGAGGAAACCAAGGGGACAGATTCACGCAACATATCAAATCAGCCATTTTAGAAATCAAAGAGTTAATTTAGGATTTCTATATCCTATTTAAACACTTTATTCATCACGGGCAGAATATAGGAATCGAAAATAAGAGCAACAAATTCAAATAGCTTAAAGAAATAAAATCAGAGAACATACTTGATGTTCGATCGGAAGCCTTCATTTTCAATCGACAAAAAGCAACCAATCACGAAGTACATCAGATAATTTTCTAGAAGAAATATTTTGAATCGCAGTGTATTTTGGGGGCAATTGGAAAACCCTAATTTTGTGAATCGGCCAACATAGGAGCTCAAAGAAGAGCCATTGTTTTAAGTGGAGAAAATACAATGGGCCGGCTTGTTTATTATTAAGGGCTCAAGGGAGTTTATTTTAAAACTAGGGTTTTTGGTTTATTTCATTTTTTATATATTGTTCTGTTTTAGTTTCTTTTGTAATCAAACGCCTCAACAGTTTTCTGGTTTTGTCTTTAAAACTAGGATTTTCTAGTGTCTGGTAAACTAGGTCATCTAGTTATAGGATTTTAACTAGCAGTTTTTTAGTGTCTGTAATAACTAGGGTTTACTAGCTACGGGTTTGTAGCTAGGGAAAATCTGATTTCGGGGACAGAAATCGGTTCAGGGTTTTGAGCGTAAGATTAGAACAGGAGTACGGTTTGCGAGTTTACAGGGTTTTGTAAGCAGGATCTGTTTTAATACCTAGTAAAAATCTTGGGAATGCAATAGTAGGTAGGGTTTGCCGAAGCTGGGTAAAAACTGTGTTATTTACTTCTGCATTTATATTCCTTATTATAATCTGTGCTGTGATATTTTTTTAATATATCGAATTAATTCAATAAACCCTATTCACCCTTCCCCCCCCCCCCTCTAGAGTTAATCTAGATCCTACAGAGTGCGGTTCAAATTTGTGGGCATCTGTATAACAGTTCGCTGAGTTGGTTTCTTTTTGGATTTATTTATAAATATTTCGCTTTATGGGTTATACATGTTACTTTTTTAGTTAGCAATAAAGTATATAGTATTAAGAACATAGTCAACCGGTTAAAAAACAAGAATGCTCCGATAGAGCATAATATTATATTTAAGAATTTGGAAACTGCACTCCACGGTTGAAGCATTTTAGATTAGAGTGTCACCAATTTAATACTTATTCAAAGTTAGTCTATGCAGTTGAACAACATTCAGCTCAATACCCATAAAATTGTAAAGTTTGACCATCAGAATATCATCAAAACATAGCCATAATAAGTGGTGATGTAGTTCAAGTCTCTATGAATGTAAAGCTACATAAGTTAAACCAAATGTTATTAAAGAAAATAAAACAAATACAAAATTATATTACTACATTTATTATGTTTATCAGTTTACTTACAAATATTTCATCCAACATGGATTTTTTTTCCATCTTATTATAACAACTGAATGACATTACATGACAATCTAAAGCCATCTCTTCATTCATACAGTTAGCAATATACGTCGACTAATATTAAAAGCATTTAAAATAAATTTTTATCAATGAATTTTATCATCATATTCCTGAAGCATTATGGTATATGAATTTTTTTATTGTTACTTCGCTATGAATTGACATAACTTCTCATGGGTTATGACGGTTAACATCTAAACTGGATCGGTTTTAGCTGCACTTTGATTTCTCACATGATATATTATTTTCTAAATTTTAAAGTTATTAGTACAACACTAAATCTACAGTTCAACGAGTTCAAATGGAAATAGAGCAAAAATTGATTCTCTACATCACTATATACAAAGCTTACATTATCCACACCTTTGATGATGCCAAAGGAAAGGAAAGTAGGTTCCTTCAGAGCTTAATAAACTTACTAATAATTCCTTTGATATAATACTTATTTGTATTCAATGTTCAAGGATATCTAATTTTTTTGTTAACTTGCGTTATTTTCTGAATATTCTACTCACTAAAATATCAAGTTGCATGGAACTGATTTCATTTTTATATACATCAAAGCTCATTATCCACATGCCTTTTCTAATTTCAACTTTTACAAGAAGTAGATGAAATCATGGAAAATAATAATTTAACGGATGAAACAAAAACATGTAATATATTTATAAAATAATCAAAATAGGTAACGACATTAAAAAAACACATAATTATGAAATGCACGAATGCCTGTGTGCGTAGCACGAACACTCATTAGTGTGTGTACACGCATGCGTGCACACACACACACACAAACACACGCGCGCGCACACACATACACACACACACACATATATATATATATATATATATATATATATATATATATATGAAAGTCTACTTGGACACAAAAATTTGTCATAAATTGAGGAACATGAAATGTCAAGCACTAGATGGCCCCATGATTTCCACTCCTCATATAAAGAAAAGTTAATTTAATGGTTGAGATTTTGTGTCCTCTGAGTTGTGTTAAAATTTTGTGTTTAAATAGTCGCTCCCTATATATACACACACATGTTGTGTTGTTTTTAGTTTTTTGTGTACTTTTTTTTTCTACATGTATAGTTTCTAGATTAGAATGATTCGGTTGTTAAAGAAAATTTGAGCTTTTATTGTGATTGTATTGTTTTATGGACCGTATACTTATAGTTTTGTGGGTGTGTATTTTATTTTTATGTAGAGCTTTTGCATTTTGGTAGACTTAGTAGCAACTGTTTATTAAAGCATGGAATAAAATGTTTTGAGTGCTCTTGTCAAGGATTACTCGTTTCACATTTTCAATATATATATATATATATATATATATATAGAGAGAGAGAGAGAGAGAGACAGAGAGAGGAGCGTCCCGAGGCACCTTTTTTGCAGCATCTTTTTAGCATCCTTATCCGTTCGTGAGCTACATCAATCCAAATCCAATAATAATTTGTAGAGGATGAAAGGCATTGGAAGAAGAGCCGAATGAACAAAATAATAATAAGGATGATGAGGTTAATGTTGATGAGGAATTTGAGGGCAATGTTTTTATTTGTTAATAAAGGAAAAAAGAAAAAGTTGGTTCCTTGGTTCTGGTGCTTGCTTCCGCATATGCAATCAAAAGAAGACATTCACTGAATATGAAGATTAAGATGCTAAAGTGGAATATGCTAATGGTGAAGAGTTTTATGTTAAAGGGATAGGTTCTGTTAGATTGAATATACATGACGGGAGGATGATGAAACTCATAGAAGCTAGGTATGTTCCAAAAGTTACAAATAATCTTATTTTTGTAGAACAATTGAAGGTAAAAGGCTGCAACTTTTCAACTCTAGGTGGAGTAACAACGGTTTGGAAAGATAATAGAGGGATGTTGCGAGCTAAAAGAGGAAGAAACAATATTTACAGAATGCTTGGAAAGACAGTTGATGATGAGGAAATTTATCAATTTATGGTTAAAGGGAAACAAAATCTGAATCAGTGTAGAGCCAGCAACGTAAAGCCACAAAAACCGCATAGAGGCCATTGTGATATTGTAAAAGATTCTGATTTATTGGTGATATGCATGTTCAATTGGGAGCATACATAATTAGGTGATTTAGAAATTAATCATATTTGGAATGGTAACTTTTTTTGGTAACATTGAAGATTGTTTGGAGGTTGAGGTTCTAAAAGGAATTTGGATGACATTTATGGAATATCGTATCAAGATGGAGATTGTTGATTTTTGGTGATACTATATTAAGTATTTAAACAGATCTTCGAGATATTTTAGTCTGCATGGAATTATAAATATAACTCTTTTCTCAGTTGATAGATTTGGTGCAATATGGGGAGTGTTTAGTTGCTCTTTTTAAAGATTTGTGGATCAAATTGATTGATTAGTTACCTCTTTTTTATTGCATTAGAAAAGGCAACAAATAATCTACATAGGAAAGATTTATGCAAGCACTCAATAGCTTCTTAAAAAAATATTGTCAAGTCTATTATAAATAGTCATGTATGAGGTTCGTACAAGGTAAGGGGGAAAAGTTGTTTCTTTTGTTTGGGGATAGAGATATCATCTCATTTTTTATGTTTTCTTTTGTAATCGTTTAGTACATAAATAAAAGTTTAGGCTAATTCCATTCAAACACCAATGATTGCTAAACATACACCAAAAAATATCATAAACTACTATACACCAAATATTACTTTAAATTCACTGTGTCTTTTACTAAATTACCGTTGTTTCATCTTCTTTGTCTTTCTTCTTTCAAACTTAAAGCATATTTATGCAAAATTATAAGCTCCCCTCACAAACTGAGTAAATTTTGACGAAATGAACTTTTGTTTTTGCATCAATATTTTAAAAAACAAAAATTTAACTTTCCAAAAATGTCTTAATTCTAACAAAGTTGCTCTAATTTTAAGAAAATTTCAACTCTTCCAATCACAACAATTATTTCTAAGTGGTTCCTTAATTGAAATTTACTGGAATTTTAGGTTTTATGATGAAATAATTCATTAACATTTCCATTAACATATCTAGTTTGCATCAAAATCCACTATTTTTAAGGTTAATTCGATTGATTATATGAAAAGTAAAATAAAAAGCACCTTTGAGAAATGGGTATTTTTGTAATAAATTTTCTATAGAAAAATAGCGGTGTGTGTTAAATGTTTTTTGGTGTATGAATAGAACTTGCCAAAAGTTTATTTGGAGGAAATCGTTTATCATTTTCTTTTCTTATCTCTTCTAAAATATAATTGTATAGAGATCCTAAGAATTTTCCTAACAAATTCATAAGCTTCAAAATGAGGTATTTCTGTGTGTGTACATATATATCTATATATATATATATATATATATATATATAAAGAAATGTCTACGTAGAAACAAAAATTTGAAATAAATTGAGGAACCCAAAATGTTAAAGACAAATTAATTTAATGGTTCTTATGAGGATTACTCGTTTCACATTTTCATATATATGCACACACACACTAGTGAGAAATCATGCTACACACACAGAGTTCTCAAAATTTTCGAAGTGGGCAATTTCAAAGTTTTATAATGTTATATCAAGGTACAAATAAACTTTCGAATCGTAGTTTTTTTGCTACTATTTTTGAAGATTGCTAAAAAAATCATAAATAATAAATATGCTTGAATAATTTTTTAGGAAATAAATTATCTTACAGTTTCGAGTGGTGGCCAGAAAAAATTGATGTAGTCCGTCCGCATTCAATGGAAATCATAAATCACTTAAATATTTAATGGTCAACTAAATAACACCATTGAAAATATATTAAACTATATATTTATTAAAATAGAAAATATTAGACTAATAAATAAGTTCATGTCGATAAAAAACATTTAGGAAATAGATACTCGCCGTTCGTAGCTCGGGTGGTTTGGGAGTTGGGAGATGGGGATCTAAGCACTGTGTGTGGGCAGGTTCGAATCCCGTTGTGAACCACTTTGGGAGCTAAGACATTACGCATCTGTGTGCGATGAATAAACAAAAACAGGGTAGACATACGACGTGGGGTTTGGTTAAGTGAGTATCAATGCACACTGTGATCTTAAGGTTCCCCATGATCTCAAAAAAAAAACATTTAGATAAGAACTTTAAGTTTAAGAAGTAAGTATCAATGGTTAAATTAAAAAAAAAAGTAAAATTATCTTCAGCAGCCAACATAAATGAGCTACTTACACAACTATATTATTTTCCTAAAGTATAAAATGAAATTTATTGTTTATTTTTTTATTTTTCATATTTTTTATAGTTTGATTTCCTTATGTATTTTCTTATATTTAATGATGGAAAATGAATCAACTTTACTGCCGATAGAGTATATAGAAAATGAAAGATTGTTTGGTGCCTATGTCTAAAAAAAAAGATCATACCTTCAAAAAATAACTAAACAAAATTCATAACCATATGAATACAACAAAAACAAAATAAAAACAATGTTAGATAAAAAATAGTTCGATTAATCTTATTTACCAACCAGTAGAATATTTTGTGGTAGCCACATAGCAATAAGTTTAACAACTCTTCCAAAATTAAAAAATAATAAAAATTTCACAATCATGTTAATATTAATGTTATAATGCAATTAATTTCAAATAAGTAAGCAATGTGAACACATCCTTTGGTTCATAACCGCTGTATCGAGTAATATATGGTTTAATATAACATGACATACACATTTGCATATTCTGACCTTTTTTTTAATGTTAGAAGAGTAAAAGTTTTTTATTTTAGTAAGAAATAAGTTTCAAAAATTAAAAATGTTTGTAAATTTATGATTATTCATGTAACAAATTTTGGAATACCAATCTTTATACTAAACAAAATTGTTTTGTGAGTCATATGAATTATAATATTCTTCTAATCTATTATTAAAAAACGCACACTATATATTTGAAAAGTAAAACTTTAATTAGGATGGGTGCTACTATTCACATCCTGGTTTACACTTCCGGCCACCATTCTAAATTTAATACAATTGATTATTTTTTATATATTCTACTGGCCGCCCTATATTATTCTTACACTCGGTTATTCACCACCGTACTTCTCTTATAAAAACACGTATTTCTCTATGATTTCAAACCATAACAAAAGCAGATGTCCTTTTGTGCCTAGTAGAGATGGAAGATGAAGATAAAAAAGAGGTTAGAGTTTTTTGATTTTTATTGTTCTCTATTATGTTGTAGAAGTTTTTTTTAATGGTTAGGGTTTTCCATTGCGTTTTAGGATACGTTTTCCGCTCTGTTGGAGATTTCAAGCTTTGTGGACATTAAATCTGATGACGTTGTAATAGAGAATGACAATGTATTCTGACTTCTAGGGTTTTTATCCGTATAACTTATGTATCTTCCTTTACAGATTGATATATTAATTATTACTATTTGGTCATTTGATAGATGAAGTATTTGAATGATGAAAAATTGGACGATAAACATGATGGTTGTGATAATATGATGCAAAATGTTCGATCAAATGACTAAAAAAACATAAATGCATGATGTAAGTGAAGAAAGAAACGTTCGTGTAGAGGAAGGTGCTAATGGCCTCTCCATTTTTGGTTATTAATTTAGACGGTGGCCAACAGAGAAAATTTGAAATATCTGGAGTGCTTTAAGTTTTAGTAGCCAGAAGTGTAAATCGGGGTGTGAAAAGTAGCACCCAATTAGGATTAGAGTGAAGAATTAACGCGTATAAATTACTTAGAACATAAAACTCAAATCATATTATGGACTGAATATACAAAATAAATTTTAGCAAATTTAGTAAGAAATGAAAAAAATAGAAATGATTAATTCTTAGGTAATTTTCTTTGTAGAGTAAGCTTTTTTTTATGGATAAGGGATGTATGTAGCATTAATTACCAATTTAATATTGGTATTGTTTTTGTTTGTGGACACATTTGATTTTACTATTGGATAAAAGTAAAGTTAGTCAACAAATTAAGGATAATGAATTATTTGAGTTAAGTAAAACATAGCAATTTAATATTAAATAAAAATCGAACTTGTATTACATTAATCCAATCTGAAGCTAATATAAACAAAATTATTAGTACTAAATAAAACATGGATATAAATAAATGACATGAAACTATTCTATACTTGTTAAAATAAGAAGTAAAAAAACTTCTAAAAATTAATATTTTAATTATTTGGATCATCAATTACTTTGATATGCTACAATTGAAAAACCATCTTTTACCCTTTTTACACTAATTTTTTTTTAAAGAAGTGACCATTTTTTCAATTACCCGATTTCCTCAAAATACCTCTTAATAAGCTATTATATCAATTTGCCAAATTTTAGCGTCGATCATAGTAGCAAAATCCTAGTTTTAGTATTCTATTTTGAACCTACAACAGTTTTGTAGATATGAAAAGATTAGTCCTAAATAAAAGTACTAAGCATAACATGATTAACCATGTTTTGTAGTTATTAATTTTTGAATGACAAACTCAACATATTTACAATATTTGAAGTAAAACATGAACTGAATTAAAAAAATAAACATATAAAAGAAGGTTAAGTTATGATATTTTTAACTAATGTTGTTTTATTTTCATAAATTAATTTTTGTGTTTAGTAAGCCTCATAAAAATACTAAAAATGACTGTAGTGCCCTTAAAATTGACCACCCCTTAACTAAATTTGGAGTGCGAATAACAATGCCCTTATTCAACTAGTTAAATATGCAAAGATATATAAATGAAAGGACAATTTTTCTTTGTATATAAAAAAGATAAATAACAAAAATGAATGAAGGTATTGAACTTTTTTGAAATAAAATAGAAAAATTTATAAAAGGAGAAAATTGAATTGAATTCAAAAATATTGACTTTTGTTTGAATGTTTAGATAAGAGTGTTATTAATGTCACTCCAAAGGGGGTTAAGGGAGGATTACTTTTTTTTTTTACTAAGGGGAGGATCATTTAGCATAGCCTCCCCTTAACAATTTATAAAATATAGACCAAAATGCCCTTTTATTATTTACCCTAATTACATTTTATTGTTTGTTAAAACCTAATCATCTTCTTTTTCTTAGAGTAAACAATTAATCATTTTTTCATGGAGCAGCCAATTTCTAACGAAATTTCTAACTTTGAAAAAGAAGACAACATGGTTTTTACTCAAAAAAGCGAACGACATGTTGAATTTATTGAGGAAATTACAGAAAAAGTAACAATTTATTGGAAAAAATGGAGGTTCGTTTTCAATCATCTATTTTCGACATGTTATTTCCAAACTTGTACTGAATTTCAGTATATTCTTGCCAATTTTTACCGTGTTTTGTGTATTTGAATGGAGGGTAAAATTAGGTTTTTTAATTTATTTTTGCATTGTGTTTGACCCCCCTTAACAATTTAATTTTTAGTGGAGTGAAAATAAAATATGACCCCCTCCCCCTTATCTGTTTTTGGAGTGACATTAACAATACTCTTAAATAAATAAAAATATATATGTAAAATGATGAAGGTTCGGTAATGTATAGAAAGAAAAATAATTGTAATACAATAAAAACATGGTATGGGATAGGTGACCTATAATGTTATGAGGAAATGTTGAAAATTAAAAGTCACAACTTACAATCAACATTTTTTTATTAATTAACAGTGAAACAAAAGACTATTTAAGACTCTTATTAATTCTAGCATCTTCTCTCTCTTTAATTATTTCATATGATATCTTATGCTGAAGTATCTTTATTTGAATCATTAAATAAACAAAATATATATACATGAAAAGATAAAGTTTCTTTAGGGTACAAAAACAATAATAATAGTACTACATAAAATAATGTATGGAGTGGGTGATACAATGTTATGAGGAAATGAGAGATTGGAAAATGTATGGAGTGGTGACAACAAAACATGAAAATGTTTAAGGCTCTCATTAATTCTAGTATCTTGTCTCCTTTCCACTCTCTCTTCGCCCTTAATTGTCTCGCTTGTTATCTTATTTAAAAATAATCTTTATATTGCATTTGATTTTATATTTAGTCAAAACATTTTGTTAATCCTCTCCAGCTATTTTACATTTTAATACTTATTTTTGTTATTTTTAAATCTGGTTAGGTTTACTGGATTATTCTTATTTATTTTACATTATTCATAGTTTAAGTTAATTATAATCTTAAATACGACAATTATCAAATATAGTATTTTTTGCCAACTTTATTGGGCAGTAAAATTTTTTTAAAAAAAATATATTGTAATGATGAAATATCAAAAATTGATTAATTGTTCTGTTATCCATCTAATAATTTATTAATTATTCTGTTATCCATCTAATAATTTATGCAATAACAATAATTAATTGTCATGTTGTTCACCCAACAATAATTTTGTCGTGGATGATTATTTGATTAATTATTCTGTTATCCATCTAAATTTTTGTTATGAATGGTTATTAATTTTTTGGCATAGATATTGAAAAAAATTATTATTTGTGATTTTATTCTGAAAACACTATGATGATTGTAGTTGATGAGAAACCGTGTTGCACCAACATTGGTCATATTAGGTTGCTCTACAATATAAGAAATATCATGTTATTAAATTTTCACACATTAAAGTAATTGATAGTCGATAGCATAATTGAACCGATGGATGAGTGAATTGAGCTAGACTGATGGAGAAAAAGGGATAAATCCTACCAAAACATATTTTAATAAATTTTCTCAACTATGAATAACATAAAATTCATATTTAAATTTCACATCTCCATATAAAGACAAAAGGATTCAATGGTCGAAACTTTGTGTCTCTTAGTTTGTGTCTAATTTTGCGTACGTCCAAATAGCCACTCCCATAAAATATTTTCTTAATACTTAAAAAGTATTCAATGAAAATAAGATATAGAAGAATATATGTCATGTTGTCATTTTAATTATGTAAAAGAAACTTATTTTTATTCTATTTGTTCATGACTTTAGAAATTTTAATTTATAATAGAATCTTTTAAATATATTTAACATTTTCGTTAAAAAGACGATGAAATACAAAAGAAAAATATTTTCAATCAAAATATGGTTAAAAAATTACTTTAAAATACCCTCGTATACTGATTCAAACTGCATTTCTACGAATAATAATATATTTTAATATAACTTTAAAATAAGACGCCTTGTTTCACTTCAAACTCCCTTACTTTATTGATTTATGGTTTTTTTTTAAATCATAGATATGTGGTTCCAAGTGCAAAAAAGTACTCTGTATCAATACAGATGTAAAAGTTTAATAAGAACAGTACAACACAAACTATTATATATGGAAAAATAGTAACGATATGGACATGGGATTTGTCTTTATATACTGTATATCTTAAAGCTCATGTAAGCATAGTATAAGAATAATTGTATACTATTTATGCTTTCTAGTTTTGATTTTCGGTTCCATCTCTAGCCAACCCCAACTTGTTTAGGATTAATGACTTAATTGTTTGTTCATTTTGTTTATGCTTTCTATTTGCAAATTGTTTGGCAAGAAACAAAAAGCTCTGGCATATAATTGATTTTGAGTTATAATTCAATAAATATTGTAAAACAAATTTCGAATTTGAGCATTTCCCAATGCTAAATTTTAGTTTCATAACGTTCTATGCGTTCATATGTCAAAGTATTTGACATAATTTCATATATTCCACTTAAGTCTAAATTTTAATATTAATTGTTGAAATAGGGCAATATTGTCATATCAATTTAAAACGTAAAGGGACATATTATGAGGTGTGTGTTATCTTTTGTGAAATGAACTTATATAAGAGTCATTCAAGGAAGTGTTTAAAAAAGGAAGTTAAGACTGTGATACCAGTCAATCATGGGGAAAGAAGGCCAAATCTGAACTGCCTTTTTTAAACACTTCCTTGAATGATCCTTATATAAGTTCATTTCACAAAAGATAGTACACACCTCAGAATATGTCCCTTTACGTTTTAAATTGATATATGAAGGTATTGCTATATAAAGACCAAATCTGAAATTCATATAACGGTAAACTACCTAAACTATGTGCAGAAATAAACATCACCTAAATTAATAGAAAATGCATTTCCAAATTAAAAACAAATTAAATAGATTGTACTTAATTAAGAGTTAAACCAGCTCATTCAAGAAGAAATATAATATCTTGTATTATAGTAAAACAATATAAATTGTAATTGCATAAAAGCATATAGCAAAAAAAAAAGAAATATATATTAGTTAAAAGCAACACATTGAAATTAATGGTCATAATTACCTAGCGCAAAAACTACTGAAGTCAAAGGTGGAAATATAGAACACTGTTTATACCACATATATAGCTCGACGTGTTGATAAATTAGCAAATAAAGATAGTAAGATTATATTGTATGTTATATAAATAGAAATGTTAGGTAATGGGTAGTTCTCTTAATACATGAACATACAAAATTAGACAAACAACAGTAGCAGCAACATTTTAGATATTGTGTACTATCTCCAAATCAATGTAATGGAATAGGAAAACAATGCTATTATTATAAGAACAATTATGGTCATATTCCTTAAAAGGAATACAATCTACATTTATATGTATTGCTTGGTAAAAAGTTAAGGAGACAACACAACAGGAATATCAATAAATCACCTAAATAAGGAATTGATTTACTAAACAAACTTGAAATCCATCAGAAAAAAATATCTAAAGAAAAAAGAAAACAAACCAAATTCAGGGAATTGTGATGGAAACAATGAGATTTTTGAACAAAATTTTCTTATATCCTTGGTAGAAAGACTGGTATATGACTGTAATGCTATATAATAAATACTATAAACTTGAGATGGGGTGTGTGTGTGTATATATAAGTAGAATCAATACTTTCCTATGAACTGACATATATTCAACTAAATTACTGATACTTCTCATTATTAACAGAAATGGATGATGTAACAACCCGCGTTTTTCAGCGATATAATTAATTAATTTAATTATTTAAATAGTGGATTAGAAATTTAAATGGTCGTTAAATTAAATAATATTGAATATTTAATTAAAACAAATAATATAATAATCTATTTAATTTCTGAAATAGTCAGAAATAGTGGAATTCCCAAAATGGTATGAATTGGATCATCGGTGATATCTAATTCAGTTTAGAATTGAATTTGAATGACGAATATATTATATAAATGACAGTTGAACGTATAATTATAATATAATTAAAATCGAGCTCGAAATGGCGCTGTAGTTCGCTATTTGGCGATTTGAACTTCAATTGGATGCACAGGGTCCATTTTAAATCGGATTTCTGTGAAACAAGAAACGCTAGGAGTTGGTGAAGTATATTTTTGTAGTGGAAGGAAAAATTCGGGATTTCGTCGTATAGATTTTTATTTACGTCCAAATAAAATTATCAAATAGTTGCTATAGAATCGTCCGTCAACCGTAACAGTTTATATGAAATAACGGCATACTGGATTCGAATTTAGACAAGGTTCTTTAGAGACATAGCGATAAATAAATTTTTAGAATTTTAATGTAATTTTTAATTAATTTAATACGCAACTTTTTATTTGGAGTATTTCGCACCCTATATCGATATTTCGGGGTTTCACAATATGAGTTATCCTACCGATATTATTATATTTTTGGGATCGTGGCACCTCGCTTGCCACGATCGTATTGATACTTCTGTCCTGGCAGTCCTTAAGATGAATGAAATCTTATATATATATCGGAGACCGTGAAGACTTCACTTTGGGAAAAAATGAGAGAAAATGAATACTATTGTATATACATTATACAGACAATTCACAAAAAAAAAAAACTAGCCGATCTATATCATTTCATGTCTGTACTCTAATAAGAAGCGTTAAATCAAAGTCGATCTCCACTCTGATCTTTCATTTCACGGACATGTTTCAGCCATCCCTTTCGAAGCACAGTATGTGTAGATGAAATGAAATCTAAAGCTAGCCAACGTACCATACCTATATCTCTACTCCTGTGCAGCTACCATGTCCCTTCTTTCTTTTGTCAAAAGCCTATACAAACGCACAGCCTAAGCCTCGAGCTACGAAATGAAAACCATAGCTGACTTGATGATGAGAAATATAGGAGTATACAAATGGTTTTCCTTGATCGCCAAGTACATGTACTACACCATTCCTTTCAAAAACAGAGGCTACCCTATTGAAATGAACATGCTACGAAGTGAAACGCACAGCTACAACATGAATTGTCACCATCCTTCCATGTTTTCGCACAGGCCTAAAGAAGCAGCAAACCGACCTAGGCTACTATCTATTCCTTGGCCATCACGTAAATATCAAACTATAAATACACTGACAAACTCGGTATTCATCCTCACAGTCTCAAGCTGAAGCTTTCCATGGGGTGGAAATAAAAACAAAACAAATACTATCTACCACTAAATATATAAATGAACGTCGATCACTGCTGGGGCTTCGGAGCATGCGTCTTGGTTGGGGGGAGGAGATTCGAAATGTTTTAAGAGCACCAGCGTGTACGGTTTGTAATGGGGGAATACAGTGCAGATGCACTGTGTATCATTGTGTAGGAGTGGAGTGCGATTGGGTGAATGGGAAGAAGACAGTTCGGTTTTGACATGTGTTCGATGAGAAAGACGTGAGGTGAGCATTCGACATGGACACGAAAAGATGCTGGAACGTGCTGTTGTATGGAGGATAGAGAAGAAGGGGACTGGTACTGGTACATTCAGCTTGGGATTTTCATGAAGAAAAGGGAAGGAAGAGCTCCAATTTTATTCGGGCATGATAATACTGGGAGCATGTCTTCATTTGAACATGAAGGATCAACGGGTGGGTTAATTATATTTACGTAAATTAATTTGTTAAGGTTTTAATAGATGATAAGTTGATAAGTCCGTACCCAGTTGAATCATATGAAATACGATTCGAAACACTGCATATATGTGACCATAACATGGACGACCATACAAACCTGTAAAACGACCGAGTATCAATATTATTATTTTTATACATAAGCCAAAGACATCGTCATTTTATTGTAGAAGCGAAATAAAAGGAAAAGGTTCGGATTTTGCTATCTTGGTTGGTTTTTGCAAACAAGACAACCGGTTTAAGATCAACATAATTTTTAAGTTAATTATCACCTGAATGTAATCAAATGTGTGTACATACATATAAAAAAATCATAACTTATTCCATTCGTTATCAGAATTACGCAACTTTGGTACCATTGGAATCGTAGTCTGGAGCCATTTGGAGTTTTGAAACTAAGGTGAAATAACACGCTCAATTGAATCGACCGATGTTAACTGTTATTTAACGGTTAACAAACAAGGTGAGTAAATCTCACTAACTCTACTCAATTTATATTTTTATAAATTATTTTTAGAATTTATAAATAATGGTTGTTTGCTGTGTATGGGCTATTTGGTTGAACTGCTAGTCAGTTGATTGAAAATATAGATAACGATATAGATATACATCGTTAATCAAATATTGATTCTGTTTAGCAGAATCTCACAGTAAAATGAAATTGATGTTAATTTTATTGTTTAACATCTGTGGATGTAGGGGAACTGGTTGGAGGGACCCAACTGGGTTCCTCAACATTTATTTTACTGTTTCTTTTCATATATCGTGTTATATGATGTGATATGAAATCTGTTGTTGATTTTGTATGGTTGAATGATACCAATCACTGTTATATGGTGTGTTAAATACCATAAAGAATACTGGAATGTTAGAAAGGAAATTTTCAATGTTATATTGAAAAAGAAATATTCATAAAATCAAAAGATTTTATAAAAAGAAACTAGTTATTTAGAAAATAGATAGATTAAAAAGGGAATACTTAATTGTTAATCAAGTAGATAAAAACTGAAGAGAAAATTATTTGTAAACTATTTACAAATTGAATTGAAAGGGATATTTATTTGAAAGATAAATAGAATAGAAAGAAGAAATATTTGTAAAACAAATCAAAAGGGGAATAGTTAGATTGTCAAAGGGATTATTTATAAAATCAATAGATTTTATAAATATAAATTATTTTATAGAATAAATAGAATTATCAAAAGGAAAATTATTTGGTAAATAAATTGATGTTAAAAGGAATACTGTAAAAGTGACTAGTATTGTAGAAAAGGAGAATTTTACATTTGAAAAGTTTGGACCTATGCTTCGCACACGCATATAACATGCTATGGATTTAAAGCAAAGATTTTTAAATAGAATTAAAGGAGTTATTCGAAATAATTTATTCGAATAGAATTAAAGGAGATTAATCGATTGTAAAACATTCGAAGAGAGATGATCGAATATAGTTATGCGAAGAAAGAGTTATCGAATATAGTTTATTCGTAAAGGAGTTATCGAATAGGGATTATTTGAAAAAGAGAATTGTACGTAGAATTTGATTATATCAAATTAGGGAAAGTACTATTTACTTTCCGTCTTTAAATCAAGATGTATATTATTATTCAATTAGTTATTTGTTATTTATTCAAAATAAGGAAGAATAATTTTATTTAAGTTATTTTATTTCGAAAACATGGGATTATAACACCATCGTTATAACAAAATGATTTGGTAAAAAAAGTAGATTCATAAATAGAATCCTAGTTACGTAAGGAAGTGTTAAAGATGTGAAAGGTGAACTTTGTCTGTTCGAGGTTAGAAACGTTGTTCAGTTAAGGTCTGAGAGGTAATTATACCCCAACTTGATTAGCTTCGTTTTTAACTAAGGAATAGTCAAGGTTCGATATTGAAGGTTGATTAAGTGAATTTAGTTAATGAATGTAATGGTTTAAATTGGCTTAGTGATGTTTATTTTAAACATCTGTTGAAATCAAATGAATAAATTTTGGAAATATTTTCCAAATATAATCAAAGATATTTTCTAATCATAGAAAATGAAATGTTGATGATAAAGAATACTGGAATGTCAGTAATACGTGAAATAGAGATGGCAATGTTTTCCAATGATTGATGATGTATATTTTCTGAATTTAGAAAATAAGAATCTACGAATATATAGAAACGGAAAATGAATAAATTAATGATAATTAAATTAAAAAGGATGAATGTTGGATGTCGATTGGTCGATAGAATTTCCATATGGAAATAATATCGTTGGTTGCACACCTGTTTTTCTTGGATAGTTAAATCACTGTCTATCGAAGGTTTTGACCATTTTTTTTGTCGTCAATACGGAGAGACCGGGATCGGATTCCTTATCTGAAAACCACTCTGTATGGCGTTAGCGTTACGATCAAATATTGAAGACGGAGTTATGCAAGGGCTATCCTGTTTACAGAATAGTGCCTTCGGTTTGTCCAATCCCAGGACAAATGTGAATGGACGAATGTCTGACAGAGTATATCTAACGGATCGCGTAAGTTGATCTCTTCAAACGTACTTATGTTTGGTGGCAGAGGAATTCGTTTCTCTTAGCTTTATACCCGTGGTATTTTTGGGGAAATCAATGTGTGATTTGGCGGGTATGACGATGTGGCATTCAAAGTGAATGGTGGTCAAGTATTTCAAAAGATACGTAATGACCTCAAGCCTCATCAACCGGGAAATGACAGAAATCGGGCAAGCAGCATGGCTATGTGGGTCGCACCCATTAGGGTGTATATCACCTCTCTAGGGAAAATCCATTTCATTCTTTATCTATGTTCGATGCTGTCCCTTTTCGGGAAGACGGTGGGTAGCTCCCAACCGTTGGTGATATACATTCGATACACTCAAGCAAAATGAGTGGTCGGTCATGTGAGGGCCGGGTTGCAAGATGTTCTTGTTGAACCCTGTGTATTTTCCCCTAGAGATACACTATCGGCAGGTGGTCCCATACCTTGTCAAGGTCGGAATCCAATCTCCAATAAGCGCCTGCGGTTTTTGTTTGTATACTATATATGTGGAACGTGAGATGCAAGCGTTCTGTTAGATTCTAATTACTTGTCACATTATTATAATATCAGAGAAGTATTGATTTCCAAAAACTATTTTGGTTTATCATAAGGTAAAAATTGACCGTGTTTATGTGTGGATCGGTCTTACGATTATCTTTTCTTTTGAAAAGGATTTTTGAAAAGTTAAACCGATGATTTGAGTTTACTCACACCTGTCCCATGACTGACCCAGAGTTTATTTTGTTTTGTTTTCCCTAAACTCTTGGGTGCCCAAATTTGTACAGGCAGTCAAGTAGTTCAGGTCTTTACAGATATACGTAGAGGAGCTTGATGCAGGAGGCTTCAAGATTATATAGCTATTGTTATTTCCGCTGTGTGTAAGTATTGTACTTTGAAAATGTTATTCTATGTATATACAAAGTTTATTGCAAAGTTATATTATGTATTATATTTTATTCGTTCCGCTGTGAAATTCGTGTTTACTCTGATTGTGATCTTTTTCTTCTTCTTATATTCTAATTTTCTATCTTATCTATTCTCACCCTCTAACTTCTTTCTGTTAATGATCTGGAATGTTCGATACCTGAGTAATTAACATGGGTTTTGTATTGATTTTCTAGGTCGAAAATCCCAGTTCGTTACAGTGGTATCAGAGCTGAAGGTTGAGTGATTACCTTGGCTCTATGGCGTGACTCAGTATAGATGGGGTTAGTAATACCCTAGATTGAGTTGAGTGTATATATACGAGTGAACGCATTTGTTATTTGATATAAAAATGATTTTATATTGTGGAGATTTATTGGTTGAGTAATTTGTGAATTCTGGTCGATCAGTTTGATCCATTGTATCAATAGGGGCTACCAAACACTCAAATACGATGAACCGACACAGCATGTTTCGGAAGAGGGAAAATGGGATAATTTTACCCAAAGTATATTTCGATATAAAGAAAATATTTATATTCGAATGATTATAGTATGTTGGATGTGTTGGTTGATTATAATGAAAATGGTTATGTAAATAACCAATTTGAGTTCGTATAATATAAAAGCAGATTAATTAAGTCTGAATTAAATCAGGATTGGAATTAAAGTTCTGAAAAACTGGGGAAAAAGTGATTATAAGTGGATTTGAGCTAAGTTTAAGAAAATTTTAAAATTCTGGGAGATTTTAAATTGTTTACAAGTATCGTGAATGATATTTTGAAAAAAAGATTTCAAAATGAAATTTTTTAAATATGGTTTTGAAAGTGATATAGTATTGAACTCACTTTGATCACTGGGAAATAACTCTGATGATGCTGGCCACATCATCAGTGTTCATTTTCGAGTTGTAAGTGACGGATTACTACCAAAAATTTTGTTTTCGAATTATTTCGGGAAAAGGAAGTTGTTTTGAATCCCGAAAGGGAATAATTTATTTTAGAAAAACTAAAATGTTTAAAATCCCCAGGAAGATAGTATGAATTAAAAGAAAATTAAAGAAATTTGTGAAAGCAAATTAAAATTGAAATTAAAACCGGTAAGGGAAAATCGAATTGAAACAGAACAATATCAAATAAAGTTGAAGTGGTGAGTTATGGATTTGTGTAAATATATTGGACGGGTATGTAAGAGTTGAAGTTGGTAATGGATTTTGAGGTTGAGAATGAGATTTGGTTTGAAAATAGGATGATTGGATTTGAAAACAGATGATTGGAAATCGTTTGGGATGACTTTGGTATATGCTGAATTGGCAGCAGAATAAAAGGATGTAATGATATGCCCGACAAAAAGGTACACGTTTATTTTTATGGATTTGGTGATTTATGGGCCAATTTGGCAAGCCGCTTGGCTGTTTGATTTTCTTTTGGATTGGAGAAGGCCTAGAGAGGCGAGTGGGGGTTTGAACTATTGACCGGTACAAAGGAGGTGCTGGCGAAATTTTTCAAAAATTTCGGGTGTTAGAAAATTTTCAGGATTTTAGAAAATTTTCGTTAATAGAAATAAATGAATATATTAATTGAAATTAATTGGTTTAGTTGAAACTGAAGTTAAAAGTGAATGAATAATTTTTAAACCAGTAGTAGGGTCTGTTTTCTACCTTAGCAATTTTGAGGACGAAATTATTTTAAGGGGGGAAGAATGTAATGACCTGCGTTTTTCAGCGATATAATTAATTAATTTAATTATTTAAATAGTGGATTAGAAATTTAAATGGTCGTTAAATTAAATAATATTGAATATTTAATTAAAACAAATAATATAATAATCTATTTAATTTCTGAAATAGTCAGAAATAGTGGAATTCCCAAAATGGTATGAATTGGATCATCGATGATATTTAATTTAGTTTAGAATTGAATTTGAATGACGAATATATTATATAAACGACAGTTGAACGTATAATTATAATATAATTAAAATCAAGCTCGAAACGGCGCTGCAGTTCGCTATTTGGCGATTTGAACTTCAATTAGATGTACAGGGTCCATTTTAAATCGGATTTCTGTGAAACAAGAAACGCTAGGAGCTGGTGAAGTATATTTTTGTAGTGGAAGGGAAAAATCGGGATTTCTTCCTATAGATTTTTATTTACGTCCAAATAAAATTTTCAAATAGTCGCTATAGAATCGTCCGTCAACCGTAACAGTTTATTTAACATAACGGCTTATTGGATTCGAATTTAGACAAGGTTCTTTTGAGATATAGCGATAAATAAATTTTTAGAATTTTACTGTAATTTTTAATTAATTTAATACGCAACTTTTTATTTGGAGTATTTCGCACCCTATATCGATGTTTCAGGGTTTCACAATATGAGTTAACCTACCGATATTATTATATTTTTGGGATCGTGGCACCTCGCTTGTCACGATCGTATTGATACTTCTGTCCTGGCAGTCCTTAAGACGAATGAAGTCTTATATATATATCGGAGACCGTGAAGACTTCACTTTGGAAAAAAAAAACGAGAGAAAATGAATGTTATTGTATATACATTATACAGACAATTCACACAAAAAAAATAGCCGATCTATATCATTTCATTTCATGTCTGTACTCTAATAAGAAGCATTAAATCAAAGTCGATCTCCACTCTGATCTTTCATTTCACGGACATGTTTCAGCCATCCCTTTCGAAGCACAATATGTGTAGATGAAATGAAAGCTAAAGCTAGCCAACGTACCATACCTATATCACTACTCCTACGCAGCTACCATGTCCCTTCTTTCTTTTGTCAAAAGCCTATACAAATGCACAGCCTAAGCCTCGAGCTGCGAAATGAAAACCATAGCTGACTTGATGATGAGAAATATAGGAGTATACAAATGGTTTTCCTTGATCGCCAAGTACATGTACTACACCATTCCTTTCAAAAACAGAGGCTACCCTATTGAAATGAACATGCTACGAAGTGAAATGCACAGCTACAACATGAATTGTCACCATCCTTCCATGTTTTCGCAAAGGCCTAAAGAAGCAGCAAACCGACCTAGGCTACTATCTATTCCTTGGCCATCACGTAAATATCAAGCTGTAAATACACTGACAAACTCGGTATTCATCCTCACAGTCTCAAGCTGAAGCTTTCCACGGGGTGGAAATAAAAACAAAACAAATACTATCTTCCACTAAATATATAAATGAACGTCGATCACTACTGGGGCTTCGGAGCTTGCGTCTTGGTTGGGGGGAGGAGATTCGAAATGTTTTAAGAGCAGCAGCTTGTACGGTTTGTGATGGAGGAATACAGTGTGGATGCACTGTGTATCATTAGGTAGGAGAGGAGTGCGATTGGGTGAATGGGAAAAGACAGTTCGGTTTCGACATGTGTTCGATGAGAAAGACGTGAGGAGAGCATTCGACATGGACATGAAAAGATGCTGGAACGTGCTGTTGTATGGAGGATAGAGAAGAAGGGGACTGGTACTGGTACATTCAGCTTGGGATTTTCATGAAGAAAAGGGAAGGAAGAGCTCCAATTTTATTCGGGCATGATAATACTGGGAGCATGTCTTCATTTGAAGATGAATGATCAGCGGGTGGGTTTATTATATTTACGTAAATTAATTTGTTAAGGTATTAATAGATGATAAGTTGATAAGTCCGTACCCAGTTCCCCTTCTAATTTACTTTTTCACCGAATAACAAGTTGTTTTAATATATCGAACTAGTAGTCTGAATCATATGAAATACGATTCGAAACACTGCATATATGTGACCATAACATGGACGACCATATAAACCTGTAAAACGACCGTGTACCCAATATTATTATTTTTATATATAAGCCAAAGACATCGTCATTTTATTGTAGAAGCGAAATAAAAGGAAAAGGTTCAGATTTTGCTATCTTGGTTGGTTTTTGCAAACAAGACAACCAGTTTAAGATCAACATAATTTTTAAGTTAATTATCACCTGAATGTAATCAAATGTGTGTACATACATATAAAAAATCATAACTTATTCCATTCGTTATCAGAATTACGCAACTTTGGTACCATTGGAATCGTACAGTCGCAGGCTTCGCAATGGAAATAGTCTGGAGCCATTTGGAGTTTTAAAACTAAGGTGAAATAACACGCTCAGTTGAATCGACCGATGTTAACTGTTATTTAACGGTTAACAAACAAGGTGAGTAAATCTCACTAACTCTACTCAATTTATATTTTTATAAATTATTTTTAGAATTTATAAATAATGGTTGTTTGCTGTGTATGGGCTGTTTGGTTGAACTGCTAGTCAGTTGATTGAAAATATAGATAACGATATAGATATACATCGTTAATCAAATATTGATTCTGTTTAGCAGAATATCACACTGTAAAATGAAATTGATATTAATTTTATTGTTTAACATCTGTGGATGCAGGGGAACGGGTTGGAGGGACCCAACTGGGTTCCTCAACATTTATTTTACTGTTTCTTTTCATATATCGTGTTATATGATGTGATATGAAATCTGTTGTTGATTTTGTATGGTTGAATGATACCAATCACTGTTATATGGTGTGTTAAATACCATAAAGAATACTGGAATGTTAGAAAGGAAATTTTCAATGTTATATTGAAAAAGAAATATTCAAAAAATCAAAAGATTTTATAAAAGGAAACTAGTTATTTAGAAAATAGGTAGATTAAAAAGGGAATACTTAATTGTTAATCAAATAGATAAAAACTGAAGAGAAATTATTCGTAAACTATTTACAAATTGAATTGAAAGGGATATTTATTTGAAAGATAAATAGAATAGAAAGAAGAAATATTTGTAAAACAAATCAAAAAGGGAATAGTTAGATTGTCAAAGGGATTATTTAAAAAATCAATAGATTTTATAAATAGAAATTATTTTATAGAATAAATAGAATTATCAAAAGGAAAATTATTTGGTAAATAAATTGATGTTAAAAGGAATACTGTAAAAGTGACTAGTATTGTAGAAAAGGAGAATTTTACATTTGAAAAGTTTAGAACCGTGCTTCGCACACGCGTATAACATGCTATGGATTTAAAGCAAAGATTTTTAAATAGAATTAAAGGAGTTATTCGAAATAGTTTATTCGAATAGAATTAAAGGAGATTAATCGAATGTAAAACATTCGAAGAGAGATGATTGAATATAGTTATGCGAAGAAAGAGTTATCGAATATAGTTTATTCGAAAAGGAGTTATCGAATAGGGATTATTTGAAAAAGAGAATTATACGTAGAATTCGATTATATCGAATTAGGGAAAGTACTATTTACTTTCCGTCTTTAAATCAAGATGTATATTATTATTCAATTAGTTATTTATTCAAAATAAGGAAGAAGAATTTTATTTAAGTTATTTTATTTCGAAAACATGGGATTATAACATCATCGTTATATAAAAATGATTTGGTAAAAAAAGTAGATTCATAAATGGAATCCGAGTTACGTAAGGAAGTGTTAAAGATGTGAAAGGTGAACTTTGTCTGTTCGAGGTTAGAAACGTTGTTCAGTTATGGTCTAAGAGGTAATTATACCCCAACTTGATTAGCTTCGTTTTTAACTAAGGAGTAGTCAAGGTTCGATATTGAAGGTTGATTAAGTGAATTTAGTTAATGAATATAATGGTTTAAATTGGCTTAGTGATGTTTATTTTAAACATCTGTTGAAATCAAATGAATAAGTTTTGGAAACATTTTCCAAATATAATCAAAGATATTTTCTAATCATAGAAAATGAAATGTTGATGATAAAGAATACTGGAATGTCAGTAATACGTGAAACAGAGATGGCAATGTTTTCCAATGATTGATGATGTATATTTTCTGAATTTAGAAAATAAGAATCTACGAATATATAGAAAGGGAATATGAATAAATTAATGATAATTAAATTAAAAAGGATGAATGTTGGATGTCGATTGATCGATAGAATTTCTATCTGGAAATAATATCGTTGGTTACACACCTGTTTTTCTTGGATAGTTAAATCACCGACTATCGAAGGTTTTGACCATTTTTCCGTCGTCAATACGGAGAGACCGGGATCGGATTCCTTATCTGAAAACCACTCTGTATGGAGTTAGCGTTGCGATCAAATATTGAAGATGGAGTTATGCAAGGGCTATCCTGTTTACAGAATAGTGCCTTCGGTTTGTCCAATCCCAGGACAAATGTGAATGGACGAATGTCTGACAGAGTATATCTAACGGATCACGTAAGTTGATCACTTCAAACGTACTTACGTTTGGTGGCAGAGGAATTCGTTTCTCTTAGCTTTATACCGTGGTATTTTTGGGGAAATCAATGTGTGATTTGGTGGGTATGACAATGTGGCATTCAAAGTGAATGGTGGTCAAGTGTTTCAAAAGATACGTAATGACATCAAGCCTCATCGACCGGGAAATGACAGAAATCGGGCAGGCAGCATGGCTATGTGGGTCGCACCCATTAGGGTGTATATCACCTCTCTAGAGAAAATCCATTTCTTTCTTTATCTATGTTCGTTGTTGTCCCTTTTCGGGAAGACGGTGGGTAGCTCCCAACCGTTGGTGATATACATTCGATACACTCAAGCGAAATGAGTGGTCGGTCATGTGAGGGCCGGGTTGCAAGATGTTCTTGTTGAACCCAGTGTATTTGCCCCTAGAGATACACTATCGGCAGGTGGTCCCATACCTTGTCAAGGTCGGAATCCAATCTCCAATAAGCGCCTGCGGTTTTTGTTTGTATACTATATATGTGGAACGTGAGATGCAAGCGTTCTGCTAGATTCTAATTACTTGTGATTAGACATTGTTATAATATCAGAAAAGTATTGATTTCCAAAAACTATTTTGGATTATCGTAAGGTAAAAACCTTCCGTGTTTATGTGTGGATCGGTCTTACGATTATCTTTTCTTTTGAAAAGTTAAACCGATGATTTGAGTTTACTCACACCAGTCCCATGACTGACCCAGAGTTTATTTTGATTTGTTTTCCCTAAACTCTTGGGTGCCCAAATTTGTACGGGCAGTCAAGTAGTTCAGGTCTTTACAGATATACATAGAGGAGATTGAAGCAGGAGGCTTCAAGATTATATAGCTATTGTTATTTCCGCTGTGTGTAAGTATTGTACTCTGAAAATGTTATTCTATGTATATACAAAGTTTATTGCAAAGTTATATTATGTATTATATTTTATTCGTTCCGCTGTGAAATTCGTGTTTACTCTGATTGTGATCTTTTTCTTCTTCTTATATTCTAATTTTCTATCTTATCTATTCTCACCCTCTAACTTCTTTCTATTAATGATCTAGAATGTTCGATACCTGAGTAATTAACATGGGTTTTGTGTTGATTTTCTGGGTTGAAAATCCCAGTTCGTTACAGATGAAGTCAATTCAATCAGCCAATGTAGTAATGACTGACCCAGAGTTTATTTTGATTTGTTTTCCCTAAATCTTGGGTGCCCAAATTTGTACGGGCAGTCAAGTAGTTCAGGTCTTTACAGATATACGTAGAGGAGATTGAAGCAGGAGGCTTCAAGATTATATAGCTATTGTTATTTCCGCTGTGTGTAAGTATTGTACTCTGAAAATGTTATTCTATGTATATACAAAGTTTATTGCAAGGTTATATTATGTATTATATTTTATTCGTTCCGCTGTGAAATTCGTGTTTACTCTGATTGTGATCTTTTTCTTCTTCTTATATTCTAATTTTCTATCTTATCTATTCTCACCCTCTAACTTATTACTATTAATGATCTGGAATGTTCGATACCTGAGTAATTAACATGGGTTTTGTGTTGATTTTCTGGGTTGAAAATCCCAGTTCGTTACAGATGAAGTCAATTCAATCAGCCAATGTAGTAATGACAATTTCTTATAATAAAAATTAGTATTCCGTCACTTAAGAACAATTGTTCTAGTATTCTTAGTAAGTTTTGTAATATCACGCTCAGTTTCATTTTAAAGTTTTGTGTTTTCAACATCAACAATGGCATTCATCACCAACCCCCCACCCCTCACACCCCTCAAACACTAACTCAACCACCTTTGCCGACCCTATGTTAGCCGAAGCATCTATCTCCATCTCTACCACCACCACCCAACCTCTGGCGAAACCTCCTCTGCCGTTAAAACCGCTGACCCCTCCCAACCCACCACCGTTGCATGCTAACCAGGTGCCTTCTTCTCCGCTTCTTCCACTGCCGACCTCGCTACCCCCGCTACTTCCTATACCGCCACCAAGTCAACGCCTTTCCTACCTTCAGATCCTGAAAAGAAGACCCAAGCACCGCCCTCGGCCCCCGCCAAAGCAGTCTACCTCGATGGTGTTCAAAAAGGGAGCTTTGCCACGTTTGTTTCATTGGCGCGAACAGTAGAAAATTTGAAATTAAAACGATTATGCTTCCACTGTGCCTCTCCAGACCACGTGGAAAGTCAATGCAGAAATGCAACGATTTGCTTTCGATGTGGATTTTTTAGGCACACGCAAAAAAACTGCTCTTGTGGATCCTCTAAGAAGAATGTGCTAATCACTTCGAAGGCAGCACCTGTCCCTGCGAATTCCTCTGCGACTATCAAATCCATTCCTCTCTCCGCACACGTGCCAGCCATCAACGAAAAAACTTCTCTCCATGTCGAATCATCCACTTGGCTTAAATCCCATTCATCCGCACACATTCCTCTTCCCAACCCTAATTCTTCATCGCTATCCTCTCTCTTTTCTTCACAAATGACGTTTCCAGCCAATGCTCCGAACCTCGTCAAGGTTGCGATTCTCACTAGTTACTGGAATTTCCACTCAGTGCGAACCACCCTCACTGACTTCTTCTGCCACCGGGACTGGGAGATCTTCATTCTCTCTGACCATGCTTACCTCGTCCAGTTCCCAAATGTTGACCTTTATAACACGACTCTTAACCGCCAATTTATTTTCCGTCAAAGCGGTTCGCTGGCGCTGCAGGCCTGGACGACTGCTAATGAGGTGATGGATCGCAAATTCTGGCCCACGTCGTGGGTGCGAATTAAAGGATTTCCAGTGCACCACCGCAACAGTCTCGACCATCTTACCGCTGCGCTCTATCCAATGGGCCTCTTTCTCAGGATGGATGACTGAAGTTGGTCACAAAAAGACTTACGCTACGTGTTTGCGAGGGCAAGGGTGCTAAAGGAGGTGACTTTACCCACTACATACTCTGTCCATCTCGGGAACGCTCATTATGCTATCAGGATCGAAGACTGGGATCATTTCCACCGATCTCTGAATCCCGAAGACCTTCTTTTGGGCAATCAATGGGAGAACAACTATGAGTTCTTAATGGAGTCTTTCAACTTTAGTTTTCTGATGCCGGACCCAGAACCTCGTTTTGACGCCATGCAGATTGAATCAACTTTACCAGCACCCACCCAACCTTTTACCCCACCCAGAACCACCCACCAACAACCCGACAGCTCCTTAGAAGTCATCAACCCCCTTGGTTGGAACTCCTGGCCTTCTTCTTAATGCAATTGGGACCCAATCACCGATTTTGACATAAACATAGACCTCTCCAACCCCAACCAGCCCGTGGACCCCGTTGAGCAGCCACCCATTCAGGACAACACACCACCACCACCGCTGAAACGACCCGAACTTCCCCGTGAAGGAAAGCCCGGATTGAGTTGAGAACACGACAAATCAGAATGCAAACAGAAGAACATTTCATTGTTATTACCTCAATTTACATCGTAGTATAAGAATATATAGAGTATGAACAAATAATATACATTTGATAATTATCAGAGATTTACGAATTACAATGCAGCGGAAAATAATACAAAACCCAACTGAAAGAGATAAACGGATACAGAGCTTTCCGAATATCGTTCCAGATGTAAATTAGGATCCTGTGAATATAAATCTGCAAAACCAAAACTACTAGCTGCACATGTGGAAAATAGGGGCATCCAGAGTTTAGGTTAAAACAATAAACTCCATGTCAGTCATGTGACTGGTGTGAGAACTAAAATAGTTATTAATTTGCTTTTAAAGTTAAGTAAATCAAGGGACCACGCCGTATAACACGGAATAGGGTTTCCCCCAAGAATACCAGTGCATAAAACAAACAGCGCAATGCTAAATAAAGAACAATGAAGCTATTATAAGACTCAGATCCCATCACACAATGCAACGCAAGCCGGAGGATAGAGTTTTTACCTTATAATAGCTAAAAATGCTTGGTACGCGAAATTTTATATTTTATTATTACTATAAGTGAAGAAATCAACTTCAAATATAAATGTATCAATCATAGACGGCATGAGTGCCCCATCCCACTATGTCGCCATACTAGGCTCTACAATCAAAATTGCAAAATGTCGTATTGGAAGTTGGATTTCTATCTGTGAGCCAAGGCAAGGGATCATCCTTATCGCTTCGAGACAATCTAGCCCATGTCTCAGGAACAGCCACAACTGCACCTTGGATCGTCAGGGCCGGTCCACTCGATGTGAATTAAAATGCCTGAACATTACGTTTCCCCACCCTATGGGGTGTAAAATTGGTCTGTATAAAGACCATACCATCCATCGGCTCCGAAGAGACCGATATAACGAGGCGCCTCGCTATCCATCATCCACATAAGTAAAACAGCTGGGCATGCAAAACCCAGACACCACTCCTAGCTGGGTCTGAACGAAACCGGAGGCACCTTATTCCTCATCCCATATGTCCAATACAGGAGAGGGGCCCTTGCATATCCGTTCGATCTCCAAATATGTCTGGATGATCACCACTTATTACCTTGTCTTGGGTGTACAGCCCAATCAAGACATCAGGAATCATCCAAACGATGTGAAGACCTCCGGTCTTCAACCACCGTCTTCATCGTCGACTCATCGCCAATTCAGTTATTCAGAATGGGATAAACCCAGTCTTTCTGAATGACTCGCGTATATAATAAACAAGTGCTATAAAAACACAACATACTCTGTAACGACCCGTATATTTACGGTATTATAATTAATTTATTTAATTATTTAAATAGGGAATTAGAAATTTAAATGGTTGTTTAATTAAATTATATTGAATATTTAATTTAATTAAATAATAGAATAATATATTTAAATTCTGAAATAGTCGGGAATAGTGGAATTCACAATATTGTGTGAATAGGACAATTCAAAATATATAATGCAGTTTAGATTTGATTTATATTGATGAATATATTATAATAATGACAGTTGAATGTATAATTATATTATAATTATAATCGAGCTCGAAATGGCGCTGCATTTCGCTATTTGGCAATTTGAACTTCAACTGAAAATATTGGGTCCATTTTAAATCGGATTTCTGTGAAACAAGAAATGTTTGGAGCTGGTGAAGTATATTTTTCTAGTGGAAGAGAAAATCAGGATTTCATTGTGTAGATTTTGATTTATGTCCAAATCAAATTTTAGAAAAGTCGCTATGGAATTTCTTATAACTTATATCGATTTATTTATATTTTAAATGGATTTTAAATACAAATCGAATATCGACGTAACACTGGATTTGGAGTATCGAGTTATAAATCCAACTGGAGATGTATGATATTCTATTGTGAATATATAAGATAATATTTATTTTTAAATATTTAATTTAATTATTTTTAAATATATTTATATATTTAAAAGGGTTATTTAGATCTTTAAAAATAGCCAGTTTTACAAATGACCTCCGTTTTCGACGAAACTAATTTTGTTGGACCCGTAACTTTAAATTTTTGTTAGATTTCCAGTTTCGTGATTTTTAGAGTCAGTGTGTGGCCATACGAATTTTTAATGTGAAAAACAGTCAGTATTTCGATGGTTAAAAATACGCTGTGTGAGTAAACGGAGTCGGAATTCAACGAACCCAGTTTCGTTGGGTCCGTAATGTCGAATTGTAGCTGTATGTCCAATTTCATGATTTTTGGATGTCATGTGTGATTACAGGAATTTTAGAGAACAAATAAAAATAGCGGTTGCTTAAAATTTAATATAATAATCTAATATAAAAATATTAAATTTTTATTATAAATACACATTAACTTTTCTAAACCTAACAAATATTTCTTCACAGTCAATTTCATTTCCGTCGCTTTCCTCCTCAGCAAACCAAGCAACGTCAACTTTGTAAATTCACTGAAAATTAACTAAAATCCTACAAATTGTTAGATCCATTTTTATAGGCTCGTTTTCATCACAGCTTTAGGTTGGTACTCTTCGTTTCCAAGAGAAATGGATTCTCTAAGTTGCGACTTAGAAGCAGCGGAAGTAGGGTTCGAGTGCGTTGCTTTTGTGTTAGTTATTGTTGTAATTGGAGATTTTAGTCGAGTTTGTCTTGCGGAGTAGCATCAGTAGCCGGATTTTGGTGAAGTACGATCGCTATTTTGGTCGGCCGACGTTGTACCGTGTACAAGGGTACCTGGAGTCGCGATAGGAAGAAGGGCATCAGCCCTTGAATTGAGAGTATAGAGAGATGGAGAAAGTGACGGTGAGTTTAAGGGTGGTATTGATTTTGAAGTTTCTTGAAGAAGCATGTGAGAACGTGAAGGAGTAAGGCTCCATTGGTTCAAAGATATTCAGGAGCTCGCGTTCTCTTGTGGAAGAAGGAATTAAGTCGGGCGAGTATTGTTTTCCTGGGCTAGAATAGGTTGGACGTGGGCCAGATGAGAAAAGAAGTGAGGCCCAAAACCAAAATTTAAGTTTAATTTCTATTTAAATTAGTATATAAACTTCTAATTTTAATATATAGCTCATACGATATCGGTTTTCAGCGAAACAAGATCCGTTGGGATCGTATGGACGAGCACTTCATAATGGAACTGACTGTGAGTGGATTAGAGTCAG
The DNA here is from genome assembly GCA_030737875.1 of Allium sativum. Taxonomy (NCBI): domain Eukaryota; kingdom Viridiplantae; phylum Streptophyta; class Magnoliopsida; order Asparagales; family Amaryllidaceae; genus Allium; species Allium sativum. Next base: position 674,224,223 of record CM060913.1, on the reverse strand, counting down.
TTACAATTTATAGCGAAATAAATTGTCCATTTGAATCAAGAGATGGTTATCGTAATTAACAATGATCATCCAATGTGAGTAAAATTCACTAACTCTGAACAGTTATATTTTTGTAGCATATTTTTAGAACTGATAATTATCTGTTGATTGCTGTGTGTTAACCGTTTGGTTGAATTGCTTATGTATTGGTTGAAATTATAGATAATGATATATATATATATATAAATAGTTAATCAAATATTGATTTTGTTTAGAAGAATATTTCATATTGAAATGAAATCGATGTTAACTATGTTGTTTATCATCTGTGATGCAGGGAAACAGGTTGGAGGAATCCAGCTGGATTTCTCAACATTTATTTTACTGTTTTTCATATATTGTGATATATGATGTGATATACAGTCTGTTGTTGATTTTGTGTGTTTGGATGATATTGATAGGTGATATATGGTATGTTAAATACCGTAAGAAATACTGAGATGTAGAAATGGGATTTTACAAAGTATATTTTGAAAATAAATTATTTATATAAAATCAATGGATTTTATATATAAAAGGAAAAGGATTTTATAAAAGGAAATAATTATAAATTCAAAGAGTTATAAAGGAAAATATTTGTAAAACGAATATAAAGCAAAATATTTGTATAACAAATAGAAAAGGAAATATTTATTTAGAAAATAAATAAGATCTTTTAAAAATGTATATTTGAAATGAAATATTTATAAAATCAAAGGATTTTATAAAAAGGAATATTTATCATTTGATAAATGAAAATAAATAGAATTATAAAAGAAATATTTGGAAAATGAAAAGAATTTTACATTCGAAAGGTTTAAACCCGTGCTTCGCACACGGGTATAACATGGTATAGATTTAAAGCAAAGATTTTAAATAGAATCTGTTCTAACGATATATTGAGAAGATTAATTTATAAATAATATTTTATAAATAAAAAAATATTTATCATTGGATAAATAGAAGATATAAGTCAGGACTTATATAGAGAAGTAAGTATCGATTTCAACATCGATATTTGAAACTGAATATGGACATAGAGTTAACCAATTAGAGTTAACCAATTAGAGTTAACCAATTAGAGTTAACCAGTTAGAGTTAACCAGTTAGAGTTAGAGTTAGAGATAATCAAATAGAGTTAACCAGTTAGAGTTAACCAGTTAGAGTTAACCAGTTAGAGTTAGAGTTAACCAGTTAGAGTTAGAGTTAACCAGTTAGAGTTAGAGTTAATCAGTTAGGGTTAATCAGTTAGAGTTAACCAATTAGAGTTAATCAATTAGAGTTAATCGATTGGAGTTAAATCGAATTAGAGTTTTTCAAATGGAGTTAATCGAGTTAGAGTTAGTCGAGTATTAGTAAATTGAATAGAGTTAATCGAATATTAGTGATTCGAATAGAGTTCAAAGGAGTAATCGAATATTAGTTATTCGAATAGAGTTAAAAGGAGTTAATCGAATATAGTTTATTCGAAAGGAGTTAATCGAATATTGTTATTCGAAGAAAGGAGTAATCGAATATAGTTTATACGAATAGAATTATCGAATATAATCGAAGCAAGATAATCGAATATAAGTTATTCGAAGAGAGATAATCGAATATAAGTTATTCGAAGAGAGATAATCGAATATAAGTTCGAAGTGCGATAATCGAATATAAGTTATTCAAAGTGCGATAATTGAATGTAAGTTATTCGAAGTGAGATAATCGAATATAAGTTATTCGAAGAGAGTTAAGCGAATATTAGTTATTCGAAGGAGTTAATCGAATAGAGATTACTCGAAAGAGAGTTATATGTCGAATTCGATTATATCGAATTCGGGAAAGTATTATTTACTTTCCGATTTTTAATCAAGATTTGTTTATTTATAAATAAATTGGTTGTCGGCTTATTTATTCAAAATAAGAATTTAAGTTAAATTTCTAAGTTAGATATTTCAAAAGTAGGGTTTATAACGTTAGCGTTATAATAAATGTTTTTCATAAAAGAAGTAGATTCATAATCTGAATCCGAGAATTTGCATAAGCAAATGATTGTAGAAATTGGAGCGGTGAGCTTTGTCTATTGCAAGGTTAAGAACGTTGTTCAGTTGAGGTCTGAGAGGTAATTATACCCCAACTTGATTGACTTCCTTATTTAACTAAGAAATAGTTGAGGTTCGATGGCGAGAGTTAGTTAGAAATACAGTTAAGTAATAAGCGATTAATGGATTGAGCGGTCGTAACGATGTTTTATACAACGTTAGTTTGAAATCCATATAAATGAGTTTTGGAAACGTTTTTCAAGTATAGAATCAGAGATATTTTCTAAACATAGAAAATGGAATGTTTAATTATAAAGAATTAAGAAATGGAATTCAACTAAATTAGAAACTGACTGGAGATTAGTTAAGTTGAAGGGTTTTCTAAGTGTCTATCTGATGTTGGTTTCGACCTTAGGGATTGATACTTAAAGAATTGTTCTTATACTAGTTTACAGTCAGAGACTGATAGATGTGGAAGAATAGTGATAAGTAAATCAGCAATGGGAATGTTTTCCAATGTTCATAACATATATTTTCTGAATATAGAAAATAAGGAAATATGAATATATATATATATGATGATTGATCAATAGAAATTCCAATTGGAAATAAGATTGTTGTTTGCACATGTGTTTTCATTTGATAGTTAAATCACCGACTATCAAAGTTTTTGACCATTTTACGTTGTTAATATGGAAAGACCGGTTGGATTATTATCCGAAGAACCACTCCGCATTGACATTAGCGTTGCGAATCAAATATGCTGAAGATAATTAAAGACAGAGTTTATGCAAGGGCTGTCATGTTTATAGAATAGTGCCTTCGGTTTGTCCAGTCCCAGGACGACCTATATGGAAGAATGTCTGACAAAGTATATTTAATGGATCACGTAAGTTGATCTTTTCAAACGTATGTACGTTTGGTGGCGGAGGAATTCGTTTCTCTTAGTTGTATACCCGTTGTATTTTTGGGGAAATCAATTTGTGATTTGGCAGTTATGATGATGTTACATTCAAAGTGAATAAATGTGTGATCTGTCAGAGATAAGCATGGCCTCTAGCCTCACAACCGGGAAATGACAAAAGTCGGGCAGGCAGCATGGCTATGTGGGTTGCTTCCATTAGGGTGTATTATCACCTATCTAAATATATTCATTTCATTCTTTAATCTATTCGATGCTGTCCCATTCCGGAAACATTTCTGATCCCAACCGTTGGTGATATACATTCGATACACTCAAGAGAAATGAATGGTCGGTCATGTGTGATCGGGTTGCAAGATGTTCTTGTTGAACCCAGTGTATTCCTCTCTAGAGGTACACTATCGGAAGGTGGTTCCATACCTTGTCATAGTTGGAAACCCATTATCCAATAAGTGCTCGTGGTTTTGATTGTGTACTATATATGTAGAACGTGAGATGAAAGTGTTCTGCTAGTTGATTAATTAGTTGTGATTGATAGACACTATTATAATATCAAAGAGTTTGATACAAAGTTTATCATTTCGTTCAAAAGGATTTTTGATGTTAAATCAAATGCTTTGGATTTTCATAAGGGAAAAAACCCGTTCCGTTATACGGCGTGGTCTTATGAGATATCACTTTATTGCTCAAACTGTTTTAAATTGTTTTACTCACACCAGTCACATGACTGACCCAGAGTTTATTTTGTTTTGTTTTCCCTAAACTCTTGGGTGCCCAATTTTGTACGGGCAGTTAAGTAGTCGGGATTTTACAGATATACTTGGAAAGCTGGAGCAGGAGGCTTCAGCAGCGTTTATATAGCTATTGTTTATTTCCGCTGTGTTGTAAGTGTTGTACTTTGATAATGATATGTATATTCAAGTTCCATCTTTTATTTCAAAGTTATGTTATATTTTATTCATTCCGCTGTGAGATTCGTGTTTACTCTGATGTAGTATGTTCTTCGTCTTCTATTCTAAGTTTCTATCTTATCTATTCTCACCCTCTGTTTTCTTTCTATTAGTTTTCTGGTTTCCAGTGCAATTGGGGTTGGACGTGTGTTAATTGGTCAGCTCAAATTGGACCAGAATTTCGGGACACTACAGTTGGTATCAGAGCAGAGGATTTGGTTTGGATATAAGCGAATAGCTGTGTTGAACAGATATTGATTGGAAATTGGTTAAAATGACATTGGTATATGTTGGATTGATAACAGGTGAAAGTGATATATTGATATGCCCGACAAAAAGGTACCAGTTTATATTATATATGGGTTTGAGATTTTGATGAGCCGAATTGGAAAGCCGCTTGGCTGTTTGATTTTATTTTGGGTTGAAGAAGGCCTAGAGAGGCGAGTTGGAGTTTGAGTTATTCACTAGTACAAAGGAGGTGCTGGCGAATTTTTTCAGAAATTTCAAGTGTTAGAAAATTTCCAGGATTTGTGAAAATTTTCATGAAAAAAATATATATAAATTAGTATTTAATTGAAATTAAATTGTTTCAGTTGAAACTGAAGTTAAGAAGTGAACAAATAAGTTCTAACCAGTCAATAGGGTTTGTTTTCTACCTTAGCAATTTCGAGGACGAAATTATTTTAAGGGGGGAAGAATGTAACGACCCGTATATTTAAGGTATTATAATTAATTTATTTAATTATTTAAATAGGGAACTAGAAATTTAAATGGTTGTTTAATTAAATTATATTGAATATTTAATTAAATTAAATAGTAGAATAATATATTTAAATTCTGAAATAGTCGGAAATAGTGGAATTCACAATATTGTGTGAATTGGACAACTCAAAATATATAATGCAGTTTAGATTTGATTTATACTGACGATATATTATAATAACGACACTTGAACGTATAATTATATTATAATTATAATCGAGCTCGAAATGGCGGTGCAGTTCGTTATTTGGCGATTTGAACTTCAACTGAATATATAGGGTCCGTTTTAAATCGGATTTCTGTGAAACAAGAAACGTTAGGAGCTGGTGAAGTATATTTTTCTAGTGGAAGAGAAAAATCGGGATTTCATTGTGTAGATTTTGATTTATGTCCAAATCAAATTTTAGAAAAGTCGCTATGGAATTTCCTTATAATTTATATCGATTTATTTATATTTTAAATGGATTTTAAATATAAATCGAATATCGACGTAACACTGGATTGGAGTATTGAGTTATAAATCCAACTGGAGCTGTATGATATTCTATTGTAAATATATATGATAATATTTATTTTTAAATATTTAATTTAATTATTTTTAAATAAATTTATATATTTAAAAGGTTATTTAGAGCTTTAAAAATTGCAAGTTTTACAAACGACCTCCGTTTTCAACGAAACTAATTTTGTTGGATCCGTAACATTAAATTTTTGTTAGATTTCCAGTTTCGTGATTTTTAGAGTCAGTGTGTGGCCATACGAATTTTTAATGTGAAAAACAGTCAGTATTTCGACGGTTAAAAATACGCTGTGTGAGCAAACGGAGTCGGAATTCGACGAAACCAGATTTGTTGGTTCCGTAATGTCGAACTATAGCTGTATGTCCAATTTCATGATTTTTGGATGTCATGTGTGATTACAGGAATTTTAGAGAACAAATAAAAATAGCGGTTGCTTAAAATTTAATATAATAATCAAATATAAAAATATTAAATTTTTACTATAAATACACCTTAACTTTTCTAAACCTAACAAATATTTCTTCACGGTCAATTTCATTACCGCTGCTTTCCTCCTCAGCAAACCAAGCAACGACAACTTTGTAAATTCATTGAAAATCAAATAAAATCCTACAAATTGTTAGATCCATTTTTATAGGCTCGTTTTCATCACAACTTTAGGTTGGTACTCTTCGTTTCCAAGCGAAATGGGTTCTTTGAGTTGCGACTTAGAAGCAGCGGAAGTAGGGTTCCAGTGCGTTGCTTTTTTGTTAGTTAATTGTGGAATTGGAGATTTTAGTTGAGTTTGTCTTGCGGAGTAGCATCAGTAGCTGGATTTTGGTGAAGTACGATCGCTATTTTGGTCGGCCAACGTTGTACTGTGTACCGGGGTACCTGGAGTCGTGATAGGAAGGAGGGCATCGGCCCTTGAATTGAGAGTATAGATAGATGGAGAAGTGATGGTGAGTTTAAGGGTGGTATTGATTTTGAAGTTTCGTGAAGCAGCATCTGAGAACGTGGAGGAGTAAGGTTCCATTGGTTCAAAGATATTCAGGAGCTCGCATTCTCTTGTGGAAGAAGGAATTAAGTCGGGTGGGTATTGTTTTCCTGGGCTAGAATAGGTTGGACGTGGGCCGGATGAGAAAAGAAGTCAGGCCCAATAACAAAATTTAAGTTTAATTTCTATTTAAATTAGTATATAAACTTCTAATTTTAATATCTAGCTCATACGATATCGGTTTTCAGCGAAACAAGATCCATTGGGATCGTATGGACGAGCACTTTACAATGGAACTGACTGGGAGTGGATTGGAGTCAGTTACAATTTATAGCGAAATAAATTGTCCGTTTGAATCAAGCGATGGTTATCGTTACTAACAATATATGATCGTTCAATGTGAGTAAAACTCACCAACTCTGAACAGTTATATTTTTATAGCATATTTTTAGAACTAATAATTATCTGTTGATTGTTGTGTGTTAACTGTTTGGTTGAATTGCTTATGTATTGGTTGAAATTATAGGTAACGATATATATATAAATCGTTAATCAAATATTGATTCTGTTTAGCAGAATATTTCATACTGAAATAAAATCGATGTTAACTATGTTGTTTAACATCTGTGATGCAGGGAAACAGGTTGGAGGAATCCAACTGGATTCCTCAACATATATTTTACTGTTTTTCATATATTGTGACATATGATGTGATATACAATCTGTTGTTGATTTTGTGTGTTTGGGTGATATTGATCAGTGATATATGGTATGTTAAATACCATAAGAAATACTGGGATGTAAAAAGGGGATTTTCAAAGTATATTTTGAAAATAAATTATTTATATAAAATCAATGGATTTTATACAAAAGGAAAAGGGTTTTATAAAAGGAAATAATTATAAAATCAAAGAGTTATAAATGAAAATATTTGTATAACAAATAGAAAATGAAATATTTATTTAGAAAATAAATAAGATCTTTTAAAAATGTATATTTGAAATGAAATATTTATAAAATCAAAGGATTTTATAAAAAGGAATATTTATCATTTGATAAATGAAAATAAATAGAATTATAAAAGAAATATTTGGAAAATGAAAAGAATTTTACATTTGAAAGGTTTAAACCCGTGCTTCGCACACGGGTATAACATGGTATAGATTTAAAGCAAAGATTTTAAATAGAATCTGTTCTAACGGTATATTGAGAAGATTAATTTATAAATAATATTTTATAAATTAAAAAAATATTTATCATTGGATAAATAGAAGATATAAGTCAGGACTTATATAGAGAAGTAAGTATCGATTTCAACATCGATATTTGAAACTGAATATGGACATAGAGTTAACCAATTAGAGTTAACCAGTTAGAGTTAACCAGTTAGAGTTAACCAGTTAGAGTTAGAGTTAGAGATAATCAAATAGAGTTAACCAGTTAGAGTTAACCAATTAGAGTTAACCAGTTAGAGTCAACCAGTTAGAGTTAGAGTTAATCAGTTAGGGTTAATCAGTTAGGGTTAATCAGTTAGAGTTAACCAATTAGAGTTAATCGATTGGAGTTAAATCAAATTAGAGTTTTTCAAATGGAGTTAATCGAGTTAGAGTTAGTCGAGTATTAGTAAATTGAATAGAGTTAATCGAATATTAGTGATTCGAATAGAGTTAAAAGGAGTAATCGAATATTAGTTATTCGAATAGAGTTAAAAGGAGTTAATCGAATATAGTTTATTCGAAAGGAGTTAATCGAATATTGTTATTCGAAGAAAGGAGTAATCGAATATAGTTTATACGAATAGAATTATCGAATATAATCGAAGTAAGATAATCGAATATAAGTTATTCGAAGAGAGATAATCGAATATAAGTTATTCGAAGAGAGATAATCGAATATAAGTTGTTCGAAGTGCGATAATCGAATATAAGTTATTCTAAGTGCGATAATCGAATATAAGTTATTCGAAGTCAGATAATCGAGTATAAGTTATTCGAAAAGAGTTAATCGAATATTGGTTATTCGAAGGAGTTAATCGAATAGAGATTACTCGAAAGAGAGTTATACGTTGAATTCGATTATATCGAATTCGGGAAAGTATTATTTACTTTCCGGTTTTTAATCAAGATTTGTTTATTTATAAATAAATTAGTTGTCTGCTTATTTATTCAAAATAAGAATTTAAGTTAGATATTTCAAAAGTAGGGTTTATAACGTTAGCGTTATAATAAATGTTTTTCATAAAAGAAGCAGATTCATAATCTGAATCCGAGAATTTACATAAGCAAACGATTGTAGAAATTGGAGCGGTGAGCTTTGTTTATTGCAAGGTTAAGAACGTTGTTCAGTTAAGGTCTGAGAGGTAATTATACCCCAACTTGATTGACTTCCTTATTTAACTAAGAAATAGTTTAGGTTCAATCGCGAGAGTTGGTTAGAAATACAGTTAAGTAATAAGCGATTAATGGATTTAGCGGTCGTAACGATGTTTATACAACGTTCGTTTGAAATCCATATAAATGAGTTTTGGAAACATTTTCCAAATATAGAATCAGAGATATTTTCTAAACATAGAAAATGGAATGTTTTATTTATATAGAATTAAGAAATGGAGTTAAGCTTAATTAGAAACTGACTGGAGATTAGTTAAGTTGAAGGGTTTTCTAAGTGTCTATCTGATGTTGGTTTTGACCATCGGGATTGATACTTAGAGAATTGTTCTCATACTAGCTTGCAGTCAGAGACTGATAGATGTGGAAGAATAGTGATAAGTAAATAAACAATGGGAATGTTTTCCAATGTTCATAACATATATTTTCTGAATATAGAAAATAAGGAAATATGAATATATATATAAGATGATGGTTGATCAATAGAAATTCCAATTGGAAATAAGATTTTTGTTTGCACACGTGTTTTCATTTGATAGTTAAATCATCGACTATCAAAGTTTTTGACCATTTTACGTTGTTAATATGGAGAGACTGGCTGGATTATTATCCGAAGAACCACTCTGCATTGACATTAGCATTGCGAATCAAATATGCTGAAGATAATTAAAGACAGAGTTTATGCAAGGGCTGTCCTGTTTACTGAATAGTGCCTTCGGTTTGTCCAGTCTCAGGACGACCTGTATGGAAGAATGTCTGACAGAGTATATTTAATGGATCACGTAAGTTGATCTCTTCAAACGTATGTACGTTTGATGGCGGAGGAATTCGTTTCTCTTAGCTGTATACCCGTTGTATTTTTTGGGAAATCAATTTGTGATTTGGCGGGTATGACGATGTGACATTCAAAGTGAATAAATGTGTGATCTGTCAGAGATAAGCGTGGCCTCTAGCCTCACAACTGGGAAATGAAAAAAGTCGGGCATGCAGCATGGCTATGTAGGTTGCTTCCATTAGGGTGTATTATCACCTATCTAAAGATATTCATTTCATTCTTTAATCTATTCGATGCTGTCCCATTCCGAAAACATTTCTGATCCCAACCGTTGGTGATATACATTCGATACACTCAAGAGAAATGAATGGTCGGTCATGTGTGACCGGGTTGCAAGATGTTCTTGTTGAACCCAGTGTATTCCTCTCTAGAGGTACACTATCGGAAGGTGGTTCCATACCTTGTCATAGTTGGAAACCCATTATCCAATAAGTGCTCGTGGTTTTGATTGTATACTATATATGTCGAACGTGAGATGAAAGCGTTCTGCTAGTTGATTAATTAGTTATGATTGATAGACACTATTATAATATCAAAGAGTTTGATATAAAGTTTATCATTTCGTTTAAATGGATTTTTGATGTTAAATCAAATGCTTTGGATTTTGATAAGGGAAAAACTCGTTCCGTTATACGGCGTGGTCTTATGAGATATCATTTTATTGCTCAAACTGTTTTAAATTGTTTTACTCACACCAGTCACGTGACTGACCCAAATTTATTTTGTTTTGTTTTCCCTAAACTCTTGGGTGCCCAATTTTGTACGGGCAGTCAAGTAGTCGGGATTTTACAGATATACTTGGAAAGCTGGAGTAGGAGGCTTCAGCAGCGATTATATAGATATTGTTTATTTCCGCTGTGTTGTAAGTGATGTACTTTGATAATGATATATATATATTCAAGTACCATCTTTTATTTCAAAGTTATGTTATAATTTATTCGTTCCGTTGTGAGATTTGTGTTTACTCTGAAGTAGTATGTTCTTCTTCTTCTTCTATTCTAAGTTTCTATCTTATCTATTCTCACCCTCTGTTTTCTTTCTATTAGTTTTTTGGTTTCCAGTGCAATTGGGGTTGGACTTGTGTTAACTGGTCAGCTCAAATTGGACCAGAATTTCGGGACACTACATACGCCTCATTCCAATTCTGAATATTCTTTTATTTAAATATTCATATCCTTTGGGAAAGGTTCCCATTAATTATATCAAAGATAAATTCTTTACATTTATTCCTTAATCTTCCTTTGGATATCATTTCAAACCATGTTAAGGTTTTCCAAACTAGTCGGGATTAGCGATCCTTACCGAAGTAATCATTTATTTTATTTCACAATCCCAACCTATTCATCCCATGAAGCAAAACTGGTAATACTTCATATCTAACGCCACGGTGTAATCGGTAAATTCAATTACCATTTCACGTTCAAAACTAATTAAAGATTTAGCTATCGCCTGGAGTAAAACTAATGGCACTCCATTTTCGATCATTTTCTTGAATTGATAATTTTAATTATCACATTCACTTTTCAATCTAATCAAAGATTCATTAAAACTCCATTTAGTTTTAATCTTCCCAAAAATCATTATTAATGATTATTCAAAGCTAAGAAATTTATCTTATCTTTAACTGGATTAAAGAACCACTGTCATTTAAAACACAGTTCACGATAAACCCAAAATCACATTCCATCAGTCTCTAACCGTAAACTAGTAAGAGAACAATTCCCTAAGTATTAATCCCGAAGGTCGAAACCAACATCAGATCAATACCCAGGAAACCATTCAACCAGTTAGTTTCTAATTTTCTTAACTCCATTGGGTTTAAGAACAGTATTATTAAAGGTACCATTCACGACAAACCCAAAATCTCCTTCCATTGTTAATTGGGTTAAAGAACAAGTGTTATTTAAAACACCGTTCACGGTAAACTCAAAAATCAATTCCAATTCAATTTCAATTAAATATTAATTAATTGGTATACTTGATTAAATCTAAATAAAAATATTTAATCTTCTCCCAACGGGGTTTAAGAACAGTGTTAATGAAGACACCATTCACGACAAATCCAAAATCTCATTTAATATTAAATACAAGGCTCCGAATAGAAAATATATCGGCTTATATTCAATATCAAATTCTGAAATCAACAAATATCGTATTGGAATAACGATATATATATCTTCCAAATTCGTCCACAATATCTGTATAATCATGGAATCCAATATAGAAATATTCCGAAGATAATTTCAATCCAAATCCATTCCAATTCGTATATTGGAAATTCTTGTTATATTTAAAACCATTTAAAATCCAATTTGTTTATTTAAAAATATTGGATTATAATTCTAGTTCATAACTAGTTCATTTCGATAAAAAAATATTTTTATCTTTTCAAATATGGAATTTTTCACCCCAATTCTTTCCAAATCATTTATTTTGATTTTAAACAAATTATTAATATTTTTAATAATTTTATCAAGGCCCGTACAGTCGATTTCCATAAATGGTCATCGAACTGCACTTACAACGACCTTTTCCAAATTTGATTTGGACATAATTCCAAATCCAACTGTTAGATTTCAAATCTCTTATATTCAATGGAAACCTCTTTTCGATACGAACCCAACGGTCCCAGTTTCGGGAGAATCCGACAGTCGGATCTCTCGTAACGTCAATTCGAAGTCAATGGTCGAAATTCGCGAACTGCCGCGGCGCGGCGAGTTCTATTTATGCCATTAAATATATATATATATATATATATATATATATATTTTGTTGATTTCCTTTTAAAACGTATTTTATAAATCGTTTTAAATTCGTTTTCAAAACGATTTCAACTTCATATTCAATTTCAAATCAAAATTGAATATTCCATATCATTAATATATAAATGATAATATTTTCAAAACATTAGATTTTGAAATCACTTCCTTTTCGATATTCATTATAAAAATGAATAAAATCGATATAAATATCATTCACGTCAAAATGACATTAATCTAATCAACGAGGCTTTATATATTTAAATATATTCGTGTCCATCCCAAATCGGACATCAAAATCAGATTTTGATCTTTTACTGAATATTATTTTAAAATATTCATTCTTTCTGGACTGGAATCAGACACAGTTAATTACCATATAATGTCATTTATATGGATGTCATACAACACATGTATACAACAACAGTGATAAATAATCGTCCATCAACCAGGGTGCGTTCTACACTGTATAAGCATTAAATATAAATATTTAACGCTTACAACAGCATGTCAACCAATCGATCGACATACAACTAAAAAATTGGGATTAGTGTACGTCAAATATCATCCCAACACTCGTGTGGGGTTTCAATCAATCAAACACAGATTTTATTTGTGCAGTTGGGGGACGTGTAAAATTTATCATCCCAATCTATATCAGTCAAATGGGTGTACATAAACAAATCGTCTGATTTGTAAATGAATATTTATTTTATTCATATCCGCGTTAAAAAAACATATTTTTAACGATAAAATATTTATTCGGTTCATTCACACAATAAAAATGATATTTTTATTGTTCTAACATATTTTAGAAAATTTTGGCTGCATAACGGCGCGATTCTAGAACCAGGATAAGGTCTAGCCTTATCCATCACCCAATAATGGCTCGCGCCATACACAAACCAAATCATATCAATTCACTTCAATTCACAAACCAAATTTAACCAAATATTCCAATCAACCAAACTAAACAATCAAACAAGTCGTCCATGGTTTGTGGACGACAGGGAGCAGTTCATATAGGCAGTTATAAAATAAATAACTACATAAGAAAATATGGTGAGGAGTTCTCACCTTTGGGATCCACTACGTCATTCTTTAACTGGTGGATTTTGTCGTCGTGCTCCGTTGTCGCTTTCTCGCACTTGAATTTGCCTCTTTGACTCTAGAATTTGCATACGGCCTCCAATCTTCACCAAACTATGTCATTATCCTAAACGCGTCATTTCGGACAACCTTTGCCTAGTGTACTTTCTTCCAAAACTGCACCAATTCGCCGAAAATCATGAAAAACAGCAGCAGGTCCATTGACTTCGGACGCGATTTCCGGACAGCTCCGCAATCCAAAATAGGACTTCCATATACCAAATCGAAGAGAAAATCGTTCTCTACAACTTTGGACTAGTGGAGTTTTGGCTAGAAATGCACGGTTTGGGGGTTATTGAAGAAACAAGGTCAGGGTGTTATTTGCAAAAGGGGAAATTAGTGAAAAAGGGGATTTTGGTGATGGGGGGCCCACGGCCGGAGCCGGGTGGTGGATGGCGGCGCAGGGGCCTGACTGGGGTGGGGGAGCCCGCGGGTGGCGGTGGTGGGGCTGGTAGTGGTGGTGGTGGTGTTTGGGTCTAGGGTTTGGGTTTGTGAAGGGAGAGAGAAGAGGAGGAGAAGGAGGGTGGCCGGAGCGGGTGCGACGGCCTGAGGTGGTGCGGCTGTGGCTGAGGGGGGTGAGACAACAACATGGTGGAGGAGGAGGCCATTTTTTTTCTTTTTTTTTTGAAGAGAAAGAGAGAAGTGAAATAATGAAGAGAGAAATGGAGCAAAAGTTATTATATGCTAGTTTCTCGCCTATTGTCCGAATACAAACGATCTCCGTTTGCCGTGGATTTCGGACACGAGATAGTAGATGTGAAGACGAGTCCAACGAAACAAGTTTCGTCGAATTCCGAGTTCATTTGACTTCCGTTAAAATTGTCAAAGATGCTCAGATATTGTTCAAAAATGCGATTTTGGCGCACTTTTTCTTCTTGCACGCCCACACACTAACTCCAAACATTATGGCCTTTTGGATTTAACCATTATTAGACGATACGAATCCAGAAAAAAAACGGAATCGAATTCTGAGGTCATATCAATAACGTTCCTTTGTAAAATGACTGCATGTTTTACCCTGAACTGTTTTAGTTCGCACGACCACATACTAACTCCGTTCGACGTGCATTTTGGAACTCAACAATGATTTTTCATTATGAATCCCGAAAAATTTATCTCATCGAATTCTGAGCTCATGCGCAAAATTTCACTTTTTAAGGGCTATGTATTGCTAACCGAAAACCCCATCCAATTCTCACTATTCCGGATCTCGGAATATATCAAAGCTTATACTTTTTGGAGTCGCAAACGGCATTTTGAACTCAATGGAAGTGGTTTCGAGTCCAAATTCATTTGTACGCAAAATGTGTCTTTTTGGGCTATATTTCTATAGCGACTATTCTGAATTTTCAACTGGACATAACTTTTTATTCTCGATATAAAATTTCAATTTTTCGGATTCATTGGAAAGATATTTTCAAATAGATTCTAATATTTTTGGTTTCACTAAAATCTGGGTTATTTTGAATCATGTACATTCATTTGAAATTTGAAATCGAAATTTCAAACTACCGCGCCATTTCCAATTCCTTTTATAATTAAAAATAAATATTTATATTCTAACTTCGATTAAAATAAATATATACGTTCTAATTCTATTCAAAATAAATTTCTAGTCGTTATTATTTAAAATAAATCATTTTAAATATCCAAAATTCACTAAAATTGCTAAAATAAAAATTTTAAATTGGTTCTGATTTTCCGGGTTGTTACAACCACCTCCTCCACTCCTTGATGGCCTCTCACCCATGATTACACTAGCTTTGTCAAGCTCCGCCGTTTGACGAAGTGCACGCATTTAAGCATCAAACTTAGGTAATCCATCCCCCTCGCAGGGAAGTTTTTACCAACCTATCGTCTTCACTAAGGAAAACTTCAGTCTCAACAAGAAGCTTGCTCTAGGCATGGGAGTGGAGTTATCGGAGGAACACTACTCCACCATGCAACGCCTCGAGCTGGAGAGAGCTACTTCCTCCCAATGAAGATCCTTACCTGGAACATCAGGGGGCTGGGGGACCCAGAAAGAGATTCGCCTTAAACCTCATGCTTTCTCCCTTAAATCTGGACGTCTTACTCCTTCAAGAATCCAAACTTAGCAACCCCCCCGCTCATAACTCCTGGCTGTCCAATCTCTTTTCAGATTAGGAAACAGTCGAAGCGGATGGTACCAGGGGTGGTCTCATCACTGCCTGGAAATAGTCACACCTGGTCCTGTATTCAGACTCTAAAATCCACCTCCGCCCTCCATATTCTCCTTACCCACCTTGCTTCCAACACCCCATTTCTCATTTCCAATATCTATGCCCCGATTGATGGTGACATGAAAGGGCAACTTTGGCAAGAGTGCCAGATGGCTGGCACTACCCACGAGGGCCCCTAGATTGTTGGGGTGATTTTAATGTCACTCGAGGCCCCTGGGAGCGTAACAATCTCACCCCCTCCAGAGACTTTAACGACTTCATCAATACTTGTGCCCTTCTTGATCCACCTATTTGCAACAAAAGATTCACCTGGTCCAATCACCGGGACCAACCCACCCTAGTCAAACTAGACCGCTACCTTTTCAACTCCACCTGGGAAGATAAATTCCCCCTTTCCAAGGTCACCGGATCAGCCTCAACACTCTCTGACCACTGCCCCCTCCTTCTCTCCACCGACGACCAGTCAAAACCCATTGCCCCTTCCGCTTTGAAAAGCTTTGGCTGGAGGAACCGGGCTTTAAAGACTTCATAAAACTCGCCTGGTCCTACTTCCCCCAACAGGCCAACCCCACTGCCACGTTAGTCTACAAACTTAGATGCCTCAGAAGACTGATAAAGCCCTGGGCCAGCAACATTTGGGGATCTGTCAGAAGGCGAATTGCGAAGATCCAAGCGGACATCATGTCGCTCAATATTCACGAGAAGACCTCCCTCCTCAGAGACGCCAAAGCCACCAACCTGCGTGACCTGCATGTGGAACTTCATCGCCTTCTCCGGCAGGAGGAGACGGGTTGCAAAAAGCGTTCCAAATTTAAATGGCTAGCGGAGGGGGATAGCAATACCGCTTTCTTCCACATGTTCGCCAATGGAAGGAGGAGCCAGTCCCGGATTCTTGAAATTCACGACGAGGCGGGTGGCGTTCACACTTCCGACCCGTAGGCTATCAACACTCACTTCACCAACTTTTTCAGAAGCTTGCTAGGGAACAACCCTTCTTCGCCGTCCCGCCTGGATTGGGCCCGCTTGTACCCAAATCATATCCATCTCCCAATTGATGGCCCATTTTCTGAATCTGAAATTCTTGGCGCGCTGAAAGGTATGGACGATAGCAAGGCCTGTAGGCATGATGGCTTTGGCCCAGCCTTTTACACTAACTTCTGGGCCTCCGTCAAACATGACCTTGTCGATGTTTTTGAAGCCTTCTTCCACAACCCAAACCAAATTGCCAGACTCAACTACGCCAAAATCATCCTCCTCCCTAAACATGAAAGCGCCAACCACCCCAACAGCTTCAGACCAATAAGTCTCCTTAACTGCTCCTTCAAACTCATCACCAAAGTGCTTGCCAACCGTCTCCAAACCTATATCCCCGTCCTCATCAGCGCTGAGCAATCCACCTTTATCGCCGGTAGAAATACCCACGACTGTATTGCCACAGTCCAGGAAATTGTTTCCTACTGCCACCGCACCAATACCGAAGGGCTACTCCTAAAGCTGGATTTTTGTAAGGCTTTTGATACCGTTAGCTGGGATTTCCTTCTTCAAGTTCTTGATGCCAGAGGCTTTCCCAGAAGGTGGTGCTGCTAGATTTCGGCAATCCTTAACTCCAGCCTCTCGTTTGTATGTACTAATGGCACTGAAGGTGGCCTAGTCAAATCCAAGCGAGGTTTAAGATAAGGAGATCCCCTTTCCCCTCTCCTTTTCATCATAGTGGCCGACACTCTCAACATGATGGTTAACCTTGCATTACATAACAACATCCTCTCCCGTTTAAACACCTTACCCACCTCACCTTGTTGTGTCGATGTCCAATTTGTCGATGACACCATCCTCCTTACCACCCCCACTCCCCACAACCTCCACTGCCTTACACTGCTCCTTTATTGTTTCGAATTAGCCTCTGGACTTTCCATAAATTTCGCTAAAAGCTCCATCATCATGCTGGGAAATGCAAATCACCTCGGACCCTCCATGGCAAGTATGCTAAACTGCAAACTCCACAACTTCCCACTCACGTATCTGGGTGTTCCCATTCATCCCACGAAGCTCCATCGGGGCGAATGGCACCCTCTCATTGCCAAGGTGGAATGTAGGCTTGCCGGTTGGAAAGCTTCCTCCCTTTCCTCGGCTGGCAGACTTGTATTGGTGAGAGCGGTTCTCTCGGCTCTTCCTTTGTACTGGCTCTCGGTACACAGTGCTCCTCGCTGGGTGATCAAGCGGATTGACCAGGCGCAACGATCTTTCCTTTGGCATGGGGGGCCAGTTAGGTCCCTTGTTAGCTGGAAATCCATCTGTTTCAGTAGAGCTGCAGGTGGTCTTGGAATCCCTGACCTACGCTCCCTCAACCATGCACTTCTAACAAAATGGATTTGGCGTTGCTTAACCCATGGAAACTTCTTGTGGAAAACCCTAATCCTAGCCCTTTACTACAATAGCCATCCACTCGGGATACTCCACGACAGACCAAGGGCCCACCTTTCACCTTTCTGGAGTGGGTATCTAAGATCTCTCTACCTCGTATCAAGCATCTCTTTGCACTAAAAATCCAAAATGGACGGAGCTGCTCTCTTTGGAATGACACATGGGTCTTTGACTTCAGACTGTCGCACTTCTACCCGAACCTCTACTCTTTATGCCCCAACCCTGAGGTCACCGTTACTGATGCGGTGCACTCCGGATTGACTGTTATCCTGCCATATACCTACTTTCATCCCACACTCATACGTGATATTAGAGAGGTTCTCCTTATATTACAATCAACCACCCTCAATCAAAACCCTGATATTATCTACTGGAAGAGCAGTCCCAACGGCATTTTTTTGGTCAGTTCATGCTACAATTATACATCCTATCATGGTCGACTATTCCGGTTTCCCATACTTTGGAAGATTAACGCGCCTCCAAGAGTGAAATTTATTTTATGGAGCTTGGCTAGAGAATGGATCAACACAAAAGACAGGTTAATTCATAAAGGTGTGATGGTTGATCCATGTTGCATCCTCTGTCAACGAGAGAACGAGTGCATCCCTCACCTTCTCGGGGAATGTGACCTAAGCTTCTACCTCTGGACTTCTACTGTCACCAGCATTCTTGGTCGGCCCCTACCTTTCTTTCACCACTTCAATCACTAGGAGTTTGATCCCCCATCACCAAAACTTGAAAACCTTTTCGCAGCATTTGTTTGGACGCTTAGGAATGAACGCAATAATCGCTGCTTCAACAACCGTTTTACCTCGAATTACCAACTTTGCCACAAAATTACTCACCTTTTTCACCTTTGGTCAGGTACACCGTCGGCACATTTCACGCCAACTATACTGGATACCGCCATCGTGTGAGACGGGTCTGAAAGAAGCACCGACGCTGGCGGTGCCCAGTTGCGCCGTCACTACCCCCGTCGATGGTAAGTACATCTTGTGTCGCACACTCTTTTGCTACAGGCAAACTTTTTTGTGTTTTTTGGCTTGTGGATGTTGATGATTTACTTGATCATGCGAGGAGTTGTCTTAGTAGTGTTAGATTGTGGTGTTTAGAAGTAAGTTTGGCTTGTTGGTTCATTAGCATAATATGTAATTAATCGTGCTATGTGTTAAAACTGCATGCATTTTGCATGCATTATTAGTACTAATGCTATCGGTCAGGCTTGTTGGTCGAATATGTTATTATTAGTATTATCTAATCGGGTGTGTAGAGCTGCTCTACACAACCGTTATGCTCAAAAAAAAGTTTTGTAATATCACATATAAGCAACATTATAAATATTGAGAAAATCAACTTAGTCAATCAATTATGCACAGTCATTTTAGCTATATATGGACTGATGCAATGTATGCTTTGTTAATAAGTAATCATAAGAGAAATCAGGGACAAAAATAATCACTTCTTAAAATAGTAATCATAAGAGAAATCAGGGACAAAAATTGATGAATCAATAGTAAAGCACCATATATAACTTGCATATCAAATGAAACAAAAAGTTCCAAATGAGCAAGTAATCTTATGTACATAGTATTAATTATTCTAAGAAATAATTTTTAAAAATTTGATCAAATAAAATAGTAAGAAATACATGTGGAAATAGATGTAAAAATGGTATATTACAATGTAATAATTTGAACTAAACTTAGAATGGACTAAATTCGATTTTTTTATAGAAAAGAACTAAATCTGACTATTTTATTTGATAATATATTTAAAGCAAAATCAGTCATAATAATTAAAAACAAATTAATAATAAAAATAGTCATGCTTTTGTTAATTCTACATGTGCAATAGTTTATGTTTCTTTTGTTGTTACGTCGATTTGTCCACATAGAAATAATATGGGAAAGAATATATTACTTATTTATGTTAAGATATCATTTTAAAATCATATACAAATAATTGGTATCTATGTTAATCAAATGATTAAAGGTGTTAATGTTATATCACTGTGGTATATTATATAAAAAGAAATAAAGTAACGAAACTTGTGAGAATATATGGAAAAAAGTATATATAAATAAGAACTGAAATTAATTGCAAGTGTATAAGTGCTATAGAATTATCAAGCTTTGAAAAAGCTAATGTACATAAATGCAAGTGATAAAAAGTTAACCTTTTTCTCTACAATTACTACTCCATTTGTAGGTTGGTCTATAACCTGAAATAACAACAACATATATAGCAAGAATATTGGATAGATATAAAAAAGGTACCAAGCTATTTAAACAAAACATATACGGAAAAAATTAACCAAAGAATATAGTGAAAAATTCATGATCATTTTTGGTAAAAGAAAATAATCAAACAATTCCATTTGTATGAATTAGTTCCAATGTCATCTGCAATCTACATAGTTTCTGCAAATGACAAAGCATAATGTAAAGGTATAAAAAAAATGTCGAAAGCAGACATGTAAGCCAAAAGAATTTGAAAGAATATGTATATAAGTTTTATTTGTTCGTTTTGATGATTTAGAAATGCATTAAATGGAATAATCTCTTCTTAAAATGGTAATCATAAGAGAAATCAGGGACAAAATTTGATGAATCAATAGTAAAGCACCATATATAACTTTGTTATACTAATTAACAAAAGCATATGGATAAAGAAATTATAGTAAATATAATACATACTCATAATACATGTGGGGAATTGAGATTGGAAACTTGTGTTCTTAATATACCTAGAGTGTTACTAATATTAGCAAGAGGTTGTTTTGTTTTTGCATTTACATCATTTTTATGAACATAACCACTACTCTATTCTAGGATGCTAAATCTCCTGGTTTGATCCAAAGAATAAGTTCCTACATCCCATGAGAATTTTATTAAAATAACAAAATAAAAACACGAATAAGAAAATTATGGTAAAAATAATACACTCATAATACCTGGAGTATATTGAGATTGGGAATTGATATCACCAATGATTCTAAACATTAAATGAGCTAAAGATGATAGAATATTGAAAAAGTTAATATCTAAGATTCTGAATATTCATAGCTATTGGAAACTTATATACAAATAACTTCATCATATTTAGTAAATAAGCATGAAAAATCGTCTTTGATGACTAAAGGTTGATGGATATTCTACATAAAGTCTGAAAGGAATCACACTCTCAAGGTAACAACCAAGAGATCATACATTTTATTGAAAAGAGAAGAACATATCTTTGATGTTATCTAGGTTTGAGTATCTCTCCTTTCCAAGAATTTAAACAGACACCTTCAGTCCATTTCACTTAGCAACCTGAAATGCACCCTATATAACACAAAAGTAAAATAGCAATATCACTGGATAAACATCATTACTGGTAGATTAGCTTAATGATGCAGCACCCACGATAAAGTTGAGTTTGCTTAAGATATATATAAACTAATTTTAGCAACTATCTCAAATATCATAACCGCTGTTTAGGCTTTAAAAGTTACCTATAAACTATTTGGAGATCCATGTGAATTGAAAACACAAAGGCGAATAGTGGTGTGCCTGCCTCAGTTTACCAAATTTGTCGATTTTGCATTAGAGACAAGAGGCTGGGTTTACGTGAGGCAAAAGCTTTGGTTACTGTTAAGGTAACTGTCATAGTTGCAGTTTAGTTAGTTACCACAACTGGAGTTGACGCAAATACGCAAGTCGGGAAAAAAGACAACTACCTCAGTTGATACTTATTTCATTGTAGAACGGTAATGCCCAGAGCTAATTTACTTAGAATATTTTTGGATTATAAGATATAAATAACAATCCAGTGCAGTTATTGTACATTAATTGCACCTTAATGCACTTAATATCAATATGTTTGTGTCATAAAATCCTTCTAATACCCATATGGATAGCTGAAAACATTGAGCCATACAAACACTAATTGTGAATAAAATTTACAATGTCCACTCTGAAAGGAACAATAACACCATGAAATTGGATATGAAGAATAGTTTAATGTTTTAAAAACAATATACCTTTATAAAGTTCGGATTGATAAGTTGAAACAATAACTGCACTGGAATCATCATTTATGGACCCAGTATTTGGTTGAAGCTATCCATCCATACATTATTGCTTTAGATGACATTGTGCTTTCACTTGCATTTTAGGCATCCACCTATAAAATGGTAACAGTGGTGGTATGTTTTCTTTAGAATTTCAACACTCTGACTTATTAAGTAATCTCATTGATAACCTATGAATAGATAAATCAAATTTGGAGAGAAGAGACCGACGAAAACCAATCTTGCATTATTTTATTTATACTAGAAGCACGATTAAAATTCCAAAAAATAATTATGGAAAAATATACATAATCCAGATAATATATTAAAAGTTTGTCTTACAACCCAATACTCACCTTTTATACTCAAAGCAAATTGTCCTAAATTTATTCTAGAGTAAGTCGTTGATAGGTTTCTTTGGAAGGATAACCACCATAACACAGAAATAGCGGGAACAAAAGAAAACGAAGCAACTTTCAAGCAATAGCACATCAAATAACCACATTTTTGAATCCCTTGTTGATCACACAGAAAAAAGAAAAAAAAATATACCTTCAAGCATGCTACAGTTTATCACTGCATATGAAGAACAATTAAAGAAATATCACATTATAGGATTGTGAACTAAAAATTAGTATCGTCTAGCACAAAAAATCGGGTGTTGTTATTGACACTCCAAATATTGTTAAGCGGAGGTCAAATTTTAAAAATACTCCAATCATATAAAAAAATTGTTAGGGGGGTCACATATTTAATTTTTTACGTTCCCATTTTACCCTGGTAATAACACAGTTAGCATCCCAAATCCCAATCAATTTCAAATGCAAAAAAACTTATTTGCAAACAAAAAAAGCGACCGTTTGGGGAAATGAGGTGTATCGACAAATTCGGCTTTGGGATATCGTATAAACAAATTGTTCGATATATACATTTAATTTCTTATGAATGATATATTTTCATCAGATCAGATGCATATCGACAAAGGAGATTACTGATAATTTGATATAAAAATTTGATGCAGTTCGACTAATATACCATATAATTTTTTAATTAACAACTAAAAAAAGTATTATTATAAAGAAAGCTAACTTTGTAAAATATACTTTATTTGTTAAGGGGGTGCTCTCTGCATTGATACTCCCCTTAACAAATTCTATTTTCTTTTTAAATTGACCCCCACCCCCCTCTTAACAATATTTGGAGTGCCAATAACAATCCCCAAAGAGTCAATCCCTGTATTTACTTTGAAATTAACATTAACAGCTTCATTGTAAAAGGTGAATAATAAAAAATAAGCAATTAAATTCATAACAAAATTAAGATATACGGTTGTATACCTGCTTTGATTTAAATTTTGGAAGTGATGCATAGGGGGCACAAAAGAATTTAAATACTCAATTTGTTTCAACTTCAAAAGAATGTCCGATCAAATTACAAAATAAAAGTGGGCGACAGTGTCGATTGGTTTTATTGATTAGGTTTTGCGATGATGAGGCGGCCAGCGATGGTGGCGAAGGACAATCGAGGTGGTGAAGGCGATTGTCAGTCAATTTGGCAGAGATTCATAGTTAAGAAGCTGGCGGCGATGGTAGAAGGAGATGATAATTGCGAAAGACTGAAGAAGGTAGAAATTGGGAGGAATAGCATTACTTAGGAATTAGATGATGAGTGATGCCGGACAAAACAATAAATTCATGAAAAGCGTGACCCAAAATTGTTTCTGAATAGAAAGGTTTTTTTTTCTTGATTGATTGAATAAATACTTGTGATCTAAAATTGTAATACTTCTATGTTTATTGTAGAATAAATTAAATGCATTATTTGTGCCATATAAGGAATGCAGTATCCTACCAAAATTATATTAATTAATAACCAAAAATGTTTAAAATTGAACGCATTAACATGAACCATAATTATCATGATTTCATGAGATTTTTTTAAAATAATAATTGAATTTCAATTTTTAATGAAATAGTACATATATTGAAGGTAAATATTAGTCAAAATTAGGCAATTGCTTAATTAGCTTCATTTAGTAAAAGGAACAAATGGATTTTGAATAGAAAGGTTTTTTTCTTGATTGATTGAATAAGAACTTGTGACCCAAAATTGTAATAGTTCTATGTTGATTGTAGGATAAAATAAATGCATTGTTTTTGCCATATAAGGAATGCAATATCCTACTAAAATTATATTAATTAATAACCAAAAATGTTTAAAATTGAACGCATTTACATGAATCATAATTATCATGATTTCATGAGATATTTTTAAAATAATAATTGAATTTCAAGGGCATTTTTGGTATTTCATGGTCGGACCATGACTCCAAGAGAACTAAGATTAGTGGGAATTATTATATAGATTATTATTATTATATTATTATTATTCAACCATAAAAATGCTAGTTTCTAATAATGAATACTATTTGGTGATAGATTCTTTGATAATGAATGTCTTAAATTGAACCTCATTTATGTTTAAATGCAATGTATAAGGAGAATTTGTATTTTTCCACTATTAAAACAATAATTTTAAAAGCACTGAATTAAATTAACATAAATTAATCATTAACATGCAAGCACTAATTCGTTAAAGGCGAAGTTTATATACCAAATCTAAATAATATTTGGTACCATAAGTGAAAGTCAACATCTCAGTATATGGAATATTAATCTCGTTATCGGATATAAAATCATATCAATCACAAAGATACTAATACATACTAATAAATTGATTATTTTGTTGGTAGATGTCCGAAATCTAAATCTCACAATCAATTGGCAAATATTATATGATTAAATTAAATAATGTACCTCGACGTCATGTTTATAATCCATAAAGCTTTCTTTTTTTTTACCTTTTTGGATCACCAAAATTTATCATCGAAAAATCAATCATACTCCTAGTCCTAGTTAAATGGAAAAAAGAAAGTACATAGAAATTATGCTATAGAAATTGTACATAAACTATGAACTTGATTAATTTAAAATTTCATGTTAATGTCCAATTAAACATGGTATATATAACTTAATTAAGAACATTTTGCACATTAAAATTAAAATAATTAAACAGCTGTTTGTGGTATTAATGAAAATTTTACTGGAATATATAAATATTAACCTCAATATTTAATCATACATATTGATAAATGAGTTAATTTAGTATAAACGTTTTGTATTATTTCAAGGTCCAAGGTCTATAATATTTTCTTTTCCTTTCTGGATAAATGGTGCACTTGAAAATTGTTAGTGCTTGCGGTGTTGTATAAAGAATATAAAATTGCAGGAAAGATTATATAAGAAATTACCTCACAATATAGGAGTTCATATTTTGATTCATATTCCACTTTCTACTAAAATTCGTAAGCCGTCCTGAGGACATATATTGAAACATTAGTAAGGAAAAATAACAATTGCATACCTACGTAAGAATTGGTTTTTTAGCTAGATATATGATCTTATAACTAAAATCATCATCATATGAGTTTTACAATAATAACACAAAAAAGAAATAGGATTTTTTTGCTATTTATTGACATTGATAAGATAAGAAAAATAAAAAAAAACATATATGGAACAACCACAAGACGATGAGATTAAATGAAATTAGGATCGTGTAATTAGGAAAAAAACTAAAATAACCATGATATCAAGTGATAGGAAGAAGAAGTGTAATGAGAAGATAAACAACAAATAATTGCCTATCTTTGGTACTTTATTTAAGAAATAATATAGCAGGAAATACTAAATAAAAGTCTAGGACAATTAAATAGTTGACACACGGACATCATATGAGATTCCGAAGAAAACAAAAAATGAATAGTCATGAACTGTATACTGAGCATAGAAATTTAAAAAAACAGAGATGAAACTATAATCATATGATGATAATAATTGAAATTAGGATTGTGTAATTGGAAAATATTAAAGTATATCGATGATATTGATTGATAGGAAGAAGAAGTATATTGAGAAGATAAACAATAAAACAACTACACGTCTATTGATATTTTGTTTAAGAAAAACGATAGTAGGAAAAGTAAATAAAAATCATAGTCAATTAAATAGCTGACACATGGAGGAAGAAGTAGCGATAGTAAGAAAATATTGAAGAATACCCATGGTATTGATTGATAGGAAGAAAAAAAATATAATGGAAAGACATATAATAAAACAACTACGTGTCTATCGATATTTCATTTAGGAAAAATGGTAGTAGGAAAAGTATATAAAAGCCTATGACAATTAAATTGTTGACACATGGCATTATCAGAGATTTTTGAAAACTGGAAATGAAGAGTCACAAAATGTATATTCAGGTTTTATATAATATAATAGATATAATATTTTAATTTGGTTTAGGTTGGGATTAGAATTATTTAACTATAGCATGCATAGAAAATTCGAAAAGAGAAAAGATAATATTGGAAGAAAATGAAATGTAAGTGAAAAAATTAAGAAATGACAAATACCCACATTTATATTTCTTTTAAAATGTATAATAGGAATATAATCTATAATCTATGAAACATTAATGAGTTTATTTGTATTCTGGTAAGAAATAACCGAAATAAGCAAAATAATGACAAATTCAAGATAACTAAATATACCGTGACAAACTGGAACCAAAAGCTCTTTAGATGAATTATTGTGCTTCCATGCAATATAATAGATGTGTGTATGTGCGCTCATGTGTTTTCTCTATTATAAATGATACCTTCTTGTAAGTTTGGTCCCGCATAAAACATTTCTAGGCTCGAGCTTGGTTGTTATGAAATCTCGCTTGGTTCGAAAAAGGTTACATATAAAACATTATTCTAGCTGAGGAAGGTTCTACTCAAAATCATGCTTAATCTGAACCAGGGTTGTTATGGTTACGACAATCGTCAGTGTTACCACCAATCGTAACTGCAACTGTCATTGACGGTTAGCAAATTTTATAATCATTACTGTGACCGTATAACCGTTACCGCAACCATTACCGTAAATTTTCATTGTTATCAATAAATAATTCGAGTTCTAACTTTTTACTTAAGAATTAGTTTGTTTTTCTATAAACAAATCATCCATGTGCATGTTGTCTATAAATAAAAACACAAATAATTTATACATATGTTATTTCTGCAGCTTATGTTATTAAAAAAAACTTATATCTTTTTTATGAAATACTACTAAAAAATCATGTGCGGTCAGTGGCGTACCTACGTTAGGACGAGCGGGCCGTCGCCCCCATTGGATTTTTTTATAAATATTTCTTTTGGTTTATTCTGAAGTTGGAGATTGTAGAATAATTTGAAACCAATAGAACTTCCTTCACTTATACAGCAAGCGGCTCTTTTCATGTTTTAGGTAGCGTTTGATTTGTTAAATGGGAAGTTAATGTTCGCGTCTGCGTTTGATGCGTCCGACGCGTCCACGATGGGTCCCACACTTTTGCCCCTTCAAGCTCAACGGTTGGAATTATAGCTTTAACGTCTGACGCGGCTGACGCGGCTGACGCGTCAGACGCGGCATTGGACGCCAACAGAAAATTTTCAAAACGGCTATATTTTGCCAAGTTATAAATCCAACCTCTTCCCTTCACCAATTCACACCATTTCCTTCAACAATTCAAACCGCAAACTCATCAATTTTTTAATGACAATGGCTGAAGTAAATCGTCCGGAAACAACATTTCGCCGTCCTCCGAAAGTATGGTCTTCGTTTGCAACTTCAGATTTTCTTCGTGTAGCTGTTGAACATTACCAAGTTGCTGGAAAGAACAAAAAGGGATACACAAGAAGATTACAGCTGCTCTGAACGAGTCCTTAGCTACATCACCGACTGAAATACCAGTCTCTACTGAACAAGTGACGGCTAAGTACGACGTTTATAAAAAGAAATGGACTGTATGGCGCAATTTGAGTGACAAAACGGGCGCCAGATGGGATCCTAAATACGGAACAGTGAGTGGAAGCGAAAGTTGGTGGGTTGATCGAGTGGCGGTAAAATATTGTTAACTCTTTTTTTGTAAATTTACAAGTTCAGTACCGTATTTCATTTACTAATTTACAACTTAAACGTCTATTTAGAAGTACGGCCCTATGATGTTAAAGTACAAGACGTCCCCAATAGAAAATTTGACCGAACTGGAGCAAATTTTCACCAACAGCATTGCAACAGGATCTGGCGCTTACACTCCAGGTTGTACTAGTCAAAACGTGCAACCACAGCCACATTCTCCTCCACCCGAGTTCGTACATCCTACGTTCTTCTTCGATGAAAATCAAGTGCCACTAGAAGACATCCAGACTCAACAATCGATTCCTGAGCCTCCTCACCAACAACGGGGTGCAGGTTCTTCATTTAAACCTCGGCCTGGCAGAAGAGGTAGAACTGAAACTTCTTCGAAGTTGGAAGAAATTGTTGATATTATACACTCCAGGCAAATTACCAAGAAATCTCGTTCTGACTCCGACAGTCCGAATTCACATCCTGATACGTTTGCTAGTAATTCACCGTCAAATGCAAGCCCAATTTGTACTGAAATTCCAAAGGTTAAGCAAGCAATAGACCGTGCAAGAACATTTGATGGAATTGACATGCCCCACGCAATATCAATTCTCACAAGTAAGGATAATCAAGATACGTTCATGATTCTTCCTGATGACGAAGCAAAAGGCTGGTTGCGTTTTGAAATCGAGGTCCGCAAGCAAGCATTACAATACAGATAGTTTAAGATGAATCCCCCTCCGTATCCACCCCAGTACGCCCCCCAGTATCCACCACAGTAGCTTGTTTTCTGTATTTAATAATTATGTAATTTGTATTCTGCAATTATGTATTTTTATTTTAGTAATTTGTATTCTGCAATTTGTATTCTGCGTTCTACTATTCTGTTCAACAATAAACAAACTCCCTTCACAAACAATTAAAAATAATATATACAAAAACAATAAAATAATAACTCTGCACCTTCCAAAAATGCCCCTTTTGTATAAAGAACACATTCCCCGTTTTCAATAATTCCCCTTCAAATGCCTCTTCCAAATGCTCCTTCCCGTTCAAAATCAAACGGATATGGGGACTGGGGTTTTCATACACCACCTTCATTTTCTTCAACTTTTTCCCCTTTGCCTTCCATTTTCCAGACTGCTTCTCCTCTAACCCTCTTCAAAATCTTCCGATCTATCTTTGCTAACCCTAGCTTTCCCTTTTCGGTGAATTGGTTGCTTGCGTCACCATTAAACCCCCTTCGCTCTCTATATCCCTTCCTGTTCTTCTTTATTCCACGAATCATAGTTTCGTACATGCGGTGGTCCTGTAAGCAGCTTTGTCAATGTCTGATTAGTCTTCTTAGGTGGCAGATTCACGATTTCGTTGATGGCCTCGTCTTTAATCTTGTCTTCCGATAACTGTCTCGTTCCATCCAACGCATGGTATGAGCTTGCTCAACAATTGGTGGATTCCTGGTATTTATTTTCTGGGATTTGGTTTTGGCTATGGTGTTTTTTGGTTTTGCTGCCGATAAACGAAGTTTTTGGGTATTGGGTGATGACTTCTGGTGATTCGACTTATGTATTGAGGGTCTGATTTGTTCCTATTGTATGAACTGTGGAATTCTTTGGCTTGGGTGTTTTTGGGTGATGCTGATATATCCGTGAACATTTGACGTTGTAATATTTCTTCATGCTTAACTTGAATATTAATATGGTTTTATGGTTCAAATGCGATCATTATGAAAATATGGTTATTTTTTTTATATTTTTTGCATTTCCGCCCCCATTCAACTAAATGTCTGCTTACGCCACTGTGTGCGGTTGATATATTTTACCGCAGTTATCAAAATCCACGCAGTTATCAAAATCCACAACTGTTACCGTCACCATTACTATAGTCGACGGTAATCGTGTAAATGGTTAGTACGGTTTGACGGTTAAACGGTTCAACCGTAACAACCCTAATCTGGACGTTTTTTTTAGTTTATAAAGTGAAAGGGTTGAGTGAAAGCATGTTTCTGGAAAGTACTACAACGTAACGCGATTTTTCGTGTGGAGTACTACCCGTTTGATTTTTCTTTGCTTTTTTCCGAAGTTTACAGTTTGATTTTCTATCAGGATAAACAGTCTATGAGCATATATGTCAACAGTTAATAATGGCCAATAGGCGCCACTGTTGGAAAATCAGTTCCCTGTCAGAATTTTGGGTCATTGTCATCGCATCGATTATTGAGGCCCAATTTGGTACGTCTGCTAATTATTCACCCGGGCCCGAGTGTCCAACGTTATTGCCGTGAAGGCTCGTCTTTCGCATCCTGAAGGCCCCGTGATGCTGCGCTTCGTTTTGTATCTAAACAGTTGTTTCTGGAATCAATGAATCATTCATTTCCAGGTCAATACAACTTCTATGGCGTTGTATTATAACAACCAATCATATGCTAGTGTATAAACCGTGTGTGCGTTGTACACAACATTATTAAAATTAGCATTTCTTATTTTAATGTTAAAATGAGAACTTTGTTATGCAATATATGATTAATTTTGATGTGAAATACATAAATTATTAATTAAATTACACAAACAATATGTATGTATGTGTATTTGATTTTTCTAATCATTTATGTTAATATAGATATACATGTTGAAATTGATATATATGCAAGCAGTTAACCGTTATGTAATATAGATATACATGTTGAAATGAATCATAACTAATTTACAAATTAACTTTGTCATTGTTATTGATATACATAGTTCATGTTATGTGACTTATACATTTTTAGCTGCATGAAAAACTATCTTATTTTAATATGAATATACGTAATAAAATTGGCGTATACTTTTAAGAGCTATTAAAAAAATAGACTAAATACTCTCTAAAATTATTTAAATAATTAGAATTTAAGATTTCATGAACAGTTTAAACATATGAATTAAAATATAAAATATCATGAAAGAATTGAAGAGGTTTAGCAAATAATTCTAGAAATGTTAAAATAAAAGTATTTAAAGCAAAAAACAAATTCTTCAATTTATGATAAATTTATTGAGATAAGTGTATAATATATTAAAATAAATTATTATTGTTTACACATATTATTTAAACCGTGTGACTTTTTTAACTTTATATTTGAAAGAAAACCTAAATTTTCATTTTTGTTAGTGTACATTTTAAAATATCACACTTAGTGTTAATTAGATGAATTAATAACAATTTATTGCTTGAATTCATTTGTTATATTCAAAATCACATAATTAATTTAAACATGTTGACTTAAATGTGAAATGTTAAGCGATATTGTGCGGTGTTTTGTAAATAGCTAAATAAATTTTAAAATGTATGTGTTTTACATTAATATTACAATGCAATACCTAGTAAATATATTGATGTAAATTAGTTCCACTTTGAACTTGTGATAGTTATTTATGTGTATAATTTATTTTATGTGACTGACGTGTTCATATTTTTTTTCTTTATTTTTTGTTAATATCTGCATGGTTAATGCTGATGTAATTTATTAGGCGAATTGATGAATAATAGTTGTGTTTTGTATTGTTGTATATATTTAGTCTATGTAGTCGTCTTGGCGTTTTTGGGGTATTGTCTTTGATTTCAAAGACACAATCGCTGGTGTGGCATTGCTATTTTGATTTTGTGAACAACCAGAAAAGATTTCTTCTCTCCACTTTTGGTATAGATTTTAGGTTGAGTTGTAAAAAGAAAAAGACTTACATGATTATAGAAAACTTGAAGTGTTAAGTATTTGAAGCTAAAAAACAAACTTTTATCATTTTTAGTACTTAAAAAAAATATTAGTTAATTAAATTGATTTAAATTATTTAAATTTTTGGTTTTGTAATTAATTTAAATATGTGGACTTAAATATAAAATATTAGAAGCTAACTGTTAACAAATAATTTTATAACTTTGAAATGTCAATACAAAATATAAACTGATAGAAGAAATAAACTAATGTGAAAATAGGCGTAAAGTGATAAACTAATTTAAAAATTAAATATTCGGAAAGAATTAAGAGGAAGAGAGAAAACTACAAAAATTAAGGAGAGAGTTTTAAAAGATTCTGCTTTATATTTATTTAATAGATTATTTAGCTAACCCAGTATTATTCGAAAGTGCATAAGGGCCTGGTTTTTTCGAAACTACATTTGAACAAGGAATTATAGCGGAAAATGTAGATTGGGATTTTTTATATTTGGAACAAGCAGTTTATCCAAACTGATTAAGATTTTTGGACATGATGTGAGGGGTTATGGTTTGATTCCCATCTCACGGGATCTAGTCCACATATCATGTAGTATGTTGTACACTATCTAAAACTTGTATATAAGTACCACTTTCTTTATAAAAAAAAACGTATTTAGGGGCGTGAAATGAATATTTAAGCAAAGCATTTGAACAAAATTTTTGAATTGTGATTTTCCATTTGATATGTTTATGGCTAATTACTAATTGGGTATTTTTCGTGATATGTTACAAATTTAATGATTGTGCATAGAAAAATAAACGGTAATATTTCATTATGATAAACTGATATATTTTTAAATATATATTCAACCAGTAAACAAAAAATAATGATAAAAAAAAAAGTGCTTTTGCTCTCTCAACAATGGTGATTGGGTTCCGAACCCATCTTTTTTCTTCAATAGCGATCCACATCTGCTCCCACCGCGTTCAATCTTCTTCCTCCTCCTTTGTCTCTTCTCTCTTATCCTCTAATCCAGCTTTTGCCATCGTTGGGGGTAGTATTGCTTCTAACTCACATCCAGATTTGACCCCTTTTCGTTAAAAATACGATTTTTTTTGCCTACCCATCTCTAACATTTCGGATCTACAATTTTTAACTAATCATTTGTCCCTCTCCGGGGTGTTCCTCTCGTTTTCCGCTCTGTCTAGCTGCTGCTCCTACGTTCGACCACTCTCGCGACTTCCAGATCCGCTCTTCCACTTGCTTCAGCACTCACGCTCTCACCAAAAGGCAGATCTAACTGGTTGTGGATCAGACTTCGTTTCGACATGCTGGTGAGTTAGCATGTTGTCTATGCTTGTGGGATAGTTTATGTCTGACTTTGTTGGGTATGGTATGCATCTGAAAGTGTTGGTTTCACTGTGTTTGATGTAGTGTTTCAACTTGGAGAGTTGTGCTTCAGTGTCATAGTTTGTCTTTATTAGATCGGATTTGTTTTTGTGGTTAAGCCCAGTTGTTTCGTCATTCTTCGGTTGATTTTCGATCTTGAAGTTTGGATTAGTTAGAGGTTTCTTGTCATCTGTAGGAGCTTGCCTCCATGACATTTTTATTGCTTTCATTTCGACAGTCTGAAATGCCAGTCCTTGAGCTAAATTGTTGTGCAATTCTAGGCCATGTGGATGTGAACTTCATGTGTTTGTGATGCACTTGTGACTGTTTTTGCAGATTTCGATTTCAGTGTTCATCAGAGTATCAAGGTAGGTCGTGGATGTTAATTTTGCTGGTTGTGGATTGTCTTCGGTCAGTATTGTGATTTTGCTGAGTTTGTTTCAACGATAAAATCTTCAGTTTTGCTGTGTGTAGTGAGCTATTTGAAGGTATATATATTGTTGTAATTTCAACGTATGTTACACTAGGTTATTGTTTATGTGACTGTTAAGGTAGTATTTTTGTTGTAATAGTTGGTTCTTCTTTTCTGGTGTCTACCTTATTTCACCCTATGTGGTGTTTGTGTGTTCTAGATCTAGGAAATGTATGTAGCCAATTGACAATCCACCAATTTCCAGTATTATTTTCTACTCCTTATTTGCTGTGATGAGAAAAGTGTTACAGATCACTCTAAAAACTGGTTGGCCTTGTCCAAGAAAAAATGTTATCGATGAAAAAGCAGCAAGTCCAATTTGTATATTACAAGTATTTGTATTTTCTACCAATTAATTTTTCGCAATATTCAATTTCGTGATTTCGTTGCTAAAAATTAACGTAAACTCCCATCGTTGAACAAGTATAATAGAAGATAGTGGAGCATAGTAATTGCATATATTGTTGAAATGATTTGTATGAATGATCGACCTTCTAACTTCATGTATACTTAAGTTCTCATGCTTGGTATGTCTACCGCGTCTAAGTGGTGAAATATCTGGAGTGTCACAAGTTACCTAGGTTAAGTAATAATTTGTCTCAACAACAATAAAAGGCTGAACGGGTGTGGTAGAAGCTATTTATAATGACCTACTCTATAACACTCCGTAATTTTATGAAATTAAATAATTAAGTTAAGCGGATAAAACCGCAATTTTAACATCTGCAAAAGTTGAAATGTGACGGTCGCCCACAATCTCTGCACTAAATAAGAGGAATAATGCGCTGAAAGGTGTGTCAGACAGCTATGGACGATCATCATAGGTAAAAACATCATCAGAACTTGTCGTATAACTCACAGCGCAAGGATAAAATATAATAGAACATATACAATAGGCAATGATAGTGAATCATATTTAAGCAGAAACTTAAATCCTCATAATAACTAGAGAAAATATCCATGCTCTAGGAATCACAACATAAGTGTCTATACAAATTTGCCTCACTACAACACTCAGAGATAATCATCAAACAGTGGAACAAATACTAGGCAGTAGTAAAGGTAGGACGCCAGCCTCCTGCTCGCCTCTGAATTGCGACATCGTCCTCACTAAGTTATCACCTTCCACCTAGTCTTCCCATCCACAACCGGATGAATAGCCCAAGGTAATAAGAGGGAAACATAAAACCTTGAGTTAGACAACAGTCTTAATGAGCGATAAAACAACTATCTAACATCAACAATAAAGTATATGAGAATGTGTAAATAAACGAACTAATTTACCCATAACACCAGAGAAGAACTCAACCTCGTCTTCCCCACAGCGGACAGTGATAGCATTTACATAAAACACTTCAACCATTCATTCGTAGAAATCAGAAGCAAACACTAGTAGCACTCATAGCATCCAGATTATATGCATCTCACGTAAAACATCCTAATCAAATTTAACATCCCTCAAGCACAAGCCCCAGAGGCCTAAACCAATATCAGACAAGCACCCAAGAAACATCTCCTTCAATGTTGGACAGTTAACATGGGACGGTACAAACAAGGCAACTAATCAACCATGACAGACTCTGGCTATCGCCACCAATCTTGCTTTGAAACTATCGTCAATCGTATGACGACCAACCTTGCCATAGTCAAGGGCTAATGGTAACCTCAGTTCTAGCATAAACTCCATCTGTCTTTCAACGATACGTATGTACGTCCAACCTTGACAACTAGGCCTTGCAACGATACCCAGGGTACTCGGCCTTCGTATCTCTAGTCATCTAACCCGACGACCTTTCATAGCTCAAGCAACGATTATCCACCAACTCACGACCTTTGAGTTGCCCCCCCCCTCATTCATTATTCTACACCGATCAACAAACACATACACACTTCGAATATTCCCACTTTAATTTACTTCGAAGTCACAACATCACTGAGCCAAATTACATCACTGCGTTGTGGCTAGGGTTTGGACCTTTTTATTCAAATCTGGTTTGTAACCGAAAAATATAATTTTTTTCAGAAATGACCCTATGCAACCGACCCATCCTCCTGGAGCCGACCGACCCATCCATGCCACGCCGACCGATCCATCCCCTTCTGGACCGACCGACCCATCATATAGCCGACCCGACCGACCTATGTACCAGAGTCGATCCATGCTTCAAATAGATTATAACCGACCCATCAGTCCCAAAGGAACAGGCCGACCCATCACCAGCTGGAGTCATGACCGACCCGTCCTTTCCTACCCGACTGATCCATCCTACAAGAGAGCTGACCGACCCATGTTCATCAAAGAAGACCGATCCCTTATCCTCATTGGCCGACCGACCCATCCTCCACTAGTCGACCGAACCATCATCCAGCAACACACCCGACCGATCCATTCCAAGCCGATCCATCAAGTTACGACCGACCCATAACTTTCCGGCCAGCCCATCATGTCGTGCTCCCTAAGCCACGCTTCAGACCGACTCATATGAAACTGACCGACCCATATGGAACCGACCGACCCTACACCTGGACAGACCCAATTCACCCCCAAATTCAACCAAAACTTCGCCAAATGACCAATTCGACGAAACCAACTCATCTGATTCATCCAATACAAGCACAAGCATGTTATGAAATCAATAACAACATGAAAATGATAATTTTAAACAAAAGTTATGTAAACTTCACCAAAATCATGATAAATGAACATATAAACTAAATTATGGATCTAACTTGCATAACATATGAAATGGCATAGAAATTACCGGTTTTAAGTTGATAAATTAGATCCTATAGAGAGTCGTTTGAAAATAGACTTACCATGATTTAGATCTAAGGAAAATGACTTGAATTTGTTGAAAAACAAGATCAAACACTCATATACTTGATTGAATCCGTGTGAGAGATGCATATCACTCACCAATTCTCCAAAACAACTCAAAAACACTTAAATCTAGATTCGAACAGCGAAGAATTTGACCCAAACTGTTCAATTTGATGGATTCTTCGTTGAAATGATATAGATCAAGCTTCCAACGATGTAGATCTTCGATTCTCTATTGTAGATCTCGAATTTCAATGGTGGAAAGGTGTAGGAGAATGGAGAAACGGAGGATCACAAGCTCCTCCAAATGAGAGAATGGAGAAAGTAAACTATTCTCCATACCCCCTACCCCCTATTTATAGCCTCCACCAGCCCACTAATGGGCCTCCCCAAATCAACCCATTATAGCTTACCAAACCTGAACAACCAACTGTTAAACCTTAAAACAGCGACTCCTCCCAAACCATTGAGCCAAATCTTTAATATAACCAATCTACGGAAAGAGAATCATCATTTCCTTTCCAATGGCATAGGTCTCCACACCTGATTCGACTCGAATCAAAAGTTATGCCCTGAACAAGACTGACAGGGGAAAAATGGTCACAAACGAAATTGGTAAAAATTATGGACATGTTCCACATCCCCATAAGCAACATATTAAAATATGAGAATGATCCAACCCTCAGGGAATAAAGTAAAAATATTTTACGATCCTCCGATACGTAAAATGCGGGCTATTACATGAAATTTGACTTCTGGACCAACTACATTGCTTGAAAAGTATCATTTATAGTCGAAAAACATATATAGCTCATTGAATTTGGTTAATTCAGATAAAAATTGTAAGAAGTTAAAGCTAGTGTTACTTTTGTAATACATCGTACAAAATTTTAGCTTATATTTTATATTTTTGGCCTATAAATTGAACTTTAATGTTAATCCTTTTGCACTAATAATACAGCCTCTATTTATAAAACCAAATTCCTAAATACAATTACAAATTTTCCAAATCGATCCCTAGTTGACTAAATCAAGTCTAAATTATCATATAAATTAATATATAAAATCCGATCGCGAAAATAAATCTATACAAATAAATGGAAGTTATTATGGAATATGGAGTTTTTTAGCCATGCAATTCAAGATAGCGAAGGAGAGGGGAATTCTAATCAAACCAAAAATGAAACATGGTTAATCGACAAGCGAGATTTATCATATTTGTATGCAGTGTTGGTAATGTTTAGTAATTCATTCTTAAGATCCTAAAACTTGTTTTTTAATTTATATCTGTTAGAATTTAGTATGTTATAGCTAATTAACTAAAAGCTACTTTTTGTCGATTGCAATCAGCACGGTAAACGTCGATTAACTAAAAAACAGGGAAATTTATAACTATCCCATATCAGAAGTATCACACATCAAAATTGTAGTTTTCGACGATGTGTATCCACTGGCGGTGTGTTTTCATTAATTCGACATATGAGTTGAACAAAAAATACCTTGGAATGTATAAGTAACATGGACCAATTCGTTTTATTCCAACGGTTAAACAATGATAATAATGTGATTGAAGGTTAAGGATGCAAAGAGGGAATTAAGTGGAGTATTACGCTAGGTTTCGATCAACTAAACACCATTAGAGATCAACAGGAAACAGTGAACTATGGCCAGCGTAAATTCGAAATGCGGAGATGATTAGGTAATCATCTTCGAGTAGAGTGCATGAAGAGAAGGCCACTGCTGAGTTCAAATAATATCAAAATGGCCGAAGGTGGCATGGTAGCAAGAGGAGGAGGCGACTGAAATCAAGATCGTGAACGGAAACTACTGACGAAGAAAGTGTGTGGACTAGGTTCAGTAATAATAATATGCATACTAATAACGTACTAATGAAGTTATATAATAAATTATAATAACACCCCTAATTTCAATCGTCAGTAATTCTCACATACACCCGCCGATTCACGCACGATTTATTGCATTGCTATCGTTGCAAAAAAAGTTTTTTTTTTTTTTTTAGTATATTGCTTGCTATGTTTTGAAACATTTATGTAAAGTGTCTTATTTTAATAGATTTATTACAAGTTATTCATAATGTAGATGATACGATGGGCTAAGGAATTTATTCTTCCTGAAGAGCCGAGTCCTCAGATGGATCGAGGAACTGAGTTCTCAATATGATCCGAGGAGCGGAGTTGTCAAGACAATCCAAGGAGCCGAGTCTTTAATATAGTCTGAGTGGTTGTGTCCTCAATATAAGAGTTGGGTCCTCAGGTCATTTTTGTTGATATGGATATGATGTACATTTTAAAACATCACATTTAGCGTTATTAGATGAACGAACAATGATTTACTAACAGAATTCATTTGTTAAATTCAAAATCATTTAATCAATTTAAACATATTGACTTAAACGTACAATGTTTAGTAATATTGTGTAGTGCTTCGTAAGTAATTAACTAAATAAATTTTAAAATGTAGGCGTTTGACATTAATATTATAATGCAATACACGACAAATATATTGACTTAAATAAGTTTAACTTTGAACTTATGATAGTTATTTATGTGTATAATTTATGTTATGCCATGACGTGTTTATACATTTGATTTTTTTTTTCATTCTTATTACCATGAACATGGTTAATCTTGATTTGATTATTAGGCAAACCAACGAACTATAGTTTGCTAAAATTATTTAAATAGTTTTAATATTATGTAATTAATTGTAAAATCTGGTATTAAATGTGAAATGTTGGAAAAGAATTGAGATAGATTTAAATGATAATAGAAAATTTGAAGTGTAGGCAAATCTGGAGAAAAAAAAATAAACTAATTTTGTCATTTTTAGCATTTAAAGAAATATAAGGTACTTAAAATTTGGGTTTTTAAACTAATTTAAATATGTGGATTTACATATAAAATGTTAGGGGCTCGTGCATCCAAAAGCTTCAACGTGTGAGAAACACTGTAAATGACATCAAGGTATACGCCCCTTTCTTCTTTTTCTCAATCTCTCCCCTGATTTCTTCACTCATTTCTCTCGTCTCCACAAATCCACTTCAATAACATCTAAAAGCCCTACCTTGCTTATGCTACGCGTGGTGTTTTCTCATGATTTTATTTCCACTTTCAGATCTGAGGCTTTCAATGTATTCGTTTGTACTCCTATTTCCCTAATTCCCTATAACTCATTCAAGCTACAACCTTTAACCTAACAATGCACCAAACAAACCTCGCCTCCACTGTGTTAGGCTATTTCAGGTAACTACGAGCTACGCTCGTTCTTCAACTGGTGGTCTACACTGTGGACAGTGTCGACCCTGATCGACACGGGGCCCTAGGCAAATTTTTTAGACCCGAAGTTACATGGCAGCCACTAAGCTGGCAGGTGGACCAAAAGCAACACCCTAAAGTATGGCAGCCACTAAGCTGGTAGGATGAGAAAAAGGAACACACCGTATAAAATAGGCTTACCAAGATTTGAACCTAGGATGCACACCTGACAGCTACGAGCTTCACCATCCAAAACATAGTACTTCAGAACTTTGAGGTCCTCCACTTGCCTTCACCTGCTGGATCAGGGGACCTAGGCCACCGCCTAGGTGGCCTAGGCCCCCGCCTAGGTGGCCTAGGCCCAAGGCCGGGCCTGACCGTGGATGTGATTCAGACACTGACGCAGAGGTATTGGTAAGCAGTAACTCCCCTCTGGTTTGTTTAGTTTCGTGTTTCAACATTTTGTCAATGATGGTACTACTTAACTGGTGGGATATTCAATGTGATCCTTTTATCGTTTTGTTGGTAGTTCTACCTTGGTTGTGTATTTTTCTAGTTTATGTGGTTTTTGGTTGGGTGCTTAGTTACATTCTTTCGGATTTTAGGAGTTCAAACCCGATGGAGATTATGCTAGTTGTTTGGTTTGATCTTGTTTGGGGAATGAACAGTTTGTCATCACCTTCGTCATGTCAATAAACAAGATGCGACGCACTGAACTTTTTCGGCGTCGAATGTGGTGATCTATGCTTGTTTCTCTGCTACTTGGTTAAGCCAAGCTTTTCAGTTTATGTATTTACTGTCCTTTTTGGGTAAAGTGAGATTGGCGCGCTGACTGAATGTCTCCACTGTGATACATGGATATTTTTGCACGGTTACTCATAGTGTTATCTTCTCCTCCATCTCGGTTTACTTCAGTTTGGGCATGTATTGATGGAGCTTCTCTTCGAAGCCTTACTTGGAAAGTTTTCCTGCTACATGTGATGCATTGTGCCTTGATGTATTTGATGGGTCCGCCCACTGTTTTGTACACAGTGCTAAAAAGTTATTTCGAGCCAAGAGCTATGTGCAACTGTGTAAGTAGATGACGTACTGTTTGTATGTTTATTTATTTGTATGGCTCCCTTCTAGTACGCTTTCGTGTATTTGGATTTATATGTAATTTATGCCTCCCCGCGTGGAGTGCGTAGGTGATTCATGGTAGTGTAGTAAACAACTAACTCATGCACTGTAATCTAGTATAGGTAGTGTGGACGGCCCACATTAAATGTCGTAAGTGGTGGACTGTTAGAGAACCCCGAATTATCACAAAACCAATTGGCAATGTGAAGAGTGAACTCATTATAGTTATACATGAATCATTTTACAAATTCCCCAATGTGGGACTTGTCTCAACACGCCCCCGCACGTGTGGCATATCATGAGCCTAACACGTGGACATTTATTGGATGACGTGGATAAGTGTGCCAATGTGCGCACGAATTAAACCCGCTCTGATACTATGTTAGAGAACCCTGAATTATCACAAAACCAATTGGCAATGTGAAGGGTGGACTCTTAATGTTTATACAGGGATTATTTTACAAATTCCCCAATGTGGGACTTGTCTCAACACGGCCCCGCACGTGTGGCATATCATGGGCCTAACACGTGGACCTTTATTGGGTGACGTGGATTAGTGTGGCATTGTGCGCACGAATTAAACCTGCTCTGATACCATGTTAGAGAACCCCGAATTATCACAAAACCAATTGGCAATGTGAAGAGTGAACTCATTATAGTTATACAGTAATCATTTTACAAATTCCCCAATGTGAGACTTGTCTCAACATGGACGGTCCACCTTAAAAACCGAATTAGCTGACTGCTAATTACAGTCACATGTACTATATTATAATTTTATTATTAATCATAATAAAAGAGTGTTACGAAACATTATAAAAACCGGTCTGCTATGCAAAAAAAAATTGTTGGAGGCTAACCGATAATAAATAATTGCGAAGTCTTTGAAATGTGCATGTTAAAATGTAAAATGAAAGAAAAAAAGTAAAATATTGTAAAAGAAACAACAAATAACTGTAAATCTATAAACTAATTTGGAAATAAAATATTTATGAAAAAATAAGTAGAAGAGGGAAAGATCCTAGAAGTAAGAAGGAAAGGCCCGCGGTACGTAAGTAGGTATTGTCGGCATCATTAAACTACAGATTGGAGGGTATTTAAGTCATTGGCCCCTATTCTCGATCTTACCGCAGTTCCTGCCATTCAAATGCAGTGGTCAGAATCGCATCAAAAGTCGAAGATAAATACCAAGCAGTATCGGTACAGAAAATAGAATAAAAAAAAAAAAAAAAAAAAAAAAATCAAATTAAAGGTTCACGGAGTAAATTCAGTCGAAGTTCGAAGTTGATTCTTTCTGAAATTTCATTTTTCTGGGGACATCGTTTCTTCATCATCAATTTAATAGTATTGGGTAAGATGTAATTTATTGTTAATATTGCACTACAGATCTGAGCTTATTTGAGCATTTTGTTGGGAATGATACTGTGTTATTTGAACACAAGTGTTACATATGTTCAATTATTCGTGTGGGTATTCCTTCGTCTTTGGAAAGTCATTTTGTATTACATCTACAAATTTTTTTTTGGTGCAGATGAAAGAGTTTCTGGTAATATCATAAGTTCATAACTTGGTAAGTTTTGACTAGTTCAGTTACTTTACGCTTTGTATAAATCAGAAACCAATACAATTCAAAAGTTAGTGCAGTAGCTTTTAAACTGCAGCCGAAATTCTGACTTACAAGTATTTGTATCTGTTTTTATTTTCATCTATTGTATTAAAATTTTGAATTAGCTATGTTTTATATTCATAGTCATTTTGATTTTATGTTTCTTTAAGTGAGGTTGATGCGATGACATGTGTAACTTTCATCTACTTTTTCCTCTTCGATTCGAAAACTTTATCTGTATTTTCGTAGTTACTTTCTGGTGCTTGCATGAAATATTAAATTTGTACATTATTTTATATTGATATTTATGTGTTAAATATCAACGTTTACTGCATTGATGCATGATTTTTTTTTTTTTTTTTTTTTCATGTTTTGTTTTTATATGAATTCAGGTTCATCGCATAGCTTCCTTTTCAGCTATTTATGTGTCTCGATTCTCAAATAGAAGAATCTTATTGACAAAATCAATGAACCATGTAAGCCTTAACATTTTGATCTCTTAGGTAATTAAGAGCGTTCCACTGAATAGCTGCCGTGTTTTTTCTTTTTCTCCTCTTCCTTTTTATTGGAACTCTGTGGGTACGTTAGTTGGTGATATAACGGAACCCAACCATTAAACTGCACATTGATTTTAAACCCAAATGTGAATAGATTGAGATCCAACTGTCAAGACCTATCATGCCATGTTTTTTGTTTGATTTTGTATCCAATTAGGCAATTAGCTGCTCCATGTATGTGTATACGTTACGTATATATGGATGCATGCATGTACATATGTAGGTATGAAGGAGGGAGTACAGTAAAATTGATATTATGTTTTCAATATCACTATCAATATGGAATATTGTCTCATATGCCACTTCTTTATATTGCAGCAATCAGTTGTAGCTTGTAACCGGAAGACAAACGTTAGGGAATGCTGAAAGATGTGCTTGAACTCTGATAAGTTCTTGTCTAAGGCAAATGATATTCTAGCTCCTTTTAAGCTGCACTCATTCATCTTTGATGAGATTGGCCTGTTTAATGAATCAAAACTTTATGGATCTGGAAATCCAAGAAAATCATTCTTACATCACAACGACGACGGGTGACAAATTATTTTAATAATTGTAAGTGAGAATTTTATTTGGTTGGCTCTCTTGTTTATAGATACATAAATGGGATCAGATATAAAAGGGAGTGTATTGATGCAAAAGTATGAAATAGGAAGAATGCTTGGACAAGGAACTTTTGCCAAAGTTTATCATGCACGTAACCTTGTCACATCTCAAAATGTTGCTTTGAAGATTATCGAGAAGGAAAAAGTTTTGAAAGTTGGGCTTATAGATCAAATCAAACGTGAGATTTCGATTATGAGATTGGTAAGGCACCCGCATATTGTTCAGCTCTATGAAGTCATGGCAACAAAAAATAAAATATACTTCGTTCTTGAATATGTTAAAGGAGGTGAGCTATTCAACAAGGTTGCTAAAGGGAAACTCAAAGAAGATGTGGCAAGAAAATATTTTCAGCAACTCATTAGTGCCGTAAGCTTTTGCCATAGTAGAGGCGTTTATCATCGTGATTTGAAACCTGAAAACCTTTTG
Source organism: Allium sativum (assembly GCA_030737875.1). Taxonomy (NCBI): domain Eukaryota; kingdom Viridiplantae; phylum Streptophyta; class Magnoliopsida; order Asparagales; family Amaryllidaceae; genus Allium; species Allium sativum. The sequence goes on along the minus strand of CM060913.1, from coordinate 674,180,292 downwards.
TTGGACGAAAATGGAAATTTGAAGGTTTCGGATTTTGGTCTGAGCGCCTTTGCTGAGTGCAAGAGACAAGATGGCTTGCTACACACCACGTGTGGGACTCCTGCTTACGTTGCTCCGGAGGTTATCAATAGAAAAGGGTACGATGGGGCTAAAGCTGATATATGGTCATGTGGCGTGATATTATACGTTCTACTAGCAGGTTATCTCCCTTTCCACGACTCAAATTTAATGGAGATGTATAGAAAGATTGGAAAGTCCGAATTCAAGTACCCAAATTGGTTTCCATCCGACGTAAAAAGGCTCATCTCTAAAATTCTCGACCCAAATCCAAATACTAGAATATCAATGTCAAAAATAATGGAGAATCCATGGGTTAAAAAAGGATTTGATTATAAATTGAATAAAAATGAAGTGATAGCAAAAGATGCAGAACTCATGGCTGTTGGTTCAGTGTTTGATTCTCCTAATGAGAATGTTACAGATGAAAAGCAGGATATCTTGAAACTTGTAAACATGAACGCCTTTGACATTATTTCACTTTCCGCTGGATTTGATCTCTCGGGCTTGTTCGTAGAAGGCGATAGAAGGAGAGAAGCCAGATTTACTTCTGCCAAGCCAGTAGCAGGTATTATTACGAAGATCGAAGAGGTTGCTAGTAATTTAGGATTCAAAGTGAAGAAGAAAGACGGTGGGGTTATAAAACTCGAAGGTGCAAAAGATGGTAGGAAAGGAGTTTTGGGCATTGATGCGGAAATTTTTGAGCTTACTTCTTCATTTCATTTAGTCGAGATTAGGAAAACAGATGGTGATACATTAGAATATCAGAAGGTGTGGACTCAGGAGATGAGGCCTGCCCTCAAGGACATTGTCTGGGAATGGCAAGGAGATCAACCAGCTCAGCCGCAGAACGTTCCAGCTTTGCCACCACCACCTGCGCCCCAGCTGGAGCAGCAAGTATAAGTGACTTCCAAGTAGTTTACTTATGTTTTATTTCTCTTCATTATCGCATTCATCATGTTCCTTCCTCTGCTGATGATTTGTATATTGTGTACTTTTGTCTAGAGTGCCTATAAAATTTTTAAATGCTTAAATTACGAGTTTTGTGAATGAATCTTTCAGTTGTGATGTAAACTGTGTTCGTAGTCGCTTGAGTAAACAATAACCGTAGCAAGACTTTACTGTTATGCGTTTGGCATAGTAAAGTTGTTATTGTGGTTCGTTGTCCGAAGGTGGATGCAGCTGATTCACTATGTAATTTTGGGTCCTTTGATCATTATTGTGATTAAGTTGGTGGTTACTGGTGATAATAGGTTTGAGTTGATGGTTACTGGTGATAGTAGATCCGAGACGGTCCTTGTCACGATTTGTTCGTTTGGGGTTTATTTGAAGTGGTCAAATTATCCATGAATAATATTTGATTTCATGTCTCTGTTCTCAAATTTTCCTATACGCCTGTCTCCATTCAATCAAAGCATCTGATTTTTACAATTTTACAGTTAAGTCCAAAATAAAAAAAAGACTTAACTGCAAAAGATGAAAATCAGGAGGTGTTCATTGGTTGGATACAGGAGGGTTTGGGTATAGGGGATTATTTTCGCATGTTGGTTGAATTACCTCATTGCTTGTTTGGACCAGGTGAAAGTACTTGGAAATATCAGTCAACATTAATTGCTAGTTTATTCAGATTATTAGATGACTTTTTATCTTTCTGGTATTTGTTTGATAAAGCTGCAAATAACTAGTATAACCATACAATGTTGGGAAAATCAACCTTTAAGGTGTTCAATATGAAATATAAAATTATTTGTTAAAGCATATTTCAAATTAGATTTTATTTAAAGAATTAGATGGTATTTTAAGAGAAAACAAAAGCAATTAATAAAGTAGAAATTCAATTAAATTGAATTTTACATGTAAACCAACTTGAGGTAAGAATATACTGTCAATGTATTGATTCGAATCAGTCACAAACACATACATAAATTTTATTATACATCAAGTAGGATCAATGTAATCTTATTATTTAGTTATTTTACAACTCTAAATCATTAATGGATTAAAGAAAAAGAAAAAAAACGAAATAAATATAAGCTCAAAACATATATCATATCGATGAATATTTAATTGAAATAAAAAATGCAAGAGTAAGATGTAATGTATAAATCCAAAAGAAGTTTATTTTTTAATCATTTCTTATAAATATCGTTGAACATAATGTTGCAAGCATATAATATCATATAATTACATTATATCATTCGATGTTTAAACAAATGTTCGAAACTTAAATTTCGAATTAAATGCTTATAGTTATTGTTTAGAAATTAAATCTCTAGTAGGAGCTTATAGCTGACTTTGTATTTCTTAAGTGGCAAAAAATGAAGAGATGATAGTTTGTTAGTTTTGGGGTTGATGTTTTGGTAAATATTTTGTTTCGTGTTATACTTGTTAGTTTTATGTTGTTTTATCATATATTTTTTAAAGCTTATTTAATGTGCTTTGATCACATAAAACAACAAAATTTCATAATTTAGATCCTACGTACTTTTAACGTATATGAACAAATATACCATATATTAAAACAATAATATCTGTTTATGCATTCAATGATGTTATATCACAACTTGCTTAAAAAATCTAACATAAAAAAGATAAACTTTTTATGTCAATAACCGTAAAGAAACAAAGAAAAAGGCGTCCTTTAAACCTATTAAACAAATATAATATGTAAACGCAATCGTATAACAAATACTATTTATATGCCTTTTCAGATCAAAAAAGGAATAATTAGAAAATAGCAAAAAAAATAAAAATGCATGCGTTGTTTTCCCCATGTGCCATGTACGCCTTTGCACCATCCATGTGCCTTCTCATGTGCATCGCATCATAGGACTAAAAGGTGTAACAGTTGCACATCGCCTTGTATCATCGTGCACGTCTTTTTTAACTATCAATTTTCGTAACTATGAGTTTAAATATAATTTAATGTACTAAAATTCTTCTTCTTTCATAGATGGTTTCCTCTTTCTTTACTGTTGATACCAAAGCCACTACCATAGACCAGTATTATTTAAAGGACAGACATTGTAAAAGTATCATCAATTGAAGGTTGCAAACTGACAAGAGATCAAATTATCAACACATTTAACTATGTCTAATATATATAATATAATCTTATTGGTGAATTAGTAATAATCATTTAATGCTTGAGTCACATATTCGAGTTCAACGGAAAGCTTCATGATTTCTGCCTTCAACGTTGCAGCTTGGGTTTGTACATTTTGTAACGACCCGAATTTGTAGTCAATTTAAAATATGGTTATAAATACGTATAAAGGGATGTTTAAATATAAAATCAGGACATAAAAGTTATTGGAAATGAATTCTAAATTTATCTTATACTATAACTAAGTTAAAATAAGGTTACTGGATTTTTATTAAAATGACAATTAAAAAGAAAATTTTGAAAATCGATAATTAAGTGCTATTTTAAAAGTTAAAAATAAAACCATCTTTCAGACAGTCTCGAATTTCGATGAAACCAATTTTATCAGATCCATAATGATAAATTATTATAAGATTTCAAATTTCGGGCAAGTCGAAGTCAGTATGTGGCCGTATAAAATATAAACGCTCAATGTAAATACATATGTCGATAATTTGAGCTCGAACTAGTGCTATTTGAGCAAACAAACTTGGAATTCAACGAAACCAGGTTCATTAGAACCGTAACTGTGAAATATAGTAGGGTTTCAAACTTCGTACCAATCGGGATTAGTATGTTGTCGTGCGAGTATAATTAATTTAACATAATGTAGTTAATAAGAGAATTAATTACATGGATTAACACTAATTCATAAGGCTTTAGGAATTAGACAACACATCACCTAGTACATGTCTCCCCATCCATGTGTCATCCTTCCATGCATTGCCCTTTTTTATAAGTATATGAGCCTAAGAGAGAAGCCTTCACTTTTCCATTCACTTTCTTTCCTTCACCTTTTCTCTTCTTCCTCCACTTTCTTTCTTCCTCTCCCCTATCTCTCCCCACCGTCGGCCTACCCCCTCCCCACACCCGTCGCCGTGCCTCCCCAGCCCCCTCACCGTTAGCCACCACTCTCCCCCTTGGCCCCACAAACCCCAAAGCTTCCACCTTTCTCTCCTAAAAACCACTTTGAGCTCTTCATTTAATTTTTATACACCACAAACAAAGCTCGTACCTTCACCAACCACCACCATCACCTCCTTAGCCTCTAACACCTCCATGCCAGCCCTTCCCCTTGTCCATGTCGCCACCGTGGGTCCCACCTAGGTCGTGAGCCACTTCATGCCCAAAACCCCACCTTTCCACCTTTTTACAACTACAGATCCAACCTTTCCTCCTTAAACCCAAGTTAGAACCTATATAAACGTATATATGCTGGTTACATAGGAGTGTTGGGTGTAAAAGTTGTACGTTTAGTTGCTAGTAAGGTAGCGGAGACATAAAAATCCTTTCTTTGAAGTTAGACGGAGTGGAATAGCTATGGTTAGCAATTATAGCTCGTGTTTGAATTAATATGCTTATATATGTGGTTATTGATGTTGTATGTTGGTATTGCAAGTAATTCTATGCTTATATGCTTAATGTTGAATGTTGTTAGAGTATGAACGTGCATTGTTGAAGCGAGTTAGCAATTGATATGGTAACCTAAGTGATTTGGAAAGTTAAAACCTTAAGAAAAAAGTTGGTTGAATTGGATGATAAATTGGTTGATATGTTGCATGCACATTGGATGAAAATATATATTCGCCGGTTAATGTTTGGATTGCTACGTGATTAAGTAGTTAGTAATGGGGTTTGGATAATTAATAATATCCAAAATGATATACACGTAGTGGAAAAGGTATTCACTTGAATAACACAAGTATATGGAATGAATATTAAACATTTATTTACGTTGGTGCGATTTTTGTCAACATAAATAGGACATGGGTAGACAATTTTATATGTTATATGTTGGTGTGTTTTGATATGGATTGGCCAGAAAATAATGGCTATTCAGTTATTAACGATAGTTAATATTTTGGTTGAAAAGTTGTTTGGAACAGTGTTTAAGTTTTGATGACCTTGACATTTTGACTGACAATACCATATTATGACATCTGATGGTAGATAAATGTTAAATAAATATTAATAACATATTAAATCCATATAAGTTGAATTATATGGTAGTTGATTGAGTTATATTCCGAATTAGGAATAAAATGAATATTTTATAATTCTTTTCAAAAAGCTCCATCTTGATGGGAATACTATAAATGGCGTCAAGGGTTCCATATTTCTCTCCGTTTCTTCACTCCTTACCACCAAACTCCTATAACGATCTAGACTTCCCTTATCCCGGAAGAGATGGAGGAGCCCGGATTGTGTTGAGAACACAACGCATCAGAACACAAACATGAGAACATTTCATTGCTTTTACAACAATTTACATCAAAGTACAAGAATATCAGAGTACGAAAAGATAATATACACAAATTACATTTAAATACATAAACATATTGTGCAGCGGGAATACATCAACTAACACAATTAAAGGAAATACGCGGATACAAAGCTTTCCGAATATAGCTCCAGCTGTAATCCAGGATCCTATAACCAGAAATATCTGCAAACCAAAACTGCCGACTGCCCATATGGAAAATATGGGCACCCAGAGTTTAAGTAGAACCAATAAACTCCGAGTCAGTAAGGGACTGGTGTGAGAACTCAAAACAGTTATTAAACTTTTACCTTAAAATAAGGTAAATCACGGGACCACGCCGCACGTCACGGGACGGGTTTACTCCCGTGAATACTAAAATAAAAAATTTGTAAGCAACGCAATGCTTTTGGAAAAATGAAGCTATTATAAGACTCAGGTCCGATCACACAATGCAACGCAAGCCGGAGGATAGAGTTTTCCCTTATAATAGCCAAATATGCTTGATACGCTTTAAAACAAATCATTTTGATATTACTGTAAGTGCATAGTGTTAAAACAACTTAAAATCAATCATAGGTGGTATAGGTACCATTATATTATGTCGCCATATAGGTAATTTACAACTAAGACCGTAAAATCACGTGTTGGAAATTGGGTTTCCATCTATGAACCAAGGCAAGCGATCATCCTTACCGATTCGAGACACACTAGTGATGCCTCAGGACTCAGACTCTGGTGATCCCTAGGTTAGCTGCATGGCCGGTCAGCCTTCGCTGATTGGTTATACCATAAACTATATGTTAGCTGGTTCTATCGAACCTCCAAAATGGTCAGTCGCGTCGACCATCTAGGACTTTTTAGTCGGTCCTGATATCAAATCCGAGGTACCTCTCCTTCCGTCAAATAATATGCAACATCCACATGAGTAAAATGCTTGGGCTCCATACCATGACGTTACTCGTAGTTATAAACTAACATATGTCCATTTCCATACGTTCCTCATCATGTTTTTGGTTTATACCGGGGTGTGAAGCTCGCAAATTAACGTTACACAAAGCTATGCTATTTAAAGTCATGCTTTGATCGTCATCCACAAAGCCTTGCTTTTCAACAAAAGCTTTGATCTATGCATCTCAGCAGGCCACATTGTCAAATCCATACTATACCATTGATTTCCACCAATACATAACCTCTAAGCTCGTACGTCTCAGAGAAGGGTGTTAAGTAAAAGAATAAATTCTCCGCCACCAAACAGATATTTATTTAGTAGAGATCAATGAATACAACGCGAAATTCAATGTCAGACATACAATCCATTTGCAAGTCCGTTCTGGGTCTAAATGAAACCTTAGGCATCTTATTCCTCGTCCCATATGTCCAATACAGGAGAGAGGCCCTCGCATATCCGGCTGATCTTCATGTACGTCTGAACGATCACCACTTATTACCTTCTTTGGGTGTACATCCCAATCAAAACATTAGTAATCATCAAAACGATGTGAAGATCTCCGGTCTTCAACCACCGTCTTCATCGTCGACTTTTAATCATTGTAACAGTCATTCAGAATGGGTTAAACCCGGTCTTTCCGAATAACTTGCGTATTTTATAATCAAGTGCTATAAAAACACATCATATGCCTCATTCCAATCCAGAATATTCTTGGAAATCATTTCAAAAGATTTATAATATCTTTTCACAATTTAAACCAAATTATGGTTTATCAACTAGTCGGGACTAACGAGCCTTACCGAAGTGATCATAATTTTATTATACCAATCCCAACCTATTTATCCCATGGAGCAAAACTGGTAGTACTCCATATCTACACCCATTGTCATCGGTAAAATTAATTACCATTTCACGTTTTAAATCTAATTAAAGATTTAACTATCGCATGGAGTAAAACTGGCGGTACTCCTTTCTCGAACATTTCTTAAATTCGGTAAATTTAATTACTTTATTCACATATCAATTTAATCAAGTACTCGTTAAAACTCCACTTAGTTTTAATCTCAAAAATCTTAGTTAAAAGATTTATAAATTCCAATATCATAACCTAAGATGCACAGGATAAATTGTGCATTCCTGCACTGGTCAGACGTCTGACATAAAATGCACAGACGTCTGATCTTACAAGGTAAGATTTTCCGAGAGTTTTGACAGACGTCTGACCATTTATGCTCTGACGTCTGACCTTATGCAATTATTTTTATTCTTAAAAGAACTTGAACAGACATCTGAGCCATACCTGGACAGACTCTAATTATAGGGAAATAATTTCCCGAGAGCTTAAACAGACGTCTGACCGTTCATGGTCAGACGTCTGACCAGAAGCCTAGGGAATTTCTTTGGAAAATTCTATTAATCTTAATTAAAAGGTTATAAATTCCAAATCATAACTTCACCATTTATTGGGTTTAAGAACTAATGTCATTTAAAACATCATTCACAAAGAACCCAAAGTCCACTTTCATTTAATTCCAATTATATTCATTAATGGGAAAATCTCATTAAATCTTAATGAAAAGATTATTCTATTCTCAACTGGGTTTAAGAACAGTATTGTTAAAGATACCATTCATGACAAACCCAAAATCCAATTTGGTATTAAATTTCTGAATAGAAATCATACCGACTTATAATCAATATCAAATTCTGAAACTAACAGATATCATATTGGGAATAACGATATATATATATATATCTTCCAAATTCCTCTACAATTTCCATATAATAACGGAATCCCATATCGAAATATTCCGAAGATTATTTCCATTCAAAACCATTCTAATTCATACGTTGGAAAATTTTGGTTAAATTAAAGTGGTACCAATTCTTTATTCTAGTTGTTAACCATTTCATTCTAATAATTTTTTTTATCTTTTCAAACTTGGAGTATTTCATCCATAATCATTTCAATAATTTTCTTGTCCATCCAAAATCGGACATCAAATCATATTTTGATTCTCCTCTTAATATTATGTCAAAATATTCGTTCGTATTTTGAATCAGAATATGACTCAATCAATTACCATATAATTTTAATTATATGGATTTCGTACATCGCATGTATTGAAAATAGTGATAAGCAACTATTAAGCATTCCATTCACATCCAGAGTGCATCTACAACTGTATAAGCATCAAATAATTAAATGGCGCTTACTACGGCTTGTCAATCAACTGATTGGCATACAACTAAACATAAGGGAGACGTGTGAAGTTATTATCATCCTCAGACCCGTGTGGGGTTTCCAATCAACATCCAATAGTTATTATTTGCACACTTGGGCGACGTATAAAATTATCGTTCCAATACCCGTGTAGGGTGTTGATCACAATCCATGTGAACTTATTTAATATTTTCAAAGTTTAATATAATGATAACCGTACAACTGTAAAGATCCATCAATCACCAAACAAATATTGCAATCACAGGCAAACATCAGTTATAAGAATAAATAACTGTACAAAGATTTCGAGTGAGAGAGTTCTCACCTTTGGTTTCCACTCTGTCATTCTTTAATTGATTATTTATAAAATGATTACATAAGAATCGGGCTGCTAAATTCTACGAATTAGAGAAACTGACAAGTCACAAAAGAAGTCGAAATGGGCCGAAACTCGATCGGGAAAGAACCTGGATGGACCTAAACTGTTGACCGTGGTGTCCACCGGTCAATAGCAGTTTTTAGCCAACAGACATCTGTCATCCCAGGACACATGTCTGACCTGACAGTGAGCAGTTTTTCTATTTTTGCCGAGAGCTTGGATAGACGTCTGACCCATTTTGCTCAGACGTCTGAGCTGAAGCAATTAAATAATTTGAATGCCAATGAATGTGCAATCGGCCTTGGGCGAGCCCGGATCAATGGTGATGGTTTATGATGATTCCTAAGCTTAAATAAAGCCACTTTAGCTCGCCAAAACCACTTATGAACACATGCACAAACATATATACATAAGATTGCTATGATTTCGATTATAAACTCCGAAACGACTAAATTCTCTAACCAAAGCAATCAAATGCGATATAAGCGAATTAGGAAGTCTTAGAACTTGCCAGTGCGACAACGGAGCTTCACAATATCGCAAAACAACTCATGGCATGTGCATTCGATTGTATGAACAATCTAAACGAGAAATTCCAATTGAATGAAACTAAAACTAATGAACCGGAAAGTATATACTTATCTAACCAATTCATATGCATACACACAACTCAAAATGAACCTAACTGACACTTTACAAGCCAATAGCTTGTAGCGTAGACGCTAAGAACTCACAAAGCTCTCACCTTTGCTTGCTAGAAGCGAGAAATCAATCCAATGACAAGCTAGAACAACCTCTTTTCGATAAAAACACTAGAATCAACAACCTATGATCATATGATCATGTTTCCTAAGAATCAGGTCGTAGGAAATCTCAAAAATCGAAGAGGAATTGAGTTGGAGAAGGTGGAGATGGAGCTTGCTTTAGTTTCTCCTTCGATTTGCACTTGATTTCAAGAAGAATGGAGCTCCAAGGATCAAACTAGGTTTATGGAATTTTAATTTCTCATCTTTTTCCCCTAATTTCTATTTTTGACGAAATGAGAAAGAGAATGAAGAGGAAGTGCTAGTTTGGGGGTTATATGGTGGGCTAGGTTTAGCCAAACTAAGACCCAACCCAAGTGCCAAAACTCCGAAGCTCGGAACATATCGAAGTTCATACTTTTCGAACACGCAAACGACATTTCGAACTCAATGGAAGTGGTTCAAGTCCAAATTCGTCCATATGCAAAAAGTGATATTTTGGTCTTATACCCAATGATAAAGACCAAAATTTCTCCAACTCCAAAGATATCGATGCTTATAGTTTTCGAACCCAAAAACGACATTTTGAACTCAATGCAAGTGGTTTCGAGTCCAAATTCATCCATATGCAAAATGTGAGTTTTCTACGGGCTATATATACCTTTTAAAAATAGATTTAAATTCTGTAGTGCCTATTATAAATTTTAATTTAGACATAACTTATAATTTACTAAGTGAAATCTCAATTTCTTAAATTCATTAGAAAATTACAATTCAAAATATTCCAACGTTTCTTGTTTTGTCAAATTTTGACTTATATTGAATTTTGTACATTCATTTGAAGTTAAAAATCAAATTTTCAAACTACCCCGCCATTTAAAGCTCATTTTAATTAAACTTTAAATTTATACATTCTAACTTTGATTAAAATAAATTTTAAATCATTTATTCTCAAAACAATTCATCTAAAATATTTAATTTATATGAAAATCAATTAAAAATAAATTTTAATTTGGTTTCAAAAATATGGGTTGCTACAACTCTATCTTTTCTTACCGATCCACATCTCTCTTCCCTTCTAATTAACCTTGCTTATGTCACGCGCGGTAGCCCCATTGAGATTCACATCGTTTCCATCATACCTGAGCTTTTCTCTAAATAACCCTTTTTCATCCCGCTCCTCAACATACTTCCGCAATCGAATCCGATTCTGGCAGATCCACCTAACAACGTGCGGTGTCTGCTTTGGAAACTACTTGCCTCTTTCGCAAGTTATTTAACTAGCAGTTTCGACTTGTGATGACTAGGTGGATAACTATCAACATGGAGTAATCTAGGTTAGCAGTAATGCCTTCTACTCAAGTTGCATCGTGTCTCGGCTAACACGTCTCGTATGTTGTATACAATAGTTACCGAGTTTATGCTTTATTACCCCTCGCTCAATGGGTTATGGTGTTTGTTATGAATTCTGGACGTTGTTCTTTTTAGGGTTTTCGGTGTTCAATATTAACGTAGATTTTCATCTTGTGGGTAGTTTCTACTGTCTGGTCTTATGGTTTGGTTTGTTGTAGTTTATTGTTGTTGATTTGTTTGGGTTGTCTCCTCTGGTTATTTTGGAGAATGTCACAATGACTGGATTTCTTCTATGCAATGATGTATGATTCAATCTTGGTATGGGCTATGATCTTGGTGTTATGGTATAATGCATTTCATCAATCCTCAGTATTGCAGTGAAGCCTAATGCTCTCAATTATGCTGTATGGCTCTAGGTGAAATTTCTTTTCCTCCACGCACATGGCTTTTGACCCTTTGGGCCATCTTTTGGTGATTTCCTGGGCATTCCTTGGCAGCCTCAGTGCAATTTTCTCATGTCATAGTCAAGGTCGAAATGTTATCAAATATGCAATAGTTGTTCTAGCTGGGCTAGAAGGGTACTTGGAGATGCAACACTTCTGATTTGTTGCTGGCTCAAGAAAATGGACTTTAGTCGCTCTCAAGTACAGCACATGTTATATGTTCACTATTGAGAGTACGTGTTGTAGTAATTTGTAGCTTGTATTTTCTATATTGTAACTGCTCCCTCCATGGAGATGTGATATAGTAGTCTAGTTTGTTAACTAGCTCATTTACTACAATCTAGAATAGAGAATGGTGGACGGGCCACTATAAATGCCGTTAATAGTGGACGTTCCACTCTAAAAACCAATAGTAGTCTAACAATCTATCAAACTCCTATAATTTTTACTTGTTATAATAATTAGTGTTATGGAACACTATAAAAACCGGTCGTCTATGCCGAAAAAATGAACATTTTACTAATAAAATTTTAAGTGAAAAATAAAAGTTTGAATTTTAAATTCAAAATGATTTGGAAAGCTAGTTTGAACGATTATGAATAGTTTTCTTAAAGGTTGGAAATTTATTTGAAGAAGTTTTCAAACAATTAAGGCATGTTTTAAATTTAAATTTAAAAGTAAATAGTGATTTTGAAAAGTGAAGTTCGGATTGGATATCCAGAAACGGTTTTAATCCAATTTTATTATCCAAACCATCTTATTTATTTTTATAATGGACGTCAGGAAAATTTGGGCTTCAAAGGAAGAAGTTTGAAAAATAATAATACTTTAATGATTTAAATAATATTATAATATTTAAATAATGAAATATTTGAAATTGAAATTAAATATGGAAAATGTAGTTTTTGAAAATTATTATATATATTATATATAATTAATAAAATATTTTAGAGGCTATTCGATTCAATTTTAAATAAAACCGAAGTTTGGTTTGAATAGAATAAGTCGCGCAGCGGTAGTTTGCGAATTTCGAGCATTGACTTCAAGGTGAGGTACTGGGAGATCCAATCGTCGGTTTTTCCCGAAATGAACAACATATGGTTCGAAATGAAAAGAGCTTTCAAATGAAATGTAAAGTTTTAAATTCCAATGGTTAAATTTTGAAATAAGTTCAAATCAAATTTGAATAAAAACAACGCTAGTGCCATTAATGACCCGAAAATGGATTTTAAAGAAATGAGATATTTTTAAATTATTAAAAATAGGAATAAATTATGATAAATCATAATAAATGTTTTGAAAGAGATTTGGATTGAATATACCAAGTTTGGAAATTATAAAAGCTATTTTCTGAAAATTAGCTGTTTTAGCAACGCTATTTGCAAAGGTTTTTGGGATGATTTAAAATTAAATGGTTTTGAGATGACCAATGATATCTAACTTGTTTGTAAACATATCCAGAGGATTAGAATGAAGTTTTAAGTTATATTTGGGATTTGAAAAGCTAAACCAAAGCTAGGTTTTCCAATTTATAAATTAAATTGGAATTGAATAGAAATCAATTTGGGTAATAATCGAGATGGGTCTCCGTAGATGAAGACCTTTACGATTCAGGGAAATTAAAAGGCTTTGCCATTATCACGCTTATGGTATTAGCTTGAAACATGAATTTATATCGATATTAAGCTGATATGACTTCCGTGAAGATTTCATTTTGAATGAAAATATGATTTTGGGTTTATTATGAATGATGTCTTAAATAGCATTGCTCTTTAACCCATTTAAAGGAGAAGATGTTTTCAAAGCAAATTCAAAATGAAATCTTTATCTAATTTGAATATAAGGATTTAATTAAAACTTTCCCTAGTAAATGATAATGGGAACAAGTTTAAGAATCCCTTAAAAGAAGATGAGCGTGTTTTCACTAAAAGACGAGATTGAATCTTAAATAAGATTTGAATAAAAGAATATTCCCAAAATGGAATAAGACTCATGATATTTGATATATCTTTATTGATTTCAAAAGATGCGCCAATTATTCGAAAGGACCGGGTTTTGACCTATTATAAATAACTACACGACGTGATAAGAGAAAATGGCGATGATTGTGATTGAAGACCGGAGACCTTCACATTGGAAGGATTGCTCGTCGATGCCTCGGGTGGCCACCCAATTATGGGGTTATATTGTGATGACGATCTAACGTATTTAAAGCGATTCGGGATGCAAGGGCTTTCACACCTAGGCGAGGTCGTGGAATAAAGTGCCTTCAGTTTTGTTCACATCCCAAAACGAAATTGTAAATGGATGTGTGTCTTATGTTGTATTTTACAACATAACCAATTGGTTTCTATTGATGTTATATTAGTTTGTGGCGAAGAATTTATTCTCTTAGGTTAACATCCTCCTCTAAGACTTTTGTACTCAAAGCGTTATATATTAATAGACACTGATTATATGTTGTGAATTGACAATGTGACAAGCTAAGTGCCGAGCCAATCAAAGCTTTTGTTGAAAAGCAGAGCTTTGTGGATAATGATCAAAGCATGGCTGATATAGCGTAGCTTTGTGTTGAAACATGACTTTAGAGCCTTACAACCCGTGAACAGCTGAAAATAGGATGATGACCCGTAAAGATAATAACATAATTTTCCTTCTAGTTTAAAAGTGATGCTTTGGTATCGATCCCTGGCAAGTTTACTTATGTGGATGATAGATCGAGGCGCCTGGGATAATGGTCGGTCGCAACCATGGGGCTGTTCAGGTAAGATTCCAACCAGCCTGTTAGCGCAGGTCAGCTCTGCCGCTCCAAAGGATCATTTGTTGACTTAATCCTTGAACATCCCGCTAGAGGTGTTCTGAACCGTTAATGTAGATCTTTTTCCTTGTTCATTGTCGGGATCCAACTTCCAATACAAGCTTTGCATTTTCATATGTAACATAATAGCCAACATAATGGGATAGGCCATTATGCGAGCTAAGATTTATACATTTACTTTAGGAAGTGATTTCCGTACTTAGACATTAATAATAATATCAAAATATTTTGTTTTTCGAATATCAAGCATGTTTGGCTGTTATAAGGTAAAACTCTATCCTTCGGTATGCGTTGCATTATGTGATGGGACTTGAGTCTTATAATAACTTCATTTTTCAAAAGCATGAATTTTGAAACTTTTTAATGATTATATAATATCAGTTATGGTTTGTTATCTAGTTCTCAAGCTGGTTAATCCAAGCATGACCCGAATGCTTGTAGCTTGGGTCAGATCCGTGTGTGTTTCAGGTTTAAATAGGTGAATTAGGAGTTCCCAATTGATTTATAAAAGCCGGAGTTCTTCTTCAGGATGGAGGGCATATTCTACTACATATACTTGGATATTTATGGATGCATGATGCAAGGATAGTGCTTGTATCTCTGTGGTATGTGTAACTCTAGTAATATAAATGTTTTTCCGCTGTAAAGTTATATATCGAATATAATGTTTATGCTCTGCTATTTGCTCTGATAAAACCCTGATGAATCAAGTTTGCGATATTTGATTTTGCGGTACATGAATACCATGGTTGTGTTAAATATCGACTATAGAAGATCGGAAATTTGGTTTATCGCATGACTTTCCGGTGACGCTTACTTTTTATACTAGAATTGTGTGGTTTATAGTCGGTTCAGAAGGCAAGAGAATTTGGGTCGTCACATCGTGGTATCAAAGCTTTAGTTTAGCAAAAAACCATGGCTCTATGGAGTAAAAACTAGTCACAGATAGGCTCAGTAGTATCCTAGGACGAATAACTAGTCACAGATAGGATCAACAACACCTTAGGACGAGTAACTCATTAGAGACAGGGTCAGTGATACCCTAGAATGTGTTGAGAGAATTATATATATACACACATATATATGAGAGATGTATTTGTAATTTTGATTTTTAAAAGTAATAATATTTTTTTAAAATAAGATAAAAATAAAGAAAATAAAAGGAGAGATCATGTTTTGATAAAATAAAGTTAAATTCAAGAAGCTAATCAACTAATTGATTGCTGGATGTGATGTATGGTAACTAATTTTACTAATTAAGGGATGATTATGAACTCAAAATATCAAATTATGGTAAGTAAACGGAATTTTCGACGATTTTAGACAGTCTATAAATCCTTGCACATATTAGGTTGAAATTTATAAAGGAGTTTATATTCATAATTTTGGACAGTGAATATACATGAAACTCGTTTGTTATTTTAATTAAAAGGGTTTTTAGAAAAGTATAAGTTTAAAAGTGTTAGTTTAAACTTGTTTACTTATTAGAAACTCTTTATTTTATATTGTAGAGAGGTAGAGGTAGAGTTGGAAGTAGTTAGAGGTAAGCAACTGTTTGTTCTTTGGTATTTGGCTTAGTTTTGGGAGCCTTCTCCCCCCACTAGTTCTTCTGATGATATACATGATAGTAGTTCTTTTGACTCGTCCAGTTATGGCAGCACTGACGAGTATATCTCTGACGCCACGTTGGCATACAAACCATAGGAGTTATAGATTTTGAATCTGATTCATCACCTACACCCATAGAGTCAGATTCAGTGCAGCCTGAGGACTTGGGCGATTATGATGATTGGATGTTTAAGGACGATGATGGGATTTATTTAGATTCTGAGGTCCATGTTATCATGGATGGTCCGGTACCAGCGCCACTGCAGTAGAGATTCATCCTCCCCCTCCACTAGATATCATCCCTGACTTTATCCCCGAGGCGATCCACGAGGAACCCGAGCTGGCACTACGTGAGATACCACCCCTAGAGCTGATAGAGCTTGTATTGGATATAGCACTGGAGTTAGATGACAAGAACGAGCCCGATATGGAGCTCGAGCTAAGGGAATATGATTATGAGGAGGATGATGAGATAGAGCCAGAGATGGAGTTGAAGCTAAATGAGGACGGCTACGACGCCGATGACGAGGAGGAATTTATGGAAGATGACCCCCGATGACTTTTACACGGATCAGATTATGGTACCCGGATGGGATGGTTGGGATGAGCCTGATTTGGATGACGAGATAGACTAGGAGCTAGAGGATATCACAGTCGCTGGGCCCTATGTGCATGACTCTAACCATAGTTAGGCAACTGGATGTTAGTTAGTTTCATTTTGGTGATATTATATGTGCATACGGTTAGCTTCGTTTTGGTGCAGTGTAGGCACTTAGTACATATATTGGAGCATCATACTATTTTGTATAGGCAACCTCAAGTACGTAGTACATGCTTAGGTTAGTTGGTATAGATGCATATACATGGCTTGTACCTTAAGTGACACTTTACACTGGGGCAAAAGCTATGTTTGTGGTATAGATGATATTTTGGGATGATATGTTGATATATGATATGACATGACGCCTTTTGGTTATATATACTATCTCAGCGCTCTATTCTTTGCTTCGGTTCGATGACGTAATCTTTTTAAGTAGAGGAGATTGTTATGACCCGATTTTTTAGTCAATTTAAAATATGGTTTTATATATGTATAAAAGGATTTTAAGATGTTTAAATGTAAAATTAGGACATAAAAGTTATTGGAAATAAATTCTAAATTCATTTATATTATAACTAACTTAAAATACGGTTATTGGATTTTTAAAATGATAATTAAAAAGAAAATTTTGAAAATCGGTAATCTAATGTTATTTTAAAAGCTAAAAATAAGACCATTTTTCAAACTGTCTCGGATTTCAATGAAATCTCTTTTATCGGATCCGTAATGATAAATTATTATAAGATTTCAAATTTTGGGCCAATCGAAGTTAGTATGTGGCCGTACGAAATATAAACGCTCAATGTAAATACATATGTCGATAATTTAAGCTCGAGCTAGTGCTATTTGAGCGAAGGAACTCAAATTCAATGAAACTAGGTTCATTGGAATTGTAACTGTGAAATATAGCAGAGTTTCAAACTTCGTACCAATATGGATTAGTATGTGGTCGTGCAAGTAGAAACAAGTTAACATGGTGTAATTAATAAGTGAATTAATTACATGAATTAACACTAATTCCTAAGGCCTTAAGAATTAGATAACACGTCACCCAAGCACATACCTCCGCTTCCATGTGTCACCCTTCCATGCATTTCCCTTTCCTATAAGTATACGAGCCTATGAGAGAAGCCTTCATTTTTCCATTCACTTTCTTTCCTTCTCCTTTTCTCTTCTTCCTCTCCCTATCTCTCCCCACCGCCGGCTTACCCCCTCCCGACGCCTTCCGCTGTGGCTCCCCATCCCCCACATCGCCGGCGTTAGGCACCACCCTGCCCCTTGGCCCCATAAACCCCAAAGCTCCCACCTTTCTCCCCTAAAAACCACTTTAAGCTTTTCTTTTAATTTATATGCACCACAAATCAAGAACGACCATCACCTCCCTAGCCCCTAACGCCTCCACACCAGCCCCTCCCCTTGTCTAAGTCACTACCGTGGGTCCCATCTAGGCCGTGGGCCACTTCATGCCCAAGAACCCCCACCTTTCCTCCTTAAACCCAAGTTAGGGCTTATATAAACGTATATATGTTGGTTACATAGGAGTGTTGGGTGTAAAAGTTGTTCATTTAGTTGCTAGCAAGGTTGCGGTGTGAAGACCCCTAATTTCCCCGGTAAGGAAAGCCAGGATACTTCGAGAACAACACACAAAAGAACGCAGACAGAAGAACATTTCATTGTTTATTACAACAATTCCATTAGAATACAAGAATATACAGAGTATGAATAAATATTACATAGAAAATATCAGGGATTTAAATTACATTTAAATACATCGCAACGGAAAAATAATACAAACACAACTGAAAGAGATATACGGATACAGAGCTTTCCGGATATCATTCCAGCTGTATACCAGATTCCTGTGAATATAAATCTGCAAAACCAAAACTACTAGTTGCCCGTGCGGAAAATAGGGGCACTCAGAGTTTAGGTTAAAACAATAACCTCCAGGTCAGTCATGTGACTGGTGTGAGAACTAAAACAGTTATTAATCATTATTTTAAAGTTCGGTAAATCAAGGGACCACGCCGAATAACACGGAACGGGTTTCCTCCCAAGAACACCAGTGCATAAAACAACAGCACAATGCTAAATAAGAACAATGAAGCTATTATAAGACCCGGGTCCCATCACACAATGCAACACAAGCCGGGGGATAGGGTTTTACCTTATAATAGCCAAAGAATGCTTGATACGCTAAATTTCATGTTTTATTATTACTATAAGTGTATAGTGTCAAAACAATTTCAGTCATAAATATCAATCATAGACGGCATGGGTACCATATATCATGTCGCTATACTAGGCTCTACAATCAAAACCGCAAAGTCACGTATTGGAAGTTGGATTTCCATCTGTGAACCAAGGCAAGGGATCGTCCTTACCAAATTCGAGACGCTCTAGCCCGTATCTCAGGAACAGCCGCAACTGCCCCTTAGATCGTCAGGGTCGGTCCACCGATGTGGATTATAATGCCTGAACACTGTTTCCCCACCCTATGGGGTGTCAATGAGTCCAATGACTCCGTCGGTCCCGGATCGACCGATATATCTAAGGCGCCTCACAACAGCAACAACCACATAAGTCAAACTCGTCAGGGCGTGTAAGACCACTGACGCCACTTCTAGCTAGAAGGAAACGCATGCGCTCCCTGAGGTCCTCACCCGTTTCTGGTTCACAACTGGGGTGTGAGGCACGCGAATCAGTGCTACACAAAGCTATGCCATACAGGCCGTGCTTTGATCACCAACCACAAAACTTTGCTTTTCAACAGAAGCCTTGATCATATTGCCACTTAGGCATGCCACACATGCAATTCACTCCATGCGTTTGATACCATCAATATATAACCTCTGAGCTCGTACGTCTCAGAGAAGGGCGTTAAGCAAGAGAATAAATTCTCCGCCGCCAAACAGATATATATTTAATAGAAATCAATCACACAGAATAAAATCCAATGTCAGACACACAGTCCATTTACAAGTCCGTTCTGGGTCTGAACGAAACCGGAGGCACCTTGTACCTCGCATATCCATCAATCTCCAAGTACGTCTGGACGACCACTAACTGATTCCCTCCTCTTGGGTGTACGACCCAATCAAGATCATCAATAATCACCCAAACAATGTGAAGACCTCCGGTCTTCGACCACCGTCTTCATCCTCGACACCACGTCGAATCAGTTATTCAGAATGGGATAAACCCGGTCTTTCTGAATAACTCGCGTATATAATAAAAAAGTGTTGCACAAACACAACATACGCCTCATTCCGATTCATCAGTCACTAACCATAAATTAGTAAGAGAACAACTCCCCAAATATTAACCTCGAGGGCCGAAACCAACATCAGATCAATACCCAGGAAACCAATCACCTTAACTAATTTTCAATTAGTTTCTTAATTTCACGTTCTTAGGGAAAAGTTCCCATTAATTTTATCAAAGATAAATTCTTTAAATTTAATATTTAATCATCTTTTGAATATCAATTCAAAACAAATTATGGTTTATCCAAACTAGTCCGGATTAACGAACCTTACCGAAGTAATCATTTGTTTTAATTTCCCAATCCCAACCTATTCATCCCATGAAGTAAAACTGGTTATACTTCATATCTAACACCACGGTGTTATCGGTAAATTCAATTACCATTTCACGTTCAAATCTAATTAAAGATTTAACTATCTCCTGGAGCAAAACTGGTGATACTCCATTCTCGATCATTTCAATCTAATTAAAGATTCATTAAAACTCCACTTGGTTTTAATCCTCCCAAAAATCAATATTAATGATTGTTTAACTTGGGAAATCATATCCCGTCTTTAACTAGGTTAAAGAACCAATGTCATTTAAAACAGGATTCACAATAAACCCAAAATCACATTCCATTAATTATCGGGTTAAAGAACCAGTGTTATTTGAAACACCGTTCACGATAAACCCAAAAATCAATTCAAATTCAATTCCAATTAAATACCATTTAATTGGTACACTTCATTAAATCCAAATAAAAGATTTACTCTTTTTCTCAACTAGGTTTAAGAACAGTATTAATGAAGACACCATTCACGACAAACCCAAATCCCATTTGATATTAAATACAAGGCTCTGAATAGAAAATATATCGGCTTATATTCAATATCAAATTCTATGACCAACAAATATCGTATTGGAAATAACGATATAAATATATCTTTCAAATTTCCATAACAATATCTGTATAATCACGAAATCCAACATCGAAATATTCCAAAGACAATTTTGATTCAAATCCATTCCAATTCAATTATTGGAAATTCTGGTTACTTTTAAAACCATTTCAAATCCACTTTATTTATTTTAAAAATAAATAGAAATATAATTCTAGTTCAAAACTAGTTCATTTCGATAAAAATCAATTTTTATCTTTTCTAATATGGAATTTTTCATCCCAATTCTTCACAAATCATTTTTTATGATTTTACACAAATTATTACTATCTTTAATAATTTTATCAAGGCCCGTACAGTCGATTTCCATCAACGGCCATCGAACTGCACTTATAGCGACCTTTTCCAAATTTGATTTGGACATAATTCCAAATCCAACCGTTAAATTTCAAATCTCTAATGTTCATTAGAAAGCTCTTTTCGATACGAACCCAACGGTTTCGATTTTAGGAGAATCCGACGGTCGGATCTCCCGCAATATCCATTTGAAGTCAGTGGTCAAAATTCGCGAACTGCCGCAGCGCGGCACGTTCTATTCAGGCCATTATATATAATATATATATATATATATATATTATATTTCATTGATTTCTTTTCAAAACATATTTTATAAATCGTTTAAAATTCGTTTTCAAAACGATTTCAACTTCATATTCAATTTCGAATCAAAATTGAATAATCCACATCATCGATATACAAATGATAATATTTTCAAAACGTTAAATTTTGAAATCACTTTCTTTTCTATATTCATTATAAAAATGAATAAAATCGATATAAATATCATTCACGTCAAAATGGCGTCAATCTAATCAACACGGCTTTTATATATATTTTAACAACTTCTCATTCTATTCAACAAATGAATATTTTCTTTAACATATGAACTTTCATTTTTCTATTCAACACATGAATATTTATTTTTCTATTCAACACATGAATTTTTAATTTTCTATTCAACACATGAATATATATTTCTTATTTTCCAAACTGGAATGAGGCCCAATCAATTACCATATAATGTTAATTATATGGATTCCCTACAACACGTGTATATAACAACAACGATAAATCATCAACCATCATCCAGAGTGCACCACGCAACTGCATAAGCATTAAATATAAATAATTAACGCTTACACAGTTTGTCGACCAATCGATTGACATACAACTAAATAATTGGGATTAGTGTACGCCAAATATCATCCCAATACCCGTGTGGGGTTTCAAATCAACAAACACATATTCTTATTTGTGTAGTTGGGCGATGTGTAAAATTTATCGTCCTAATCAATATCAGTCAAATCAGTGTATATAAACAAATCTCCGATTTGTTTATTACTATTTATTTTATATACACGTTAAAAATCATATTTTTATCTATAAAATATTTTCCACTATAAAATATTTTATTCACCATCACATAATCACATTTCACTACACAACAATCAAACAAACAAGTCATCCATGGTCTGTGGACGACGGGTGTCGGGTGCTGCTAAGCACCGTCTGCATCTTAGTATATATTTCAAACTAGAAATAAATATAAAAGTGAGGAGTTCTCACTGACTAGCTAAACCAAATGCCATGACTCTTCATACGTAGGAAAACTTCGTCGTGCTCGCCTTTTGTCAATTTCGCCATCCGCATTCGCTACATATATAAAAATCACATTTTTATATTGTTGCAATGTATATAAAAATCACATTTTTATAATCGCTCTATATGGATAAAAATCACTTTTTTACATCGCCACTATATGGATAAAAATTCTATTTTTATACCGCTACTAATATAATAAAAATTATATTTTTATACCGCTACTAATATAAAAATCGAATTTTACAGCATATATAAAATCGTATCTTTATATTCTCTATCTTATAAAAATCATATTTTTATAATTTCTACTATATAAAAATCATATTTTTATTCTTTATAACTATAAATAAAAATCGTTTCTTTATTAACCTTACATACATAGAAAAATCAAATTTCTTTGCTTTTAAAAAAAACTTAATCTTTTCTTTTCTAAAGATCTTAGCTTTACATTTCTAAAAATCTTAGCTCTTAATATTTAAAAAAAACCTAGCTTTTAATATAAAAATAAAAAAAAATAAAAACTGAATTAAAATCATACAATGTTATCCTAAAAAAACTGATTTATAATACTTAATATATACAAACTGATTTTATAGTAAGTTTTAAATTAAAACAAAACTGATTTCAAACTGAAACTGATTTCAAATTCAAAACAGATTTTTAGTAAAGTTTTATATTTAAATAAAATTAGAATAAAAAAAGAAAAACTCACCCGCTTCCCTCATTCCCGTCGAACTCAGCTGGAGGGCTGCTAGAGGGGGCCGGAAGTTGACCCAGGCGGCGGCGGAGCCCCTCAGGTCGGCGGCGAGCTCACTTTGGGTTCGGGGCTTCCTTCAATCGCGAATGGATCTACTGGGAGGAGGGGGAAGCGCTGACGCGAGGTGGAGGAGGGGGAAGTGGAGGCGGCGATCGGAGCAGGAGGCACGGTGGAGCGGTGCGGCGTCAATCGGTGAAAGGGGGGCTGGGTTCCGTCGGTTTTTCTTTTTTTCCCCTTTCTTTTATTTTTTTATTTTTAATAGTGACGGGGAGGGTTGACTTGAATAGGGAAAGGAGGGAATAGAAAATATAATTATATTATTTATTTATTTAATAAATTCCATAAAGTATCTTTTTATTTCGAACTCGAAATCGAACCCACCGACTGTCGTCCCTAGCTAATTACCCCTATTTCGAACACAATGGGTTATATCACGTAGGCCAATTCGATCGTTACGATCAGTTTCTGTTTAAATTAAAATATAAATCTATATATATTCAATTCAAATGCACATTTCAATTTACCAGGGCCACGCACAGACTCTAAAAATTCTAGAAAAATATTTTCTAGCTTCGTATTGACGATACGATCCTAACAAAACTAATTTCGTCAAATTCTGAGACCGTTTGAAAAATGGCCATTTTCTGGTCGATCGAAATTGACTAAAACTGGTCAAACACATTTAACTTCACCACGTTCACATATTGATTCGAAAAATTACGAATTTTGGAATATAGAAATAATTTGACATCACGGATCCAACAAAAGTGGTTTCGTCAAAAACCGAGGTCGTTTGCAAAATTTCCATTTTTAAGGCCCAGAATTCCATAGAGACTATTCTGAATTTTCAACTGGGCATATCTTTTTATCCCCGCTATGAAATTTCAATTTTTCGGATTCGTTGGAAATACATTATCAAATAGATTCAAATATTTTTGGTTTCGCCAAAATCCGATTTATTTTGAATCCTGTGCGTTCATTTGAAATTCGAAATCGAATTTTCGAACTACCGCGCCATTTTCAATTCCTTTTATAATTAAAAATAAATATATATATTCTAACGAAGATCTATATAAATATATACGTTCGAATTCTATACAAAATGAATTTCTCGTCGTTATTATTTAAAATAATTCATTTTAAATAATCAAAATTCGCTAAAATTGCCAAAATAAAATTTTTAAATTGGCTCGGATTTCCGGGTTATTACATGCAGAGACATAAAAGTCCTTTCTTTAAAATTAGACGAAGTGGAGTAGCCATGGTGAGCAATTATAGCTCACATTTGAATTAATATGCTTACATATGTGGTTATTGATGTTGTATGTTGGTATTGCAAATAATTGTATGTTTAATGTTGAATGTGGTTAGAGTATGAATGTAAATTGTTGAAGTGGGTTAGTAATTGATATAGTAACCCAAGTGATTTGGAAAGTTAAAACCCTAAGAAAAAGGTTGGTTGAATTGGTTGATAACTTGATTTTTACATGTTGCATGTACATTGGGTGAAAAAATATATTCGCCGATTAGTGTTTGGGTTGTTACGTGAACAAGTAATTAGTAGTGGAGTTTGGATAATTCATAGTATCCGAAATGATATTTACGTAGTGGAAAAGGTGGTTGAAATATTCACTTGAATAACAAGTATATGGAATGAATAGTAAACATTTATTTATGTTGGCGCAACTTTTGTCAATATAAACAGGACATGAGTAGACAATTTTATATGTTGATGTGTTTTGATATAGATTTGTAATGACCCATATTTTTACATATCGAAGGATCGTAAAATATTTTATTCTCCAAGGGCCGAACCATTCTCATCTTTCGATATGTTGTTCATGGGAATATGAGACATGTCCATGATTTTTACCCATTCTATTTATGACCATTTGCCCCTATTATTTTGTTTAGGGCATAACTTTTGATTGGGATCGAAGCAGGAGCTGGGATTAATCTCATTGTATAGAGAATGGTGTTTTCAATTCCGTAGAATGGTCACATTAAGGGTTTGAGTGAGCGGTTTGAGAGAAATCGATGTTTTAGTGCTGCTTCTTTTCTGGAAAGGCTAATTAGTCATTAGAGGGGTGATTAGTGAGGCCCAATAAGGTTGTGGGTTGTTGGATATAAATAGAAAGGTAGGGGTAAAGAGATTTGTTTAGTTTCTTCACTTCCTCATTTGGTTGAGTGTATGTGATTCTCCGGCCCAATCAAATACACCTTTATTCCATTTCAATTCATAGATTTGTGAACTAGTATTGAAGATCAACATTGAGGAAATGTAAATCACATCAATTGAATTGAATCGGAGGCCGTTCTCGCTATTCTTCGCTGTTTGGAATTAGATATTGTTGTTTGTGGCTATTTTGTAGATTTTATGAGTGATAATCATTTCTCATATGGATTCAATCGAGTATGTGGATTTGTTTGATCTTAATTTCATCCATACAAGTTATATTCACCCAGATCTAGTCAGTGTAAGTATAATTTGAATTCGGATCACACGATAGGATCTAATCAAGTTAATTATAACGGTAAATTCAAATGTTAACATTGAAATCATATGTTCATCATATAAACTGTATGCAAGTTTAGATCCAATTATTGATTCGTTTATCGTTATTTCATGATTTAGTGAATTTTATATGATTGCATGATCATTAGTTATTGTTCTAATGATTATATGATGATTGTTTGTTGTGCTATTGATTGTTTGGTTGAAATGGGTTGATTTGGATGAGTTATATGCATAGATGTTCATCGTTAAAGCTTAGGTTGGTTGGTCGGAGCAAATCAGAAGTTCAATTGATTGGAATCAAATGGAACATAGCAGAGGAGCTTCTGAGGAGGAGTCTATGAAGCATTGAATGTTCGGGCTTCAAACTCCATGTTTTCGATGGGTCGTAGATGATGGGTCACTAACGACCTACTCTGGGTCGTGTACGGTCCATCTCGAGTCAACAGAATGTGCAAAAACTTGGTGGAAGGATAAAATGAAGGCGGGTCGCATGCCTTGGATCGGGTCACATAGACCTAGGTCGGAGCGGCCGAAGACGAGGAAAAGCTAAGGGATCAAGGCTTAGTTTGATGGAACGACTCAAAATAGCATGGGTCGTCGAAACTTAGGTCGGGTCGTAGCGATATATGGATTGATCCGAGTATTTAAAGCGAAGGAACCAAGGGTTGGTTTTGTGGATAGACCGTGATCGGTGGGTCGTGGGTCGCTGGAAACGTTATAATGGGCTTTAAAGTGGCATGTGGCATGAGGATGATCGATGGGTCAATTGCGACCCATGTGGAGGGTCGATGGGCAACCCATAGATGGCTCAGGGACGACCCATCATATATTGACCAAAGGAAGTTGATTTTTGGTGATTTGACGATGGATATAGCTTCGATATGAATTCAGGTGTAATGTTCGAAGCATGATTAAGTGATCATTGATTGTGGGATGATGCAACGAGGTTATGAAGATGACTCAAAAGGTGGTTTGAGCTCGCAGATAATGGGTTGCCCGAGAAGGTGCTTGAGCTTATAGATATAGCTATCAAGATGGATGGCTAGTGTTTTGAAGCGCCAAGGGATCGTTGTTAGTCAGAGGTTCTAGCGGACTCAAAGCAGGGACATAATGGGGATGCCCAAAAGACTAGGGTAATAGTCGAGTACCCTGGGCAGTCACGATGGGCCAAGATACGAGTTATGATGGCGTATGGAGCTTTGCTAGATCCAGGGTTCCCATTAGCCCTTAACGAATGGCAAGATGGGTCATTCATACGGTTAACGATGGATTCAAGGCAAGGCAGACGATGATAGCCAGGGTCATGGATGTTATTGTTTGCTTGTATCGTCTTGTGTGGATTATTCGACGTTAAGGGAGATATTTCTTGGGTGCTTATCTGATGTTGGTTTCGTCCTTCGGGGTACGAAGGGTATTAAAATTGATTAGGATGGTCCATGCTTGATAATTGGTTGCTATGGATGTTATTTTTTGTTTCTTCTTTAATTCTCTGGGAAGGATAAAACCGTAGGTAGTGGAAGAGAAGTGAGACTGGGAATCCTATTATGTTGATGTATTGGGCAGATCCGTTGATTGAACTACCTACTATCCACGTGCTTTACTGTTGATGTTGATAGTTGTTTTATCGCTCATTAAAGACCGTTGTCTGACCCAAGTTTTTATGTTTCCCTCTTATTACCTTGGGTTGTTCATCAATGTTGTTTATGGGAAGACAAAGTGACAGGTAGTAGATCTTGATGAAGGCAATGCTGCTCTACGACGATGAGCCGGAGGCTAACGTATTACTATATACTATATATAATTATTTTTTCCGCTGATGTTGTTGATATGTTACTCTAAGTGAAAATGTAGTGAGGATCTTATTACAAATTTCTTGTAATATAGTTGTTTGGTATTGGATATTTTCGTGGAGATATGAAAAGTTGAAATTCTATTCTATTGTGCTTCACTATTATTTCCTGTTGTATATGTCATATTATATTTATCCATGCGTTATGAGTTATATAACATGTTCTATTGGTGTTATTCTACCTTGATGATCATCCATAGCTGCCTAGCACCTCTTTCATCGCACTATTTCCTTTTTTAAGTGCAGGAGATATGGGCGGTCGTCACAGGATTGGCCAGAAAATAATGGCTAATCAGTTAATATTTTGGTTGAAAAGTGGTTTGGAATAGTGTTTAAGTGTTGATGACCTTGACACTTAGGCTGACAATGCCATATTATGATGTCTGATGGTAAATAAATGTTAAATAGATATTAATGACGCATTAAATCCATATAAGTTGAATTATATGGTAGTTGATTGAGTTTTATTCCGAATTAGGATTAAGTTGAATATTTATTAATAAATTTTACGTGAAAAATAAAAGTTCGAATTTTAAATCCAAAACGATTTGGAAAGCTAGTTTAAACAATTACGAATACTTTTTGTAAAGGTTGGAAATTTATCTGAAGAAGTTTCCAAATAATTAAGGCATGTTTTAAATTGAAATTTAAAAGTGAATAGTAACTTTGAAAAGTGAAGTTTGGTTTGGATATCCATAAATGGTTTTAATTCGATTTTATTATCCAAACCATCTTATTTATTTTTATAATGGATGTCAGGAAAGTATGGGCTTCAAAGGACGAAGTTTGAAAAATAATAATATTTTAATGATTTAAATAATATTATAATAACGAAATATTTGAATTTGAAGTTGAATATGGAAAGTGTAGTTTTCAAAAATTATTACATATGTTTTATATAATTAATAAACTATTTTAGAGGTAATTTGATTTGATTTTAAATAAAATCGAAGTTTTGTTTGAATAGAATTAGTAGCACAGCAGTAGTTCGCAAATTTCAACCATTAAATTCAAATTGACGTACCGGAAGATCTGACCGTCGTATTTTCCCGAAATGAAAAACATCTGGTTCGAAATGAAAAGAGCTTTCAAATGAAATGTAAAGTTTTAAAATCTAATGGTTAGATTTTGAAATAAGTTCAAATCAATTTTGAATAAAAACTGCGCTAGTGCCGTTAATAACCCGAAATTGGATTTTAAAGAAATGAGATATTTTTAAATTATTAAAAATAGCAATAAATTATGATAAATCATAATAAATGATTTGAAAAAGATTTGGATTGAATATACCAAGTTTGGAAAGTTAAAAAGCTATTTTCTGAAAATGAGCTGTTTCAGCAACGCTATTTACGATGCTTTGGGACGATTTAAAATTAAAAGTTTTAAGATAACCAGTGATATCTAAATGATTTGTAAACATATCCAAAGGATTATACTTAAGTTTAAAGGTTTATTTGGAATGTGAAAAGCTAAACCAAATCTAGGTTATATATAAATTAAATTGGAATTGAATGGAAATCGATTTGGGTGATAATCGAGATGCGTCCCCGTGGATGAAAACCTTTACTATTTAGGGAATTTAAAAGTCCTTGCCGTTATTCCGCTTATAATATTAGTTCGACATGGGAATTTATATCGATATTAAGCTTATATGATTTCCGTGAAGATTTCATTTTGAATGAAAGTATGATTTTGGGTTTATTGTAAACGATGTCTTAAATAACATTGTTCTTTAACCCATTTAAAGGAGAAGATGAATTCCCAAGTAATGTCGAAATGAAATCTTTATCTAATTTAAATATAAAGATTTTATGAAAACATTTCCCTAGTAAACGATAATGGGAACAAGTTTAAGAATCGCTTAAAAGAAGATAAGCGTGTTTTCACGTAAAAGACGAGATCGAATCAAAAATAAGATCTGAGTAAAAGAATATTCCCAAAATGAAATAAGACTTGTAATATCTGGTATATCTTTATTGATTTTAAAGATGCACTAGTTATTCAGAATGATCGGGTTTCAACCAATTGTGGATAACTATACGACGTGATAAGAGCAAATGGCGATGATTGTCATTGATGATCAGAGACCTTCACATCGGAAGGATTTCTCATCGATGCCTCAGGTAGCCACCCAATTATGGAGTTATATTGTGATGGGGATCTAACCATACTTGAAGTGATTCGGAATGCAAGGGCTTCCGCACATAGGTGGGGTTTTGGAATAATGCGCCTTCAGATTCGTTCCCATCTCAGAATGAACTTGTAAATGGATGTGTGTTTGACATTGCATTTTACTACATAACCAATTGGTTTCTGTTGATGTTGTATTAGTTGGTGGCGAAGGATTTATTCTCTTAGCTTAACACCCTCCTCTAAGAATTATGCACTCAGAGGGTTATATATTAATAGACACCGATTATATGTTGTGAATTGACAATGTGACATGCTAAGTAAGGAGTTGATTAAAGCTTTTGTTGAAAAGCAGAGCTTTGTGGAGATGATCAAAGCATGGATGATATCACGTAGCTTTGCATTGAAACGTGACATTAGTGCCTCACAACCCATGAATGGCCGGAAATAGTACGATGGACCGAAGAGATAAGGACATACATTTCCTTCTAGTTAAAAAGTGATGTTATGGAGCCCTGGCAAGTTTAGGTTCAGCTAAGATTCCAAACAGCATGTTAATGCTGTCAGCTCTACCGCTCTGAAGGATAATCTGTTGACCTGATCCTAGGACATCCCACTAGAAGTGTTCCAAACGATTAAGGAAGATCCTATGCCTTGGCCATTGTTGGAATCCAAATTCCAATACGAGTTTTGCATTTTCAATTGTAACCTAATAACCAGCATAATGGGATAGGGAATTATGCGAGCTACGATTTATGTAACACCCCATAATTTTAAATATTAAAATTAACAATTTTAAAGAACACTTAATTTTCAGGAGAAGAATTAAGGGAAATGGGTTACGCCATTGCGTTCGTCTAGAAATTTTGCTTGGAATAGAGTCCAAGTTTTCGTAAATCGGACTTCGTATGAGGAAGTTATGGCCCTTAGAAGTTTCAGAAATTTAAATAAATTAAAAACAGTTCAGATTAAAATTCAAAATTCGAATTCAAGCAAGGAAGCGGGCTGGGCGGGATTTTTCCTGCCCCAGGCCAGGACGACTAGGGGGTCGACCAGAGGGTCGGCCTCCCCTATACAGGTCGACCTGGGGGTCGACCTACCCCTGGGCAGATTTGAACTGTGACGATTCTGACTTGTTGTCGAGTCTTTTCTGACCTGTAGCTGAGTCACTAGGGCATATGTGGCAATTCTGGATAACTCTATCTAGTCTGGACGGTTGTGATTTCTCCTAGGATGATCTAACGACTCACATAAGTTTAAACTTCTATATAAGCACGCATAGACTCAAGCTCTAAACCTAAACTAAATTAATCTCTTGGCCTCCATGCTACTGCTGGAATAGTTCTTCTTCTTCTTAAAGCTTAGGAATTGCAAGTCAGGATTCTTATACAAATGACGAACGAATTATTCTCTTCTCTAATCCGTCTTTGTGAGTACAATTTCTTTCACAAAATAATTAATAAATTAATTATGATGAGTTATAATTGGGATTATGAGAACATGTCTGTTAAATCATGTGACATTACTTAACTTTTTTATCGTCTATTGGTGAACATATGAACGTTTTGTTAACTTATGTTAGTAGATCTAATTCATATGTCCAATCATATATGTTTAACTTGGTTCATTTTATGACACCAGTTTATATGCAATTTTGGGATGTAAATCAGATGCTAGTTTGTATGTGAATCATATGCAAGTCTGTATCCGAATATTAGACAAGTTTATATGTGAATTAAGTATATATATATATATATATATACACACACACATATGCTAGTTTATATGTAAAACATGTGATATTAGTTTACATGTTTTAAATTCATATGCAAGTTTGTAGGAATCCATATGCAAGTTTGGGTGAAACTATACCTACATATGCAAGTTTAGGTGAAAACCATATTCCCATATGCAAGTTTAGGTGAAACTCATATTCATATATGCAAGTTCACAATTTCATGTTTAGATCTATATTTAGATCCATGGCACTACATAGTTTATGCAAATTTATGTTTTAATGTCCATTGCATATGCAAGTTATTGGCTATGCAAACTTGCATATATGAAACAGATTTCAAAAATGAAACAGATTTCAGAAAACGAAACAGATTTCAAAAATGCAGAATATGGGCTAGGCGGGAAAATTCCCGCCCAGACCAGGTCGACCTGGGAGTCGACCTGGGGGTTGACCTGGGTGTCGACCTGGGTGTCGACCTGCGCACCAGGTCGACCAGTTTGGTGTTTGATTATATGCAAGTTCATATATGACATGTTATGCAAGTTTGGTATTTGATTATATGCAAGTTCATATATGACATGTTATGCAAGTTTGGTGTTTGATTATATGCAAGTTCATATATGACATGTTATGCAAGTTTGGTGTTTGATTATATGCAAGTTCATATATGACATGTTATGCAAGTTTGGTGTTTGATTATATGCAAGTAACATGTGCAAGTTTACATCTTTGTATGATATGCATACATGTGCAAGTTTACCCCTTTGTATGTCATGCATACATATGCATGTTTACCCCTTTTTATGATATGAGTAACATATGCAAGTTCATCCCTTTTTAGACCTATGACATGTATGCAAGTTTATCCCTTTATGATAGGTCTATGACATGAACATCTATGCAAGTTACCCTCTTTATGACATATGTGATTCATGCAAGTTTGGGTTGGTTATTTATGCTAGTTGGGTTTGATGCCATGGTCATATATGCAAGTTGACACCTTTAAAACCCATGATGATGCTAATGTTATGCTAAGTAGAACCCATTGCATTTGTGATGAATCTTCCCTTTTAAGTATGTCATGTTAGCGTATTACGTGGGGAACGATGGGGTTAATATTCATGTTAACAAAATTGTGGTGAAATTGGTATGATGTCGCATACCATGAGTGGATGGACATAATTGAGTCAATTATGTACATCATTAAATTGGAATTAATTAGGGAAAATTAATTCAAAATATGGGGGTGATTAATTAGGTGTAATTAATCGACTAAGACACGAGGTTGGACCCTTTTTTATCATAAGACTGCCCGGACCCGACCGGCAAATCCAGCGGCTACAAATGATTGGCCCAATGTGAGAGGTCTTAGGCATAAACTAAATACGTGACAAGTGTAAAGACACGAGGTTAGACTCGGTTAAGGCGTAAGGCTGCCCGGACCCGACCGGCAAATCCAGCTGCCATAAAAGATAGTCTAATGTGAGAGGTCTTTGCAAAGGTTACGGTCTTAATCAATTAAGAAACACTTAACTAGATAAGCATGTAGTGGGGCATGAGGGGTTAAGTGGGTGCCTTGGGTGGCATGTGGAAATCAAATAAGTGCCTTGGGTGGCATGTGGAAATCTAGTGGGATGCCTTGGGTGGCAATAGAAAATACGATTAGAATACTTAACCAAGTGGAAACATGTAATTAAACATGATTAAAGGGTTAAGTGGGATACACTAGAATGGGACAAGCTTAGGTGGGTAGCTTGTGGGGGCCCATTTCAACCAGTAACCCAAAACGTATCTTTGTGGGCTCGACCCAAGTCGAGGACGGGACACGCATACTGGGCTTGATTATAAGAGGCCAAAAACGGGTTAGCGGTGGCAACGCAAGTCCAACGGGCTTCATATGCGTGTGTGTGCCCGGGCTGGTAGGTAAGACGTTGCATCGTGTAGGTATAAGCCATGCACCATTGGTTGTATCGGGTTGCCACTTTGGGGAGTGATACACCCCACTATGGGGCCAGCACGGGTATCTACGTTATGGAGCTGATCGCTTGGGGAGTAGTGGGTACACCTAGTGGAGATAGGGGCAGACGGCACCTATGTGGTCAGCTAGGGGTACACGAAACTACTAGTTATATTTTCTAAGTCCATGGGTGGGATAAACCTTTAAGTAGGAATGACTGGTGTGGTGCAGTGTAGTAATTACCCTTGGGTGGGTAGATGCGTCTTTACCGATATCTTAGTTCTTCCTATGTCTAGTTGGCTGCTTAGTGTAGTCATGTATCCCCAGTCGTTACCGTGCCAAGTTTATATCATACCCTAATTACTTTAATGATTGTATTGTTAAAGTTATAGGGCTCACTCAGACTTATGTCTGACCCCGTTGTTTTTATCTTTTTCCCAACCCTCAGGTTCTCAGAGTGGGCCTAGCACTAGTGGGCTTTGATCAGATTGCTTTATCTATCTTTTTGAGCTTGGACCGTGATGTAAAGCTCAGCTTATCTTTTCTATTATGGCTATTAGTTATGTAGTGGGATTATGTACTTATGTTTTTATCAGGATGGATATTTAGTACTTGACTCTTGTTTAGTTGGTTTTGGTATTGTAACCAGACACGTTTATCTTCTGCTGCAATGAAATGATGTTTTAAATTTTCAAGTATTATTTATATCTGTCTTGTTGTAATTTTTCTGTTCTATATTCACTTAAAATACTCCACCGAAGTTAAGGCATTCCCTTAGTGAGTGACCTTAGCGGGTGTGGGGTGTTACACGTGGTATTAGAGCTAAAGGTTACCAGAACAGATAAAACTTTTAGAAAAACTATATTTCTAAGAACATTTTTGTAGAAGTATTTTCAAAAACATGTCTTTTAAGAGAAAAGTTTTTGAAAGAAAAGCATAATCCCCAATAGCCATATCTTTATCTTTCGAATTCTCCGTTTTGAATCTTTCCTCTTTCGTTTCAGCATGGCTGAAGATCTTAACTTTCCGGAGGGTGTAGCGATACCAGTATGGTATAGGAGGTTGATGGAGGCTAGGGCCGCCACTGCGGGTCCAGCAAATGTTCCTCCACCAACGGTTGCACCCGATCTTCCTCCTCCTCCTCCTCGAGCGGATACTTTTGCTAAGACTTGCAAGGAATTTAAGGCTATGGGAGGGAAACCTTTTCAAGGATCGGAAACTTTTGTGGAAGCTAGGGATTGGCTTAAGGAGACGGAAGAGTTGATAGACATCTTTGAGATGGAAGAAGGAAAGAAAGTCAAGTTAGCTGCTTGGTTAATGAAGGGAGAGGCCTCGTTCTGGTGGGAGGTCACTAATGGAGAGCGCCCTGTTGACTCTTGGGCGGATTTTAGACAAAGGTTTATGGCAAAATTTCTCTCAAGGGCGGAAGAAAACCTGTATATGGAAAGGTTCTTGACTCTAAAGCAAGGAAACCTATCAGTGAAGGAATATGTCAACAAGTTTAATCAATTGGCAAGGTTTGGCATAGACATGGTGAATACACCGGAAAAGAAGGCTTTGAGGTTCGTTAAAGGTTTGAATGAACCGATGCATGGATTGGTTATGACTCACATCCCTATGGGGGCCACCTTTGAGAAGCTAGTAGACACGACACTCATGCATGAGGAAGAGAAGGGTCCCAATGCTAATAAGGCACCCGAGAAGAAAGGAGATCAGAAGAGACCTCAACAGCAACAACAAAACAAGGGTGGGAAAGGCAACGGTGGCAAGGGAAAGAAGAAGTGCTTCAATTGTGGGACACCAGGCCACCTAAGAAAAGATTGTCGGAAGAAGAAGAAGACTGGCTGCTTCCACTGTGGCGAAGCAGGGCATCTAGTGAAAGACTGCCCTAAGAAGGGGCAGAGGACGATATCTACCTCAGGAGGACATGTGCAAGCTCTTATGGCACCGGGTTAGGCAAGGGGGCAAGTTCAGGCTCTCGCGGTTTCACCGATTCAGGAAAGAGGTAGAACTATTTCCGTTGAAAGTCTGGTTTTTTTGTTTGATCATCATGTCCGTACTTTATTTGACTCTGGCGCATCGCATTCGTTTATCTCATCATCATTAGTTGAGTCACTGCACTTAGACACCAGTCTAGTAGATGATCCCTTGGTTGTCTCAAACCCAATTGGGGGCTCCACTTATTTGTCCATGATATGTTTGGGTTTGAGGATTTCTATACTTAGCATTGAGTTTAGATGTGATGCTTTTGTTTTGGGCTTCACGGGCTATGGATTGATTTTGGGCATGGACTGGTTATCCAGTAATGGTGCCATTCTTGATTGTGAAAGGAGAGTTGTTAGGCTCACGACCCGCTTGGGGAACACTCTCGAGATCTCTTGTAATCCCATGAATTCTGTTATGCTAATTTATCTTGAATCGCTTGACGCTTCGGTCGAGAGTTTGCGATCTGTTAGAGTGGTCCGGGAATACTCGGATGTGTTTGAGGAGGTGAAGGGCTTACCTCCGAAGTGGGAGATTGACTTCCGAATATATTTGGTAGACAATGCTAAACCAGTATCTTTGCCAGTGCGCCACATGGCTCCTCGTGAGAGGAGGGAACTCCATAAGCAAGTAGGGGAGTTGCTTGAGAAGGGGTTCATAAGACGAAGTATATCAGAGTGGGGTGCTCCAGTAGTTTTTGCCACGAAGGCGGATGGGTCCCTCAGACTTTGTGTTGACTATAGAGAACTCAAGAAGCTTACAAAGAAGAATAGACACCCATTGCCGAGGATTGATGATCTCTTTGATCGGTTGGTTGGCGCCTCAGTGTTTTCGCAGTTGGACTTAGCCACGGGGTTTCATCAGTTGAGAGTGGCTGAGGATAGCATAGACAAGACTGCCTTTAGGACTCCGGATGGGTTTTATGAGTGGCTTGTGATGCCCTTTGGTTTGACGAACGCCCCAGCATACTTTGTTGATTTGATGAGTAGGGTGTTCAGGGAGTACCTTAATAAGTTCGTGGTGGTCTTTGTGGATGACATCCTAGTATTTTCTAAGAGTGAAGAAGAGCATGCCCTACATCTTAGGGAAGTGTTGGAGACTCTTCGAGCGCATAGCCTTAAGGATAAATTCTCTAAATGCCACTTCTGGAGGAAGGAAGTGCGGTTCTTAGGGCACGTGGTCTCTAAGGAAGGGATAGCTGTGGATCCAGCGAAGGTAGTGTCCATCCAAGATTGGAAGGTTCCGAAGAATGCTACCGAGGTGAGGAGTTTCTTGGGGTTGGCTGGCTACTATAGGAAGTTTATCAAGGACTTCGCGAAGATATCAGCCCCATTAACTCGCTTGACGATGAAGAATCTAGTCTTCACATGGGACGTAGATTGTGATGATGCGTTCCAACGGTTAAAGAGAGCTTTAACCACAGCTCCAGTCTTAGTGTTGCCAGATGGGAGTAAGCCATTTGTTGTTTATACCAATGCTTGTGGGAAAGGACTAGGCGCAGTCTTAATGCAAGAGGGAAGGATAATAGCCTATGGGGGAAGGCTGTTGAGAAAGCATGAGAAAAATTACCCTACCCATGATCTAGAGTTGGCCGCTATTGTTTTTGCACCTAAGTCTTGGCGCCATTATCTTCTTGGCGAGAGGTTCGAATTGTTCACTGACCACAAATCATTGAAGTACTTGTTTTCTCAGAAGGATTTGAACTTAAGACATCAAAGGTGGATGGAGTTCTTAGCATCCTTTGATTTCGAGATAGCGTATACCCCTGGCAAGGGTAACGTGGTGGAGGACGCCTTAAGCAGAAAAAGGTTGTCTTTGAGTCCATTGTTCGTTGAACGACGAAGCTTGGAATTTATCTCGATGTTTGACTTCAGACCCTCCGTTGACTTTGTACCCGGTTTGCTAGCATCCTTAGAAGTCAAACCTACTCTTTTGGGACAGATTGGTGAAGCACAACGGGACGACCCACAGTTGGTTGAGTTAGTAGAGAAGCTCATAAGGGGGGAGTCGTCCAGCCATTTGAGTAGGTACACCCTGGATGATAAGGGGTGGTTGCGTAGGGACGGTAGACTTTGTGTACCGCAAGACGAGGGTTTGAAGAAGGCTGTTCTTGACGATGCACATCGTTCAAAGATGACCATTCATCCCGGTGGGGACAAAATGTACCAAGACATGAAGCGAGTTTTCTTTTGGGCCGGTATGAAGAAAGATGTGGCCGAGTATGTCGCTAGATGCTTGGTGTGCCAACAAGTGAAAGCGGAGCAAAAGAAACCCGGTGGGCTGCTTCACCCATTGGAGGTTCCGCAATGGAAGTGGGATAGCGTCTCGATGGATTTTATTGATGGGTTACCGAGATCAAGGAAGGGTAATACGGGAATTTGGGTTGTGGTAGACAGACTTACTAAGAGCGCCCATTTCATACCCGTGAAGAGCAAGAGGACTGCTCCATGGCTAGCTTCAGTTTACCTTCGAGAGGTAGTTCGGTTGCATGGTGTACCTTCTAGCATAGTGAGTGATCGAGATCCTATCTTCACTAGCGAGTTTTGGAAGAGTTTGCAAGAGGCAGTAGGGACTCAGTTGTGTTTGAGCACCGCATATCATCCTCAGACGGACGGCCAGACCGAGAGGGTGGATCGTGTTCTAGAAGACCTTTTGAGACTATGTATCTTAGATTTTGGAGGTACATGGGAAGAGCATCTTCCATTGGTGGAGTTCGCGTATAACAACAGCTTTCAGTCTAGTATTGGCATGGCTTCTTTCGAAGCTCTTTATGGAAGGCCTTGTCGGTCACCTACATGTTGGTGGGAATCTACGGATAAGATCTTGCTTGGGCCTGATATGGTTAGAGAGACTTCGGAAAAGATTGATTTGATTAGAAGAAGGATGAAAGCGGCGCAGGACAGACAGAAATCCTACGCAGATAAGAGGAGAACGGATCTTGAGTTTAATGTTGGGGACATGGTCTTTGTCAAAGTATCTCCATTACGGAATGTGGTTCGCTTTGTGTCCGTTGGGAAGTTAGCACCAAGGTTTGTAGGACCGTTTCCTATTAAGGAAAGGATTGGACAGATGGCATATAGAGTAGAGTTGCCCGAGAGACTTAGTGGTGTACATGACGTATTCCATGTGTCACATTTGAGGAAGTGCCTACATGAGACCGCAGAGGTGGTAGAGCCGAGCTTGCTTAGAGAAGTGGAGGTAGAGCGTGATGCGACGAGCTCCTACTCGCATCCTTGGGTCAGAGATTAGGAGGCTGAGAAACAGAGAGGTTCAACTAGTCAAAGTGCAATGGGGAGATGATGAAAGCAACGCTACTTGGGAGATAGAAGCGAAGATGCGTTCACTATACCCATTTCTTTTTGAGGGTATGTCTTTTAACTTCTCCTTTATCATTTGTCTAGTACTTATCTTATCGTTAGTATGTCCTCTCGATAGTACCTTTGACCTTTAGATAGGGTAAACCTATGGTTGAAACATGTGTTTGAGACATGTTATAATTGATGGATGCGTGTGGATGCAAGTGTTTGCTCGTGGATGCATATACACACACTTTAGACACTAGATCGGCTCAGTCACTTCATATTTCATATTGCATATAATTGTGTGTAGGTAGCTTTATTAATGGATGTATAATGGTTGCGTTATCATATGGATGATGCATTTTGGTGTATGGTTGTGCACACATGTAGAAATAGTATATGTCGATAGGGTTCTTTCACATACATATTGGATGCATGGCACTATCATGGTTTGCATTTAGGAGGTCAACTGGATCAGTAGACCGCCTGAGTTTGCATTAGATAGGGAACATATACACACACTTCTTGCATATGTTCATACAGCATTAGAAACTTTAAGGACAATGGATGCCCGTGTTTGATGGTTTAGTAGATGGTTGTTTGGTTGGTAGGATACATTCTTCTTGACTTAGAGATTTCGGGGACGAAATCCTTTAAGTAAGGGAGAATGTAACACCCCGTATTTCTAACAACAGTGATGTTCATAAATTAATGAATAATTAATCTCAGATGTGAGAATTAAGGGAAACTGGTTTCGCGGTTGCGTTCGTCTCGGAAAAATACGCGAAATAGAGTCCGAAATTTCGTGAATCGGAGTCTGTATGTCCGAGATATGGCCTTTAGAAGTTTCACGAAAAATCAGAAAACGAAACAGATTTCAAAAATGCAGAATATGGGCTAGGCGGGAAAATTCCCGCCCAGACCAGGTCGACCTGGGAGTCGACCTGGGGGTCGACCTGGGTGTCGACCTGCCCACCAGGTCGACTAGGGTGTCGACCCTAGTGTCGACCTGAGGGTCGAGCCTCCTGGTCGAGCCCAGGTGACCTAGGTGCACTGATTTGGGATTTGGGCTGTGTTTTGGTGGCTAGTGACGAGATCTGACGGCTCTAATCTGATTTAGGGTTAATCTAATGGCCTAAAACACTTAACTAATCTATAAATACACCCTAAGACTACCCTAATTCATACTAAAATTGGAGACAACGTCGTTATGGCGTCAAATTGCAACTAGAAGGCGCCACCAACAAATTAAAGAGGAAGATAGCTTCTCAAATCAACTTCTAATCAACTCTAGCAACTTAATCTTCTTCATAGAAGTGCTAATCAACAAGTTGTGAGTTTCTATGCCTTTAGCAAGCAATTGCTAAACTAATTATGATAGGATATAATGAGGCTATGGTTATTAATGTGGATCAATGCAAGTTATGTTATCATATGCTATGTGTTCATGATGTTAGTTATGCAAGTTTTATGCTATATGTTCATGATGCTAGTTATGCAAATCACTATGATAAACATTGATCCATTATGACATGTTATGCAAGTTTGGTGTTTGATTATATGCAAGTTCATATATGACATGTTATGCAAGTTTGGTGTTTGATTATATGCAAGTTCATATATGACATGTTATGCAAGTTTGGTGTTTGATTATATGCAAGTTCATATATGACATGTTATGCAAGTTTGGTGTTTGATTATATGCAAGTTCATATATGACATGTTATGCAAGTTTGGTGTTTGATTATATGCAAGTAACATGTGCAAGTTTACACTTTTGTATGATATGCATACATGTGCAAGTTTACCCCTTTGTATGTCATGCATACATATGCATGTTTACCCCTTTTTATGATATGAGTAACATATGCAAGTTCATCCCTTTTTAGACTTATGACATGTGTGCAAGTTTATCCCTTTATGATAGGTCTATGACATGAACATCTATGCAAGTTACCCTCTTTATGACATATGTGATTCATGCAAGTTTGGGTTGGTTATTTATGCTAGTTGGGTTTGATGCCATGGTCATATATGCAAGTTGACACCTTTAAAACCCATGATGATGCTAATGTTATGCTAAGTAGAACCCATTGCATTTGTGATGAATCTTCCCTTTTAAGTATGTCATGTTAGCGTATTACGTGGGGAACGATGGGGTTAATATTCATGTTAACAAAATTGTGGTGAAATTGGTATGATGTCGCATACCATGAGTTGATGGACATAATTGAGTCAACTACGTACATCATTAAATTGGAATTAATTAGGGAAAATTAATTCAAAATATGGGGGTGATTAATTAGGTGTAATTAATCGACTAAGACACGAGGTTGGACCCTTTTGTAGCATAAGACTGCCCGGACCCGACCGGCAAATCCAGCGGCTACAAATGATTGGCCCAATGTGAGAGGTCTTAGGCATAA
This sequence comes from Allium sativum, assembly GCA_030737875.1. Classification (NCBI taxonomy): domain Eukaryota; kingdom Viridiplantae; phylum Streptophyta; class Magnoliopsida; order Asparagales; family Amaryllidaceae; genus Allium; species Allium sativum. Next base: position 674,139,242 of record CM060913.1, on the reverse strand, counting down.
ACTAAATACGTGACAAGTGTAAAGACACGAGGTTAGACTCGGTTAAGGCGTAAGGCTGCCCGGACCCGACCGGCAAATCCAGCTGCATAGAAGATAGTCTAATGTGAGAGGTCTTTGCAAAGGTTACGGTCTTAATCAATTAAGAAACACTTAACCAGATAAGCATGTAGTGGGGCATGAGGGGTTAAGTGGGTGCCTTGGGTGGCATGTGGAAATCAAATAAGTGCCTTGGGTGGCATGTGGAAATCTAGTGGGTTGCCTTGGGTGGCTATAGAAAATACGATTAGAATACTTAACCAAGTGGAAACATGTAATTAAACATGATTAAAGGGTTAAGTGGGTTACACTAGAATGGGACAAGCTTAGGTGGGTAGCTTGTGGGGGCCCATTTCAACCAGTAACCCAAAACGTATCTTTGTGGGCTTGACCCAAGTCGAGGACGGGACACGCATACTGGGCTTGACTATAAGAGGCCAAAAACGGGTTAGCGGTGGCAACGCAAGTCCAACGGGCTTCATATGCGTGTGTGGGCCCGGGCTGGTAGGTAAGACGTTGTTGCATCGTGTAGGTATAAGCCGTGCACCATTGGTTGTATCGGGTTGCCACTTTGGGGAGTGATACAACCCACTGTGGGGCCAGCACGGGTATCTACGTTAGGGAGCCGATCGCTTGGGGAGTAGTGGGTACACCTAGTGGAGATAGGGGCAGACGGCACCTATGTGGTCAGCTAGGGGTACACGAAACTACTAGTTATATTTTCTAAGTCCATGGGTGGGATCAACCTTTAAGTAGGAATGACTGGTGTGGTGCAGTGTAGTAATTACCCTTGGGTGGGTAGACGCGTCTTTACCGATATCTTAGTTCTTCCTATGTCTAGTTGGCTGCTTAGTGTAGTCATTTATCCCCAGTCGTTACCGTGCCAAGTTTATATCATACCCTAATTACTTTAATGATTGTATTGTTAAAGTTATAGGGCTCACTCAGACTTATGTCTGACCCCGTTGTTTTTATCTTTTTCCCAACCCTCAGGTTCTCAGAGTGGGCCTAGCACTAGTGGGCTTTGATCAGATTGCTTTATCTATCTTTTGGAGCTTGGACCGTGATGTAAAGCTCAGCTTATCTTTTCTATTATGACTATTAGTTATGTAGTGGGATTATGTACTTATGTTTTTATCAGGATGGATATTTAGTACTTGACTCTTGTTTAGTTGGTTTTGGTATTGTAACCAGACATGTTTATCTTCTGCTGCAATGAAATGATGTTTTAAATTTTCAAGTATTATTTATATATGTCTTGTTGTAATTTTTCTGTTCTATATTCACTTAAAATACTCCACCGAAGTTAAGGCATTCCCTTAGTGAGTGACCTTAGCGGGTGTGGGGTGTTACAAGGACTGTAGGAAGAAGAAGAAGACTGGATGTTTCAACTGTGGTGAGGCAGGACATCTGATTAAAGACTGCCCGAGAAGATAAGGGCAAGGACAGAGGACAAGGTCTACTTCTGGAGGGCGGGTTCAGGCTCTTATGGCACCAGGGCAGGCAAGAGGGCAGGTTCATGCTCTCATGGCACCAGGACAGGAGAGAGGTAGAAACATTTCTGTTGAAAGTTTGGTTTTTCTGTTTGATCATCCTGTTTGTACTTTGTTTGATTATGGTGCTTCACACTCGTTTGTATCTGCTTCGTTAGTTGAAACACTGCACCTAAATACTAGTCTAGTTACGGATTCCATAGTAGCCTCAAATCCTATTGGTGGTTCGGCTCATCTTTCAATGATTTGTCGGGATTTGACAGTGTCTATCTTGGGCGTTGGGTTTGAATGCAACGCTTTCGTTCTTGGCTTCACGGCCTATGGGTTGATAATAGGCATGGATTGGTTATCCAGTAATGGTGCCATCCTCGATTGTGAAAAGAAAGTGGTTAGACTTATAACTCGCCTCGGTAACACTCTCGAAATCTCTTGTAATCCCATACATTCTGTTATGCTTAGCTACCTAGATTCTCTTGATGCATCTGTTGGAAACTTGCAGTTGGTTAGAGTAGTCCGTGAATACTCAGATGTATTTGGAGAGGTGAAGGGCTTACCTTCGAAGCGGGAGATAGACTTCCGCATATACCTTGTTGATAATGCAAAACCCTAGCTCTACCCGTTAGACACATGGCTCCAAGGGAGAGAAAAGAGCTCAGCAAGCAAGTCAAAGAGTTGCTCAAAAAAGGGTTTATAAGGCGGAGTATTTCTGAATGGGGTGCTCCAGTAGTATTCGCAACCAAAGCAGATGGTTCACTTCGCTTATGCGTTGATTATAGGGAGCTAAACAAGCTAACCAAGAAAAATAGGAACCCACTTCCAAGAATAGACGATTTGTTTGATCAGCTTGTAGGTGTGTCAGTTTTCTCCCAACTAGATCTGGCTACCGGGTTTCATCAGCTAAGAGTGGCTGAAGACAACATTGATAAGACCACATTCAGAACCCAGGATGGTTTCTTTGAATGGCATGTCATGCCTTTCAGCTTGACAAACGCACCCGCTTACTTCATTGACTTGATGAGCAGGGTGTTCAGGGAGTTCCTTAATAAGTTTGTGGTGGTCTTCGTAGATGACATTTTGATTTTCTCGAAGAATGAAGAAGAGCATGCTTTGCATTTAAGGGAAGTCATCGATACTTTGTGCACATCAGCTAAAAGCTAAATTCTCCAAATGCCATTTTTGGAGAGAAGAAGTGAGGTTTCTTGGACATGTGGTGTCCAAAGAGGGGATAGCTGTGGACCCCGCAAAAGTAGTTGCGGTGCAAGATTGGAAGGTTCCACGGAATGCAACTGAAGTCCGAAGCTTTCTCGGGCTAGCAGGCTTTTACCGAAAGTTCATTAAAGACTTTGCAAAAATCTCAGCCCTACTCACAAGATTGACAAAGAAGAACATAACTTTCTCTTTGGATTAGGATTGCGATATTGCTTTCCAACATTTGATAAGGGCTCTAACAACTGCCCCAGTTCTGACATTTCCTGTGGGAGAAAAATGTTTACCGTATACACAGACGCATGCGGTACAGGGTTGGGCGCTGTCTTAATGCAAGAAGGCAAGGTAGTTTGTTATGGGGGAAGGCAATTGAAGGTACATGAGAAGAACTACCCAACTCATGATTTGGAGCTAGTTGCCATTGTTTTCTCTCTAAAGTCATGGCATCATTACCTACTAGGAGAAAGGTTTGAATTGTTTACTGACCATAAATCATTAAAGTACCTTTTCTCACAGAAAGATCTTAACTTAAGACAACAAAGGTGAATGGAATTTCTGGCCTCATATGATTTTGAAATTTCGTATACCCCTGGCAAGGGCAATTTGGTAGCAGACGCCTTGAGTAGAAAGAAGCTGACCTTGAGTCCTCTCTTTGTAGAAAGGAAAAGATTGGAGTACATAACAAACTTTAACTTTAGACTCTCCTCTGAAATTGTACCTGGTCTATTAGCATCACAAGAGGTGCGGCCTACTCTTTTGGACTCAATAGGAACCGCGCAACGAGAAGACCCTCAGCTAGTTGATATGATGGACAAACTAGTTAGGGGTGAGACTTCTAGTCACCTCAATAGATACTCCATCGATGATAAGGGTTGGTTGAGATGGGATGGAAGGCTATGCGTCCCACAAGCAAGGGATTTAGTGAAGACGGTTCTCGAAGAAGCACACCATTCTAAGCTGACCATACACCCAGGCGGAGACAAGATGTATAAAGATATAAAAAGGGTTTTCTTTTGGAATGACATGAAGAGGGACGTACCTGAGTTCGTCGCTAAGTGCTTGATATGCCAGCAAGTCAAAGCGGAGCAGAAGAAGCCTGGTGGTCTGCTTCATCCTCTAGAGGTCCCACAGTGGAAGTGGGATAGCATTTCTATGGACTTTGTTGATGGGTTTCCTAGGTCAAGAAGGGGAAATACCAGTATTTGGATAATAGTGGACAGGCTCACTAAAAGCGCTCACTTTATACCTGTTAAGAGTAGAAGGACTGCCTTGTCCCTAGCATCTATTTATCTTAATGAGATAGTTCGACTCCATGGGATACCCTCCAGCATAGTGAGTGATTGGGATCATATCTTTACGAGCGAGTTTTGGAAGTGTTTGCAAGAGGCTGTAGGCCACAATTATGCTTAAGCACGACCTATCACCCCCAAACCGATGGTCAGATGGAAAGGGTGAACAGAGTATTGGAAGACCTCTTGAGATTGTGCATTCTTGACTTTGGAAGGACATGGGAGGATCATCTTCCTTTGGTGGAATTTGCTTGCAACAATAGCTACCAAGCCACCATAGGCATGGCGCTCTTCGAAGCATTATATGGAAGACCATGCCGATCACCAACTTGTTGGTCGGAGTCCACAGACAAGCTCGTACTTGGGCCAGACATAATTAGAGAAACCTCAGAAAAGGTGGACTTGTTAAGAAGACGGATGAAGGCTGCACAAGATAGACAGAAGTCCTACGCAGACAAAAGAAGGACCAACCTTGAATTTGAGGTTGGAGATAGGGTGTTCCTTAAAGTATCTCTTTTGAGGAATGTCATTCGCTTTGGGTCCGTAGGAAAGCTAGTACCAAGATTTGTAGGACCATTTCCTATCATTGAAAGGATTGGGACGATGGCTTATAGAGTAGAGCTACCCGAAAGACTGGCTGGAGTTCATAATGTTTTTCATGTTTCTCAACTACGAAAGTACTTACATGAGTCTGCGGAAGTTGTGGAGCCAAGTATACTAGAGGAAGTTGAAGTGGAACGAGAAGCGACTGTGAGAAGAGTTCCAACTCGTGTCTTGGGTACGAAAGTCAAAAAGCTACGCAACCGTGAAGTCAAGCTTGTTAAATTTCAATGGAGTGGCACTGAGGAAGATGCGACTTGGGAAACTGAGAGAAAAATACGCGCAACCTACCCTTTTCTTTTTTAGGGTACCTCCTTGATCTCTTTTTCCATAAGTTTATTCATGCTTATATCTATCTTTTAAGTATGTCTCCTCGGTCCTATTCTTCATCCTTAGGTAGAAACCAATGGATGTAAACATGTATTTGAAACATGTTATGATTGATGGTTGCGAGTGGTTGCAAATGGTTGCTAGTGTTTGCTCGTGGATGTATGTACACACATTAGGCACTAGATCAGCTCAATCACTTTCATATTGCATATAAATATGTGTGCATATTTAAATTAATGGATGTATAATTGTTGTGTTATCATATGGATGCTGCATTTTGATGAATGGATGTGCACACATGTAGAAATAATATGTATCGTTAGGATTCTTTTGCATGCATAATGGACGCATGACACTATCATGATTTGCATTAAGGAGGTCAACTGAATCAGTAGACTGCCCGATTTTGCATTGGATAAGAAAAATATGCACACACTTTTTGCATATGTTCGTACGGCGTTAGAAATCTTGTAAGGACAATGGATGCCTGTGTTTGATGGTTCAGTAGATGGATGATTGGATGTTAGGATATACATTTTCCTTAACTTGGAGATTTCGGGGGCGAAATCCTTTAAGGAGGGTAGAATGTAACACCCCTTAATTTTAAATATTAAAATTAAAAATATTTAAGAACACTTAATTTTTAGGAGAAGAACTAAGGGAAATGGGTTACGCCGTTGCGTTCGTCTCGAAACTCTGCTTGGAATAGAGTCCAAGTTTTCGTAAATCGGACTTCGTATGAGGAAGTTATGGCCCTCAGAAGTTTCAAAAATTGAAATAAATTAAAAACAGTTCAGATTAAAATTCAAAATTCGAATTCAAACAAGGAAGCGGGCTGGGCGGGATTTTTCCCGCCCCAGGCCAGGTCGACCAGTGGGTCGACCAGGGGGTCAACCTCACCTATACAGGTCGACCTGGGGGTCGACCTACCCCCCGGGTAGATCTGAAATGTGACGATTCTGACTTGTTGCTGAGTGTTTTTCTGACCTGTAGCTGAGTCACTAGGGCATATGTGGCAATTCTGGATAACTCTATCTAGTCTGGACGGTTGTGATTGCTCCTAGGATGATCTAACTACTCACATAAGTTTAAACTTCTATATAAGCACGCATAGAATCAAGCTCTAAACATAAACTAAATTAATCTCTTGTCCTCCATGCTACTGCTGGAATAGTTCTTCTTCTTAAAGCTTAGGAATTGCAAGTCAAGATTCTAATACAAATGACGAACAAATTATTATCTTCTCTAATCCGTCTTTGTGAGTACAATTTCTTTCACAAAATAATTAATAAATTAATTATGATGAGTGATAATTGGGATTATGAGAACATGTCTGTTGAATCATGTGACATTACTTAACTTTATTATCGTCTGTTGGTGAACGTATGAACGTTTTGTTAACTTATATTAGTAGATCTATTTCATATGACCAATCATATATGTTTATCTTGGTTCATTTTATGACATCAGTTTGTATGCAATTTTGGGATGTAAATCATATGCTAGTTTTATGTGAATCATATGCAAGTCTGTATGCGAATATTACACAAGTTTATATGTGGATCAAGTATATATATACATATGCTAGTTTATATGTAAAACATGTGATATTAGTTTACATGTTTTAAATTCATATGCAAGTTTGTAGGAATCCATATGCAAGTTTGGGTGAAAACTATATCCACATATGTGAGTGTGAAAACCATATTCAAATATGCAAGTTTAGGTGAAACTCATATTCATATATGCAAGTTCACAATTTCATGTTTAGATCTATATTTAGATCCATGGCACTACATAGTTTATGCAAATTTATGTTCTATGTCCATTGCCTATGCAAGTTATTGGCTATGCAAACTTATGTTATAATTCTTATTTGCAAGTTAGATCTATTTTATGTGTTATGCAAGTTGTGATGTTTCTTTTCTTTTTATGAGTTAGACTATTTGCGAGTCTAACATATTTCATATTAAACGTACGAACGACGTGGGGATAATGGGAAAATATTAATTATACAAATTGTGAATTGGCATAAAATGGCTTTAAAGGCATATAATTAATTTGAGACACTAATTGGTATAATTTATATACCTGAAAAGTATGGACATAATTTAGGTGACAATTATGGACATAGATTAATTTGGAAATTATTGAAAATTTGAACAGGGATAATTAATTCATATTGGGGTGAAATAATTATGTGTAATAATAAACGCCTAAGATATGAGGTTAGACTTGCTTGTGGTATAAAACTTCCCGGACCCACCCGGCAAATCCGGCAACCACAAATAGTAGTCTAATGTGAGAGGTCGAAGGCATAAATTAAATGCGTAACAATTGTAAAGACATGAGGTTAGGCTCGTTTGCGGTATAAGACTGCCCGACAAATCCAGCAACCGCAAACGGTAGTCTAATGTGGGAGGTCTTACAAGGTTACAGTTATAATGAATTAAGTAACACTTAACCAAGATAAACATGTGGTGGGACATGGGTGTTAAGTAGGTGGCATAGGTGACATGTGAAATACGATTAGAAACACTTAACCAAATTGAAACATGTAAGAAGACATGAATAAAAAGGGTTTAAGTGGGAAATCTTAGTGGAGACCAAGCATAGGTGGAAAGCTTGTGTCAAGTATGAGGGCCCTTTTCAAACCAGTAACCCATTAAGTATCTTTTTAAGCTCGAGTTAGATCGAGGACGGGACACGCTTACTGGGTTTGATTATAAGAGGTCAAAACGGGTTAGCGGTGGCAACGCATGTCCAACGGGGTCATGTGCGTGCGTGGGCCCGTGCTGGTAGGTAAGACGTTGTTGCATCGTGTAGATATAAGTCATGCATCTTTAGTGGTATCGGGTTGCCACTTTAAGGAGTGATACACCCCACTGTGGGACCAGCACAGGTATCTACGAGTTAGGGAGCCGATCGCATAGGGGTAGTGGGTACAACTAGTGGAGATAGGGGCAGGCATCACCTATGAAGATAGCTAGGGGTACACGAAACTACCATTATGATTATTATGTTCAGTAGGTGGGATCAACTTTTAGGGTGACTAGTAATGGTGCAGTATAGTAATTATCCTATAGTGATTAGGAGCGCAATTAACACCATCATATTCCTCTTGTTTGTTTTGTCTTGCCCATTTGCTTCATAGTCATTCCTTGTTATACCAGTTTATGCCTTATCCTAATTACTTTAATAATTATATTGTTAAAGTTGTTGGACTCGCCAGACTTTATGTCTGACCCCCTTTGTTTTCGCCTCTTTTCTCCCCCCCCCCCCAAGGTTCTCAGGGTGGGACTAGTGCTAGTGAAGCTTGATTTGGACCTCTTTCTCTCTCTTTTGGAAGTGCTTGGATTGCTGAAAGTAAAGTTTAGCTTATCTCTTTTATGGCTACTTATGTTGGGGTTATGCTTTTTTACTTTATATACTCAGAAAATAAATTTCAAGATGGATATTAAGTGTACTTGGTTTTATTGTTGGTTTTTGATGTTGTTGTAATCAAACTATTTCTCCGCTTCAATAAAAGTTGTTTTAATTTTTCAAGTACCAATATATGTATCTGGCTTGTTATATTCTGTTCTATACACCACTAATACTCCATGAAAGTTAATGCATTCCCGTTGAGAGTGACATTAATGGACGTAGGGTGTCACAATTTATACATTTACTTTTAAAAGTGATTTCCACACTTAGACATTAATAATAATATCAAAATATTTGGTTTTTGGATATCAAGCATGTTTGGCTGTTATAAGGTAAAACTCTATCCTCCGGTATGCGTTGCATTGTGTGATGGGACTTGAGTCTTATAATAGCTTTATTTTTCAAAAGCTTGAATTTTAAGACTTTTTAATGATTATATGATATTGGTTATAGTTTGTTATCTAGTTCTCAAGCTGGTTAATCCAATCCTGACCTGATTTTTGCCGCTTAGGTCAGATCTGAGTGTGTTCCAGGTTTAAACAGGTGGATGAGGAGTTCCTGGTTGATTCAAAAAAGCTGGAGTTCTTTGTCAGGATGGCTAGGCATATTCTACTATCTATACTTGGATATTTATGGATGGATGATGCAATGATAGTGTTTATTTCTATCTGTGGTATGTGTAACTCTGATAATATAAATGTTTTTACACTGTAAAAAGTTTCCGCTGTAAAGGTATATATTGAATATTATATTTTGTTTCTGTTCCGCTATGTTTGCTCTTATAAAACCCGGATGAATCGACTTTGGGATATTTGATTTTGTGGTACATGAACACTGTTGATGTGTTAAGTGTTGATCGAATGTTGGAAATTTGGTTTATCGCGTGACTTTCCGATGATGCTTACTTTTTGGACTGGACATATGTGGTTTATAGTCGGTTCAGAAGGCGGGCGTATTTGGGTCATCATGCTTTTGCTAGCTGATCTTGCAAAAATATTGGCCAAATGATTATTTTAATGAACAAAAAAATTCAAAAAAGTCTAATTAAACGCTAAAGAAAATAAATCATAGTCTCCTTAGTCCATTATGTAGTTCAAGGTATTTGTTTACTCTGAGATAATTTAGTGAACAAATAAATTCAAAAACATAATCAGTTTGGTCATTTGTTAAATCATCAAATATTTACATGATCTCCATCTTTATATGGTTTGGCTCCACTGTAGCAGCAAATTCCTATAGACTGGAGAGCTACTCACCATTGGCCTGTCATCTTGACAAAATTGACTGTATATAGACCTTAGCTCCATCCTTAAAAAGCTCTATTGCACTTAGATAAGCAATGTGGAAAAGTCTATATGGTAAAAACCCTAGCAGTAAATCATTCAGCAGCTAGATTTCGAAGGCATAAGATGGTAGCAAAATAACGTAAAAGTTAATTAAAAGTTAAAATTAGCATAAAACATCTTAATAAGACACATACAAGATTGGACGCTATGAAGCAAGATTTACACACATTCACGGATAAATGTACAACAAAAATAAGAAAACCTCGCTAACCTTTTTTTACAACAGAAAAGAAAGAACTTTAGTTCACTATATACCATCGCAGGTACTTATAAAGTTGGTCGTACAAGCTACCATTCAACCTCTTCTTGTTTAACCACGTACTACAATAACCCTTAGTGCCTAACTTCCTCTCCTTCCCTATGTAACAGTTTCCATTTAATTTGACATACAATACAAAAGCACCACTAGCAGCAACATCCTCCTACACTACAGCTCTAAAGATACGCTATACAAGTTAACATTGGTAGTAGCCTCTAAAACATTCAAGGGACAACTTTCCAATAAAAAATAAAACTGTTGAACTTATTCATTGACGCCATCAGGCCCATAAGCCTTCACTTCCATTACCATATTGTTGTATGTTCACTCCTGCCATATCATGTGGCATACGACTGTTATTCATCCCAATTCTCCAAAACAGGGGGTGCTCGGAACGCTCCTTATATATACATACACACACACACACAAACACACACACACACACACACACACACACACATATATATATATATATGATCAAGAGCACCCCAAATACTGCAACACCCCTTTAGCTCTCTGATTTCCACTACATAATCTCATTTCTCTCTTTTCCTACTAGTTCTCTCTCCAAACACTAAATTATTTAATTATAAACATGTGGTTAATATTAAGGTGCAAATGAGATGCCACGAAAGTGGGGTGCCATATATATATATATATATATATATATATATATATATATATATATATATAGGAGCGTTCTGGGGCATCCCTGTTTTGCAGCACCCCTACCCGTTCGTGAGCTACACCAATCCAAATTCAACAAGAATTTGTATATGTTCAACCAACACATATATTATCATCTATCCAAAATTTGAGCATGTTCCGACATTCATCCTTGCCTTGCCATTTGCCAAATTTCACATCCCCATGTCGATTCCATGATTTTTCGCTTCGAATCCCTGATGCATACCCATGAAATTCGCTTAGTCTCCCGGGGTGCGCAAGGCTTTTTAAAAGTGCCAATTTCGTATCGGGAATTTCACATCCCTGATTTACCAAATCTAAGCCGTGCCAAGACTGATGCATGCACGTGAAAATATAGGTTTTACTGTGTTGATCAGCCTGTTTTGAGTGTCAAATCTGGTACTTTTCCAAGTGGACGATCCAAGCTAGTTGAGTTTGCGCAAGCAATTTTGCTTTATTGTACTATGTCAATCAGTTGTTTTTGAGTAATCGACACCAGAATTTGGCAAATGGATGGTCCAAACCAGTTGAGTTTGCATAAGCGATTTTTGTTGATCGTGTCATGCCGATTAGCAGTTTTTGAGTGATCGAAACAAGAATTTGCTAAAACCAAAATATTTTTCCTAGACGAATTTTGCCACGTGATCGGACGGAGGTCCTCAAGGATTTTGAGCTGATCAAACCGTGTTGATCGCGTATTTTTACCATGCCAAATTTTCCGAGATTGCTAACGACTTTTCTAGTCCGATAACGACGATCCGAAAATCGACAATATTTTCAACCTTTTCCGAACACGTCGCGACTTCGACCAAATCACTTTGTGTTTTCCAATGACATTCTCGAGACTCGAGTGTATCGCTAACCACAATCTTGATATGTGACTGCTTTGCAAAAAAGCGAGTCAACATATGTTTTTTTTTTGAACGTAAACTTGATTTATTTTATAGGCTCTTTCCACAGGGCTTATAGGAAATCCCTCGCTGATGAGAAGATAGCTTAATTGCAAAGTCAACTGGATGAACTCAATGATTGGTGAAAAAGCTATTTAGCGCTACAAATAGATGAGTATATTGTTGTCCACTTCCAAGAGCATGGGACAATGTCCGGAGAGGGTGATGCAGATGCTTCCGAAGACAATGATGTGTAGGTTTAACTATCTTGTTGATGGATTTTTTTATAGGTATGATTTATATACATATTTGATTTGATGGATTTGGTAGTTTGTTTGATGGTTTTGATATAATAGTTATTTGATGGGTTTGGTAAATTTTTTGATGGTTTTGATACTTAGTAGTTGTTTCATGGATATTGTGACTTATGCATAGTTTGGTGGATTTTGGTATTTTGTTTAATGGATGATGAAATTTTGTTAATTGATGGTATAGTTTGTGTGAATATTGATTGTTTGACTATACGATGGAATGATGGAATGGTAATGTTTGTGATGGTTGATGTAATGATAATGTTTGTGTTGATTGAATTTTGTGTGGTTGTAAGAGTATGAAGGCACTGGGGGAAGAAGAAAAATCAACCCAGTTTTCCAAGAGCTTGCAATGACAATCTGATCCAGTATTGCAAACCATCGTTGCAATGACAAATTAGTTCGTTTTTGCAATGGTTTATGATGCCATATGACGTCCACTTAGGAACCAACTAATTGCCGCGTGGAACTTTAGCTGTTGCTAAATTGGTGACGAAACTGTCATTTTTTTCTATAGCTTTTCTTGTTGACAACGGGGTAAGTAGCAATGGCTTTTAGCGACAGCTTGCAATGGCGGTCGACGCCAAAATGCTGTTGCTATCGACCTATGTTTTGTAGTGTACATGCTCGGGTATACTACAATAAAATAAGAAAAGTAAAAATAAAACCTCTAAATGATTTTAGGAAATATATTTTAATACTATAAGCGATTTTCTAAAAATTGTTTATTGGTTTTTAATGTTTGGAAAAGAAAAAAAGACTCCATTAACTGTTGGATGAATGGCAGTCTCTCGCTTTTTGTCCCTTTCTTCTACATTACATAAACCATTGCTATTGATGTTTTAAGGGACAACTAACACAAAATGTATTGTTGTGCCTAGAGGATTTTATAAAGAACGCAGCTGCTGTTGGTGATTCATATTAGGCAGCACAAGATGATTTTGTAACTGCCAAAAACATTGGGGTTTCTTTTTCATTTTTTTTAAAAGAAAGAAAACAAATAGTAATAATTGTTAAAAATTTGTCTAGCTCTGATACCAATTTGTTAACTATATGAACTACTGGATTGTCTCTGAGAATTATAGCAAATACAGAAGGAGAAAACAAACACTGCAGGAAAATAAAAACTCTATTTTTTTTATTACTTACTTCTTTTGTTCACATTTTGCTTGATCCAAATGAGGAGAGAGCTCTTCTATTTATAGTATACAATAGACCATTCTAGATTTGCAATATTCTAGGAAATACCTAAATATTTATGGAAAAATATCTTTTCCTAAATAATAACAACTTTAAAAGCTCTCTCAATAAAAATAGGATCATAAATTTGAATTATTACTAATCACGCTATAATAGATATTTGACTCTTTCTATTCCTAAAAACTTGGCTAAAATGTTTGAGATTAATTCTCAACAAATCCCTCCTTTAAGCTCAAGCATCTACCATCCTTTATTCCAATCATCGTCCTGTAATTTTCAAACAACAATTTTGGCAATGGTTTGGTGAAGATATCCGCTACCTTATCATGACTCGTAACATGATTCAGCTGCACATCCTTTTCCTTGACATGCTCCCAGATGAAATGAAAACGAACATCTATGTGCTTGCTCCTTTCGTGGTGAACTGGATACTTCGATTGCAGACTTTTGATTCCTTTATATCCCACATGTTTGGTAGAAGTATAGTAATCGTCCAAACTTTCTTTCTCATCTGTTTCTCTTCTTTTCTCGCTTTCTTATCTTCGGGTTGCTTAACCACCACGGCTTCTGTAGTTGTCATTAGTGAAAAAACACTTGCAGCATCCACTAATGCAGTTCTGATCTCTTTCAATGAATCGGTAATACCATCCTTTACCATATCAACATATTCACCTTTAGCAACATCAGCTTGATCCTGCTCTAAAAGCTTGCCAACAACAATCGCACCTTTTACTTGATCAGCATTCGCAACAATAATATATGTTGGCATCTTCAAAGCATTTTGAATGATTTGAACACCAATTTTCTAGTCAAAATTAGCCATCTGCAAGTTCGCTAGTTCTTTGAATGCATACAACAAAGCAAAACCACCTCCAGGTACAATTCTCTCTTCCACAACAGCTTTAGTTGCATTCAAGGCATCGGTAACTCTATCCTTCTTCGCACTAACTTCAGCTTCGCTCGCTCCTCCAATTTTTAGAACTGCAACGCCACCAGATAACTTTGCCAACCGCTCTTGCAGCTTCTGTTTGTCATAGTCCGATGAATTCAAATCAATAACAGACCTTAGCTGGTCACGTCTTTCTTCAACTTTAGCTGTATTTTCTTTTCCTACTTCATTTGATTCAACCGCCCTATAAACATTCACGACATTATTTGCATCAAGCCCAACTTCAGTATCCTTCAAATCTACTTCTTTCTCAACAACATCATCATTAGTGTTACTTCTATCCTCGCCTTCTACATCAATAGCCTGAATCTCTTCTATATCATCAAGTTCGTCCTCATCAAAATTGCTATCAGATACGTTATATTATTCCTTGTTCACTGCTAGTACCACCTCAACTTGGTCTGTATCTTTTTCTCTTGCTTCTGAGGCAGCCCTCTGAACGGCGGTTCTTTCTGCATGCAATCGTGCTTCAGCATTTGCTTTAACAACAGCTGTCTGTTCTTGTTTTGCAATTGCTTCAGCGGCTGCTCTTTGTCTTGCCTCTTCTACGTTCATTGTATCATCAATTTTTGTATTATCGTCATTAGCAATCTCATCATTATCCATTTTCCTAATGACTTCCTCAGCGAATTCTTGATGGTCAACAGCTTTCTCCTGCTCGACTCTTCTCAGATCCATGCAATCAGCCTCGTCTTCTTTATTTGTCATTAGGGTCTCCTTGTTTGCGTATACCTCTTTCAGTAATTTCCACGAATCTCTTGCAGATTTTTCTCCAATAATATGGTTGAAAGCTTCTTCATTAACGTTCTCACACATAGCAACACGGGCTTGATGGTCTTTCCATCTCGACCTTGTAAATGCCTCTCTCTCTTTCTTCGTCATATTTTTAACATCTTTTGGCCACTCGTAGCCACACTCAACAATCTTCCATAATCCTTTGGAGATCAATTCTTCTTTCTTTTTGTTACTACACTCTTCGTAGTTTTCTTTTGTGGGAACAAACGACGAAAGAAATAAATTGTCATAGTTTCAACCTGGCGCTCTTATACCAATTTGTTGAAAATTAGTCTAACTCTGATACCAATTTGTTAACTATATGAACTACTGGATTGTCTCTGAGAATTATAGCAAACACAGAAGGAGAAAACAAACACTGCAGGAAAATAAAAACTCTATTTTTTTATTACTTTCTTTTTTTGTTCACATTTTGCTTGATCCAAATGAGGAGAGAACTCTTCTATTTATAGCATACAATAGACCATTCTAGATTTGCAATATTCTAGGAAATACCTAAATATTTGTAGAAAAATATCTTTTTCTAAATAATAGCAACTTTAAAAGCTCACTCAATGAAAATAGGATCATAAATTTGAATTATCATTAATCACGCTATAATAGAGATTTGACTCTTTCTATTCCTAAAAACTTGGCTAAAATGCTTGAGATTAATTCTCGACAATAATCAACGCTTATCGGTAGTATTGTCATGCATGTCGTTACGGAGGAATGACGACGATTGGATCAAAGTCTTCCAACTAGCGCACGCATACAAGTTGACAAAGACATTGTTGTATGAATTTTGTTTTTGATATTATGTGTCTACTAGATATTTCGTGAGGAATGTTCTACTAAGCAGCCAAATTGCTACATGGAAGTTTCTGTGTCATTGATTCCATATGATGTACACAGGAAACGCAAAGTTTTGGACACGTTAGAACTAGCCAATATAATTGACTGAGGGGAATTTTGTTGTGTGTGTGGTGGTTTGGGGAGGGGGGGGGGGGGGGGGGGGGGAAGAGGGGTTGGACAAAGGAAGCCACAAGGGAATGTTCTACTTAGCAGCCAAACTGCTATATGGAAGTTTGTGTGCCATTCATTCCATATGACGTGCACAGGAAGCGCGAAGTTGTATTCAATGTTTTGGACACGTTAGAGAACTAGCCAATATGATTGATTGATACACGCTATGAGTGATATCTGTCAAGTGTTAGATTATTATCCAGGTGCAAGTGGACTGACGTTATCTGATTTTCTTGTCGAAATTATCATCCAAGTATCATGGAACGAGATGAAACGAACTGAAGCTTTAGGTTTGAAAATAGACAAACTTGATGTCCCAGATTTGAACCCACATAGGCACATACCAAGTTGCCACTATGTCTCACACATGAAAACTTCTGCTGCAAATGTACATATATAATTTCTTCCAACCTGCTACTTCAAAACACCACCAGCTGCCTCCACGTCGTCGGTTGCCCTAGTCCACGGGTTCAACCGACTCTCCTCCGGGCCGGGCCTGATTTTAAGCTCGCTTCTTTATTTCATTTAGCCGCGGCAAAAGAAAACCAAGGGCAATGCATTAGAACATCAGAAGGTGTGGAGGACTCGGGAGATGAGGCTGGCCTGCCCTTAAAGGCATTGTCAGTGCATGGCAAGAAATGAACCGATGAACCAATTCAAGTATAACTGTATAAGTGACCAGCACCATTACTATCATGGGTTAGGCCTTACTAAAATAGTTATGGGGGTTCCTTGTCTGAAGGTAGATGCAGCTGATCCACTCATGTATTTTTGGCCTCTTCGACCATTATTGTTGTGATTAGGTTAACTGGCAAAGTTGATGTTTACTGCTGATAATGCATCTGAGACGTACGGTCCCTGTCAGAATCTGTTTGTATGGGGTTTATGATTATTTCTTCAAGTGGTTTTACTTATTCATGAATAATACTTCTTGATTTTATGTTACCTCTCCATGCTGATTCATGCAATTACGTACAGTGCAATTAAGTATCACCTTTCACTAGGGCATCACCTGCATCATGTTTAACTAAAGATCACCAATATTGTAGCTCCTGCATGCATGCATTAGTATTTCTTCTTTGCTTCTATATGATAACAAAACATACTGTATAGTCATATATATGTCTTAGTGTTTCGACATAAATGCATATCGAATACAAAACGAAAAGGGAGTACTGAGACTCCTATATGATGCATGCGGGAAAGACGAATTTGCATACAACGGTTTGGACTTAGCTAGAATTAGGCGATATGATTGAACATTGATTGACACCTGCTATTTGTAACGTCTGTCAACTATTTGCATTATTATTTTTCAGGTACAACTGGGCAGTCGGGATCTAATTTCTTGTCCAAATGATTGCTGTATTCAAAAGGTAATGTCCAAATGATTTCAATTAAGTTCAGCGAGAGAAAGTTTGGTTACACTCCTGACGCATAGTGTGAACAAAACACTACCCCTTATTGGTGGAAATAAGAGGATCTTTATGGAAAAATGTGAAATTCAGGGGTCCCTATAACTGTCACCAATGAAAATTTAGAGTTTTGTACACATTTCTCCAAATAGTGTGAACAAACTTCTACTGAAGTTCAGCAACCAACCATTTCTTTTTCCTTCTCTGGGCCCACGAGGAATATTAACAGCATTATCGTTCAAATTATTTTCTATGTTCACCTAATTTATTTAATTGTTATATTTATTTATTGTGAATACTAGTGTCACATTCCTAAAATGAAACCTAATTTATTTGTTTTTGAAGCATTTTTTGTACTTTCATTACATATATATGTTGAATTAAATTTTAAAGTTAACCAATTTTTAATATTGATTTTTGAAGTACTTTGATCGATGATTTTCAAAAATAAGAACCTAATTTATAAAATTTTAAAATGCATTTCTATATATTTTGAAATTTAACAAAGAACTTAGTCAAATTGTCCTTTAGTTTTACATATAACAATAATGGTTCGACTACACCATAATGAATAAACGTGATATTCTTCTATTTTTGTAACACCATTATTTTCGTAAGTAAGTTATTCTCAAAAATCAATTAACTAGTAAGTTGATGAATAATGGGAGGAAGTAGATAAAAAATGGATAGCAAAGTTAATGATATTTGTTTCTTAAAACCACAAACAAAGTAATGGTTTATGAGGAAATGCATTAAAATGAATAAATTAGAGAGGATAAGGAAAGAGAAATAGGACGCAGTAGCATACCTTAAAAAATAGTGATGCTCACTAGTTTCCACAACGACATCCAGACAAAAAGAGGAGTTAAGGGCCAAACTTATGAAATTGCACACGTACGCTTTCGCTTATCAAAAGCAACAAATCGCTCGAGCTAACCCACTTCTTTCCTCCTAATAAAAATTGTCCAACATGATCTTAGTTTTGTCAAATCAGATTAACATTCTATCAAATCAACTCATATTCATCGATTACAAATTTTCATTACAGCAAAACAGATCTATTACAACGGGCAATGCCTGTTGTAACAGGGGTTTTACAGCGGACAACCCGCCCGTTGTACTAGGCCATGTTGTAATACGTTCTCTTTTACAATGGACAATGAACGTGATAACAGGCGGTTGTAATAGACTTTTTGCAACGGTCTTATGTTGTTGTTGTATGTTTCTTCAAAAAATAGCAATCCGTTGTAATATATTTTGCAACAGGTATTGAAGTTGTAATATCTTCTATAACAACAATTAATATCTGTAATAAAATGCTGAAAATTGCAATGGATTTGGATATTGCACATAATATTAATAATATTTACAAGAATTGAATACTTAATTCAAAAATTATTTTTAAACAAATATTTATTCAAAAAATATTTATTACAATTACAAATATTACACATAATGTTTTCCCTCTGTTTACACAATCACTTGTATGTACACTTCCTCACTACATTTCACTCATATACATTGATTACTCACTACACACTTATTCACTCATATACACGTACACATTCACTCACACTTTCACTATAGTTTTAGTCTTCGGCTTCTTAGCTATTTTCAATTGACTGGACTATTCTCACGTCTTGGAAGTAACCTATTCTAACAAAATCATTTGTCCACTGATGCAAATACTTTGAGCTGATAAAGTTATCGGGATTAAATGTAAGGAAAACATGGAACAATAACGGGCAATCTGGACAATCTAATACATTACTGATTCAGCACAATAACCAAACCAACAAATAATATTCAGATATTTAAATTATAATTATTATTTTTATGCTGCAAGCACATAACAAATTAATAGAAGTGCATAAACCCATATAATATTCAACATTTATTGAAACAAATACGACATATGATAGGAAAATGAAAATATGATTAGAATCATAATAACCAAACCTTTTTTGAATAACCATACATGTTAATATGTATGTAGTGGCATGAGATTTACCTGTTTGTTTAAATTGATTTTTTCAATCAAAGATTAATTATACATTTTATTTCAATAATTTAAACAAATATATGTGTAACTATATGAAAAATAATAAATGAAATCCCAAACCAAAACTGAAACTCCCAAAATTTATGAATTAAATCCCAATTTCTAAACTGACACCTCAAATTTGATGTGTGTATATATAGTACGATATTCACACATAGAAGATATCCATCAACGAACTGTATAATCAGCGTCTTCATTTCAAAATGAAAGAAGGCAGTAAACATTCTTCATATGAAAAAGTTTCCATAAAATGCATTTAAAAAAACAAACAAACAAGAAAAAAACAAGTGATCTCCAAGCGATGCATACTTTGTGTATTTGTGCTACAAGAACTATAGTTTTTAGTTCGTTTTTCTGACTATACTTATTATTGTTTAACTCAACAATCAACTTATTCAGGCATCAATCTAAACTAACAAATCATCTTAAATATCACAGATGTTAGATATAGTTGTACGAGACGACTATCTTACCTTTATCGTTAGCTTGTTGAACAACCGCCAAGCGCTAACTCGCCATGTTCGCCTCCATCGCGTCTCAAACCAGGCCCAGAGATCATTGTCGTGAGCAGCTCCACCAACTGCCACTGCCAAGCCTACAACCTACTCGACATTGTCAAACAAACAAATAATAAACTATGGAGTCAGCTTATTGTTGCAGAATTTCCTTTTGAACATAATTAAACTGTTAGTAGTTACCAAATCTAGATTTAGTTTAGCTCTTAGTCTAATTCAAAAAAAGAGAGGGGAAAAAGTTGTTTACTGTTTAAAATTATCAAAACGTATGTTATCATCCATGATATCTAAATGGATCCATGTAGGAAATCCACCGTGCTTATCTCCACCACTCAGATATACAATGATGCAAAGAGAAATATGTTAAACACGATAACTAGAAAATACTATGCCGGTTAAGGATATAACGGAAAAAGGGATAGAGAGATGTTAACAAAACTTAATTGCTAACAGAAATGCCAATCAGATCTAAAATAGCATATTTACATGATTCAAAGCTTCATTTACTTTATTATTTTTTTGCACAAAAAAAATGGGAAACGCTTGCTGTTAACAATTCACTGCTGTCTAAGCCACAAGAATAAATGGATGTGATATTACTATCGATTATTATTATTCTTAGTAAAGCACATAAGATTCACAGAAACATTTGCATTAAAAAAATGAAGTAAAATTCATAAATCAAGCACTGAACAACGCAAAGGGTTGGCTATTCGCACCCCATTGTTTGCTCTTGTCACAACCCGAACTTCCCCTTAAGGAAAGCCCGGATTGAGTTGAGAACAAGCCACATCGGAACGCAAATAGAAGAACATTTCATTGTATATTACAACAATTCCATCAGAATACAAGAATATACAGGGTATGAATAAATATTACATAGAATATACCAGAGATTTAAATTATATTTAAATACATCGCAGCGGAAAAATATTACAATACACAACTGAAAGGGATATACAGATACAGAGCTTTCCGGATATCGTCCAGCTGCAAATCAGGATTCTGTGAATATAAATCTGCAAAACCAAAACTACTAGTTGCCCGTACGGAAAATAGGAGCACCCAGAGTTTAGGTTAAAACAATAAACTCCAGGTCAGTCATGTGACTGGTGTGAGAACTAAAATAGTTATTTAAAACTTTACTTTAAAATAAAGTAAATCAAGGGACCACGCCGTATAACACGGAACGAGTTTCCTCCCAAGAATACCAGTGCATATAACAAAACAGCGCAATGCTTTTTGGAAAAATGAAGCTATTATAAGACCCAGGTCCCATCACACAATGCAACACAAGCCGAAGGATAGGGTTTTCCCTTATAATAGCCAAACATGCTTGGTACGTTAAAAACAAATCACTTGATACTATTATAGGTGCATAGTGTATAAAACAACTTCAAATATAAATGTATCAATCCTAGACGGCATGGGTACTATATATCATGTCGTCATACTAGGCTCTACAATCAAAAAACGCAAAGTCACGTATTTGGAAGTTGGATTTCCATCTAAGAACCGAGGCAAGGGATCGTCCTCTACCAAATTCGAGACTGTCTAGCCCGAGCCTCAGGCTACAGCCGCGACTGCACCAGCTAGGAGCCACAGGGCCGGTCCACACGTAGCGGATTAAAATGAAACCCTGAACAATACGTCTCCCGCCCTATGGGGCGTAAATGAGCCATATGACTTCATATCCGAGGCGCCTCGCATTCCAACAACCATACAGGTGGAAAATATACAAATGTCAGGGCTGGTAGGTCATAGACACCACCTCTAGCTAGAAATAGACAGATGTTCTCCCTGGATCCTCTCTTGTTTCTGGTTCATACCGGGGTGTGAGGCTAGCGAATTAACGCCATACACAAAGCTATGCCACACAGGCTGTGCTTTGATCATCAACCACAAGACTTTGCTTTTCAACAAAAGCCTTGATCATTTTCCACTTAGGCATGCCATACAGGCAATTCAATCCATGCGATTGATATCCACCAATATATAACCTCTGAGCTCGTGCATCTCAGAGAAGGGCGTTAAGCAAAAGAATAAATTCTGTGCCGCCAAACATATATATATTTAATAGAAATCAATCACACAGAATAAAATCCAATATCAGACACACAGTCCATTTACAAGTTCGTTCTGGGTCTGAACGAAACCGGAGGCACCTTGTACCTCGCATATCCATCGATCTCCAAGTACTTCTGGACGATCACCAACTGATTCCCTCCTCTTGGGTGTACAGCCCAATCAAGATCATCAGTAATTATCCAAACGATGTGAAGACCTCCGGTCTTCAACCACCGTATTCATCTTTGACACATCGTCGAATCAGTTATTCAGAATGGGATAAACTCGGCCTTTTTGAATAACTCGCATATATAATAAACAAGTGTTACACAAACACAACATACGCCTCATTCCAATTCAGAATATTCTTTTATTCAAATATTCTTATACTTTGGAAAAAGTTCCCATTAATTTTATCAAAGATCAATTCTTTAAATTTATACTTTAATCTTCTTTTGAATATCTATTCAAACCATATTGGTTTATCCAAACTAGTCGGGATTAACGAACCTTACCGAAGTAATCATTTATTTTAATTTCCCAATCCCAACCTATTCATCCCATGAAGTAAAACTGGTAATACTTCATATCTAACACCATGGTGTTATCAGTAAATTCAACTACCATTTCACGTTCAAATCTAATTAAAGATCTAACTATCGCCCGGAGCAAAACTGGTGATACTACATTCTCGATCATTTCAATCTAATTAAAGATTCATTAAAATTCCACTTGGTTTTAATCTTCCCAAAAATCAATATTAATGATTGTTTAACTTGGGAAACCATATTTTGTCTTTAACTGGGTTAAAGAACCAATGTCATTTAAAACACGGTTCACGATAAACTCAATTCACATTCCATTAATTATCGGATTAAAGAACAAGTGTTATTTAAAACACCGTTCACAATAAACCCAAAAATCAATTTAAATTCAACTCCAGTTAAATACCATTTAATTGGTATACTGTATTAAATCTAAATAAAAAACGATTTAGTCTTTTTCTCAACTGGGTTTAAGAACAGTGTTAATGAAGACACCATTCACGACAAACCCAAATCCCATTTGATATTAAATACAAGACTCTGAATAGAAAATATGTTGAGTTTATTCAATATCAAATTCTACGACCAACAAATATCGTATTGGAAATAATGATATAAATCTATCTTTCAAATTTTCATAACAATATTTGTATAATCACGAAATCCAACATCGAAATATTTCAAAGACAATTTCGATTCAAATCCACTCCAATTCAATTATTGGAAATTTCTGGTTACTTTTAAAACCATTTCAAATCCAATTTATTTATTTCAAAAATAAATGGATTATAATTCTAGTTCAAAGCTAGTTCATTTCGATAAAAATCTGTTTTTATCTTTTCAAATATGGAATTTTCATCCCAATTCTTTCCAAATCATTTCTTATGATTTTACACAAATTATTACTATTTTTAATAATTTTATCAAGGCCCGTACAGTCGATTTCCATCAACGGCCATCGAACTGCACTTACAGCAAACTTTTCCAAATTTGGTTTGGACATAATTTGAAATCCAACCGTTAGATTTCAAATCTTTGATATTCGTTAGAAATCTCTTTTCGATACAAACCCAATGGTTCCGTTTTTAGGAGGATCCGACGGTCGGATCTCCCATAATATCCGTTCGAAGTCAATGATCGAATTTCGCGAACTGCCGCAGCGCGGTGCGTTCTATTCAAGCCGTTGTATATATAATTTATATATATATATATATATATATATATATATATATATATATCGTCGATTTCCTTTTAAAACGTATTTTATAAATCGTTTTAAATTCGTTTTCAAGACGATTTCAACTTCATATTCAATTTTAAATCAAAATTGAATATTCTATATCATCGATATACAAATGATAATATTTTCAAAACGTTATATTTTGAAATCACTTCCTTTTCTATATTCATTATAAAAACGAATATAATCGATATAAATATCGTTCGCGTCAAAACGGCGCATATCTAACCAACACGGCTTTATCTATTTCAATAACTTCGTTATTCCATTCAACAAATGAATATTTTCTTCAACCCATGAATATATATTTTATTCAACACATGAATATTTATTTTATTCAACACATGAGTTTTTATTTTACTCAACACATGAGTATTTATTTTAGTCAACACATGAATTTTCTTTTATTCAGCACATGAATATATATTTTATTCAACACATGAATTTTCTTTTATTCAACACATGAATATATATTTTATTCAACACATGAATTTTCTTTTATTCAACACATGAATATATATTTTATTCAACACATGAATATATATTTTATACAACATATGAATTTATATTTTATAATATTCTTTATTTTTCAAATTTGAATGAGGCCCAATCAATTACCATATAATGTTATTTATATGGGTTCTGTACAACACATGTATATAATAGCAATGATAAATAATCAACCATCATCCAAAGTGCACCATACAATTGCATAAGCATTAAATATAAATAATTAACGCTTACACAATCTGTCAACCCATCGATTGACATACAACTAAACAATCGGGATTAGTATATGTCAAATATCATCCCAATACCCGTGTAGGGTTTCAAATCAACAAACACAGATTTTTATTTGTGCAGTTGGGCGATGAGTAAAATTTATCGTTCCAATCAATATCAGTCAAATGGGTGTACATACCAATTTTTTTATAAATATTTATTTTATATACATGTTAAAAATTATATTTTTAACTATAAAATATTTTATTCATTCCACATCACGCAATAAAGTTTTCACAACACATCAATCAAACAAACAAGTCATTCATGGTCTGTGGACGACGGGTGTTGGGTGCTGCTAAGCACCGTCTGCATCCTAGTATATATTTCAATCTAGAAATTAAAATAAAAGTGAGGAGTTCTCACCAAAGACTAAACCAAACGCCACGACTCTTCAAATATAGGAAATCTTCGCCGTGCTCGCCCTTTATCACTTTCGTCGTCCGTATCCACTACATATATAAAAATCGCATCTTTATATTGTTGCTATGTATATAAAAACAACATTTTTATAACTACGCTATATGGATAAAAATCACATTTTTATACTGCTACTATATAGATAAAAATTCTATTTTTATACAGCTACTATATAGATAAAAATTCTATTTTTATAACGGTGTTCCTATAATAAAAATCATATTTTTATCTCGTCATTCTCTATATAAAAATCACATTTTTACTTTTCTGCATATATAAAGATCGTATTTTTATATCTTTACTACATATGTAAAAATCACTCTTTTACACCGCTACTTCCAGGATAAAAAAAATATATTTTCATCTTGCTAGTAATATAATAAAAATTATGTTTTTATTACTCTACATGCATAGAAATTATATTTTTACTTCATACTTCATATAAAAAGATCATATCTTTATTCTATAACCATATAAATAAAAATAAAAATCATATATTTTCTGAATTATCATAATATATGTAAAACTGATTTTAAAATAAATTAAAAATAAAACTTACTTCGATCGAAGGAAGAAAAGAGAAGAACTTCGTTGTTGAACTTGGTGGTGGAGTGCTTTGCTCAAATTTGAAGAGGGTGGAGGGTGAGCAGGGGTCGGAGGTGGTGATGGAGGTCGCGGTGGGGGTCACGGGAGGGGGTGCGCGCCGTTGACTGGAGGGGGCGGCGGAGCTAGGGCAGTGGGCGGTGGGAGGTGTTTCGCGGCGGCTACTGAAAAGGGGGTTAGGGTTTCGGGGTTCGCCACAGAGAGGAGAGGGAAGAGAGGAAGGGAGAGAGAAGAGGGAGGGGGTGCGATTGGGAAGGCCGGTGCTACTCCGCCAGGTGCGGCAGATCTGAACGGGGGAGGGGGAGGGGGTGGCAGGGGAACAATTCGGTTTCTTTTTTCTTTTCTTTTTTATTTGTGAACGACAGGTGAGAGAGAAGAGGGGTAGGGAGATATATAATTATATAATTTAATTTAATTTTTAATTCCCCAAAAAGTAACTTTTTGTTTTGAACTCAAAATCGAACCCACCGACTGTCGCTCCTAGCTAATTACCCCCATTCCGAACATAATGGGATATGTCCGGTAAGCTGACTCGACTGTTTCGATCAGTTTCTATCAAAATCAAAATATAAATCTATATATTGAATTTGAACGCACATTTCAATTTACCGGGGCCACATACGGACTCTAAAATTTCCCAAAAAATATTTTCTTGCTTATATTGATGATACAGTTCTAATAAAACTAATTTCGTCAAATTCCGAGACCGTTTGAAAAATGGCCATTTTCTGGTCGATCGAAATATACTTAAACTATCAAAACACGTTTTACTTCGCCATGCTCACATATTGACTCAGAAAATTATGAATTTTGGAATCCAGCAATAATTCTACATCCCGGATCCAACAAAAGTGGTTTCGTCGAAAACCGTGGTCGTTTGCAAAATTTCCATTTTTTAAAGGCCAGAATTCCATAGCGACTATTCTGAATTTTCAACTGGGAATAACTTTTGATTCCCGCAATGAAATTTAAATTTTTCATATTCATTGGAAAGATAAAGTCAATTACATTCTAATATTTTTGGTTTCGCTAAAATCCGGTTATTTTGAATCCTGTACATTCATTTGAACTTTGAAATCGAAATTTCGAACTACCGCGCCATTTTCAATTCCTTTTATATTTAAAATAAAATATTTATATTCTAACGACGATTCAAATAAATATATACGTTCTGATTCTATTCAAAATAAATTTCTCGTCATCATTATTTAAAATAATTCATTTTAAATATTCAAAATTCACTAAAATTGCCAAATTAAAAATTTTAAATTGGCTCAGATTTCCGGGTTATTACAATCTCCCCCACTTAAAACTTTTCATCCCCGAAAAGAAACGAAGCTGAAAGTTGTTTCACAAACCAACTCAATTTTCATTATTTTCATTACGGCTTAAGTTCTTCAACTTTTCAGTTTCTAATAACTTTTCAAATTTTGGCTAACACCCTAAATTTTCGAAAAATTTCGCCATAACCTCCCCTGCACCGGGAGCTTCGGGATATTTCAAATAACCTCCCATGGCCCTTACCAATCCAAAAAAAAAAAGCCAAGCGGCTAGCCAGTCGGCTCATAAAATCATCAAAAACCCAAGAAATACAATAAACATGTATCTATTTGTCGGGCAAACAATTTTATTCTCCTGCTCTAGCCTCCTTGCTATGACCTGTTCAATGTAAGTACATGTATATGCATGCAAATGCGACTAGTTTTCAACACAATTCACTATTTGGTTCAATTTGGCTAAAGGTTCAACATTCAATTAATCAAACAATAATCAAGCAACACAACCAGCACTCAATTAGTTGATTAGCTTTTCACATTCATAATATTAATACATAGTCCAAAAATCAGTTTTTTGATGTCAAATCACAACAATATATTCTAACTATATTTTGGTTCTCACACTAGTCAATTGGAAATATATAGAAATCCCATTTTCGTCACTCGAAAATAAATACTGGTGATGGTATACTTCATCATCTAGACCATGTCCGTGCGACTAGAGTGTGATTCTATATCTACCAAGTATATTAAAACTTCAAATACATGCGGATCAGACGTATACGCAAAATCTTTATATACTGGATTGTCCAAATTCAATACAAATAAATATTCAAATACGCTGAATAAGGTTTAAATTTTCAAAACAAAACTTGTTTTCAATTTTATTTTTCAAATCAACACTCTTTACACTCGTTCTAGATTACTACCGATCCTATCTCTAAGGAGCCATTCTCATTGGATATTACTAATCCAATCTCTGATGAATTCTTTTGTTTGGTTCTAACGTGTCTTGTTCTCCGAGCTCTTTAAACCAAAGCTCTGATACCAAGCTGTCGCAACCCGAACTTCCCTGTTAAGGAAAGCCCGGATTGAGTTGAGAACAAGCCACATCGGAATCAAAACAGAAGAACATTTCACTGTATATTACAACAAATCCATTAGAATGCAAGAAAATACAGAGTATGAATAAATAATACATAGAAAATATCATAGATTTAAATTACATTTAAATACATCGCAGCGGAAAAATATTACAATACACAACTGAAAGGGATATACGGATAGAGAGCTTTCTGGATATCGTTCCAGCTGCAAATCAGGATCCTATGAATATAAATCTGCAAAACCAAAACTACTAGCTGCCCGTGCGGAAAATAGGGGCACCTAGAGTTTAGGTTAAAACAATAAACTCCAGGTCAGTCATGTGACTGGTGTGAGAACTAAAACAGTTATTTAAAACTTTACTTTAAAATAAAGTAAATCAAGGGACCATGCCGTATAACACGGAACGGGTTTCCTCCCAAGAATACCAGTGCATATAACAAAACAACGCAATGCTTTTTGAAAAAATGAAGCTATTATAAGACCCAGGTCCCAACACACAATGCAACACAAGCCGAAGGATAGGGTTTTCCCTTATAATAGCCAAACATGCTTGGTACGTTAAAAACAAATCACTTGATACTATTATAAGCGCATAGTGTATAAAAAAACTTCAAATATAAATGTATCAATCCTAGACGGCATGTGTACCATATATCATGTCGCCATACTAGGCTCTACAATCAAAACCCGCAAAGTCACGCATTTGGAAGTTGGATTTCCATCTATGAACCAAGGTAAGGGATCGTCCTTTATCGAATTCGAGACTGTCTAGCCCGAGCCTCAAGCTACAGCCGCAACTGCACCTAGGAGCCACAGGGCCGGTCCACACGTAGCGGATTAAAATGAAACCCTGAACAATACGTCTCCCCGCCCTATTGGGCGTAAATGAGCCAAATGACTCCATATCTGAGGCGCCTCGCATTCCAACAACTACACAGGTGAAAATATATAAATGTCAGGGCTGGTAGGTCACTGACACCACCTCTAGCTAGAAAGAGACACATGTTCTCCCTAGATCCTCTCCCATTTCTGGTTCATACCGGGGTGTGAGGCTCGCGTATTAACGCCATACACAAAGCTATGCCACACAGGTCATTCATTGATCATCAACCACAAGACTTTGCTTTTCAACAAAAGCCTTGATCATTTACCACTTAGGCATGCCACACAAGCAATTCACTCCATGTGATTGACATCCATCAATATATAACCGCTGAGCTCGTACGTCTCAAAGAAGGGCGTTAAGCAAGAGAATAAATTCTTCGCCGGTAAACAGATATATATTTAATAGAAATCAATCACACAAAAATAAAATCCAATGTCAGAAACACAGTCCATTTACAAGTTCTTTCTAGGTCTGAATGAAACCGGAGGCACCTTGTACCTCGCTTATCCATCGATCTCCAAGTACGTCTGGACGATCACCAACTTATTCCCTCCTCTTGGGTGTACAACCCAATCAAGATCATCAGTAATTATCCAAACGATGTGAAGACCTCCGGTCTTCGACCACCGTCTTCATCTTTGACACATCTCTAATCAGTTATTCAGAATGGGATAAACCCGGTCTTTCTGAATAACTCGCGTATATAATAAACAAGTGTTACACAAACACAACATAGGCCTCATTCCAATTCAGAATATTCTTTTATTCAAATATTCTTATACTCTGGGAAAAGTTCCCATTAATTTTATCAAAGATAAATTCTTTAAATTTATTCTTTAATCTTCTTTTGAATATCAATTCAAACCAAATTATGGTTTATCCAAACTAGTCGGGATTAACGAACCTTACCGAAATCATCATTTGTTTTAGTTTCCCAATCCCAACCTATTCATCCCATGAAGTAAAACCGGTAATACTTCATATCTAACTCCACGGTGTTATCGGTAAATTCAATTACCATTTCACGTTCAAATCTAATTAAAGATCTAACTATCGCCTGGAGCAAAACTGGTGATACTCCATTCTCGATCATTTCAATCTAATTAAAGATTCATTAAAACCCCACTTGGTTTTAATCTTCCCAAAAATCAATATTAATGATAGTTTAACTTGGGAAACCACATTCTGTCTTTAACTGGGTTAAATAACCAATGTCATTTAAAACACGGTTCAGGATAAACCCAATTCACATTCCATTAATTATCGCGTTAAAGAACAAGTGTTATTTAAAACACCGTTCACGATAAACCCAAAAATCAATTCAAATTCAATTCCATTTAAATACCATTTAATTGGTATATTTCATTAAATCTAAATAAAAATGATTTAATCTTTTTCTCAACTGGGTTTAAGAATAGTGTTAATGAAGACAACATTCACGACAAACCCAAATCCCATTTGATATTAAATACAAGACTCTAAATAGAAAATATATCGGCTTATATTCAATATCAAATTCTACGACCAACAAATATCGTATTGGAAATAACGATATAAATCTATCTTTCAAATTTCCATAACAATATCGGTATAATCACGAAATTCAACATCGAAATATTCCAAAGACAATTTCGATTCAAATCCACTCCAATTCAATTATTGGAAATTTCTAGTTACTTTTAAAACCATTTCAAATCCAATTTATTTATTTCAAAAATAAATGGATTATAATTCTAGTTCAAAACTAGTTCATTTCGATAAAAATCTATTTTTATATTTTCAAATATGGAATTTTCATCCCATTTCTTTTCAAATCATTTCTTATGATTTCACACAAATTATTACTATTTTTAGTAATTTTATCAAGGCCCGTACAGTCGATTTCCATCAACGGCCATCGAACTGCACTTACAGCGACCTTTTCCAAATTTGGTTTGGACATAATTCCAAATCCAACCATTAGATTTCAAATCTCTGATATTCGTTAGAAAGGTCTTTTCGATACAAACCCAACGGTTCCGGTTTGAGGAGGATCCGACGGTCGGATCTCCCATTATATCCGTTCGAAGTCAATGGTCGAAATTCGCGAACTGCCGCAGCGCGGCGCGTTCTATTCAAGCCATTATATATAATATATATATATTATATATTTCGTCGATTTCCTTTTAAAACGTATTTTATAAATCGTTTTAAATTCGTTTTCAAAACGATTTCAACTTCATATTCAATTTTAAATCAAAATTGAATATTCCATATCATCGATATACAAATGATAATATTTTCAAAACGTTATATTTTGAAATCACTTCCTTTTCTATATTCATTATAAAAACGAATATAATCGATATAAATATCGTTTGTGTTAAAATGGCGCATATCTAACCAACACGGCTTTATCTATTTCAATAACTTCGTTATTGCATTCAACAAAGAATATTTTTCTTCAACCCATGAATATATATATTATTCAACACATGAATATTTATTTTATTCAACACATGAGTATTTATTTTATTCAACACATGATTATTTATTTTATTCAACACATGAGTATTTATTTTATTCAACACATGAGTATTTATTTTATTCAACACATGAATTTTCTTTTATTCAACACATGAATATATATTTTATTCAACACATTAGTTTTCTTTTATTCAACACATGAATATATATTTTATTCAACACATGATTTTTTTTTATTCAGCACTGAATATATATTTTATTCAACACATGAATTTATATTTTATAATATTCTTTATTTTCCAAATTGGAATGAGGCCCAATCAATTACCATGTAATGTTATTTATATGGGTTCTATACAACACATGTATATAATAGTAATGATAAATAATCAACCATCATCTAAAGTGCACCACGCAACTGCATAAGCATTAAATATAAATGATTAACGCTTACACAATCTGTCAACCCATCGATTGACATACAACTAAACAATCGGGATTAGTGTACGTCAAATATCATCCCAATACCCGTGTGGGGTTTCAAATCAGTAAACATAGATTTTTATTTGTGCAGTTGGGCGATGTGTAAATTTTTTCGTTCCAATCAATATTAGTCAAATGGGTGTACATAAATAAATCGTCCAATTTGTTTATAAATAATTATTTTATATACATGTTAAAAATTATATTTTTAGCTATAAAATATTTTATTCATTCCACATCACGCAATAAAATTTTCATAGCACATCAATCAAACAAACAAGTCATTCATGGTCTGTGGACGACGGGTGTTGGATGCTGCTAAGCACCGTCTGCATCCTTGTATATATTTCAAACTGGAAATTAATATAAAAGTGAGTAGTTCTCACCAAGGGCTAAACCAAACGCCACGACTCTTCAAATATAGGAAATTTTCGCCGTGCTCGCCCTTTATCACTTTCGTCGTCCGTATCCACTACATATATAAAAATCGCATCTTTATATTGTTGCTATGTATATAAAAATCACATTTTTATAACTACGCTATATGGATAAAAATCACATTTTTATACTGCTACTATATAGATAAAAATTCTATTTTTATACCGCTACTATATAGATAAAAATTCTATTTTTATAACGGTGTTCCTATAATAAAGATCGTATTTTTATCTCGTCATTCTCTATATAAAAATCACATTTTTACTTTTCTACATACATAAAGATCGTATTTTTATATCTTTACTACATATGTAAAAA
Source organism: Allium sativum (assembly GCA_030737875.1). NCBI lineage: Eukaryota > Viridiplantae > Streptophyta > Magnoliopsida > Asparagales > Amaryllidaceae > Allium > Allium sativum. The sequence goes on along the minus strand of CM060913.1, from coordinate 674,106,795 downwards.
TCACTCTTTTACACCGTTATTTCCAGGATAAAAATATATATTTTTATCTTGCTAGTAATATAATAAAAATTATGTTTTTATTACTTTACATGCATAGAAATTATATTTTTACTTCATACTTCATATAAAAAGATCATATCTTTATTCTATAACCATATAAATAAAAATAAAAATCATATATTTTTTGAATTGTCATAATATATGTAAAACTGATTTTAAAATAAATTAAAAATAAAACTTACATCGATCGAAGAAATAAAAGAGAAGAACTTCGCTGTTGAACTTGGTGGTGGAGTGCTTTGCTCAAATTCGAAGAGGGTGGAGGGTGAGCAGGGGTCGGAGGTGGTGATGGAGGTCGGCGGTGGGAGGTGCTTCGCGGCGGCGACTACTGAAAAGGGGGGTAGGGTTTCGGGGTTCGTCGCAGAGAGGAGAGGGAAGAGAGGAAGGGAGAGAGAAGAGTGAGGGGCTGCGATTGGGGAGGACGGTGGCTACTCCGCAAGGCGCGGCGGATCTGAACGCGGTGTGTGGGGGGGGGGGGGGACAGGGGAACAGTTCGATTTCTTTTTTTCTTTTCTTTTTTATTTGTGAACGACAGGTGAGAGAGAAGAGGGGTAGGGAGATACATAATTATATAATTTTATTTTATTTTTAATTCCTCAAAAAGTAACTTTTGTTTCGAACTCAAAATCGAACCCACCGACTGTCGTTCCTAGCTAATTACCCCATTCCGAACACAATGGGATATGTCTGGTAAGCTGATTCGACTATTTCGATCAGTTTCTGTCAAAATCAAAATATAAATCTATATATTGAATTTGAACGCACATTTCAATTTACCAGGGCCACATACGGACTCTAAAATTTCCCAAAAAATATTTTCTAGCTTCGTATTGATGATACGGTTCTAATAAAACTAATTTCGTCAAATTCCGAGACATTATGAAAAATGGCCATTTTCTGGTCGATCGAAATATACTTAAATTGTCAAAACACGTTTTACTTCGCCATGCTCACATATTGGCCCAGAAAATTATGAATTTTGGAATCTAGCAATAATTCTACATCCTGGATCCAACAAAAGTGGTTTTATCGAAAACCGAGGTCGTTTGCAAAATTTCCATTTTTTAAAGGCCAGAATTCCATAGCGACTATTCTGAATTTTCAACTGGGAATAAGTTTTGATTCCCGTTATGAAATTTCAATTTTTCAGATTCCTTGGAAATATATTCTCAGTTAGATTCTAATAATTTTGGTTTCGCTAAAATCCGGTTTATTTTGAATCCTGTACATTCAATTGAACTTTGAAATCGAAATTTCGAACTACCGCGCCATTTTTAATTCCTTTTGCATTTAAAATAAAATATTTATATTCTAACGATGATTCAAATAAATATATACATTCTCATTCTATTCAAAATAAATTTCTCGTCATCATTATTTAAAATAATCCATTTTAAATATTCAAAATTCACTAAAATTGCCAAAATAAAAATTTTAAATTGGCTCAGATTTCCGGGTTATTACAACTCTTCACACCCCCCCCCCCCCCGATTGAAATTTTCGAACTTTATTTCCAAATTTACCCTTTAATAGCTGATTAGATAACTTGTCTAGTGTTGTACAATAATTTTAAAAAATATCAATTGTATACATACATAGATGTTCGAGGCTAAATTGCGAAAAATAATTTTAAATTTTAAACCAGCGATTTACATGATCTTTAAATTAAATATAAATTACAAATATTAATTAAAAAATTTAAGCAATGATTAAAATTTAATAACCGTACAACCAGTGATATATATTACTATTTATTTTAAAACCAGATACGTCAGCAATATATCGAAATTGCAAAGATCTAAACATTAAATAAATAAATCATCAGTATATATGGTGTTGGTCTAAATAAATCAACGCTCGGATGGTGCATTGATTATTCTAACCAACATTAGGATTGCACGTCATTTTATTTCAACGAACAAGCCGTCTACAGATGTCAATTAATTCAAATAAAATTTTAAAAAGAAAAAGTTGAAACAAATTGCAATCTAGAAACTTAAAAAAATGAGAAAATGCAACAAGGGTATTTTTGGATTAAACGGGGTGCGAAGAGAAATTCATGGGGTGCACCTTTTATTTTCTAGTTAACGGGGGGTGAAGAGCAATCAATGGGGTGCTAATAGACGCACCCCAGTGCAAATTCAATGGCAAAACAAAAAATAAGTTTAACTTCAGATAAGTATAGTAATTGAGGGAACGTAATAGCCTTATCCTAAATTTGATAGCGATCAGAAAAACAACTGACTAAGAACTTAAAATAATTGGAAAGAAACGAAGATGAAATAATTAGCCACATCAAACGATTAGGGGAAAGGGTTACCATTTAACTCATATTGATCCAAATAATTACCAAACAAATAAATCATTCATATTACTTAAGTGCTTTGGTTTTCAATTAAAGCACATGCTTCAGTTCGAAGGCGGCGACAGGGGAGCGGAAGGGAGGACGAGGGAGGTGACTATGGTTTTAGAGGGAATCTGATGTAGGAGAGAGAGGGAGGAGATCAAGAGGACCAGCTAGAAGTTTTGGGAATTAGGTTGTTGGAGGAGGACTAGCGCACGAGTTTAGGGAATTCAGATTTGGTTCTGTTACATCAGAATAAATGGTTATGTACTTTAATGCGGACAATGAAATCTTTTAGTCGTGAACGAGAAGAAAAAGGAAAGCGGAAAGAAGATTCGAGAGAAGATTTGACCTTTACGTTCGTGAATTTGAAAATGAATCGTGGAAAATTATTTATGGTAGGGTTACAAAAGAATTTTTTTAAATAAATATAGAAATAATATTTCAAAACTTGACATTTGTACTTTACAAATTCAGATTTTTTTTAGCACTTTTACAACATAAATTTTGAATATTATCTAAAGTTAAAATTTTGTTAAATTTTTTTACTTTTAGAGTCTGAATTTGTTCGTTGTTCGAAAACCATTTAAATACAAGCAGATAGTCTCAACCGTTTTGTCTAGTTGTAGTTTGAACTATATTTCAAATAATAAATGAGATATACTATTTATAAAGTGAATTAGCTTATTGGTTGTTGCTCGTTTTTAGAGATATATTATTTAGTATACTGTTATATCCATTTATTTTCATAATTAAGTTTGTTTATTGTCTGTTGTTTGATATTTGAATTTATTTGAAATGAATTTTATAAATATTTTAAAATTATTGTTAGACAATTTAAGATTGCTAAATGTTGTTAAGAAATAAATGTAGTTATCAATTATAATTATTATTAAGTAGTAAATAATAAATAATCAAATGTTAACTAGTGAAAATGTGAATTAATTAAATATTAATATTAATTTTTAACGACTAATATAATAATTAATTTTTACAAGTTATAAATAATCATTAATTATTACAAGTTATAAATGATTAATATAATGTTATTAATGATTAATTATTAATCATTAATAAATAATATAGTATTATTAATGACTAGTAATTATTGATGTAATATTATAGTTAAAGGCAATAATATAAGTTATATAACATCATTGAATGAAATCTAATATGTATACAATAATATAAAGAAAACATTATTTAGAACTTTATTTTACAGCTATTTGGGAGACATTGTAGATATTATTACTTTTACAATGATGTTATAAATAATATAATATTATTGTTAATAATTATTATTAATGATTAATTATTAAATATAATATTATTAATGATTAATAATTAAATATTAAAAAAATAATATAATATTATTAATGATTAGTAATTAGTAAAATAATATTATAGTTAATAATTATCAATATATGATTAATGATTAATTATTAAATAATAAAACATAATCTGTACTAATTTTATGGAAGTATTGTAATTTTTAATTATTGACTGTCGAAAATTAGCACCTATTACAACGAATATTATATGACCATTGTAAAATAGACATCAATTACAACGGGTATTCTATGAGGATTGTAAAATTAACATCTATTACAACGGGCCAAAAATGACAGTTGTAATAGCACTCTATTACAACCTGCAGTTTTTACATGTTGTAAAAGAGCATTGTAAAGGATATCTATTACAACTGTCCAAAAATGACCATTGTAATAACATTCTATTACAACCGGCAGTCCTTTCCCTTGTAAAAGGGTGTTGTACAGGCATCTATTACAATGAAACAGAAAGTGATCGTTGTAATAACATTCTATTACAAGAGGCAACCCATACCCATTGTGAAATGGACGTTGTAATAGGGTATTTTTGTTGTAGTGTTTATATTTTATTATTTCATTGCGAACCTACCGATAACATATGTTGTTGTTTTTAATACTGAAAATTATGTTTACATTTATAAATTTTTGTTATTTAATTAAGTTTGACGTAGAACATACCATTTTAAACCGACCTTTTAAAGATTTTCAATCAGTTGAATTGAACAAGTTCTTTCATTTCACAGTGGCAACAAAATGATAATTTTCTATCATTATTAGACAAATCTAATAATTTTATCATCTAATTTTTTTTATACATAATCAGTTAATTGTCGATTATAGTGATCAAAATTTATAAATTGTATTAGCATTTGTATTTTTTGAAATGTTTATGAGGTAATTATTCATAAATAGTGAATTAACGAAATTGAATATAATAGTGCTACATCAGCCGTTTGAAATATAATAGTGGATGCGAATGTAAAATTTTATATTTTACTAAATTTTATTTATAACATTCAATAAAGTAAATAAAATAAAATAATGTAAGCTAATAATGGCACTACAAGAATACATGGCTATTCCAACGGCTCACTGCCATTGGCGGCCATTTGAAGCCATTGGAATAGTGTTAATGCTTTCCAACGGCTGTTCCAACGACTTCAAACAATATAATGCTATTGGAAGCCATTTAAAACAAGGACCTATAAATTGTTGGTACCCGTTGGAAAAATTGTAATTTTTTATATTACAGCAAGCATATAACTTTCAAGACACTCCATTTCCAATCCATTTTCAATCAAATTCCAATCAATTCCATATATATATATACAACATATATATACCAATAACAATATAAACAACCAAAATAAATCAAAGAAACATCAATATATACAAAACAAACCATCCGACTATCACAAAAACAACACATCAACGTTAGATATCCATAAATCAAATACATCAACATTACATGTCCACAAACCATCAAAATATATCCAAAGTATCATCCTCAACCACTCCGTGCCAATATATACAACATTCAAACAAAATCCTCACCTTCTCTAAGTCATAGAAAAACACATACCTCAAGCACCATTATCGTCATTTCCGGAAGCACCAGACGATGAAGGAAAAGTAACATGATTGTGCGCATACTCTACGAGCTTCTGATTTAATTGCTCCATCTGTATAGCCTGCAGACGGTTCTGCTCCTGCAGCTGCTCAATCATGACTCTAAGCTACTTAATTTCTTCTTTGTCTTTAACCTTCTTAGCATGTCAAGCCTGCAAATATAATGAATGTAAAAAAAGTTATGTCGACATATAAAATATTATAACACTATATATTTAAATGCTAATTTATTGTATGTATGCAAAAAGATTAATTACTATTAGGTTACCAAAGCCATAATGTCTTCTCCGCTGCGACGAATCTATAACAACATCAAATATGTTGTCTTCCTCCTCCGGTGTCAACTCATCACGATCATACTCCTCAAGCGCATGAGCATGTGCCTCCTGAAACCTTTCCCATAACACTAAAAACAATTTCAATTGAAAAATAATATAACATTGTTTTTATTTCACATTAGCCAGTAACTAATAAACTTATCAATGTGCGTAGCAGAATTTAAAATACGCATAATATGCAGCTATCGCCCTATCCTGCTCATCTCACTGATATGTGACGTTTCTAGCCTTGTCTACTTGCTTGGATGTGTGGGTGTAAGCAAATACGTCCACGTAGGACACAAGATGTCCACGAGCTCGTTTCTGCAATTGATAATTTGGAAAATTAATTTCACATAGTCAATTACTGAACTGATCAACATACAAATGTAATAATTGATAAATTTACCAAGTCCTCGCGGTGATGCTGGAAAGACTTGGATCCTCCACGATGAGTTACTGGATTCCTTCTCTTGTTTACGGAGTTCCTTGCTGATTCCGCCTGTAAATGTATATTGACTAATTATTTAATAATCGACAAAAAATAAATGAGATTTGTTATAAATTTACCTTGAACTCATCTGTGTCCCAAAACTCAACCATCTTATTAAATACTCCATCGCTCATCCACCTAGATTTCTTCCTCAGTTTTTAAATCTCATTCATTTTTTCCCTTGCAATTCTTAGCGACCTTCGAGTATCGGTGTCGATGAACCTGGTTGATGTCGACGTCTTGCAAATCTACTGCCCTATGTACAATGAGAAAACATTACTAATTATTTATTTGTATTTAATCATTTTGTAAACCCAGTATAAACTTACCAGAAAATCTTGCCAGATGGTCTCTCTGACAGAGTCAGGTATTCTGCTCCACTTAGGCCAGAAATTGCTCATTCTAGCCATGTAAGCATCCTTAGAAATATTCGGCACTGAAACACCCCACCTCCGTTAAAGTCACTCACAAAGGGAATGCCTTAACTTTGGTGGAGCATTTTAGGTAAAAGATGCAGATAAATTACAAGGCAGTAAATAAAGCAACAGAAAATAAAGTCATTTTATAAGCAACTTAATTCAGTCAAGCTTTTACAAACAATTTTCTCAGTCATACTTAAATGTAATACATAAAACTTATGTCTTGATCTAAAAACTTCCAAATATAAAAGAACCATAAAAACAACAATGATATTCCCCAATAAAGCATGAAACAGCCATAGTAGTGGAAGAGAGAGTCCAAAGCAATACATCGACTATCTTCGAGCTTGGAAAGAAAACTAAGCTAAGTGGTAACATTTTTTCCTCCCTATGAACCTGGGGGGGAGGCAAAACAAAACTAGGTCAGACATAAGTCTGGTAAGTCCAATGACTTTCAGCATATAAACAGGCAAAAATATCATGACATGAATAAACTGAATATGAGACAATACCATGATAACAGGGATAACAAGATAACATAGGATAAGCATATGGTATGATAAGGCAAGATAAGCTGAATACGCTTCTACTCTTTCTCTGCTTCGCTACTACTTTGTTATTCTGATTTCTATATCTATATCTACACCACCTAACTAGTGTCCCAACTAGTAATCTGTATAAAATGATAACATGATCCCAATCCTCGTAATTGTGGTAGCCTTCAGGTGTACATCTATCGTGAGGATTCCACCTCAATCTGCCAAATTGCCATGAACATGTTAGATGTACCCTTACTACCATATCGATCGGCTCCTTACTTGTATTAATGTTCCATGTGTCTGTATCAATCAGCCCTCTCTTGCGTGTAGATACCCTGTGATGGTCCGACCATAAGGTGTATCAATCCTTATGATAGCGACCCAACACGATTCAAGATGCATAGTGTATAACTACTGGTACCCAGTGCCAGCTTTTTCCTACTCCGGAGCACGTGCACGCCCGTAAACCGTCGGAACCTACACTGACATGCCCCCTGCCGCTGCTTTGACCGCTTATAATCAGCCAAGTAATCGTGCTCCACCCTGCCTAGTTTCAGGGTACCATGATACATCTATGTGGGTTACTGCTGAAATGGGTCCCCGTTACTAGGGTTTCCTATTAGTTAAGTTTGTGGGCCTATATATATATACAAATATTACCCACCTACACGAGATGTACTTAACCCTCCCACCGATTGTAGCATGTTTATGTAAAGGTTAAGTTGTGTGGGCCTATAAGTACTAATATTACCCACCTACACGAGATGTACTTAACCCTCCCATCGATTCAACCATATTTATTTAACGGTTAAGATTTGTAGGCCCATATATACTAATATTACCCACCAACCCGATGTGTACTTAACCTTCCCGCACATTATGTTATATTGGTTAAGTGTTGTCCATTCATGTTAACTTAACCCACCCATTCACCGTGTCATGTTGGTTAAGTGTTTCTTATTAACTTAACCCTTCTCACTTATCATGTAAGATTGGTTAAGTGTTTCTTATTAACTTAACCCCTTTCGTTCATCAAGTTATATTGGTCAAGTGTTTCTTGTTACTTAACCCCACGTGTTCGTCTTGTTGTATTAGTTAAGTGTCATCAGTCAATTCAAGTTAACTTAACCTACTCATCATGTCATGTTACTTTGGTTAAGTGTCGCCTTCTTATGTTAACTTAACCCTACCACAAACCAAGTTATATTGGTTAAGTGTTAAATTAACCCTTTCCATTTTTCATGCTATACCAGTTAAGTGTTTCCTATTAATTTAACCCTAGTCATCCATCTTGTCATATTGGTTAAGTGTTTCTCATTACTTATCCCAAGTCATCCATGTTATATTGGTTAACTGTTCCTATGAACTTAACCCTACTCATTCATCTCGTTCATTAGCATTAATTGATTTATTAATGGACCAATCTCTCACATTAGATATGTGTTGTTGCGGTTACTGGAAGTGTCGGGCGGTTCCGGGCAGTTTTACACCACAACTCAATCTAACCTCAGGTTTTTCTTGGGCATGATGCACTAACCTCTCACATTAGATAGGTGTTGTTATGGTTACTAGATGTGCCGGGCGGTTTCGGGCAGTTTTACACCACAACTCAATCTAACCTCGGGTTATGCATGTTCATCTTTAATCTACACATTTACCCTATATACCCAAATCTAGATTTTACATGCTAATTACCACATTCACCAAAACTAGTCATGTTACATTTACACCCAATCTAGATTTAATGCTCAAGTTACCCCAAATTCGCAACAATACTAATTTTTCCCAAAACTTGATTTATATGCCAACTTCCTACTTTGTCGTTCACGCCAATTCTAGGCTCAACATGTCAAATTACATATTCCATAATTCATGTCAAATTGCATCTTAACAGTTATGCCATGTTACATGTTCCAAATTATTCCAAATAATGTCAATTTCAGGTTATACCAAATTTCCCCTGCATTCATAACGTATGTATTTCGAGATTCAACTCAAGATTCATAATATAAGGGGAGAAGCAAGATGGAACATTGTAAGAATAGGCGTAGTCATATGATGATAAGTACTACTGGTCCAATAAACTTGATGTACTAAAAAGACAAGTTTTTCAAGGAATACATCGCATGCATATAGATATGATAAGAATTATATCATGAACTTAAAAAGGATTACAATTCCGATATACAACAAGGATAGATATGATTGGACCAGTTTCATAGTCAAAAATGATTCCCAAAGATATATATATATAATCAAGCGCAGATTTCAATGAAAGGATAGCTTACATCAGGCATATTCTCATATCCATTTTATTACATGTCACAATTAGATTTAGGAGCTCAAATCTAAAAAAAATATCTGACTTACAAAACAAAGGCAAATCTTGTTTTCATGCCTAAGCCATACATCCTAATCTTCTTCTTCCAGATTATAAACTATTATATATATATATGTCCCAATTTTAGATCTTAGACCATAACATGTACTATGCCTTATATTTACAGTTCAATTTACGCCCCAAATCCCAAGTCATACGTCCAATACTTTATGTTTTAAATCTCAAGTCATATGTCCAATACTTTATGCCTTAAATCCCAAGTCATATGTTCGATACTTTATGCCTCAAATCTCAAGTCATATGTCCTATACTTTATGCCTCAAATCCCAAGTCATATGTCCAACACTTTATGCCTCAAATCCAAGTCATACGTTCATTACTTTATGCCTCAAATCTCAAGTCATATGTCTAATACTTTATGCCTCAAATCCCAAGTCATATGTTCGATACACTTTATGTTTTGAATACAACATGTGTTATGTCCTCAAATTAGTTACAACTCAATTATGCCTAATTTTATTTCCAACATACGTTCATCTCTTATGAGATCTGGATCAGGCTCGCAGTAGCCTGGCTATAAAACAAAAAGGGAAGAAGAAAAGAAGAGACATAATATTATCAATGAGATAGACATGCATAATCTCATATCTAGATTTATTACAATGTCAGAATCACAATTAACTTTTATTTTTGAAAATAATATGAACTTACAAATTACAGAATGGTTTTGAATTCTGGGATCTGTATTCTGAAACTGAATAGCTCTCCCTTGAAGTAGACTATTTGTTCTTCTAATTTAGATTTGATTCTTAGAAAATAGTTGTTGAAGTCGTTGAATTAGCCTTTGAATCTCTACTTGAATTCTAACTTGATTTTACTTGAGCAGCATAACCCCGTCTTTGATTTATTTTGATATGAATTAGGGTAGAGTATAGGCAAAATGAAGTTGTGTGGAGAGAAAGTGAGGTTTGGGGGTGTTTAAATAGCTTAGGAGCAACGAATCTGGTCAGAATGGGAATCTAAATGCAGAAAAACGAATCTGTCCACGGATCTGGAAAAGGGGGGAGGACGACCCCCAGGTCGACCCCATGGTCGACCTGTTCTACCCTGGTCGTCCTGGGTCCTGGGCGGGAAATTCCTCTCCAGCCCGGGTGTGTGATTTGTATTTCGAAACTTTAAATTTGAATTCGGGCTGGTTTTTATTTTAAATTCTTGAAACTTCTAAGTGCCATAACTTCTTTATACGGAGTCCGATTTATGCAAACTCGGATCTATCTCAAGCAGAATTTCGAGACGAACGCAATGGTGTAACCCATTTCCCCTAACTCTTCCCTTAAAAATTAAGTGTACTTTAATTTGTTACTTTATTGTTCTTAGAAAATATGGGGTGTTACATTCTCCCCTCCTTAAAGGATTTCGTCCCCGAAATCTTCAAGTTAGGAAGAACGTATATCCTAACATCCAACATCCATCCACTCAACCACTCAATCACAGACATCCATTGTCCTTAAAAGGTTTCTAATGTCGTATGAACCTATGTAGAGTGTGTGTATATGTCTCTTATCTAATGCAAAATCTGGCGGTCTACTGATTCAGTTGACCTCCTTAATGCGGATTATTTTAGTGCCATGAGTCCATCATGTATGTAATTATTCCTAATCATATTTATAACTTCTACATAGTGCACAGTCATTCATACAAATGCAACATACATATGATAACACATCAAGTTTCAATCCATATATATAAAAGTTCACTCATGCATATGCATTACGAAAGCGAATGAGCCGATCTAGTGCCTAATGTGTGTATATGCATCCACAAGCAAACACTTGCAAACACTTGCATCCACTAAACATAACATGTCTCAAACACATGTTTACATTCATTGGCTTCTACCTAAGGATCGAGGATAGGACCGAGAGGATATACCTAAAAGATAAAGACTAGCATGCAAATAAATTTTACAAAAAAAGAGGAATCTAGGATATACCCTCAAAAAGGGTATGATGCATGTATCTACTCTTCAGTCTTCTAAGTCGCATCTTCTTGAGCTTCACTCTGCTGTACCTTAACTAGTTTAACTTCACGATTGCGAAGCTTCTTGACCTCCATTTCCAAAACCCACTAGTAAAAGATAGGACCTCGATCACTTACTATGCTAGAGGGTATCCAATGTAGTCGAACTATCTTTCCAAGATAAAAAAAATATTATCCATGATACCAAGTGTATATACTAAGATGATTAGAGGTCTCTCTTCTACTTATCTTATCCATCATGTCACAAATACGAGGGTCGATATCTCTCATGCAAACCATCCTTGTCGAACTTGACATCCCTCAAGTACAAGCCCCAAAGGCCTAAACCAATATCAGACAAGCACCCGAGGAATACCTCCTCCGTATTTGGATGATTTATGTGAGATGATACTACCAAAACAACCAAACAATTGAGCACTTAATCGACTCTGGCTATCCTCGCCAATCCTGTTTCAAAACTATCATTGATCACATAACTGGCTTCGCATTGTCAACTAGATATATGCGGAAGTCTATCTCGAGTTTTTAGGGGGAAAACCCCTAACCTAATCAAAACATCCTCGTACTCATGGACTATTCTAACGGACCACAAATCGTCGATAGATGCATCAAGTGATTCTAGGTAGCTAAGCCTAACTGATCTCTTAGGATCGCACAAAATCTCGAGGTTATTCCCGAGGCAAGTCGAAAGTCTAACTACCCTCCTTTCACAATTACTAGCTAACCAATCCATGCCTAGAATCAACCCATAGCCCATGAAACCCAGAAACATAAGCATCTCAAATCCTTATAAATGAAAGATAAATGAGCCGAACCATAATTTGGATTTGAGACAATAATGGGATCATCTACTATACAAGTACTAAGGTGCAGAGACTCGACTATGGAAGCAGATATAAATGAATGTGAAGCGCTAAAATCAAAAAGAGAACTAATAGGATGATCAAAGAGGAGAAACTAAACTCTTTAAACAGAAACCTTACTACCTCTCTCTCAGATACGCTGGCGATGGGAGCATGCACTTACCCTCCTGAAAATCATGTTCTTTGTTCTTGCCCTTGTCCTTAATCATATGACCCGTTATACCATAATAAAGATACTTCCTCCTTCTTGTCCTGTGGTTCTTCCACTTACACCTCTTCCTTTTTGTCTCCTTTGTGAACCAATTCCATATCCATGCGTTTCTCGTCCTTGGGTTGTGCTCCTTAGCAAAACTCCCTCAGTCTCATCTTTGCCATCCTTGTGGAACTTGTTGACAAGTCTCTTGAAAGCTGCCTCCATCGCATGAAAAATCCTATAAAGCTCGAAAGAAAATTAGCCGTAGGTGAAACTACAATGGCTATAGATGGAAGTTGGGCACTTCTTCGTCCTTTGATAGGTGTCGTAGTCTCATCGAGCCTACGGAACCATGCCGCGATGAGGTTACCTCCCGGAAAGCCAGGAGCCCCGGAGACTCAGGAAAGAAGGCAACAAGGATTCAAACAGAGGATCAAAAAGATAGTGCATACGGCTTTAGGGAATATGCCTTTAAAACAAAACTTTTCTTTTGAAAATTCTTTTTTTAAAATTGTTTTGAAAATAAATTTTCAAATCTTTTATCTGATCTGGTAACCTTCAGCTCTGATACCAAGTGAAACACCCCACCTCCGTTAAGGTCACTCACAAAGGGAATGCCTTAACTTTGGTGGAGCATTTTAGGTAAAAGATGCAGATAAATTACAAGACAGATAAATAAAGTAACGAAAAATAAAGTCATTATATAAGCAACTTAATTCAGTCAAGCTTTTACAAACAATTTTCTCAATCATTCTAAAATGTAATACATAAAACTTCTGTCTTGATCCAAAAACTTCCAAATGTAAAAGAAGCATAAAAAACAATGATATTCCCCAATAAAGCATGAACCAGCCATAGTAGTGGAAGAGAGAGTCCAAAGCAATACATCGACTATCTTCGAGCTTGGAAAGAAAACTGAGCTAAGCGGTAACATTTCCTCCCTGTGAACCTGGGGGGAACGGAAGAAAAGAGGCGAAACAAAACTAGGTCAGACATAAGTCTGGTAAGTCCACTGACTTTCAGCATATAAACCGGCAAAAGTATCATGACATGAATAAACTAAATATAAGACAATACCATGATAGCATAGATAACAAGATAACATGGGATAAGCATAAGGTGTGATAAGGTAAGATAAACTGAATGCGCTTCTACTCTTTCTCTGCTTCGCTACTACTTTGTTATTCCGATTTCTATATCAATCTCTGCACCACCTAACTAGTGTCCCAACTAGTAATCTGTGTAAAATGATAACGTGATCCAAATCCCCGAAATTGTGGTAGCCTTCAGGTGTACATCTATCGTAAGGATTCCACCTCAATCTGCCTAATTACCATGAACATGTTAGATCTACCCTTCCTACCCTATCGATCGGCTCCTTACTTGCATTAATGTTCCATGTGTCTGTATCAATCGTCCCTCTCTGGCGTGTAGATACCCTGTGCTGGTCCCACCATAAGGTGTATCAATCCTTATGATAGCGAGCCGACACGATTCAAGATGCACAGTTTATAATTACTCGTACCCAATGCCTGCTTTTTCCCACTCCGGAGCACGTGCACGCCCGTAAACCGTCGGAACCTACACTGACGTATCCCCTGCCGCTGTTTTGACCGCTTATAATCAGCCCAGTAATCGTGCACCACCCTGCCTAGTTTCAGGGTACCAGGATACATCTATGTGGGTTACCGCTGAAATGGGTCCCCGTTACTAGGGTTTCCTATTGGTTAAGCTTGTGGGCCTATATATACAAATATTACCCACCTACACGAGATGTACTTAACCCACCTATTCTAGCATGTTTATTTAACGGTTAAGTTGTGTGGGCCTATATGTACTAATATTACACACCTACATGAGATGTACTTAACCCTGCCATCGATTCTAGCATATTTGTTTAACGGTTTTGTTTGTGGGCCTATATGTACAAATATTACCCACCAACCTGATGTGTACTTAACCCTCCCGCACATTATGTCATATTGGTTAAGTGGTGTCCATTCATGTTAACTTAACCCACCCACTCATCGTGTCATATTGGTTAAGTGTTTCTTATTAACTTAGCCCTTCTCACTTATCATGTTAGATTGGTTAAGTGTTTCTTATTAACTTAACCCCATTCGTTCATCAAGTTATATTGGTCAAGTGTTTCTTGTTACTTAACCCCACGTGTTCGTCTTGTTGTATTGGTTAAGTGTCATCAGTCAATTCAAGTTAACTTAACCCACCTACTCATCATGTCATGTTACTTTGGTTAAGTGTCGCCTTCTTGTGTTAACTTAACCCTACCACAAACCAAGTTATATTGGTTAAGTGTTAAATGAACCCTTTCCATTTATCATGCTATATCGGTTAAGTGTTTCCTATTAACTTAACCCTAGTCATCCATCTTGTCATATTGGTTAAGTGTTTCTCATTACATAACCCTAGTCATCCATGTTATGTTGATTAAGTGTTCCTATGAACTTAACCCTTCTCCTTCATCTCATTCATTAGCATTAATTGATTTATTAATGCACCAACCTCTCACATTAGATATGTGTTGTTGCGGTTACTGGATGTGCCGGCCGGTTCTGGGCAGTTTTACACCACAACTCAATCTAACCTCGGGTTTTTCTTGGGCATGATGCACTAACCTCTCACATTAGATAGGTGTTGTTGTGGTTACTAGATGTGCCGGGCGATTCCGGGCAGTTTTACACCACAACTCAATCTAACCTCGGGTTAGGCATGTTCATCTTTAATCTACACATTTACCCTATATACCCAAATCTAGATTTTACATGCTAATTACCAAATTCACCAAAACTAGTCATGTTACATTTTACACCCAATCTAGATTTAATGCTCAAGTTACCCCAAATTCGCAACAATAACAATTTTTCCCAAAACTTGATTTATATGCCAAATTCCTACTTTCTCGTTCATGCCAATTCTAGGCTCAACAAGTAAAACTACATATTCCATAATTCATGTCAAATTGCATCTTAACAGTTATGCCATGTTACATTTTCCAAATTATGCCAGATAATGTCAATTTCATGTTATACCCAATTTCCCCCACATTCATAACGTATGTATTTCGAGATTTAACTCAGGATTCATAATATAAGGGGAGAAGCAAGATGGAACATCGTAAGAAGAGGCATAGTCATATGATGATAAGAACTACTGGTCCAATAAACTTGATGTACTAAAAAGACAAGTTTTGCAAGGAATACATCGCATGCATATAGATATGATAAGAATTATATCATGAACTTAAAAAGGATTATAATTATGATATACAACAAGGATAGATATGATTGGACCGGTTTCATAGTCAAAAATGATTCCCAAAGATACATATACTCAAGCGCACATTTCAATGAAAGGATAGCTTACATCAGGCATATTCTCATATCCATTTTATTACATGTCACAATTAGATTTAGGTGTCCAAATCTAAAAAAACAATTGACTTACAAAACAAAGGAAAATCTTGTTTTCATGCCTAAGCCATACATCACTATACACCCTAATCTTCTTCTTCCAAATCATAAATTATCATATATATATATATATATATATATATATATATCCCAATTTTATATCTTAGACCACAACATGTACTATGCCTTGTATTTACAGTTCAATTTACGCCCCAAATCCCAAGTCATACGTCCTATACATTATGTTTTAAATCTCAAGTCATATGTCCAATACTTTATGCCTCAAATCCCAAGTTCATATGTTTGATACTTTATGCCTCAAATCTCAAGTCATATGTCCAACACTTTATGCCCCAAATCCCAAGTCATACGTTCGATACTTTATGTCCAATACTTTATGCCTCAAATCCCAAGTCATACGTTCGATACTTTATGCCTCAAATCTCAAGTCATATGTCCAATACTTTATGCCTCAAATCCCAAGTTGTATGTTCGATACACTTTATGTTTTGAATACAACATGTGTTATGTCCTTAAATCAGTTATAACTCAATTATGCCTAATTTTATTTCCAATGTACGTTCATCTCTTATGAGATCTGGCTTAGGCTCGCAGTAGCCCGGTTATAAAACAAAAAGGGAAGAAGGAAAGAAGAGACAAAGAACAGACATAATATTATCAATGAGATAGACAGGCATAATTTCAGATCCAGATTTATTACAATGTCAAAATCACAATTAACTTTTATTTCTGAAAGTAACGTGAACTTACAAATTACAGAACGGTCTTAAATTCTGGGATCTGTACTTTGAAACTGAATAGCTCTCCCTTGAAGCAGACTATTTGTTCTTCTAATTTAGATTTGATTTGATTCTTAGAAAACAGTTGTTGAAGTCGTTGAATTATCCTTTGAATCTCTACTTGAATTCTAACTTGATTCTACTTTAGCAGCATAACCCCGTCTTTGATTTATTTTGATATGAATTAGGGTAGAGTATAGGCAAATGAAGTTGTGTGGAGAGAAAGTGAGGTTTGGGGGTGTTTAAATAGCTTAGGAGCAACGAATCTGGTCAGAACGGGCGTCTAAATGCAGAAAAACGAACGAATCTAGTCAGAACGGGCATCTAAATGTAGAAAAACGAATCTGTCCACGGATCTGGAAAAGGGGGAGAGGTCGACCCCCTGGTCGACCCAATGGTCGACCTGTTCTTCTTGGGTCCTAGGCGGGAAATTTCCTGCCCAGCCCGGGTGTGTGATTTGAATTTCAAAACTTTAAATTTGAATTCGGACTGGTTTTTATTTTAAATTCCTGAAACTTCTAAGTGCCATAACTTCTTCATACGAAGTCGGATTTATGCAAACTTGAACTTTATCTCAAGCAGAATTTCGAGCCAAACGCAATGGCGTAACCCGTTTCCCCTAATTCTTCTCTTAAAAATTAAGTATACTTTAATTTGTTACTTTAATGTTCACAGAAAATACGGGGTGTTACAGGCACCATCTGAGATGGCTCCAACTCAAAACCCATGCGTTAAATATAATTTTGAACATCAATTGGACAAGCTAGGGGCTCGTAACTACTCTCACCGCCATGTCGTTGAAAGCTAGAGCCAGAGCCAAACATAATATACCTGCCACATAGATACATATACAATTCATAATAATTGTTATATGTTGAACTGTTAAAAAAGGTAATACTTGCTACACATGTGTTATGTTGTGTATGTGTTATATGTGTGATTATACACTTATTGTCGTTAAAATTGGATAACTTGGATAAATGCAATATTAAACATAGGTAAATGTTATGTGAATAATTGTTAAAATTACCAGATTTTACTCAATCTTTGTCGTTTTTTGATTCGGACTGGGTTTCGTGTTCTATGTCTTCCTCTACACTCTCAAGTGCTTCGAGTAATACATTTGTCTCATCACTTAAAGGTCCAAAATCAGTTTGATCGTTTGTAGTTGCTATTTCAACATTTTCCTCCAGATCTGCTTGATAGGTTTATGCATCAGGAATATTCTTTCCATTGAACATTAATCTTGCTTTGGTTTTGAAAACCGCAAACCAATCTACTTTATCCCTTTTTAGAGATGGATAAGGGGCATAATAAGCTTATAGGGCTTGTTTGGTTAGTTTAAAAGGGTCGTACTTTTGATAATGCGAGGTATGTTTAATTTATATAAGATTATAATTCGGATGCACATTAATACCAGAACTTGGAACATTGTTGAACGAGTTGCATCTAAACAAATAAACATCCTTTGCGGGCCTTGTAAAATATGTCAATTGAAAAATCTGAGTTAACACGCCAAAAAAAACATTTATATGATTATTAGGATCTTCACTGCCTTTTACAAACACACCAGTATTGTTTGTTAATTTTTCAACATTGTATTCTTTGATGTTGAATTTATATCCATTAACAAAAAAATATTGGATACAATTTAACTTTTCTTTTTGGTCCAAACACCAAATGTTTCAGTCCTTTGTCTAGCACAAGATTTGCGAGATGAAAACGTAGTTCCTAAACCGACTACTATAATTTTTGCTTAAATCGCCACTTGGATTTTTTTGATTCACAAATACTGCAAACACAAACATGATATGTTACATTATTATTAACACGTGTAACTTAAATTTAACAAAACTTGAAAAAAAATCATTACCTAACAAAAGGTGCAACTTCAGGACAATTAAAAAGAATATATGTGTGTGCTACGTGGTAATCTTTATCATCTAGTCATATTTCCACATATTTTCCAACATGTCGACCATGTTGTTTAAAAATATATAATGTTGCTTCAGAAGAAGAATTTAAGCTCAACCTTGTTAATGGCATCATCTTCCTCTGCGATCTCCTCTCTTTCATCGTCTTCTTTCTTCTTTATTTCATCCGCTTTTCCCTCCCTTGTTTGTCCTCTACCCCCTGATCTCCCGGATCCTCCTCCACTTGTCGCTTCTGCTAATGTCAATGCATTGTCATCATTTGTTCTTAAAGATGGGGATGTTGTTTCGGATCTTGTTCTATCTATTCATCGTGTTGATGTCTTCCCTAATCCTGTTAAGCCTAATGGTATTCTTTCTAATATTCCCTCCAATATTGTTAATCCAAATCTTGTGAACTCGTTGAACACTTTGATTTGTCCTCCTTTGGATGTAAAAGGCAAATCTGCCAATCTTGAATTTGCTAATCCTGACACCGTCAATCTTTTTTCCCTTTCTATTGGTAATTTTAACATAAATCAATCAAATTCCTCAAATATCAATCTATCGAGCACCACTTCTTCCTCTCTTCATGCTAAGAAATCTGATTATCTTTCACTTTTCAACTCTCTACCTCATAATGCTGGATCCTATAAACCTATGCAATTTGATATTGTTAGAGATGGGCAACCAAAAACTTTTCCAGATCTAGTCAAAGTGGAAGGCCTGAAGTATTGGCAAAGTCATCTAGTGAGATTTTTCTTAGATGATACACTTTCATATCTTATAGTAGATAATTTCTTGCTTAAGTTTTGGAAGCTTAAAGGTGATGTAAACATTAAATAAGATGGGGATAAACCTCTATTTAAATTTCGCAAATAATATGGAAAGGGATAGAGTTCTGAAATCAGATCCTTTATTTGTTAAGGGCAGGATGTTTATTATCACTGAATATTACCTAAGTATTAGAAATTCTCAAACTCAGATCAAGAAAGTTCCAATATAGATTACCTGCATCGAATTCCCCTGTTACTTTTGACCCTTGCTGGAATCAACTGGCTGTCTTGCCATGTTGGAAAACTTATATGCTTTGATTCAAGTACAGAAAACTTCAAAGGTTCAAATATGCTAAAGCCTTGGTTGATATTACCCCTGATTGTGAATTACCAGAGAGTATTGAGGTAGCTCAAATTGGTGAGAAGTGCCCACCAGTTAAGATATCATATGATTGGAGGCCTAGAATATGCACGAATTGCAAACTATTTGGCCATGAGATTGATAAATGTGAATTGTTAACAAAGATGAATTTTAATCAAGAAGTTTAATATAAGGAAGTTAATGTTGAAAAGCAAGCTTATGGCCATTCTGTTGAAGGGCAGGTTAAAAAAATGGCATCATCATACGGTAATCAGTAGGGTTGGAAAGAAGTAGTAAATAATTTGGAGGAAAAAGGAGAATGTTTTCAAAACTGAGGTTGCAAAAGAAGTTGAAAAGGTAATGGATGAAGTAGTTGAGATTGTAGGGAATGGTAGTTCTGTTGTGGATAGGGAAATAAATAATGAAGATCAAATGGATATTAATAAATTGTTATCGGAAAGAATAATCCAAACATTATGATAGTTGATTAAAAGGGTAAATGTTATGTGAATAGCAAAGCAGATAATGTCGAAAAAGTAAAATCATTCAGGATACAAAGCTTAAAGATAAGCAAGGTTGATGCTTTGCTGAAGGGAGCAGTGGAACAGTAATTTCATGTGAATAATCCATTTTCAGTTTTGAATGATCAATCTAATTTGTTTGCTGTCAATTCTAACTCTTCCTGCTCCTCTTAATTTCATAATGCTACTACCTCCTCATTTGTTAACTCCATGTCCATTTCTGCTTGTGCTTCATCTTCTTCTGCCACCCATACTTCTATTTATGAATCCTCCTTTAGCTTTCAAATCCCCACTAATTCCTCCTTTACATACAAGTAAAACTCTCCAGTGAGTTCATCTGCTTCTCCAGACTCTCATTTATCTCTTCCAAAACACATTCCTCTTCCACCTCCTCCTAATAATGCCAGTGATCCACCTCCTCCTAATAATGTCAGTGAACTATCTTCCTCTCTTGCTACAATTCTAGTTGCCAATGAAATTTCCAGTGACACGACATCATATTTGGCATCTGATAAAACTCAAAATAATGACTTGTCCGATTTGAAATCAAAGTTTGCAGTCAAAACCACAAAGGGAAGGAAAAAGAGGCAAAGAGGAACTCAGTAGATGTTGATGATCTTGATGAGGGTATTGAGTTCAATGCAGATGAAGTTTTGCCTTCGAGCAGTCAAAAATATCCATCCAAAAGGCGCACAAGGAAGCATCCTGCCCCTTTAATAGAAACTTTTTGTTTAAATTGATGACGCACATCATAGCATTTTAGAATGTTAGAGGAATAAATTTGTCCTCTAAGAAAAGTGAAATTAAAGTTCTAATCAAAGACAAGAATATACAGTTACTCTGCTTGTCAGAAACCAAGCTTGATATGTAAACTACCTTATAAGCTTCTTCCTTTATTTCATCTAATTGGCAGTTCGACCATAATCTTGTTGATGCAAGTTTCAGACGATTATTAACTATGTGGAATCCTCATTATTTCAGACTATTTAAGTTATCCTCATCTGATCAATTCATGCATTTTAAATGTATTCATTTTCCATCTAATTCCACCTTCTACCTTCCATCTATATATGCCCAGTATACAATCTTTTTGAGGCAGAATCTTCTTTACAACTTGAATCTCACTCATTCACTTTCTGATCCATGGTTAATAGGGGGCGACTTCAATTGCATCTAATCTACTCATCGTAAATGGGAGGATGTGCCCTATCTCTAAATGACATAGCTCCTTTCAACCAAGCCTTAATTAAATCCAATCTTATTCCTTTAAATAGTTATGCGTTTGATTACACATGGTCTAATAAAAGTCATTCTGGCAACATTGTGTTAACTCGATCACATTTTTGTCAATTCCCAATTCTTAAACTTTTGGCCTAAATCCTTCTATCATATTTTGCTATCCTCAATTTCTGATCACTGTCCTCTCCTTTTAAATTGGGGGTTTGATGATGTCATTAGCAAAGGTAAGTCCTCTTTTTAATTTTGGAATATCACATGCAGACTATTCTAACATTTTGTTGCAGGTTTGGTCTAATAGCTCAAGCAATAATCCTATGATCAAGCTTTAATTTAAGTTAAAGCTGCTGAAAACTCATCTAAAAGCTTGGTCGTCTCTTAATTTTGGTAAAGGCTCGAAACAATCTTCACAAGTGAGAGCAGATCTTTTCAAATTTTCGGAGGCTATGAATGGGAATCCATTTGATTTTCATCTTCAAACTGCCGAAGAGGAACTGAAGGTTAAGCTGAAAAATGTGTTGGATATGAAATTGCAAGCTGCTAAACAGAGTTCTACTTTAAAGAAGGAATTAAGGCCGATAGAAACACTAAATATTTCCATAATTCTTTAAGGATAAAAAAGGCTAGAGAATCTTTTTTCATGATTAAAGATATTGATGGTATAACATACTCTTCAGAATCTATAATCAAGGAAGCATTTGTCAGGTATTTCAATTCAATTTTAGCTCCTCCTAACCCTCCTCAATCAGATATTCAACCTCTCTTCCATTTAAACGGCCCATTATTTCAAAACATCAATCAAATTAGAAAATTTCCATTATCTCTAGAGAAGATTAAAGCTGCCGTGTTTAATTTAGATTCTTCTAGTTGTGGTGGGCCAAACGGTTTTAATGCTTATTTTTTGCAAAAAAGCTAGACAACTATTGGAATTGATGTCATGGATGCAGTGCAATACTTCTTCATGGAGAATTCTTTGCCAAACAGTTCATCTGCTACGCCAATTGCCTTAATTCCTAAGATAGTCAATCCTTTTATAGTTTCTGATTTCGGGCCTATATCATGTTTTATGTTATCTATAAAGTGATATCAAAAGTAATAACAAATAGATTCCAAAAGGTTCTACCTGGAGTTATATCAAATAATCAATCTGCAATAAGCGATAATATCCTTATAATGCAAGAGTTATTGAATGGATATGATATGAAACACATATCACCAAGATGCATGCTGAAGTTAGATATTAAAAAGGCTTTTGATACAGTCTCATGGATTTTAATTCTGGCTATCATGTCAAGGATGAATTTCCCCAAACCATTGCTTGGATTTACACATGCATCCCATCCTCATCATTCTCTATATCAAGACATGACAGTTTGCATGGATATTTCAAGGGAAGGCGTTGATTAAGGCTAGGAGATCCTATATTAGCCTTTCTCTTTATCATCGTAATGAAACTACTAAATTTCTTACTAGTAGAACAAGTGATGAATAAGAAGCTAGAATTGCACCCTAGATGTAAATCCCCAATGATCAGTCATCTACTTTTTGCAGATGATTTGATAATATTTACTAAGCCCGCAACTAATAATATCCAGTGTATTATTTCTAGTCTACCTAAATTCCATGAGATCACTGGATTGGAAATTAATGTTAGCAAATCTCATATCGAGATTGCAGGGCCGACAGATAACAGGAAGAATGAGATTATTTTAAGCTCAGGTTTAAAGGAACTTCCTCATAATACTGCATACTTAGGTCTTCCGCTCTTTAGTGCTCGAGTTACTAAAGAAAAATGTATGCCATTGCTTGAGAAAATAATAGATAGACTAAAACAGTGCCCTTCATGTAAGCTCTCACAAGTTGGCAGATTAACCATTGTTCAGTCAATGTGATATCCATGACAACCTATTAGACAAGGCATTATTTACTTCCTATTAAGCTAATTAATATTGTTGTTAGTGCTATGAACAGGTTGTTGTGGCATGGTGATCTATTTGCAAAGAAATTGATTCCAATATCTTTCAACAAGTTGTATAATGAGAAGAAGAATGAGGGGATAGGTATAATAAAACTATTACAATGGAATAAAGCAGCCATCTCAGTTTATATTAATAAACTCTTTTCCGATGGAAATTGTTTACGGTCTCAATTTGTAAAGAGAAATTTAATAGGCAAGAAAAACATTTGGACAATGGCAGTTCCTCAGAGCCATAGCTAGAAATGGAGACAAATCTTAAAGATTAGGGGGTTTTTTCTACCATTCATTCAATGTAACAGTGGTGTGTTAAAGCAATTATCTTTCTGGCATTCTCCGTGGGCTGGAAGAGGTATGATATTGAGTCAAATTATTGATTATAATCCGAGGAGGAATTAGGTTATACAGGAGTTTACAGTAGTAGAAGATTACATTCATGATGGGAAGCTGATTTTGCTATATAGTAGTTATGCAGTTTTGAGAAATTTATGGAGTGAAATTTGTGGTAGTTTTAAACTAAATGGTGATGTACATTTGGCATGGATGGGTAAAGGTCATTCAAATAGACGATTTTATGAGCTTTTATAAGGGGTGTACCCATGGCATCACAGAATTTGGAATATACAGAGCTCAGTAAAGGTAAATTTTCTTTTATGGAAGGTCATGTCCAATGTAATAAACACAAAGGAGAAGTTGTATAAAATGGGTATTATTCCTGACAATGTTTGTGTATTATGTAAGGATCACTACACCAAAACAACCCATATAGCAACACTTTTTTTCTCTAATTGTCAGCACTTATACTCATTGGTACACAACAACCATTTTAATCCGTTTCTAACAAAAAAAGGTTGCTAAAAATATATTTTTCCCATTTATTTAAGCTAATTCCATCCCAACGCTTATTAGCGTCAAAACGCTGGGCATCAATTGAATTGAAAGGAAGTAATGAGGACCTAATAATAAATAGTTATTTGTCTTCTGCTTCTCTCTCATTCCCAACACTTCTTTTCTTTTAGGCCGTAGTAAAATGAAATACACGATAATTAAAAATGGGTTTTACGCATGTTTTTGGTTTCTCGCGTCTTCTTCTTGGCAACGAGGATTTGGTTTCTCGAAGAGAAGGTTATTCAATTGAATCAAACCATCATAGCCCCAATTTGAAGGTACTGTTATAACCTAAGTTAATAAAATTTCTCTTCTGCTTTTTAACTCTTTCGCTCGATGAATTAGTTGTCATAGGTCTATAATATCAACTGAAAAACATCCGATTTTCAATTTTATATCGTGTAAAATACTCATTGTTCATTGATTTTTTAGTTCCAGAGTATGTAATCTCATTCACCGTCTTTGTTTATACTGAAATGATAAGAACGTAGGAATCTTTATTTTGTAAATCTTTAGCTTTAAGTATATATAACATCTTTGCAATAAACAAGATCTCATTTGACAGACATGTACCCATCAGAGACTTTAATATGATTATTTATTGCCTTGCCACAATAAATTTTAAGATAGGAAATCTGTTGGTTATGAGCATATGTCCAAACATAAATATTTACCTTATAAACATTGCGAAGGTTATAAATCATTTAGCTTTCTACATTTAACCTTAAGAAACATGTCGTCGTGGTTGTTTTATCTCTATTTTGTATAAGAAACAACAAAAAATTAAATTGTTGATTCAAATAAGCAAGCATTTATCTTTGTTTCGACATGAATTCAACCATTTGTCTATAATTTTATTTGTGCTCTGATTGTTGATTGCCAATATCTATACTTAGTCAGATATATATATATATATATATATATATCATACTGTTTTTGTAACACCCCATGTCCATTAATGTCACTCACTAAGGGAAAGCATTAACTTTCATGGAGTATTATAAGAGTATAGAACATAATATCACAAGACAGATATATAAAATGGTACTTAAAAAATTCAAAATTTATTCATTGCAGCGGAAAGCAAAACATGTTTGGTTACAACATCAAAACTAAATACCAGAATCAAGTACACAAATATCTATCTTGTGCAAAGTTATTATCAGAGTACATAAAAGTAAAACCATAATCCCACTCCAAATAGCCATAATGAAAAAGAGATAAAGCTGAGCATAACTTTCAACACTTCCAAGCACTTCAAGAAGAAAGGAATCCAAGTCAAGCTTCACTATTCCCACCCTAAGGACCTGGAGGGGGAGGGGGGAAGAAAAGAGGCGAAACAAAAAGGGGTCAGCCATACGTCTAGTGAGTCTAGTGACTTTAACAATATAATCAGTAAAGTAACAGGATAAGAACATAAACTGGATATAAGAGATGACTGTAACATAAGCAGATATGACAAGGCAAACAAGATGAATAAGATATAACATTGATTGCGCTTCTAATCACTATAAGATAATTCCTACACCGCACCAATGCTAATTACACCGCACCATTACTAGTCCCATACTGAAAGTTGATCACTCTTACTACTCATAATAATAATAATGGTAGTTTCGTGTACTCCTAGCTGCTGCCATAGGTGCCGCCTGCTCCTATCTCCACTAGTTGTACCCACTACCCTCCCCATTTGATCGGCTCCTTAACTCGTAGATACCCGTGCTGGTCCCATAGTAAGGTGTATCACTCCTTAAAGTGGTAACCCGACACTACTAAAAAGCACGGCTTATACCTACACGATGCAACAATGTCTTACCTACTAGCTCGGACCCACGCACGCACATGACTCCGTTGGACTTGCGTTGCCACCGCTAACTCTTTTGACTTCTTGCAATCAAACCCAGTAAGCGTGTCCCTTCCTCGACCTAGTTCGAGCTCACATAAATACAGAATGGGTTACAGGTTGAAAAAGGTCCACACACTTGACACAAGCTTCCCTCCTAAGCTTCATCCCCACTAGGAATTCCCGCTTAACCCCTTCTTATTCCCATGTCTTCTTACATGTTTCATCATGGTTAAGTGCTTCAAGTTATATTTCACATGTCACCCATGTCACCCACTTAACCCCTATGTCTTACTATATGTCTTATCTTGGTTAAGTGTTTATTAATTCATTATAATCGTTATCTTGCAAGACCTCCCACATTAGATTGCCGTTTTGCGGTGGCTGAATATGCCAGGCGGTTCCAGGCCGTCTTATACCGCAACCGAATCTAACCTCGTGTCTTTGCATTATTACACATCTAATTTCTGCCTTTGACCTCTCACATTAGATTACAAAATTATGGTCGCTTGATGTGCCGAGCGGTTGCGGGCAGTCTTATACCGCAATTCGAATCTAACCTCGTGTCTTAGGCGTTCATTATCACTTTCTCAATTCATGTCCCCAATTTCAAATCTTGGATTATAATATATACCCATAATTTTCAATCTAAATTATGTCCATCATTTTAATCCAAATTTTTGTCCATAATCTCATGTAAACAAATTGTACCAATTCATGCCCTAAATTAATTACATGATTTCAAGTCTTTTTATGCCGAACTGCATATTATTTAATTATTTCCCCAAACTTTTCCCACAACGTTCCTACGTCATTCGTACGTATAATAATATGTTAGGCTCGCAGTTAGCCTAATCTCATAAAAAGGAAAAGAAGAGAAAAGGGGAAGAGAACATGACATCAAAACTGGAATAAAAATGAGCATAAGAAGTATGAACTGGCGTAGAACAATAAAATAGATCTAATTAGGCATATGAACTGGCTTAGAGCAACAAAATAGATCTAATTAGCATATGGAACATAAACTGGCGTAGAACAATATGATAGATTCAATTAGCATTTGGAACATAAATTGGCATAGAACAATAAGATAGATCCAATAAGCATATGGAACATGAACTTTAGGTATGAATCTAAAAGATAGGAATTCACCGAGCATGATATGATTCATCTTACAGGCATGTTCATAAAGTCCAATTCACAAACTTATCACAATTACTTTTAATTAGTTATATGTGAAAGTAACTTAGACTCACAGTGGTAGAAGAGAAAATAGATCTGAATTCTGTATTCTGAATTTGATTAGCTAAAACGTTGTTGTAGAGTTTGATTCTTATCTTCCAATTTGAATACTCTATTCCAGTTTGCTTTAGTGTAGAAGAAAGACTAGTTTAGGTTGTGGCAGCATGGAGGCGTATGAATTAGTGTAATGAAATTAGGGTTAGTTCTAGGTGTGTTTTTATAGGTGTATTAGGTGTATTAGGGCCTTTAGATTAGATTAGAGACCATCAAAATCACACAGCTCAAAGACACGTCATCCAACCAATCCCAGCAAGACACACATCAAAGAACTCTCCAAAATTCTATGCAAATTCAGCCTCGGCATGGGCGGACTTCCCAGGTGAGCCAGTGCATTTTTTTCTGGTGCACTTCACATGTGCGCCAGTTATCCTAGCATGTTTTCTGATTTTTCTGCCTAACTTCTTTTGTCCATAACTTCTTCATACGAAATCCTTTTTATGCAAACTCGGACTCTATCTCAAGCAGAATTTCGAGACAAATGCAATGGTGTAACCCGTTTCACCTAATTCTTCTTTTAAAAATCAATTATTCTTTAGTTATCTCTTATATCATGTTTTAAAATTACGGGGTGTTATGTTCTCCCCTCCTTAAAGGATCGAAATCTTCAAGTTAAGAAGAATGTATCCTACCATCCAATCATCCATTTACTCATCCATCATCCACAAGCATCCATTGTCCTTATAAGATTTCTAATGCTATATGAACATATGCAAAAGTGTGCGTATGTGTTCCTTATCTAATGCAAAGATCAGGCGGTCTACTGATTCAGTTGACCTCCTTAATGCAAAACATGATAGTGCCATGCGTCCATTATGTATGCAAAAGAATCCTAATGATACATATCATTTCTATACGAGTGTACATCATTCATTCAAATGCAGTATCCATATGGTAACACATTCAAGATACATCCATTAGCTTAAATATGCACACTTATTCATATGCAATATGAAAGTGATTGAGCCAATCTAGTGCCTAATGTGTGTGTAAATGCATCCACGAGCAACCACTAGCAAACACTTACATCCACTTGCATCCATCAAACATAACGTCTCAAACACATGTTTACAACCATATCTACCTAAGGGTCGAAGATATAATCGACAGGATACACTAAACAATAGAGCAAGTATAAACAAAGCGGTAGAAAAAGGAGAAATTGAGAACATACCCTCAAAAAGGAAACGGTATGAAGCGCGCATCTTGTCTTCAGTCTCCCAAGTCGCGTCTCCTTAATCATCTGCCCACTGGATATTAACCAACTTGACCTCTCGGTTGCGCAATTTCTTGACCACCGATCCAAGGATGCATGCAGGAGCTCGTCTACTTGTAACAACCCGCATTCTATGCATCGGGGGATCGTAGAACATTTATTTCTTTCCCGTATGAAGTCCTATGGTCATGTAACTTTGGGAAACACCTATTAGAGTCATAACCCATGCTTATGATTTTTTGTCGATTTTTAAATGACCATTTTGCCCCTAGTTGGTACTGTTTTGGCCATAACTTTTTATTGGAAAGGAATTTTGACCTGAAACCACTTCCATTAGATTCGTTTTGATGGTTTACCTTTCTGTAGAGTGGTCATAGTAGCCAAACGGACTTACCGTTTGAGAGATATGGCTGAAATAAGGTTTGGAGGGTGAAAAACTGCTTAACCGGGCCAAATAGGGTGATTAGTGAGTAGGCCCATAACCCATTTCGGGATTAGGGTTATGGGAAGGCTGAAATGAGATAGAGAATCATTCCATTTCAGTTTTCTAGCCTCCACTTATCACCAAGGAACCCTAAAAATGGCCTCCAACCTTTAAATCACCTCCAAATCACCTTTTGGTCAAGGATTTGACTTAGTAACCTCTAATCAAGGAAGATCTACATCAAATCAACATTGGAGTTGCTGTTTAGCATTGGGGTTTGCATCATATCAGAGATTTATTTCAGATCTTAGTTTATTTGTGGCTAAGGTGAGTGATTTGCATAGTTTTACACTAATTATGGCTAGTTAAGGGTAATTAGTGTTAATTAGCGAATTTAAGCATGATAAAATTCTGGAAAAATGTTTATAAATTCCTAAATGATGTTTTAGACCTCTGATATGAATTTGGGTTTATTTGGTTAAGTTTTGCTAATCCCATCATTAGTTTCACCTAAACATGCTTAAGGGGAAATATGGGGTTTTGGGTATGTTTGATCCATTTTAACCTATCATATTGATGTTTTGATGTTTGTGATTGATTATGCATGTTGCTATGATTATATGATATGCTTTGTGATTGATTTCAATAGTTAGAATGGTCGAAAACGTCGTCGAATGGCGTAAACACTTGCTGGAAAAGCTTCAGGAAACAGTGCAGGTTTCGGATCGGATCGGATATGGGGGCTCGGATCGGATATGTTGAACAAGGCAAGGGATTCGATCTGATCGGAACCTGACACTTGAGAAAAGTAGCAAAAAGGAAGGCCACGCTAACTGAACTGGGATTAGATCGGATAAAGGAGAAGCGATCGGATCAGATAAAGAAGGAGGGATCGGATCGGAGCACGTGAAGAATGAGGGAGCGGATCGGAGCGGAAGCACGAACTGGAGGGGAGATGGCACCCGACCCGACCCGAGGTGGGACACCCGACCCGACCTGAAGAAAGATACCCGACCCGAACCGACGCGATGGAGTGGATCCGACCCGAACCGCTACAGAGGGAGACCCGAACTAACGCAATGCAGACACCCGACCCGAACCGATGGTTTGAAGAGAACCCGACCCGATCCAATATTGACCAATAACCCGAGATGCAAAGGTAATCCAATATGGGAAGTTAGAGCTCAGGATCCAGTTGGGAACCAATGAGTTCACTTCATGGTTGGGCTTTGCTGCGGGACGTGTGCTAAGGAGTTGTCGATGTTCATAACTTCGATTCACCACTGAAAATGAATGATGGGCTACTTATCAGTGCAGTAGAGTCATTGCGACTCGAGGAGCAAGGTGATGGTAGCAAGACTACTTATCAGTGCAGTAGAGTCATTGCGACTCGAGGGGCAAGGTGATGGTAGCAAGACTACGTTATCAGTGCAGTAGAGTCATTATGACTTGAAGGGCAAGGTAATGCGTAGTAAGACTATGAGCCAGCACAGATGGGGTGAATAACTCCATGGGGAAAGTGGACATAGTAAAGGATTGGTAAGACTATGAGCCAGCGCAGATGGGGTGAATAACTCCATGGGGCAAGTGGACATAGTAAGGATTGGTAAGGCTATGAGCCAGCGCAGATGGGGTGAATAACTCCATGGGGCAAGTGGACATAGCGAAGGATTAGTGGCTACGTTATCAGTGCAGTGAAGCCATTTTATGACTTCATGGGGCAAAGTGATCGTAGCAAGGGTCGGTGATCGAAGTAGTGAATATCGTATGCTTTACACACTGAGTGAGAGATGTGAGGATGGATGCTATGTTTGATTGTTTGCCATCACTATGACATGCACACCCCCACCTCCGTATCTTTACACCTTTTGATATGGCACCTTAGAGTGTTGTACAGTATGTAGTGCTAACTTTTTGGTTGCAGGTTCAGGTATGTTTTAGTCTACCTGTTATTATTCACTTTAGATGCTTATCGCTCATACCAGGCTTTATGTCTGACCCAGAGTTTTATGTCTCCTCTTATTACTCTGGGTGCTCACACGAGCAGACTAGGGACAGGTTCACTGGTGATGCGCGAGTAGCTGATTCGGAGGCGGGCAGGAGGCTTCCACGTATGATATATATATATATATATATATATATATATATATATATATATATATATATATATATGTATATACACACATTCTCCCTGTGTCGTTGGTGGTCGCTACTTGGGCAGTAGTAGTGTACCTCCTTTATCTTGCTTTTTCTTTGAGACAGTTTGAAAGTTGTAATAATGTTTAACTTTGGATCATAAGCTGTACTTACATTTTCCGCTGCTGTGTTAGTTGTTTCAGCCTATGCACTGTCTCACCTGTTTTATGTCAAGTATGTTATTATTATATTTTATCCTATGCGCTGTGAGACATTCTACAGGTTCTTTGTATGTTCATTTCCTTCTTCCCTTTTTCCTTCTGGTGACCCGTTCCGTGCTAACTGGACATGTGTACAGCGCACCTTTGGAGTATATGTCGGTTGGTGCGGGGCGGGCCGTCACACTTGGTATCAGAGCTCTAGGTTGCGTAGTTAACCTAGGGGAAGACACTAGGGAGAGATAGTACGTATATGAGAGCGCGTATTTGTGATTACTTTGGTTTTCAAAAGCTATATATATATATACTATTAGTAGTATAAAGATGAAGTCGTACTGCACTAGCACCACTATGAAGTCGTTAATCGTTTTCTCTTTACATATTGAACGATGAGTAGAGACACGAGGGGTGCTGGTAGAGGGACCAACCATGGGAATGCCGCTGACATGAGGGCGATGTTTACTAACCTCATGAGAGACATGCTTAGAGAAGTGCAAGGGGCAGTTCCCAATCCCGGGGTTGGTGTTGGCCCAGTAGTGCAAGCGCCTAGGGTCGATTTCGCCAAGTTGTGTAAGGATTACACTAACCTTGGTGGGAAGCCGTTCCATGGGACGGAGTCGGTCACAGATGTTCAAGATTGGATGGATAGCTGTGATCGTATCTTCGATGACTTGGGTCTTGAGGATGCGATGAAGAGAAGGCTAGCGTCTCGTCAGCTGCAAGGGCGAGCGATGAATTGGTGGAATGCCATTAGAACAGCTACTCCAGAGGATCAGGTTACTTGGGTTCAGTTCAAGGCTTGCTTTAGCGAGAAGTTTATTCCAGCTGCCCAGAAGTCAGTGTTGTTCAAGAGGTTCTTGGAACTCAAGCAGAATGGAAGGGCAGTTTCTGACTATATTGCTGAGTTCGACACCTTGTCGAAGTATGGACTATCTCTTATCGACACTCCTGAGAACAAGAATGAGAAGTTCATTACTGGTTTGGATGGATACTTGGGGGAAAGGCTTATCAACCACATCGATGAGACTTTTGAATCGATTGTGGGGAAGGCTTTGAGGTCAGAGAGTCTTTACCCTAAGTCAAAGACTGAGGCTGCATCTGCAGAAGGGCCAAAGCCGCAAGCAGGCGGTGGAGGCAAGAATAACTCGCAGAATAAGAGGAAGCAGGACCAATCTAAGGGTGGCCAGAAAAAGAACAAGAAGGATGTTGAGTGCTTCAGCTGTGGTAAGAAGGGCCATTATGCTAAAGATTGTCGGGCCAAGCCAGCGGATAAGAAGTGCTTCAACTGTGGTCAAGTGGGACATTTCAAGGATAAGTGTCTGCAACGTCTTAAGGAGAAGCAGATTGTGAAAGCATATGCTATTGATGCTGTTCCTTCTTCGTCGAATGCCCCAACTGCGGCGGAGAAAGGAAAGAATGTTGTTATTCAAGGTATGCTTTCTATTTATGATGTACCAGTTCGAGTTTTGTTTGATACTGGGGCTTCCCGTTCCTTCATATCTAGTGACCTGGTAGATAGGTTGGGACTGGAACCCGAGATAGTCGATAGACCATTAGTTGTGACGAACCCGATTGGTGGTTCGACTAGCCTTAGTATGATTTGCAGAAATTTGGTCTTATCGAGTCATGGATGTATGTTTGTATGTGATTTCTTTGTTTTGGGCTTTACTGGGTATGGCATTATATTGGGAGTCGATTGGCTCCAAAGATACGGGGTGGTGGTAGACTGTGAGGGCGTTTTGGTGACAGTGAGGGCGGATGATGGGCGGAGGGTAGTTTTTGGTAGTCTACCTAGTGACAGGGTTATGGCTAGTTTTGTAAATTCCCTCGACATCCCGCAGGACGAGTTGTCAGATGTGCCCGTGGTTGGCCAGTATCCGGACGTCTTCGAGGAGGTGACCGGGCTTCCACCACACCGAGAGATTGAGTTCCGTATTGATTTAGTGAAAGATGCCAGACCTATAGTGATGCCACTTCGTCGTATGGCACCAAGGGAGCAGCGAGAGCTCGGGGTGCAAGTCAGCAATCTTTTGAAGAAGGGATTTATCAGAAGGAGTGTTTCCGAGTGGAGAGCACCAGTTGTGTTTGCCACTAAGGCAGATGGTTCCCTTCGTTTGTGTGTGGACTATCGCGAGTTGAATAAGGTAACGAGGAAGAATAAGTATCCTCTACCGCGGATAGATGATTTGTTTGATCAACTGGAAGGAGCAAGAGTGTTCTCCCAGTTGGACCTCGCGACAGGATTTCATCAGCTACGAGTAGCGGATGAGAGTGTTCCGAAAACGGCATTTAGGACGACGTCTAGATTTTATGAGTGGTTGGTCATGCCATTTGGGTTGACCAATGCACCAGCTTACTTTGTGGATCTTATGAATCGAGTATTTAGAGATCAGTAGAATAAGTTTGTTCTTGTGTTCGTGGACGATATCCTTGTTTACTCAAGGACAGAGGAGGAACAAAAGGGACACTTGAGGATAGTGATGGAGGTATTAAGGAAACACCAATTGAAAGCGAAATTCTCTAAGTGTCATTTTTGAAGAAGGGAAGTGAGATTCTTGGGTCATGTTGTTTCAGAGAGTGGTATTGTCGTGGACCCTACGAAGGTGGCTACGGTACAGGATTGGCTTACGCCCAAGAATGCAACAGATGTAAGAAGTTTCTTGGGATTAGCTGGATATTATCGTAAGTTTGTCCAGGACTCCTCCAAGATAGCAGCACCGTTGACTCAGTTGACTAAGAAGAATCAGTCCTTCATCTGGGACGAAGTGTGTGAGAACGCATTCATGAGTCTAAAGGAAAGGTTGACGCGTGCGCCAGTGTTAGTCATTCCTAAAGGGAATGAAGAGATGACGGTATACACGGATGCTTGTGGTACCGGACTGGGTGCTGTATTGATGCAAGGAGGTAGGGTTGTAGCTTATGCTAGTCAACAGCTAAAGCCGCATGAGAAGAAGTATCCTACCCATGATTTGGAATTAGCAGCGATCATGTTTGCGCTGAAGATGTGGAGACATTATCTCTTGGGAGAAAGATTTGAGTTGTTTACCGATCATAAATCGTTAAAGTATCTCTTCTCCCAGAAAGATCTAAATCTCCGTCAGCAGAGATGGTTAGAGTTCTTGGCTTCGTATGATTTTGATATCGCATACACACCTGGGAAAGGTAATGCGGTAGCCGATTCCTTAAGTAGGAGACATGCCAGCTTAGGGGCTATGTTTCTTGAATGGAAGCAACTGGAGTATATCGCGGGGTTTGATTTCAGACCTAAGTGCGAATTGGATCCAGTCATGCTAGCTAGTTTGACGATCAGACCCACTTTGATAGAGCGGATTGGTTCCAGCCAGTGGGACGATCCTAATCTACTGGAAATCATCTCCAAGTTAGAGATGAACATCGACGGTGAGGAGATGAATGTGTATGGGCTTGATCAAGATGGATGGCTTCGAAAGAACGGAAGACTAGTTGTGCCCAACGTGAATGGTTTGAGAGATGAAGTGCTTAGAGAATGTCATCACTCAAAACTGACTATACATCCCGGTGGTAATAAGATGTATCGAGACATGAAGCAGACTTACTACTGGGAAGGGATGAAAAGAGACGTTGGGAAGTTTGTATCCAAATGCATGAATTGCC
Source organism: Allium sativum (assembly GCA_030737875.1). Classification (NCBI taxonomy): domain Eukaryota; kingdom Viridiplantae; phylum Streptophyta; class Magnoliopsida; order Asparagales; family Amaryllidaceae; genus Allium; species Allium sativum. The sequence goes on along the minus strand of CM060913.1, from coordinate 674,071,559 downwards.
AGCTAGTTAAAGCTGAGCAAAAGAAGCCTAGTGGGTTGTTGCAACCATTAGAAATCACGAATGGAAATGGGAGCAAGTCTCGATGGATTTCATCGATGGTTTACCAAGGACTAGATCGGGACATGATAGCATTTGGGTAATTGTGGATCGATTGACTAAGAGCGCAAGATTTATACCAGTCAAATCGACCAGAACGGCAGCCAAGTTGGCAGAATTGTATATGAAGTGGGTAGTGAGATTTCATGGAGTACCCAAAAGCATTGTGAGTGACCGAGACCTGTTGTTCACTAGTGGGTTTTGGAAGAGCTTACAAGAGGCTCTAGGGTCAGGATTACAACTCAGTACCGCATATCATCCTCAGACCGACGGTCAGACGGAGAGGGTGAATCGTATATTGGAAGATCTCTTGAGAGCTTGTATATTGGATTTTGGTGGATCATGGGATGACCATTTGCATCTAGTAGAGTTTGCATATAATAATAGCTACCAATCCAGTATCGGTATGGCTCCATATGAAGCTTTGTACGGAAGTGTAACACCCCACGTCCACTAAGGTCACTCACTATGGGAATGCCTTAGTTTCGGTGAAGTATTTTAAGTGAATATAGAACAGAAAGTACAGCAAAGTCAGATATAAAATGGTACTTGGAAATAAAAACTTTATTTCATTGCAGCGGAAAGTAATACACGTTTGGTTACATCACAAAACCATAACAAGAGTCAAGTACATAATATCCATCTTGATAAAATAAAAGTACATAATCCCACTACACAACTAATAGCCATAAAAGAAAAGATAAACTGGGCTTTACTCCAACGGTCCAAGCTCCAAAAGATAGATACAGCAATCCAATCAAAGCCCACTGGCACTAGGCCCACTCTGAGAACCTGGGGGTTGGGGAAAAAGATAAAAACAACGGGGTCAGACATAAGTCTGAGCGAGCTCTATAACTTTAACAATACAATCATTAAAGTAACCAGAGAAGACATAAGTTGACATACGGTAACGACTGGGGATGAATGGCTACACTAAGCAGCTTGGTAGACTTAGGATAAACTAAGATAACCGTAAAGACACATCTACCCACCCAAGGGTAATTACAACTCTGTACTTAAGATATCGGTAAAGACGCATATACCCACCCAAGGGTAATTACTACACTGCACCATACCAGTCATTCCTACTTAAAGGTTGATCCCTCCCAAGGACTTAGAAAATTTACCCAGTAGTTTCGTGTACCCCTAGCCCACTACATAGGTGCCGTCTGCCCCTATCTCCACTAGGTGTACTTAGTAATTTTACCCAGTAGTTTCGTGTACCCCTACATAGGTGTCGTCTGCCCCTATCTTTATTAGGTGTACCCACTACTCCCCAGCGATCGGCTCCCTACCGCAGATACCCGTGCTGGTCCCATAATGGGGTGTATCATTCCCCAAAGTGGCCACCTGATAATATCAATGGTGCACGGCTTTATATCTACACGATGCAACAACGACTTACCAACCAGCCCGGGTCCACACACGCATATGAAACCCGTTGATCCTGCGTTGCCACCGCTAACCCGTTTTGGCCTCTTATAATCAAGCCCAATATGCGTGTCCCGTCACCCGACTAGAGTCGAGCCCACAAAGATACGTTTGGGATATTGGTTGAAATGGACCCCCACAAGCTACCCACCTAAGCTTGTCATTCATTTAGTATAACCCAATAATGGGTCCCCACAAGCTACCCACCTAAGCTTGTCACTCATCAAATGTAACCCTATAATGGGTCCCCACAAGCTACCCACCTAAGCTTGTCATTCATCTAGTGTAACCCACTTAACCCTTTTAATAATCATGTTCACTTACATGTTTAAAGTTTGGTTAAGTCATTTAATTATATTTCAATTGCCACCCAAGGCACCCACTAGATTTCCACGTGCCACCCAAGGCACCCACTTAACCCCTCATGTCCCACAACATGCTAATATGGTTAAGTGTTTCTTAATTAATTAAGACCGTGATCTCCCATAAAGACCTCCCACATTAGACTGGCTGTTATGACCGCCTGGTTAAGCCGGTAGGGTCCGGGCAGTCTTACGTCATAACAGAGTCTAACCTCGTGTCTTTACTTTAATCACGTATTTAATTTATGGCTAAGACTTCTCACATTGGGCTGACATTTGTAGCAACTGGTTAAGCCGGTAGGGTCCGGGCAGTTTTACACTACAAATGAGTCCAATCTCGTGTCTTAGTCGATTAATTACACCTAATTAATCACCCCCATATTAATTATCCCTAATTAATATCAAGTTTTTCATAACAATGGGTAGACCTAACTCAATAGGTAAATTCCCATGGGGTAGACCTAACTCAATAGGTAAATTCCCACTTATATTAATTTATTTTTATGGTATGCTTAATCATACCCAATCATACTTTTATTAACATATTTATTAACCCCATCGTTCCCCACGTAAATCGTTCTCATTTCATGACATAATAAAGGGAAGATCCATCACAAATATCATGGGTTTAACCAAATCTTAGCATATAACTTTGTCATGGTTAAGAGGATGTCAACTTGCATATATGAGCATATATTAACCCAACTACATTTAACCCAAACTTGCATATTATCATACACATGACTTGCATAACATGTTGCATATGAACTTGCATATTATCATACACATATCTTGCATAACATGTCGAACTTGCATATAAGCATTCTCATAACTTGCATAACATGTTAAACATGCATTTAAGCATACACATAACTTGCATAAGCATTCACATTCTTGCATAAGCATTCACATACTTGCATAAGCATGCATAACTTGCATATCATGTTAAACTTGCATTTAAGCATATACATAACTTGCATATGAACTTGCATAACATCATACACATAACTTGCATATGAACTTGCATAACTCACTTGTTAAACATGCATAAACCAACTTATTAAACATGCATAAACCCACTTATTAAATATGCATAAACCCACTTATTAAACATGCATAAACCCACTTGTTAAACATGCATAAACCAACTTATTAAACATGCATAAACCCACTTATTAAATATGCATAAACATAGGAAAACATAGAGTAGCATATCATTACAAATGATTCAAACTCACTAATCCGCATTAAAGACCATAAGTCTCATCACACCTAATCTACTTACTTTAGCAATTGATGTTAAAGTGATAGAAACTCACCAAACCCAAGATTAGCAAACTTATGAAGTGGAATTAGTTGCTTTAGTTGAAGAAGATGTTGATTAGAGATTGATTAGCTTGCAACTCTCTTCATTGATTTGTGGAGGCCATGATCAAGTTTCATTTTGCCATAGTTTAGTTACAAGATCTAATTATGAATGAATTAGGGTAGGGTTGGGGTCTTATTTATAGGATTAGGTAGTGTTTTAGGCCATTAGATTAACCCTAAATTAGATTAGGACCCTTAGATTTCGGCACCTTCCAGAAACCAGCCCTAAGACCAAGCCCAAACCCCAAACTGGTGCACCCAACCACAGAACTCTCTAGAAACTGTGCAGGTTTCCTGGCTCGGCACGGGCGCACTTCCCAAGTGCGCCAGTGTATTTTTGTACTGGCGCACTTCACAAGTGCGCCAGTGCATTTTTGTGCTGGCGCACTTCACAAGTGCGCCAGTGCATTTCTGGCCTGTTTCGGGTTTTTCTGCCTAACTTCGTTCGTCCATATCTTCTTCATACGGACTCCGATTTACGCAAACTCGGACTCTATTTCGCATATTTTTCCGAGGTGAACGCAATGAAGCAGCCCGTTTCCCCTGATTCTCACATCTGAGATTAATTATACTTTAATTTGTGAATTTTAGCATTAACCGAAATTCGGGGTGTTACATTCTCCCCTCCTTAAAGGATTTCGTCCTCGAAATCTCTAAGTTAAGGAGAATGCATATCCTACCATCCAAACAACCATCTACTCAATCCATCAAACACGGGCATCCATTGTCCTTGAAATAGTTTCTAATGATGTATGAGCATATGCAAAAAGTGTGTGTATATGTTCCCTGTCTAATGCAAAATCAGGCGGTCTACTGGTTCAGTTGACCTCCTTAATGCAAACCATGATAGTGCCATGCATCCAATATGTATGCGAAAGAATCCTATCGACACATACTATCCCTACATGAGTGCACAATCATTCACCGAAATGCATCATCCATATGATAACACAACCATTATACATCCATTAATATAGCTACCTACACACATATATATGCAATATGCAATATGAAGTGACTGAGCCGATTTAGTGCCTAAAGTGTGTGTATATGCATCCACGAGCAACCACTAGCAAACACTTGCATCCACTTGCATCCATCAATCATAACATGTCTCAAACACATGTTTCAACCATAGGACTATCCTATCTGAAGGTCAAAGGTACTAACGAGAGGACATACTAAGGATAAGATAAGCACAAGATAAGCGATGAAGGGGAAGCAAAAGGACATACCCTCCGAAAGAAAAAGGGTACCTCGAACGCATCTTCGCTTCCGTCTCCCAGGTAGTTTTGCACTCTTCATCTCCCCATTTTACTTTGACTAGTTGAACCTCTCTGTTTCTCAACTTCCCAATCTCTGACCCAAGGATGCAAGTAGGAGCTCGTCGAATCGTCGCATCCCGCTCTACCTCTACTTCTCTAAGCAACCTTGGCTCTACCACCTCCGTGGTCTCATGTAGGCACTTCTCCAAATGTGATACATGGAATACACCATGTACACTACTAAGTCCCTCGGGTAACTCCACTCTATAGACCATCTGCCCAATCCTTTCCTTAATAGGAAACGGTCCTACAAACCTCGGTGCTAACTTCCCCACGGACCCAAAGCGAACAACATTCCGTAATGGAGATACTCTGACAAAAACCATGTCCCAAATCTTAAACTCAAGATCCGTTCTCCTCTTATTCGCGTAAGATTTCTGTCTGTCTTGCGCCGCTTTCATCCTTCCCTGAATCAAATCGATCTTTTCCGAAGTCTCCCTAACCATACCAGGCCCTTGCAAGATCTTATCCGTAAATTCCCACCAACATGTAGGTAAACGACAAGGCCTTCCATAAAAAGCTTCAAAAGGTGCCAGGCCAATGCTAGACTGAAAGCTGTTGTTATATGCAAACTCCACCAATGGAAGATGCTCTTCCCATGTACCTTAAAAAATCTAAGATACAAAACCGCAAAAGATCCTCAAGAATACGGTTCACCCTCTCGGTCTAACCGTCCATCTATGGATGATATGCGGTGCTCAAACACAACTGAGTCCCCACCGCCTCTTGCAAACTATACCAAAACTCACTAGTGAAGATGGGATCTCGATCACTCACTATACTAGAAGGTACTCCATGCAATCGAACTATCTCTCGAAAGTAGACTGAAGCTAGCCATGGAGCAGTCCTCTTACTCTTCACGGGTATGAAATGGGCGCTCTTAGTAAGTCTATCTACCATAGCCCAAATTCCCGTATTACCCTTTCTCGATCTTGGTAACCCATCGATAACAATCCATCGAGACACTATCCCACTTTCATTGTGGAACCTCCAATGGGAAAAGTAACCCACCTGGTTTCTTTTACTCTGCTTCCACTTGTTGGCACCCCAAGCATCTAGCGACATACTCGGCCACATCTTTCTTCATACCGGCCCAAAAGAAAACTTGCTTCATGTCTTGGTACATCTTGTCCCCACCGGGATATATGGTCATCCTCGAACGATGTGCATCACCAAGTATAACCTTCCTCAAACCCTCGTCTTACGGTACACAAAGTCTACCGTCTCTACGCAACCACCCCTTATCATCTAGGGTGTACCTACTCAAATGGCTGGACGACTTCCCCCCTTATGAGCTTCTCTACGAACTCAACCAGCTGTGGGTCGTCCCGCTGTGCCTCACCAATCCGTCCCAAAAGAGTAGGTCTGACCTCTAGGGATGCTATCAAACCGGGTATAAAGCCAACAGAAGGTCTGAAGTCAAACATCGAGATATATATTCCAAGCTTCGTCGTTCATCGAACAATGAGCTCAAGGACAACCTTTTTCTACTTAAGGCGTCCGCTACCACGTTACCCTTGCCCGGGGTATATGCTATCTCAGAAACATAGAACACTAAGTATTCCATCCATCTTTGCTGTCTTAAGACTATGCGCTCGAAGAGTCTCCAACACTTCCCTAAGATGTAGGGCATGCTCTTCTCCACTTCCAGAGAAAACCAGGATATTATCCCATACACAATTGTCAATTGTGTCACAACTATCCTCCTCCCACGTAGACCATCCTAGTCGAACTCGACATCCCCCAAATGCAAGCCCCAAAGGCCTAAACCAATATCAGATCAACACCCAAGGGATACCTCCTTCGAATTCAAACGACCTACGTGAGATGATACTAGTAAAAACGGCTAAATAATTAAGCCCTTGACCAACTCTGGATGTCCTTTGCCAGTCTTGCTCCAAAACCACCGTTGATCATATAACTGGCTTCGCTTAATCTATTAAGCTCATACGAAAACTTGTTTTGCTCTCAGAAAAGACCAAGATGTCTTCCACAAAGACCATCACGAACTTACTTAGGTACTCCCTGAACACCCTTCTTATCAAATCAACAAAGTATGCGGGGCGTTTGTCAAGTCAAATGGCATCACCAACCACTATAAAAACCATCTGGAGTCCTAAAGGCCGTCTTCTCTATTTTATCCTTAGCCACCCTCAACTGATGAAACTCCGTGGCTAAGTCCAACTGCGAAAACACTAAGGCGCCAACCAACTGATCAAAGAGATCATCAATATTCGGCAATGGGTGTCTATTCTTCTTTGTTAGCTTGTTCAGTTCTCTATAGTCTACACAAAGTCTGAGGGACCCATCCGCCTTCGTGGCAAAAACTACTGGAGCACTCCACTCCGATATACCTCATCTTATGAACCCCTTCTCAAGCAACTCACCTACTTGCCTATGGAGTTCCCTCCTCCCACGAGGAGCCATGTGGCGCCCTGACCAAGATACTGGTTTGGCACTGTCTACCAGATATATTCGGAAGTCAATCTCCCGCTCCGGAGGTAAGCCCTTCACCTCCTCAAACACATCCGAGTATTCCCGGACCACCATAACAGTTCGCAAACCCTCGACCGACGTGTCAAGTGATACTAGATAGCTTAGCATAACTGATTCCATGGGATTACAAGAGATTCTCGAGAGTGTTACCTAAACGGGTCATAAGCCCAATAACTCTCCCTTCAAAAACAAGAACGGCACCCCTACTGGATAACCAGTCCATGCCCAAAACTAACCCATAGCTCGTGAAGCCCAAGAGCATCACATCTAAACTCAACGCTAAGTATAGCAACTTTCAAACCCAAACACATCATGGAGCCCCAATTGGGTTTGAAACAACTAGGGGATCCTCTACTAAACTGGTGTCTAAGTGCAGTGACTCAACTAACAATGATGAGATAAACGAACTCGATACGTCAGGATCAAATAAAGTTCGAATCGGATAATAAAGAAATCCAAATTCCAACCTAGACGGTCCTATCTCCATCTGGTACCCTAGTCGTGAGGGAATACAACTACCCTCCAGGAGATTCCGTACCTTGCCCTTGCCTCTTTGGACAATCCTAATAAGGTGTCCTATTCCTCCTAAAAGGATAACTTCTTGCCTTCTTCATCCCATTCTCCCCTCGTAACCTCCCACTAATGAGGTTTCGTCCTTCATTAACCAACAATCTATTTGAGCTTTCCTTCCATCACCTATCCTATAGGTACCTTCAAGTCCTCCTCCTTCTTGAACCAACTTCTAATCTGACTAACGTCTAAGTCCCTTAAAGTGGTTTTCCGTTCTTATCTATCTTAGAAAGGTCATCTATACGCGGAGGGGAAACTCAAAACGAGAGAGGAAGAAATTCAAAACGGAGAATTCGAAAGATATAGATATGGCTATTGGGGATTATGCTTTCCTTTCAAAAACTTTTCTCTTAAAAGACGTGTTTTTGAAAATACTCCTTTCAAAAATATTCTTAGAAAATAGTTTTTCTAAAAATTTTATCTGTTCTGGTAACCTTAAGCTCTGATACCACGTGTAACACCCCACGTCCACTAAGGTCACTCACTATGGGAATGCCTTAGTTTCGGTGAAGTATTTTAAGTGAATATAGAACAGAAAGTACAGCAAAGTCAGATATAAAATGGTACTTGGAAATAAAAACTTTATTTCATTGCAGCGGAAAGTAATACACGTTTGGTTACATCACAAAACCATAACAAGAGTCAAGTACATAATATCCATCTTGATAAAATAAAAGTACATAATCCTACTACACAACTAATAGCCATAAAAGAAAAGATAAACTGGGCTTTACTCCAACGGTCCAAGCTCCAAAAGATAGATACAGCAATCCAATCAAAGCCCACTGGAACTAGGCCCACTCTGAGAACCTGGGGGTTGGGGAAAAAGATAAAAACAACGGGGTCAGACATAAGTCTGAGCGAGCTCTATAACTTTAACAATACAATCATTAAAGTAACCAGAGAAGACATAAGTTGACATACGGTAACGACTGGGGATGAATGGCTACACTAAGCAGCTTGGTAGACTTAGGATAAACTAAGATAACCGTAAAGACACATCTACCCACCCAAGGGTAATTACAACTCTGTACTTAAGATATCGGTAAAGACGCATATACCCACCCAAGGGTAATTACTACACTGCACCACACCAGTCATTCCTACTTAAAGGTTGATCCCTCCCAAGGACTTAGAAAATTTACCCAGTAGTTTCGTGTACCCCTAGCCCACTACATAGGTGCCGTCTGCCCCTATCTCCACTAGGTGTACTTAGTAATTTTACCCAGTAGTTTCGTGTACCCCTACATAGGTGCCGTCTGCCCCTATCTTTATTAGGTGTACCCACTACTCCCCAGCGATCGGCTCCCTACCGTAGATACCCGTGCTGGTCCCACAATGGGGTGTATCATTCCCCAAAGTGGCCACCTGATAATATCAACGGTGCACGGCTTTATATCTACACGATGCAACAACGACTTACCAACCAGCCCGGGTCCACACACGCATATGAAACCCGTTGATCCTGCGTTGCCACCGCTAACCCGTTTTGGCCTCTTATAATCAAGCCCAATATGTGTGTCCCGTCACCCGACTAGAGTCGAGCCCACAAAGATACGTTTGGGATATTGGTTGAAATGGACCCCCACAAGCTACCCACCTAAGCTTGTCATTCATTTAGTATAACCCAATAATGGGTCCCCACAAGCTACCCACCTAAGCTTGTCATTCATCAAATGTAACCCTATAATGGGTCCCCACAAGCTACCCACCTAAGCTTGTCATTCATCTAGTGTAACCCACTTAACCCTTTTAATAATCATGTTCACTTACATGTTTAAAGTTTGGTTAAGTCATTTAATTATATTTCAATTGCCACCCAAGGCACCCACTAGATTTCCACATGCCACCCAAGGCACCCACTTAACCCCTCATGTCCCACTACATGCTAATATGGTTAAGTGTTTCTTAATTAATTAAGACCGTGATCTCCCATAAAGACCTCCCACATTAGACTGGCTGTTATGACCGCCTGGTTAAGCCGGTAGGGTCCGGGCAGTCTTACGTCATAACAGAGTCTAACCTCGTGTCTTTACTTTAATCACGTGTTTAATTTATGGCTAAGACCTCTCACATTGGGCTGACATTTGTAGCAACTGGTTAAGCCGGTAGGGTCCGGGCAGTTTTACACTACAAATGAGTCCAACCTCGTGTCTTAGTCGATTAATTACACCTAATTAATCACCCCCATATTAATTATCCCTAATTAATATCAAGTTTTTCATAACATGGGTAGACCTAACTCAATAGGTAAATTCCCATGGGGTAGACCTAACTCAATAGGTAAATTCCCACTTATATTAATTTATTTTTATGGTATGCTTAATCATACCCAATCATACTTTTATTAACATATTTATTAACCCCATCGTTCCCCACGTAAATCGTTCTCATTTCATGACATAATAAAGGGAAGATCCATCACAAATATCATGGGTTTAACCAAATCTTAGCATATAACTTTGTCATGGGTTAAGAGGATGTCAACTTGCATATATGAGCATATATTAACCCAACTACATTTAACCCAAACTTGCATATTATCATACACATGACTTGCATAACATGTTGCATATGAACTTGCATATTATCATACACATATCTTGCATAACATGTCGAACTTGCATATAAGCATTCTCATAACTTGCATAACATGTTAAACATGCATTTAAGCATACACATAACTTGCATAAGCATTCACATTCTTGCATAAGCATTCACATACTTGCATAAGCATGCATAACTTGCATATCATGTTAAACTTGCATTTAAGCATATACATAACTTGCATATGAACTTGCATAACATCATACACATAACTTGCATATGAACTTGCATAACTCACTTGTTAAACATGCATAAACCAACTTATTAAACATGCATAAACCCACTTATTAAATATGCATAAACCCACTTATTAAACATGCATAAACCCACTTGTTAAACATGCATAAACCAACTTATTAAACATGCATAAACCCACTTATTAAATATGCATAAACATAGGAAAACATAGAGTAGCATATCATTACAAATGATTCAAACTCACTAATCTGCATTCAAGACCATAAGTCTCATCACACCTAATCTACTTACTTTAGCAATTGATGTTAAAGTGATAGAAACTCACCAAACCCAAGATTAGCAAACTTATGAAGTGGAATTAGTTGCTTTAGTTGAAGAAGATGTTGATTAGAGATTGATTAGCTTGCAACTCTCTTCATTGATTTGTGGAGGCCATGATCAAGTTTCATTTTGCCATAGTTTAGTTACAAGATCTAATTATGAATGAATTAGGGTAGGGTTGGGGTCTTATTTATAGGATTAGGTAGTGTTTTAGGCCATTAGATTAACCCTAAATTAGATTAGGACCCGTAGATTTCGGCACCTTCCAGAAACCAGCCCTAAGTCCAAGCCCAAACCCCAAACTGGTGCACCCAACCACAGAACTCTCTAGAAACTGTGCAGGTTTCCTGGCTCGGCACGGGCGCACTTCCCAAGTGCGCCAGTGTATTTTTGTACTGGTGCACTTCACAAGTGCGCCAGTGCATTTTTGTGCTGGCGCACTTCACAAGTGCGCCAGTGCATTTCTGGCATGTTTCGGGTTTTTCTGCCTAACTTCGTTCGTCCATATCTTCTTCATACGGACTCCGATTTACGCAAACTCGGACTCTATTTCGCGTATTTTTCCGAGACGAACGCAATGACGCAGCCCGTTTCCCCTGATTCTCACATCTGAGATTAATTATACTTTAATTTGTGAATTTTAGCATTAACCGAAATTCGGGGTGTTACAGGAAGACCATGCAACTCACCATCATGTCGGATAGAGGCTGGCGAAAAGTTTGTGCTTGGACCAGATGTGGTGAGGGAAACTTTCGATAAGATCAAGATCATTCAACAACGAATGAAAGCTGCCCAAGATAGGCAGAAGAGTTATGCTGATAAGAGGATAAGAGACTTAAAATTCTCCGTTGGTGACTTGGTGTTTGTCAAAATTTCTCCGTTGAAGAGCATGATACGATTTGGCAGGAGAGGCAAATTGGCTCCAAGATTTGTTGGCTCATTCCCTGTTCTTGAACTAGTCGGGAATTTGGCATATAGAGTTGGCTTACCAGAGAAAAGGGCGGGAGTTCACAATGTGTTTCATGTTTCCCAATTAAGGAAGTTCGTTCACGACTCAGATATGACTATTTCACCTGATCAGTTAGAGGACTTCGAAGTAGAACCCGAGACGGTTGGGAACTGTAACAACCCATATTTCAATAACATGTTAAAACGAGAATCAAGGCAGAATTTAATTTTAAATTCTGAATCAAGTAAAACAGGTTATGCCATTGCGTTCGTCTTGGAAAAATACGCGAAATAGAGTCCGAGTTTTCGAAAATCGGAGTCCGTATGACCCGGTTAAGGCCCAAAGAAGTTTTCGGGAAGTTTGAATTTCGAAACATGCAGAAATGGGGCCAGGCGGGAAAATTCCCGCCCAGGCAAGTCGACAGGCATGTCGACAGGCATGTCGACAGGGCTGTCGACTTGCCCTGTCGGCTGATTCTGATCAGGTGCACCTGGATGCAGTCTTGGTCTGGTCTGATGGGCCTGTGACGATTTCTGTGGACCTGATCTATCCTAGGGTTAATCTAAGGGCCTAAAACTATCCTAATCTCTATAAAAAGACCCTAAACCTAACCTAAATCCCTAAAAATCAAACCTAGCAACTAAGTGCTGCCAAAATCAATTTTGATCATGGCCTCCATCTCCAATCCCTAGAGCCTATGCACTCAAATCAAGTTCAAATCAAAAGGTGCAAGCTTGCTACACCAAATCAAGGCCAAATCAACATTCCTATGCGAGTTTCATGGCGGATCTTCATCAAAGGAGCCACCTTTCTTCGCCAAAACGATTCATGCTCCTAGTCCTCTTGCCATGCTATGTAAGTTCTAGCTACTTTTAGATGGAAACGGTAGTTTTGATAATGACATGGGATAAAATGAGGCTAAACATGATTATGAGAACCTATATGAACCTTACCTTGCCTCTTGTGTTCATGTTTATGATTTTAGGCCATGTGAGTGACTTAATCATGCCTCTCATGCTATGCATAACCTAGTTTAACTTACAAGTTTGGATCTTTATGCATGAAATGCTAGCATGAACCTTTAGGAACCACTTTACTTGTGAAACATTGGCTAAGGCAAGATTTTGGGGCTTATGCATGTTTATGAACCCAAACCCCTTATGCTAACATGCAAGTTTGTGGCCAAATCCTTTATGATATTATGCATGCTCGTGGCCAATCCCCTCTTTTAAGTTGTGCATGTTTATGGCCAAATCCCTTTTGATAATATGCATGTTTGTGGCCAAATTACCTTATGACACTATGCATGTTTATGGCCAATCCCTTTATGATGTTATGCATGTGGAAGCCAAGCCCTTTTTGGCATCATGCATGTTTTGAGACCAATATGTGACATAGTATCCTTACTATGTTGACTCGCTTTGCTTGCATTGGGAAAACACGATTTTGGGTAGTTAGATAAACATGAACATGTCGCAAAATCTTAACTTGAATATGACATGTGTTTATACTTGAAAATATGACTTGAAAGATAACATGGAAGATGACATGTAAGTATGCATAAAAACATGAGCTTGGGAATTTACCTATTAAGTTAGGTCTACCCTTTGGGAATTTACCTATTAAGTTAGGTCTACCCAAATGCTTGAAAAACTTGTAACATGTTTTGGAAACATGATGAACTTAGATAATATGAGTGTGGCCAACTCGAGGTTGGGTTGAGTTTGCAACGTAAAACTACCCGGAACCGACCGGCCTAACTAGTAGTTGCAAACAATAGGACCCAATGTGAGAAGTTGGTCATGTCGCGCTTAAGACCCGAGGTTAGACTAGGTTGTGGTGTAAATCTACCCGGACCCGCCCGGCTTAACTAGTAACCACAACAAGGTCTAATGTGAGAGGTTAAGAGTGCATTAATTAAATTAATGCCACATGATAAGGTTAAGTAAATTTGACTAATGACACTTAACCGATATGACACGAATGGGTAGGTTAAGTGGGACCGGGCTTGATTTCCTTAATGACACTTAACCGTGCAAGATGATTAGGAGATGGGGTTAAGTAATTTACACTTAACTAATCCGACTGGGTAATTAGATGAGGTTAAGTAATTAAGACTTAACTAACCTAACCACGGTAATTAGATGGGGTTAAGTAATCCACACTTAACTAATCTAAACACGGTAATTCGACGGGGTTATGTTAAACACTTAACCAATTTAAACTTGGTAGTTCAATGAGGTTAAGTAACCAATACTTAACCAACTTAACGTGATAATTTAATGGGGTTAAGCAACTTATACTTAACCAATTATACATGAAGATTTGATGAGGTTAAGTGACCTAAAATTAACCAATCTAACTCGTTAATTTGATGTGGTTAAGTGAACTAAACTTAACCAATCTAACTCGTTAATTTGATGAGGTTAAGTTAATCTATACTTAACCAATCTAACGTGAAAACATGATAAGGCTAAGTCACGAATCACTTGAATACGCTTGACCGATTTGACTTGGTAATTTGACAAGGTCAAGTTAATTTATATAACTAACCAATCTAAAATGATAATTAGACGAGGTTAAGTTATGGATTGCTTAATATACTTAGCCAACTTGACACATGGTTTGTAGGGTTAAGTCTTGGACTTGGATACTTAGCCAATTTTGACATGGTTTGTAGACGGGCTAAGTTATGGACTTAAGTGACACTTAACCCATTAGATAAACCCTAATTCGGAGGATTGGGTAAATAACCATAGTTAACAAGGATTATGGAAATAAGACTAAGTGGTAAACCTTAGTTAAGGGAAACTAAGTAATAATTCTTAGTCAAGGAAATTTGGACCATTTCTTAAATAGATCAGTAACCCGATACGTTAGGTCAACGTTTAAGTATGCGTGTAGGAGCAGGCTATCTAATTTAGATAAAGGCTCCAACGAACTGGGTAACGAAGCAGCGGCTTCGGGGAACGTGAGGATATTCTTGGGATCCCTCTGTGAGCTGCCAGGTCATTATACTAGGCTCACGAGAGGTTGAGGTCTGCGGTAGAAGAACCAAGAATATGCCTTGGTTGCTATGCGAGCGACCTAAAGACAGGGGTGGATAGCAGTGAGTCGGCGAATACATAAGGTGCCCGAGATAGCAAGTTCGTCGATCATCTACCATCTTGAGTCAAGCGTGTACGTACGGAAAGGCAGGGAACACCCAACAGACCATAATTTGCTATCTAATTATGGGTGAGGTAGGCCGTAGGATGTGGGCTGGCCGGAGTGTAGTTCTCATGCAAGATTTTCTCTTGTGTTGCCTTTCACTAGTTGGGGGAGGGGTCTCGTGGGACCATAGCCACGTGTAGAAAAGCAGACCTTAGCATCTGCATCGGCAGATAAATCTAAAGCTCCCGACCGAGTCCTGTATTTCTCGTTTTGGCCGGTGACATGACTCGGATGGCACGATGTGATACATGTGCATCCAGTTATAGAAAAACGATTCACGATGAATGCGTGGGAAAAAGGGCGCGGTTGAGGGTTAGCGTAATCCCTAGTGGCCTAGGTGGTTTAACCCAAACCGAAATACGAAAGCATGCAATAGGTAAGCGTAATCCCTAGTGGTGCTAGGTGGCGTAAGTCCTAGTAGTTCAAACGATGATTCATATGGAAGAGCCTAGCTAGAACAAGGGTGATAGTCCAAACGATTTCAAGGATAATACAACATGAGGAAGCCCGTACGAGGTACGGCAAAGGACTGAACTTATATACATGGAAAGAAGCATATGATTTGAGTAACCTATATATGCGATATATTAGGTTGACATGGACCATTACACGACTTTGAGTAAGGGACATTCATGGTTAACACATGACGCGGGTAGGGATACTAGTACGAGAGGTGCAGAGCAAATATACATGTTAGAACTAGGAAGAATATACATAATAGATACCGTGGGATGTTAGACGAGGTAGATACCTTGGAATAATGTACTCGATAGAAATCTGACGATGTGATACCTTGACTTATCATAACACCGTAGTTTATCATGATACCTTAGTTTACCTTGCCGCAGTAGTTCAACCGGCTACCCTGGTTTATCTACCTTGTAGTTATCCTTATGTTTACTTTCAGTTTATGCATGTCATGTTACCTTTACCTGTTTTTATACTGGAAGTAGATAGGACTTACTCAGTCTTTTTGACTGACCCGTTTTGTTTCGCCTCTTTTCTTCCGTTTCCCCCCCAGGTTTCAGGGAGGAAACAATGCTGTTTAGTTCGGACTTCTTCTGCTTGAAGGTCATCATGGATGGCTTGGACTTCTCTTGGCTATGGCTACTTTACTGTTTTACTTGGGGAATAATTTATTAAAAAGTCTTTATGCTTCTTTACTATTGCAAGACAGGTTTTGATGTACTCTGATGTAAAAGGCTTTAGACCTTATTTATTCATGTTATGAAAGTTTGATTTTACTTCCGCTATTTATATATGTTCTGTCTTGTGATATTTCTGTGCATGTTTACCAATAATGCCCCTCTAAAGCTAGTGCATTCCTTTGCGAGTGACCCTAGCGGAGGCCGGGTGTTACATTTGGTATCAGAGCAGAAGGTTACCAGACTGGGCAAAAGTTTTTAAAACCTTCTGAAAACTATTTGAAAATCGTTTATAAAGAAGCATTTTTCAAGAAAGTTTTCTTTTAAAAAGAAAAGGCTATTCCCCAAGGGCCATTAGCATTATCCTTGTTTCCTTGATTGAATCTCTTTTCCTTTCTTTCCTCCATCTGTAGTCACAGTGGTTTTAACTGCGACTAGTTTTTCTATCTACGGAAGTGCTTTCCAGGCGATGGAGGTGGTTCTCGAGAGACCAGTGGTCGCGTTATAAGAAAGGATAGTGAGAAAGAGGATAAAGGATGCGAGTTTAAGGATGAACAACTTGTTGGTATGGCTCAACCCAGAATGATAGAGAAAGATGAACAATGAAACCCATGACGAGAGAGTACCTTTGGCATGGTGAAACGGGACGGATAGTTAAGTATCACGGAACGGGGACAAGATCACTCGGAGGGCAATAGTGTGCTCTCATTTCTAGGGTACCTCAGAAGGAGGGTAACGATCTTGTTAAAGGTTTAGCTTTTCTTCTCTATCATCCTGTCGGGACTTTTCTTTGATCACCGCATCTTTTAAGTCCGCTTCGATAGTTGAGTCTCTGCACCTTAGTACTAGCGTAGTAGAGAATCCCGTTTTTGTCTCAAGTCCTATTGGAAGATCGGTCCATTTATTCATGGCTTGTTTGGATTTGAGAATGTCTATATCAAGTGTTGAGCTTGGAAATAATGCTTATGTTTATAAGTTGTGGATGGATTCTAGGGATGAAGTGGTTATCCAGTAAGGGGTGCCACTCTCGGTTTTAGAAGGAGGGTAGTTAGACTCTTGGCTTGCTTTGGTAATACCCTCGAAGTCTCGCGTAACCTTTTGGGTTCTGTCATGGCTAGTTACCTAGAATCCCAGGATGCAGTTGTTGGTAATCCGTTTGAATAGAATTCGCCGCTAATGCGGATGGTTCGTTTCGATTATGTATGAGTTATGGGAATCACCCTAGTAAGGACTCTTGGCAATTTGGATTGGCATCGGAAAACGAGATCCAGAATTCACTAGTGAATTTTGGAGAGCTGGCTTGAGTACGTAGATATGGTTGAGCCAAGTATACTAGGGAAAGAATAAGTGCAAGTGGAACGAGAGGCGACGAGGAAATGAGTTCCAACTCATGTTATGGAAACAGGAAGTAAGAAGCTGTGAAATCGTGAAGTAAAAGGGGCGGTCAAGGCACGATGGAACTAAGCTCAAGGTAATGCGACGCAGGAGACTGAAGGCTAAATACGTGCATGATATCTCTTTTGGGAATATATCCTCGACCCCTGTTTTCTGTTGAGCTTGCTTGTAGGCTATCTTTTATGGATATCCTCTCGGTCCTGTTTCTGTTACAAACCCCGTAAGGAGTTTGTTTTGTTTATCTTCTCGATCTTATTTTAGGGAATCTTAGGTAGAACCCTATGGATGTAAACATGTATTTGAAACATGTTATGGTCGATATGGTTGCAAATGATTGCAAGTGGTTGCTCGTGGATGCGCGAATACACGTTAGATACTAGATTGACGCGATCACATTTCATGTTGCATATACACGAGTATTTATACTTGTTTATTGATGAAATTGAATGTGTTACCATGTGGACGTTGCATATGGATGAATGTTTGTGCACGCATATAGTGTATATATATGACTAGGACTATTTGCATACATGTTGGATTCATGGCACTATACATATTTTTGCATTAGGAAGATTATCCAGGCCTGATCATTAGCATTAGCTAAGGAACATGTACACACACGTTTTGCATATATTCATACAGCATTAGAAATCATCTAAGGACAATGGTTGCTTGTGGATGATATTTTGAGTAGATGGATGATGGATGGTAGGATATGTTCTTCCTAACTTAGAGATTTCGGGGACGAAATCCTAAAAGGTGGGGAGAATGTAACAACCCATATTTCAATAACATGTTAAAACGAGAATCAAGGCAGAATTTAATTTTAAATTCTGAATCAAGTAAAACGGGCTATGCCATTGCGTTTGTCTTGGAAAAATACGCGAAATAGAGTCCGAGTTTTTGAAAATCGGAGTCTGTATGACCCGGTTAAGGCCCAAAGAAGTTTTCGGGAAGTTTGAATTTCGAAACATGCAGAAATGGGGCCAGGCGGGAAAATTCCCGCCCAGGCAAGTCGACAGGCATGTCGACAGGCATGTCGATAGGGCTGTCGACTTGCCCTGTCGGCTGATTCTGATCAGGTGCACCTGGATGCAGTCTTGGTCTGGTCTGATGGGCCTGTGACGATTTCTGTGGTCCTGATCTATCCTAGGGTTAATCTAAGGGCCTAAAACTATCCTAATCTCTATAAAAAGACCCTAAACCTAACCTAAATCCCTAAAAACCAAACCTAGCAACTAAGTGCTGCCAAAATCAATTTTGATCATGGCCTCCATCTCCAATCCCTAGAGCCTATGCACTCAAATCAAGTTCAAATCAAAAGGTGCAAGCTTGCTACACCAAATCAAGGCCAAATCAACATTCCTATGCGAGTTTCATGGCGGATCTTCATCAAAGGAGCCACCTTTCTTCGCCAAAACGATTCATGCTCCTAGTCCTCTTGCCATGCTATGTAAGTTCTAGCTACTTTTAGATGGAAACGGTAGTTTTGATAATGACATGGGATAAAATGAGGCTAAACATGATTATGCGAACCTATATGAACCTTACCTTGCCTCTTGTGTTCATGTTTATGATTTTAGGCCATGTGAGTGACTTAATCATGCCTCTCATGCTATGCATAACCTAGTTTAACTTGCAAGTTTGGATCTTTATGCATGAAATGCTAGCATGAACCTTTAGGAACCACTTTACTTGTGAAACATTGGCTAAGGCAAGATTTTGGGGCTTATGCATGTTTATGAACCCAAACCCCTTATGCTAACATGCAAGTTTGTGGCCAAATCCTTTATGAGATTATGCATGCTCGTGGCCAATCCCCTCTTTTAAGTTGTGCATGTTTATGGCCAAATCCCTTTTGATAATATGCATGTTTGTGGCCAAATTACCTTATGACACTATGCATGTTTATGGCCAATCCCTTATGATGTTATGCATGTGGAAGCCAAACCCTTTTTGGCATCATGCATGTTTTGAGACCAATATGTGACATAGTATCCTTACTATGTTGACTCGCTTTGCTTGCGTTGGGAAAACACGATTTTGGGTAGTTAGATAAACATGAACATGTTGCAAAATCTTAACTTGAATATGACATGTGTTTATACTTGAAAATATGACTTGAAAGATAACATGGAAGATGACATGTAAGTATGCATAAAAACATGAGCTTGGGAATTTACCTATTAAGTTAGGTCTACCCTTTGGGAATTTACCTATTAAGTTAGGTCTACCCAAATGCTTGAAAAACTTGTAACATGTTTTGGAAACATGATGAACTTAGATAATATGAGTGTGGCCAACTCGAGGTTGGGTTGAGTTTGCAACGTAAAACTACCCGGAACCGACCGGCCTAACTAGTAGTTGCAAACAATAGGACCCAATGTGAGAAGTTGGTCATGTCGCGCTTAAGACCCGAGGTTAGACTAGGTTGTGGTGTAAATCTACCCGGACCCGCCCGGCTTAACTAGTAACCACAACAAGGTCTAATGTGAGAGGTTAAGAGTGCATTAATTAAATTAATGCCACATGATAAGGTTAAGTAAATTTGACTAATGACACTTAACCGATATGACACGAATGGGTAGGTTAAGTGGGACCGAGCTTGATTTCCTTAATGACACTTAACCGTGCAAGATGATTAGGAGATGGGGTTAAGTAATTTACACTTAACTAATCCGACTGGGTAATTAGATGAGGTTAAGTAATTAAGACTTAACTAACCTAACCACGGTAATTAGATGGGGTTAAGTAATCCACACTTAACTAATCTAAACACGGTAATTCGACGGGGTTAAGTTAAACACTTAACCAATTTAAACTTGGTAGTTCAATGAGGTTAAGTAACCAATACTTAACCAACTTAACGTGATAATTTAATGGGGTTAAGCAACTTATACTTAACCAATTATACATGAAGATTTGATGTGGTTAAGTGACCTAAACTTAACCAATCTAACTCGTTTATTTGATGTGGTTAAGTGAACTAAACTTAACCAATCTAACTCGTTAATTTGATGAGGTTAAGTTAATCTATACTTAACCAATCTAACGTGAAAACATGATAAGGCTAAGTCACGAATCACTTGAATACGCTTGACCGATTTGACTCGGTAATTTGACAAGGTCAAGTTAATTTATATAACTAACCAATCTAAAATGATAATTAGACGAGGTTAAGTTATGGATTGCTTAATATACTTAGCCAACTTGACACATGGTTTGTAGGGTTAAGTCTTGGACTTGGATACTTAGCCAATTTTGACATGGTTTGTAGACGGGCTAAGTTATGGACTTAAGTGACACTTAACCCATTAGATAAACCCTAATTCGGAGGATTGGGTAAATAACCATAGTTAACAAGGATTATGGAAATAAGGCTAAGTGGTAAACCTTAGTTAAGGGAAACTAAGTAATAATTCTTAGTCAAGGAAATTTGGACCATTTCTTAGATAGATCAGTAACCCGATACGTTAGGTCAACGTTTAAGTATGCGTGTAGGAGCAGGCTATCTAATTTAGATAAAGGCTCCAACGAACTGGGTAACGAAGCAGCGGCTTCGGGGAACGTGAGGATATTCTTGGGATCCCTCTGTGAGCTGCCAGGTCATTATACTAGGCTCACGAGAGGTTGAGGTCTGCGGTAGAAGAACCAAGAATATGCCTTGGTTGCTATGCGAGCGACCTAAAGACAGGGGTGGATAGCAGTGAGTCGGCGAATACATAAGGTGCCCAAGATAGCAAGTTCGTCGATCATCTACCATCTTGAGTCAAGCGTGTACGTACGGAAAGGCAGGGAACACCCAACAGACCATAATTTGTTATCTAATTATGGGTGAGGTAGGCCGTAGGATGTGGGCTGGCCGGAGTGTAATTCTCATGCAAGATTTTCTCTTGTGTTTCCTTTCACTAGTTGAGGGAGGGGTCTCGTGGGACCATAGCCACGTGTAGAAAAGAAGACCTTAGCATCTGCATCGGTAGATAAATCTAAAGCTCCCGACCGAGTCCTGTATTTCTTGTTTTGGCCGGTGACAGGACTCGGATGGCACGATGTGATACATGTGCATCCAGTTATAGAAAAACGATTCACGATGAATGCGTGGGAAAAAGGGCGCGGTTGAGGGTTAGCGTAATCCCTAGTGGCCTAGGTGGTTTAACCCAAACCGAAATACGAAAGCGTGCAATAGGTAAGCGTAATCCCTAGTGGTGCTAGGTGGCGTAAGTCCTAGTAGTTCAAACGATGATTCATATGGAAGAGCCTAGCTAGAACAAGGGTGATAGTCCAAACGATTTCAAGGATAATACGACATGAGGAAGCCCGTACGAGGTACGGCAAAGGACTGAACTTATATACATGGAAAGAAGCATATGATTTGAGTAACCTATATATGCGATATATTAGGTTGACATGGACCATTACACGACTTTGAGTAAGGGACATTCATGGTTAACACATGACGCGGGTAGGGATACTAGTACGAGAGGTGCAAAGCAAATATACATGTTAGAACTAGGAAGAATATACATAATAGATACAGTGGGATGTTAGACGGGGTAGATACCTTGGAATAATGTACTCAATAGAAATCTGACGATGTGATACCTTGACTTATCATAACACCGTAGTTTATCATGATACCTTAGTTTACCTTGCCGCAGTAGTTCAACCGGCTACCCTGGTTTATCTACCTTGTAGTTATCCTTATGTTTACTTTCAGTTTATGCATGTCATGTTACCTTTACCTATTTTTATACTGGAAGTAGATAGGACTTACTCAGTCTTTTTGACTGACCCGTTTTGTTTCGCCTCTTTTCTTCCGTTTCCCCCCCAGGTTTCAGGGAGGAAACAATGTTGTTTAGTTCGGACTTCTTCTGCTTGAAGGTCATCATGGATGGCTTGGACTTCTCTTGGCTATGGCTACTTTACTGTTTTACTTGGGGAATAATTTATTAAAAAGTCTTTATGCTTCTTTACTATTGCAAGACAGGTTTTGATGTACTCTGATGTAAAAGGCTTTAGACCTTATTTATTCATGTTATGAAAGTTTGATTTTACTTCCGCTATTTATATATGTTCTGTCTTGTGATATTTCTGTGCATGTTTACCAATATTGCCCCTCTAAAGCTAGTGCATTCCTTTGCGAGTGACCCTAGCGGAGGCCGGGTGTTACAGGAACCGCAAGCCGATTCGTATTGTGGGGCAAGATACGAAGCAACTTCGAAGGAAGGCGGTGAAGCTAGTCAAGGTTCAGTGGGGAGAGAACGAGAATGATTGTACTTGGGAGACAGAGGAGAGCATTAGGAAGGCGTATCCAGAACTCCTTGCCTGGTAAGATTTACTTTGCGATTCAGTTATTCCGCATGCTAGGATAGACGTATTTTACTTGTTTTGCATGTTTGATGGTTGTTTTATGGTTGATAGGCATGCGGGACCCTTTTGTGTGTTTTGGTTAGGGAATTTCGGGGGCGAAATTTCTTAAAGGGGGGGGGGGGGGGTGGGGGGGGAGAATGTAACAACCCGCATTCTACGCATCGGGGGATCGTAGAATATTTATTTCTTTCCCGTATGAAGTCGTATGGTCATGTAACTTTGGGAAACACCTATTAGAGTCATTTCCCATGCTTATGATTTTTTGTCGATTTTTAAATGACCATTTTACCCCTAGTTGGTACTGTTTTGGCCATAACTTTTTATTGGAAAGTAATTTTGACCTGAAACCACTTCCATTAGATTCGTTTGATGGTTTACCTTTCCGTAGAGTGGTCATAATAGCCAAACGGACTTACCGTTTGGGAGATATGGCTAAAATAAGGTTTGGAGGGTGAAAAACTGCTTAACCGGGCCAAATAGGGTGATTAGTGAGTATGCCCATAACCCATTTCGGGATTAGGGTTATGGGAAGGCTGAAATGAGATAGAGAATCATTCCATTTCAGTTTTCTAGCCTCCACTTATCACCAAGGAACCCTAAAAATGACCTCCAACCTCTAAATCACCTCCAAATCACCTTTTGGTCAGGGATTTGGCTTAGCAACCTCTAATCAAGGAAGATCTACATCAAATCAACATTGGAGCTGCTGTTTAGCATTGGGATTTGCATCATATCAGAGATTTATTTCAGATCTTAGTTTATTTGTGGCTAAGGTGAGTGATTTGCATAGTTTTACACTAATTATGGCTAGTTAAGGGTAATTAGTGTTAATTAGCGAATTTAAGCATGATAAAATTCTGGAAAAATGTTTATAAATTCCTAAATGATGTTTTAGACCTCTGATATGAATTTGGGTTTATTTGGTTAAGTTTTGCTAATCCCATCATTAGTTTCACCTAAACATGCTTAAGGGGAAATATGGGGTTTTGGGTATGTTTGATCCATTTTAACCTATCATATTGATGTTTTGATGTTTGTAATTGATTATGCATGTTGGTATGACTGTATGATATGCTTTGTGATTGATTTCAATAGTTAGAATGGTCGAAAACGTCGTCGAATGGCGTAAACACTTGCTGGAAAAGCTTCAGGAAATAGTGCAGGTTTCGGATCGGATCGGATATGGGGGCTCGGATCGGATATGTTGAACTGGGTAAGGGATTCGATCGGATCAGAACCTGACACTTGAGAAAAGTGGCAAAAAGGAAGGCCACGCTAACTGAACTGGGATCATATCGGATAAAGGAGAAGCGATCGGATCGGATAAAGAAGGAGGGATCGGATCGGAGCACGTGAAGAATGAGGGAGCGGATCAGAGCGGAAGCATGAACTGGAGGGGAGATGACACCCGACCCGACCCGAGGTGGGACACCCGACCCGACCTGAAGAAAGATACCCGACCCGAACCGACGGGATGGAGTGGACCCGACCCGAACCGCTACAGAGGGAGACCCGAACTGACGCAATGCAGACACCCGACCCGAACCGATGGTTTGAAGAGAACCCGACCCGACCCAGTATTGACCAATAACCCGAGATGCAAAGGTAATCCAATATGGGAAGTTAGAGCTCAGGATCCAGTTGGGAACCAATGAGTTCACTTCATTGTTGGGCTTTGCTGCGGGACGTGTGCTAAGGAGTTGTCGACGTTCATAACTTCGATTCACCACTGAAAATGAATGATGGACTACTTATCAGTGCAGTAGAGTCATTGCGACTCGAGGGGCAAGGTGATGGTAGCAAGATTACTTATCAGTGCAGTAGAGTCATTGCGACTCGAGGGGCAAGGTGATGGTAGCAAGACTACGTTATCAGTGCAGTAGAGTCATTATGACTTGAGGGGCAAGGTGATGCGTAGTAAGACTATGAGCCAGCGCAGATGGGGTGAATAACTCCATGGGGCAAGTGGACATAGTAAAGGATTGGTAAGACTATGAGCCAGCTCAGATGGGGTGAATAACTCCATGGGGCAAGTGGACGTAGTAAGGATTGGTAAGGCTATGAGCCCGCGTAGATGGGGTTAATAACTCCATGGGGCAAGTGGACATAGCGAAGGATTAGTGGCTACGTTATCAGTGCAGTGAAGCCATTTTATGACTTCATGGGGCAAAGTGATCGTGGCAAGGGTGGGTGATCGAAGTGGTGAATATCGTACGCTTTACGCACTGAGTGAGAGATGTGAGGATGGATGCTATGTTTGATTGTTTGCCATCACTATGACATGCACACCCCCACCTCCGTATCTTTACACCTTTTGATATGGCACCTTAGAGTGTTGTACAGTATGTAGTGCTAACTCTTTGGTTGCAGGTCCAGGTTCAGGTATGTTTTAGTCTACCTGTTATTATTCACTTTAGATGCTTATCGCTCATACCAGGCTTTATGTCTGACCCAGAGTTTTATGTCTCCTCTTATTACTCTGGGTGCTCACACGAGTAGACTAGGGACATGTTCGCTGGTGATGCGCGAGTAGCTGATTCGGAGGCGGGCAGGAGGCTTCCACGTATGATATATATATATATACACATTCTCCCTGTGTCGTTGGTGGTCGCTACTTGGGCATTAGTAGTGTACCTCCTTTATCTTGCTTTTGCTTTGAGACAGTTTGAAAGTTGTAATAATGTTTAACTTTGGATCATAAGTTGTACTTACATTTTCCGCTGTTGTGTTAGTTGTTTCAGCCTATGCACTGTCTCACCTGTTTTATGTCAAGTATGTTATTATTATATTTTATCCTATGCGCTGTGAGACATTCTATAGGTTCTTTGTATGTTCATTTCCTTCTTCCCTTTTTCCTTCTGGCGACCCGTTCCGTGCTAACTGGACATGTGTACAGCGCACCTTTGGAGTAAATGTCGGTTGGTGCGGGGCGGGCCGTCACACTACTCGTGGCATCTCGCTCTACTTCCACATCTCTAAGCATGCTCGGCTCTACTACTTCCGCGGTACCATGTAAACATTTTCGTAAATGCAACACATGAAATACGTCATGAACACCACTGAGCTTCTCGGGTAACTTCACTCTGTAGGCCATCTGCCCAATTCTTTCTGTAATGGGGAATGACCCTATGAACCTTGGTGCCAATTTCCCTATAGACCCAAAATGAACTACATTCCTCAACGATGATACTTTAATAAATACCATGTCTCCAACATTGAACTCAAGATCGGTCCTTCTCTTATCAGCATATGACTTTTGTCGGTCCTATGTCGTCTTCATGCGTCTTCGAATCAAGTCTATCTTCTCTGAAGTTTCCCTAATCATCTCGGGCCTAAGCAAAATCTTATCTGTAGACTCCCACCAACAAGTCGGTGATCGGCAAGGTCATCTATATAGAGCCTCAAAAGGTGCCATGCCAATACTAGTCTGATAGTTGTTGTTGTAGACGAACTATACTAATGGAAGATGTTCCTCCCATGTCCCTCCAAAGTCCAAGATGCATAACCTCAAAAGATCTTCTAGAATCCAATTCACTCTTTCTGTTTGGCCGTCCGTCTGAGGATGATAAGCGGTACTCAAACACAATTGCATTCCTACCGCCTCTTGCAAGCTCTTCCAAAATTCACTAGTGAAAATGAGATCTCGGTCGCTTACAACACTAAAAGGTATGCCGTGTAGACGAACTATCTCTCGGAGATAAACAAATGCTAACCATGCCGTTGTTCTTTTACTCTTGACGGGAATGAAATGGGCGCTCTTGGTAAGTCTATCCACTGCTACCCAAATCCACGTATTACCCTTCCTTGACCTCGGCAACCCGTCAACGAAATCCATGGAAACACTTTCCCATTTCCAATGTGGAACCTCTAAAGGGTGAAGCAAACCACCAGGCTTCTTTTGCTCAGCCTTGACTTGCTGGCACACTAAGCATCTAGAAATGAACTCAGCCACATCCTTCTTCATTCTGGCCCAAAAGAAAACTCGCTTCATGTCCCTATACATCTTGTCACCACCGGGATGTATGGTCAGCTTAGGACGATGTTCTTCTTCAAGGATTGTCTTTCTCAAACTCTCGTCTCGAGATACGCAAAGTCTTCCATCCCTATGCAACCAACCTTTGTCATCGATAGTATACCTACTAAGATGGCTCGAAGACTCCCGTCTGATGAGCTGGTCTACCATCTCTATCAACTGTGGGTCATCTCGCTGTGTCGCACCTAGCTATCCCAAAAGCGTAGATTGTACCTCTAACGATGCCAACAAATCGGGTACAAAATCAATAAAGGGTTTAAAGTCAAAGTTAGAGATATACTCTAAATTCTGTCGCTCGACAAACAAAGGACTCAAAGTCAACTTCTTACTACTCAAGGCATCAACTACAACGTTACCCTTGCCTGGGTTATATGCAATCCCAAAACCGTAGGATGCTAAGAACTCCATCCACCTTTTTTGCCTTAAGTTTAAATCTTTTTAGGAGAACAGGTATTTTAGTTACTTTTGGTCTGTATACAACTCAAACCTCTCACCAAGCAAGTAATGGCGCCAAGACTTAAGCGCAAAAACTATGGCATCTAATTCTAAGTCGTGGGTAGGTTAATTCTTCTCATGGACCTTCAACTTCCTTCCACCATAACATATCACCCTACCCTCTTGCATCAAAACTGCGCCAAGCCCTGTCTCACAAGCATAGGTATACATTGTGAACGGTTTACTCCCATTAGGAAAAACTAAAACTGAAGCTGTCGTCAATGCCGTCTTTAAACATTGGAAAGCATTGTCACAGTCAACATCCCAAGAAAAGGTCGAATTCTTTTTCGTTAACCGTATAAGTGGGGCTGATATTGTAACGATCCAAATTTTTTAACCAAATTAAAATTGGAATTTTTATCACTTAATTTTAATTTAAATTTGAATTTGATATAAATATATATGGTTAAGAGTATTTAATAATTTTGATAAGTTATATGATAGATTTTACTTGAATTATAAATGAGAATGATTATTAATGAGTTTGGATTTATTGATACTATTTGTCGTTCGATCGGATTTGTCAAACCATAACACGAATTAGTAGGGTTTGAATTAAGTGTTGCTTTTAGTTTTCATAAATTTAAAAGAAAGTGCTACCAAAGTTCTTTTTTCTTCTTAAGACAAGTGTTAAGACACATGTCTTTATGCATACTCCCTTTCATGCATGATTGCCACTTGCCCCCTTATGTGTCTTTACCTCCTTACTCCTCCTTTCCTATATAAGGAGGCTCTTTCTCCATATTTTTACCATTCCATTTCCATTTTCTCCTTTCCACCTTCTTAAAGCTTATGGCCATGGTTTCTATGGCATAAGTCTTCCTCATTTCCACCACCACCTTGCCAAAGTTTGTCGTTCTTCTCCTCCTCTTATAATATAAAGGGAGATTAGTGTATATTATATTATATGTATTTTGGTGAAGAAGACGTTGCGCTGAAATACTATTCGACGGTTCGCTTAGCTAGGCTCACCTACCGTGAAGATTTGGAAAGCTATTAGGTGAGAACTCTTTAACCACGGTTTATATATTTAATTAGTAGCTAGACTAATTTAAATATAGTGATGAATTATTATTGGTTAATGATGATTGATATTTGTTGTGATGGATGATGGATGCGAAATTTAGAACTCACACTGTTAAGCGTTAGTGTTATAACGCTTGTGCACTATTATAATTTATTGAATCATGTTGATGATGGTTGCTATGGATGTTTAAATGGTTGTTGATGTTGTTTTACACACACTATGACACAACAATTATGGTATCACATTGGTGATCGACAATTCTCCTTCATAATTAAAAGCAATATCATTATTGAAATTGAAGATTAATAATTGGAAAAGACCATATGTATGAATTCATATATATTGTTAAAGTCCTTTAAATGAATAAATAAATACCGGAACATTCTAGGATGACAGAGAGGATAGTATCTAGGCTTATGTTCGGAAATAAAGTTTCCTGCTCTCCCTGGCTATCCCAAACTGATCCAACGAATGGGAAGGTTAATTTGAAGTTATTTCAATTTAGAAATGAATTGGAATTTATGAAAGTTGAATTTTAGATCCGAAATAATTTGGAAAGTAAATTTAAATGATTTTAAAAGGGTTATATAAGGATATAATGGTTTTCTAAGATATTTTGAAGTATCATAGAATAATGGTCAAAATAGAGCTTGTCGCATAACGACAATTTACATATTTTAGATGCAAACTTTAAATGCTTATAACTTTTGCAATCTAAATCGAATTTCCATAAAATGAAAAACGTTTGATTTCCATTAACAAGAACTTTCAAATGAGTGAAAGCAGATTTTAAATTCGAGTTATAATTTTCAAGTTATGTTTAAAATCATTTTGGAAAAGGTCGCTATAGAAGAAGTTATCGACCATAACCATAAACAGCCATTTTTTAATTTTTCTAAAAATATTGGAAAAATGGTAAAATCATTATAAATCATGTAAAAAATGTTTAGAATTGTAAATTTTATGTGTTGACTAAGAAAAGCAATGTTTTGATCGAAGTAATTAAGAAAACTATTTTGTAACGCTTTTGTAAACACTTTTGTAACGCTTTCTTCGAAAACAATATATTTTGAAGTTTTTAACCCGCAAACTATTTTCCGAACTATAAGTAATCATTTTTAAATGATTTGTGGAATGTTTTCAAAGGTTCAAAAGTATTGGAAATACTTTATATGGAATTTAAACTGATATTAATATGGGTTTTCAATTTTAAATAATTGGATATGGTTGGAGATAAATCTTCGGATGTTTGGTATTAATCCGGTAGATGATGATTCTTCCTTTTTGAGGAATTTAAAAGGTAGTTCACCATTATTACGCTTATAGTGTGAGTTGGATATCGATATTAATGTTAAGTATAAGTTGATGGTATTTTTATCCAGATCTAATGTCAAAGAGTTGAATAAATCTTTTAATTAAGATATGAGTTTCCTAAGTTGACTGGGATAAGTTGGATAGAAATAATCTTCAGATATTTGATATGAAATTCTATGGTGTAAATGTATACTATTTGAGGAATTTGCAAGATATTATTATATCGTTATTCCACTTATAGTATTCATTGATGAAATTCTATGGATTTTTCAACAAAATTTCCTTATAGGAACAAAGATGGAGTTTGGTTTACCAGGTACTGAAAGGTGGATGACCCTAAAACAAGAAAGGAAAGCTCATAATCGAAAAGAAAAGGAAGAAAGCCTTAGATTGGGGAAATTCAAAGGTATCTATTGTTATAAATGTAGTCAAGAAGGACATTTTGTTGTTTTATGCCCAGAGAGAATACAAAAGAAAACCATTCAAGAAGACATAATTTGTTTCAAATGCAAGAAGAAAGGACATTTTATACGTAAGTGTCCTAAAACAAAGAAGACATAATTTGTTGCATAAGCCTTCCTATTTTCCACCACCACCGTGCCAAAGTTCTTCATTCTCCTCCTCCTCTTATAATATAAAGAGAGATTAGTGTATATTTTATTATATATATTTTGGTGAAGAAGACGTTGCGTTGAAATATTGTCCGATGGTTCGCTAAGCTAGGCTCGCCTACTGTGAAGATTTGGAAAGCTATTAGGTGAGAACTCTATAACCACGATTTATATATTTAATTAGTAGCTAGACTAATTTAAATATAGTGATAAATTATTATTGGTTAATGATGATTGATATGTGATGGATGATGGATGCGAAATTTAGAACACACACTATTAAGCGTTAGTGTTATAACGCTTGTGCACAATTATGATTTATTGAATCATGTTGATGATGGTTGCTATGGATGTTTAAATGGTTGATGTTGTTTTGCACACAATATGACACAACAATTATGGTATCACATTGGTGATCGACAAATCTCCTTCATAATTAAAAGTAATATCATTATTGAAATTGAAGATTAATAATTGGAAAAGACCATACGTATAAATTCATATATATTGTTAAAGTCCTTTAAATGAATAAATAAACACCGGAACATTCTAGGATGACAG
Source organism: Allium sativum (assembly GCA_030737875.1). NCBI lineage: Eukaryota > Viridiplantae > Streptophyta > Magnoliopsida > Asparagales > Amaryllidaceae > Allium > Allium sativum. The sequence goes on along the minus strand of CM060913.1, from coordinate 674,040,672 downwards.
ATAGGATAGTGTCTAGGCTTGTGTTTGGAAATAAAGTTTTCTGCTCTCCCTGGCTATCCCTAACTGATCCGACGGATGGGAAGGTTAATTTGAAGTTAGAAATGAATTGGAATTTATGAAAGTTGAATTTTAGATCCAAAATAATTTGGAAAGTAAATTTAAATGATTTTAAAAGGGTTATATAAGGATATAATAGTTTTCTAAGATATTTTGAAGTATCATAGAATAATGGTTATTATGGTCAAAATAGAGCTTGTCGCATAGCGACAATTTACGTATTTTAGATGCAAACTTTAAACGTTTATAACTTTTGCAATCTAAATCGGATTTCCATAAAATGAAAAACATTTGATTTCAAATAAAAAAAAACAAATGAGTGAAAGCAATTTTTAAATTCGAGTTATAATTTTCAAGTTATGTTTAAAACCATTATGGAAAAGGTCGCTATAGAAGAAGTTATCGACCATAACCATAAACAGCCATTTTTTATTGTTTCTAAAAATATGGAAAGAATGGTAAAATCATTATAAATTATGTAAAAAATGTTTTGAATGGTGAAGATTAAGTTTTGACTAAGAAAAGCGATGTTTTGATCGAAGTAATTAAGAAAACTGTTTTGTAACGCTTTTGAAAACACTTTTGTAGCGCATTTTTTTTAATGATTTGTGGAATGTTTCCAAAGGTTCAAAAGTATTGGAAATATTTTATATGGAATTCAAATTGATATTAATATGGGTTTTCAATTTTAAATAATTGGATATGGTTGGAGATAAATCTTCGGATGTTTGATATTAATCCGGTAGCTGATGATTCTTACTATTTGAGGAATTTGAAAGGTAGTCCACCATTATTCCGCTTATAGTGTGAGTTGGAAATCGAGATTAATATTAAGTATAAGTTGATGGTATTTCTATCCAGATCTAATGTCAAAGAGTTGAATAAATCTTTAAATTAAGATACGAGTTTCCTAAGTTGACTGGAATAAGTTGGATAGAAATAATCTTCAGATATTTGATATGAAATTCTGTGGTGTAAATGTATACTATTTGAGGAATTTGGAAGATATTATTAAATCATTATTCCACTTGTAGTGTTCGTTGATTATGAGAATTGATATTGAATATAAGTAGATACAATTTCTGTATAACTTATGTTCAATATCAATTGATTTGGGCTTTATCACGAATCATATTTTCAATAATATCATTCTTGAAACCCAATGAGATTGAATTATGGCAAGTCATATCGTAATTTGAGGATTTAATCAGATCTTTGATTTGAGGAAATCAAAAGTGAGGAATTGGAAAGAAAGTATAATCTTTTAGTTAAGATTAAAGAATGGAATGTTGGAAAATCAATTTAATTGGAAACTAGGGTTGAATTGTGGGGTAAGGTTTTTCAAAGGTAACTGAATTTTTGATAACGAGTTATCAAACGGAAAATTAATTAAGGCTTTGGGACTACATTATCTTGGATTTAAGGGATGTGTTTTAAAGAAGAAGGGTTAAATATGGATTTTGTTAAAGATAATTTGAGAATAAATTTAAAGAAGTTTAATTTAACGAAATCTAAAATGGAATGAAATTTAGTAGAAAGCCTGTGTGTTCCATGATTGTGATTTTAATTACGCTTATTATTTGGAAAGACCGGGATCAGAATTATGTCTGAAAACCATTCCAAGGAATAATACGACGTTGTGGAGCAATTGAAGACATTGGAGGCGGCATTGAAGACCGGGACCCTTCGTGTCGTAAGGGCGACTTGCTGAATGTCTCGAATGGCTGGCTCCCATTCGCAGATGGATTTTATATATCAGCTAAGTGGCAAGAAGCCTGAACATATGTGAAGGAATTCCGGATTGTTGTTTCGTTCAGACCTAGAACGGACATGTATTGATTGTGTGTCTGACATTGTAATTGACTGCGTAGCACTGATCTTTATTAATATATATCTGCTTGGTGGAGGAGAATTTATTCTCTTGCTTAACACCCTTCTCTAAGATGTATGAGCTTAGAGGTTATATATTGATAGAAATCAGTGATGTGTAGTGAATGGACAATGTGACATACTTAAGTAATGTGATGAGCTATGGATGATTTGAGCATGGCTTATTTAAGCGTAGCTTTGTGTATATAGTGACCTCGATGAACCTTACACCACGGACCGATGGTAAACTGGTTGTTAGATTTTTATGTTCGTTTAGTACGTTCGGTGCACCGGGATGTGATGATGAAAGGGTACTGCGAAGTCCCCAGTCTGAGATGCTATTTGTTGGGTACTCTGATTCATGTATGGTGGGTTAGTATTACAGAGTCCGAGTCGGGACGTTATCCGCGAGTACTGGAGTGATGCGCGCAAGAAAGCTTGTGAGTCCACGAATGATATTTCGTACCAGGAACCATCATGTTCAAAACCCAATCTCCACTACGAGTCCGTACGGTTCTGATTGTATAGGCTGCTGGTTACCGGCAGAATGGCATTATGCTAGCTAGGATTGACACATTTATTTGCGAAAAGGTTTTTCACACTATATATAGTAGTAAAAGAGGATTTTCACACTATATATAGTAGTAAAAGAGGATTTTCACATATGAAGGCATTTTTGGTTATCATAAGGCAAAACTCGCCCGTTTGGTGTGCGCTTGCATTGTGTGACGTAGGACAAGCTTATGATAGCTTCATTTTTTCAAAAAGTCATTGCGGATTTCTCTGCACTGGTATTCACATGGAGTAAACCCGTTCCGCATTGGCGGCATGGTCCGGTGAATTACCTAACTTTAAAATAAACCCTATAGACAACTGTTTTGAGTTCTCACACCAGTCCCATGACTGACCTGGAGTTTATTATTCCCACGCCTAAACTCTGTGTGCCCACAATTTTTACATGGGCAACCTAGTAGTTTGGTTCACAGATTTAGCCTTGGAGTTAGTTGGAGCATGATTCTGGTTTAATTGGAGCTATTATGTTTGGAGCATTCGCATTCTTCCGCTGAGTTTAGTATCCTTTCCGCTGTGTAACCGATGTACACTGATGTACCTCTTGTAACTCTGACATAATATTATTTTAATGATAATGGTAAAGTTGTTTTTATTTTGTGCAAATGTGTAAGTGCCCCTAACAATCCGTCTTTATGAACGGTTTAAGTTGGTTTAGTTACCGGCGAAAACCGAGCAAAAAGCCGGGTCGTTACAGATATCTTAGCAAAAACCTTGATGAACTTTCTATAATAGCCTGCCAAACCAAGAAAACTTCTTACTTCTGTTGCGTTCTTAGGAATCTTCCAATCTTGGATTACTACCACCTTCGCGGGATCCACTGCTATCCCTTCCTTAAGGACCATGTTCCGTAAGTACCTCACTTCCTTTCTCCAAAAATGATATTTGGAGAACTTAGCTTTGAGTTGATGTGCTCGAAGGGTCTCTAAGACTTCCCTAAGATGTAAGGCATGCTCTTCCTCGCTTCTAGAAAATATCAAAATATCATCCACATAGACCACCACGAATTTGTTTAGAAACTCCCTAAACACCCTACTCATCAAGTCTACGAAATATGCGGATGCATTCGTCAGACCAAAAGGCATGACGAGCCATTCGAAGAAACCGTCGGGAGTCCTAAAAGCAGTCTTATCTATACTATCCTCAGCTACCCTCAACTGATGAAATCCTGTAGGTTAGTCCAACTACGAGAAAACAGAAGCACCAACCAACTAATCGAACATATCATCTATCCTTGGCAATGGGTGTCTGTTTTTCTTCGTGAGCTTATTTAGCTCCCTATAGTCCACGCGCAATCTAAGCGAACCATCAGCCTTCGTGGCAGAACAACAGAAGCACCCCACTCCGAGATACTTCTTGTAACAACCCGTATTTTCAATAACCTGTTATAACATAAATGGAGGCAGAATTAAACTGTAAAATCTGAATCAAGGGAAATGGGCTATGCCATTGCGTTCGTCTCGGAAAAATACGCGAAATAGAGTCTGAGTTTTCGAAAATCGGAGTCCGTATGACCAAGATATGGCCTCGCGAAGTTTCACGAAAAATTCCCAAATTAAAGTATACTTAATTAAGTGAAATGGGTTGCACAGAGAAATATATATATATATTGATATATATATATATATAATTGAAAATTTAATAAATAAATATGCAAAAATGTTCAAAACAGCGAATTGGGAGAGGGGAATAACCGAACCGGCCGATTTTTGAGGTCGACCCGAGCCTGCTGGGTCGACTAGGGGTTAATCCAGGGTGTTTGGCTGTCAACCCGTGGGCCGATTCGCTCAAATGCAGATTTTGCATTTGGATGGTTCTCATGGTTCATCTTTAATCTAAAGGCCCTAGATGGTTCCTACACTTGACTTCTTCCCCAAGACATGCTTTGATGGCTTGGATTGAATCTAGGTTTAATCCTATGGCCTAAAACACTGGCCTAATCTATAAATAAGACCCTAACATATCCTAAACCCTCATTATTCATTCATGCAACTAAACTATGGCAAAATTGCTACTCTCATGGCCTCCACTCAACTATCCTAGCCTCCACTTCATTTCTATGAGAGGTTTCATGATCATGAGAGTATTAGAGAGTCCCTATGTTAGTATGAGAGCTTCTCAAGTTGATCTCAAGGCTAAAGCTTTGATCTTTGTTCATAAAGATGGGGTTTTTATTGATTTGGAGTGTTCATCTTTGGGTTTTTGGGTGATGGCATGCATAGGCTTCATCACAATCTTTGTTTTGCATTTCGATTTGTGCCTTCATAACAATGTAAGCCCTTCCCTACTCTTAGATATTAACTATGAAGTTAAATGTTCATGTTGAAAGTTTGGGTTTGATTAATTAGAATGATGCATGCTATCATGTTATGCAAGTTTATGAAGTCATTATCTTGATCTTATGAGCTAAAAGCCACAACCTTTATATTGAAATGTTGCATTATGCAACATGAGAATCTTCATAATCATTATGTCAACTTGCATATGAAGTCATAATCTGTATATGATGATATATGCGAGTTTCTAGCCATCATTCCATGTCTTTTGTCACCATGATTCGCTTATGTGCCAAGTTTGGGTTTATGCATGTTTTTGAGGCTTAATAATGTAACATGCAAGCTAATGAAAACATTTGTGCCTCATTTGCCACCATGATTAACTTGTGGCTTAATACCCATTTTTGTCATTCCTTTGCCAAGTCTCTTCTTTTAATCCATTACGTTGTTGCGAACGTATATGCGAGTTTAAAAGCATTGGGTTATGTTATGGGTAATTTCTAATGACATGAAAATACAACTTGAAAACATGACTTGAAATATAACATGGAAGTTGACATGTAAGTATGCATAAAAACATAAGCTTGGGAATTTACCTATTAAGTTAGGTCTACCCATTGGGAATTTACCTATTAAGTTAGGTCTACCCAATTGCTTGAAAACTTGACTATGAACATGACACTAGACTAAACATGAAAGTGGCCAACTCGAGGTTGGGTTGAGTTTGCAATGTAAAACTACCCGGAACCGACCAGCCTAACTAGTAGTTGCAAACAATAGGACCCAATGTGAGAAGTTGGTCATGTTGTGCTTGAACCCGAGGTTAGACCAAGTTGTGGTGTAAAGCTACCCGGAACCGACCGGCTTAACTAGTAACCACAACAAATTCTAATGTGAGAGGTTGGGGTGCATTAAGTAATTAATGCCACATGATAGGGTTGAGTTAATTTGATTAATGACTCTTAACCAAATATGACATGGGTAAATGAGTTAAGTAAATTGTTTAGGCTAATGATACTTAACAAAACACGACAAGGTTGGGTAGGTTAAGTGATTTGATTTGCCTAATAACACTTAACCATTTTTATACGACTAGTGGACGGGGATTAAGTTAACCAACACTTAATCAATCCAACATGATAATTTGGCAAGGTTAAGTAAGTTTTCTTAATGACACTTAACCATACAAGATGATTAGGGGATGGGGTTAAGTAATTTACGCTTAACTAATCCGACACGGTAATTAGATGGGGTTAAGTAATCCACACTTAACTAATCTAAACACGGTAATTCGATGGGGTTAAGTTAAACACTTAACCAATTTAAACTCGGTAATTCAATGAGGTTAAGTAACCAATACTTAACCAACTTAACGTGATAATTTAATGGGGTTAAGCAACTTATACTTAACCAATTATACATGATGATTTGATGGGGTTAAGTAATTTACACTTAACCAATCTAATACGCGGACTTGATAAGGTTAAGTCACAAGACCTTTTTAGAATATACTTAACCATTGTAGTACGATTAGAGGATGGGGTTAAGCCAACCTATACTTAACCAATCCGACTCGATAATTTGATGGGATTAAGATAATCTATGCTTAATCGATCTAGCAAGATAATCCGATAGGATTAAGGTAAGCTAGTACTTGACCAATTTGACTTGATAGGGTTAAGTCATGAGCCTCTGGGTACACTTAACCAACTTGTGGGACTAAGTCTTGAACTTAAATACTTAGCCAATCTTTGACGTGATTCGTGGGCGAGTTAAGTCATGGACTTGAATGATAACACTTAACCTAATAGACAAACCCTAGCTAGAAGAACTAGGTAGAAAACCGTGGTTGATCAAGGATAACGGGAAAGGAAGCTAAGTGGTAAACCTTAGTTAAGGGTAACTAAGTAATAATTCTTAGCTAAGGACATAGGACTAATTCTCAAAACGATGAGTAACCTGATACGGTATGTCATCGCTTAGTATACGAGGGGGAGCAAGTTATCTGACTTGGATAAAAGCTCCAGCGCACTGGGTGCCGAAGTGGAAGCTTCGGGGGACGTGAGGATATTCTTGGGATCCCTCTGTGGGCTGCCAGGTAATTATACTAGGCCCATGAGAGGTTAAGGTCTGCGTTAGAAGGACCAAGAGTATGCCTTGGTTGCTATGCGAGCAACCTAAAGACTGGGATGGATTAGCGTGGAGTCGACGATTCTTGTTTTTGCCCTGGATAGCGCATCGCCGACTACCTACCATCTTTAGTCAATCGTGTACGTGCGGAAAGGCAGGGAACCCCCGACATACCATGTGCTTGCTATCGAGTCATGGGTGAGGTTGGCCCGTAGGAAAGTGGGCTATAGTGGGGCCGTGGAGTGGTTCTTATACATGATTTTTCTTGGATTGCCTTTCAGTAGTTGAGGGAGGGGTCACGTGGGACCATAGCCACGGGTACAAAAACAGACCTTGATATCTGCATCGGCAGACGATTTAAAGCTCCCGACCGAGTTCCATATTTCTTGATTTGCCCTAGCACGGAACTCGGATGGCACATTGGGGAACATGTGCATCTAGACATGGAAAACGATTCACGATACATACGTGGGATCAAGGGCGCGGTTGACGGGTGGCGTAATCCCTAGTGGTCCTAGGTGGCCAAAACCCAAACCGAGACACGGAAACGTTCATTAGGTAGCATAATCCCTAGCGGTCCTAGGTGGCATAAATCCTAAGTGGACGCGCGATAGTTCATGGTAAGGAAACACAACTAGATCAAGGGTTGCAGTCCAAAACAACTTCAAGGATAAACCGTTTACATGGGAAAGCCCGTACAGCCTACGGCAAAGGACTGAACTTATACATGGAAAGAAACATATGAGTTGAGTAACCTATATATGCGGCATATTAGGTTGACATGGACCATTACACGACTTTTGAGTAAGGGTCATTCACGGATAACACGTAATACAGTTGGGATACTAGTACGGTAGGTGCAGAGCGGATATACAGGATAGATGCCATGGGACGTTATACGCGATAGATATCTTGGGATATTATACTTGATAGGAACCTGACAATGTGATACCTTGTTTTATCTTGACATCGTAGTTTATCACGATACCTTAGTTTATCTGAGTTCAGTAGTTCATCCTGTTATTTTGATTTAATTGACCTATCTTGTATCATGCTTATGTTCATCTCAGTTTCTCATGACAGTTAACTTTACTAGTTTTTATACTAATAGTAGATAGGGCTTACTCAGTCTTTTTGACTGACCCGTTTTGTTTCGCCTCTTTTCTTCCATTCCCCCCCCCCCAGGTTACAGGGAGGAAACACTGCTGTTTAGTTCGGACTTCTTCTGCTTGAAGGTCATCATGGATGGCTTGGACTTTTCCTGGCTATGGCTACTTTACTGTTTTTATTTGGGGAATAATTTATGAAAAAGTCTTTATGCTTCTTTACTATTGCAAGACAGGTTTTGATGTACTCTGATGTAAAAGGCTTTAGACCTTATGTATTCATGTTTACGAAAGTTCGATTTTACTTCCGCTATTTTATATGTTCTGTCTTGTGATATTTCTGTGCATGTTTACCAATAATGCCCCTCTAAAGCTAGTGCATTCCTTTGCGAGTGACCCTAGCGGAGGTGGGGTGTTACATTTGGTATCAGAGCAGAAGGTTACCAGATTGGGCAAAAGTTTTTAAAGACCTTCTGAAAACTATTTGAAAATCGTTTATAAAGAAGCATTTTTCAAGAAAGTTTTCTTTTAAAAAGAAAAGGCTATTCCCCAAAGGCCATTAGCATTATCCTTGTTTCCTTAATTAAATCTCTTTTCCTTTCTTTCCTCCATCTGTAGTCACAGTGGTTTTAACTGCGACTAGTCTTTTCTATCTACGAAAGTGCTTTCCATGCAATGGAGGTGGTTTTCAAGAGACCAGTGGCCGCGTTATAAGAAAGGATAGTGAGAAAGAGGATAAAGGATACGAGCTTAAGGATGAGCAACTTGTTGGTATGGCTTAGTCCTCAAAGGAGGGAGAAAGATGAACAATGAAACCAATGACGAGAGAGTACCTTTGGCATGGTAAAACGGGGCGGATAGTTAAGTATTATGGGACAAGGACAAGATCATCGGGAGGGCAGTAGTATTCTCTCATTTCTAGAGTACCTCGGAAGGAGGGTAACGATCTTGTTAAAGGTTTTGCTTTTCTTCTCTATCATCCCGTTAGGACTTCGTTGTTCATATCATTTAAGTCTGCTTCGATAGTTGAGTCTCTGCACCTTAAGTACTAGCGTAATAGAGAATCCCATTTTTGTCTCAAAGTCCTATTAGAGAATCAGTCCATTTATACATGACTTGTTTTGAATTTGGGAATGTCTATGCCAAGTGTTGAGTTTGGAAATAATGCTTATGTTTATAAGCTATGGATGGATTCTAGGGATGAAGTGGTTATCCAGTAGGGGGTGCCACTCTCGGTTTTGATAGGAGGGTAGTTAGACCTTTTGACTAGCCTTGGTAATGCCCTCGAAGTACCGGGTAACCTTTTTGAGGTTCTGTTATGACTAGTTACTTAGAATCCCTTGATGCCTTTATTGGAAATTTGAAGCCCGATCGAGTGGTGTTCGCCGATAAGACGGATGGTTTACTTCACTTATGTGTGGGTTATAGAAATCACCCTAGTAAGTGCGCTTGATAACCTGGTTGGCATCTGTTTACTTTTAAGAGAAAGTTCTTCTACGTGGAATACCTTGTGGTACGAGGTCCGAGATTCACTAGTGAATTTTGGAAAGCTTGCATGAGATCATGAGTACGCAGTCATGTTTGCGCCAAGTGTGCAAGTGGAACGAGAGGCGACGAAGAAATGAGTTCCAGCTCATGTTATGGAAACAGGAAATAGGAAGCTACGAAATCGCGAAGTTAAAAGACGGTCAAGGCACAATGGAATTAAGCTCGAGGAAATACGACTCTGATGGTCAAAGACTATATACGCGCATGATATCTCTTTTGGGAGTATATCCTTGATCCCTGTTTTCTGTAGAGCTTACTTGTAGGCTATCTTTTGTGGACATCCTCTCGGTCCTATTTTCTGTTACAAACCCCGTAAGGAGTTTGTCTTGTTTTTCTTCTCGACCCTGTTCCAGGGAATCCTAGGTAGAACCCTATGGATGTAAACATGTATTTGAAACATGTTATGATTGATATGGTTGCAAGTGGTTGCTCATGGATGCGCGAATACACATTAGATACTAGCTCGACTCGGTCACATTTCATATTGCATATGCACGAGTATTTATACTTGTTTATGGATGAAATCGAATGTATTATCATGCGGTTGTTGCATATGAATGAATGATTTTGCACGCATATAGTACCTATATGGCTAGGACTATTTGCATACATGTTGGATTCATGGCACTATACATATTTTGCATTAGAGAGATTATTTAGGCCTGATCATTAGCATTAGCTAAGGAACATGTACACACACGTTTTGCATATATTCATACAGCATTAGAAATCATCTAAGGACAATGGTTGCTTGTGGATGATGTTTTGAGTAGATGGATGATGGATGGTAGGATATGTTCTTCCTAACTTGGAGATTTCGGGGACGAAATCCTAAAAGGTGGGGAGAATGTAACAACCCGTATTTTCAATAACCTGTTATAACATAAATGGAGGCAGAATTAAACTGTAAACTCTGAATCAAGGGAAATGGGCTATGCCATTGCGTTCGTCTCGGAAAAATACGCGAAATAGAGTCTGAGTTTTCGAAAATCGGAGTCCGTATGACCAAGATATGGCCTCGCGAAGTTTCACGAAAAATTCCCAAATTAAAGTATACTTAATTAAGTGATGGGTTGCACAGAGAAATATATATATATTGATATATATATATATAATTGAAAATTTAATAAATAAATATGCAAAAATGTTCAAAACAGCGAATTGGGAGAGGGGAATAACCGAACCGGCCGATTTTTGAGGTCGACCCGAGCCCGCTGGGTCGACTAGGGGTTAATCCAGGGTGTTTGGCTGTCAACCCGTGGGCCGATTCGCTCAAATGCAGATTTTGCATTTGGATGGTTCTCATGGTTCATCTTTAATCTAAAGGCCCTAGATGGTTCCTACACTTGACTTCTTCCCCAAGACATGCTTTGATGGCTTGGATTGAATCTAGGATTAATCCTATGGCCTAAAACACTTGCCGAATATATAAATAAGACCCTAACCTATCCTAAACCCTCATTATTCATTCATGCAACTAAACTATGGCAAAATTGCTACTCTCATGGCCTCCACTCAACTATCCTAGCCTCCACTTCATTTCTATGAGAGGTTTCATGATCATGAGAGTATTAGAGAGTCCCTATGTTAGTATGAGAGCTTCTCAAGTTGATCTCAAGGCTAAAGCTTTGATCTTTGTTCATAAAGATGGGGTTTTTATTGATTTGGAGTGTTCATCTTTGGGTTTTTGGGTGATGGCATGCATAGGCTTCATCACAATCTTTGTTTTGCATTTCGATTTGTGCCTTCATAACAATGTAAGCCATTCCCTACTCTTAGATATTAACTATGAAGTTAAATGTTCATGTTGAAAGTTTGGGTTTGATTAATTAGAATGATGCATGCTATCATGTTATGCAAGTTTATGAAGTCATTATCTTGATCTTATGAGCTAAAAGCCACAACCTTTATGTTGAAATGTTGCATTATGCAACATGAGAATCTTCATAATCATTATGTCAACTTGCATATGAAGTCATAATCCGTATATGATGATATATGCGAGTTTCTAGCCATCATTCCATGTCTTTTGTCACCATGATTCGCTTATGTGCCAAGTTTGGGTTTATGCATGTTTTTGTGGCTTAATAATGTAACATGCAAGCTAATGAACACATTTGTGCCTCATTTGCCACCATGATTAACTTGTGGCTTAATACCCATTTTTGTCATTCCTTTGCCAAGTCTCTTCTTTTAATCCATTACGTTGTTGCGAACGTATATGCGAGTTTAAAAGCATTGGGTTATGTTATGGGTAATTTCTAATGACATGAAAATACAACTTGAAAACATGACTTGAAATATAACATGGAAGTTGACATGTAAGTATGCATAAAAACATAAGCTTGGGAATTTACCTATTAAGTTAGGTCTACCCATTGGGAATTTACCTATTAAGTTAGGTCTACCCAATTGCTTGAAAACTTGACTATGAACATGACACTAGACTAAACATGAAAGTGGCCAACTCGAGGTTGGGTTGAGTTTGCAACGTAAAACTACCCGGAACCGACCGGCCTAACTAGTAGTTGCAAACAATAGGACCCAATGTGAGAAGTTGGTCATGTTGTGCTTGAACCCGAGGTTAGACCAAGTTGTGGTGTAAAGCTACCCGGAACCGACCGGCTTAACTAGTAACCACAACAAAGTCTAATGTGAGAGGTTGGGGTGCATTAAGTAATTAATGCCACATGATAGGGTTAAGTTAATTTGATTAATGACTCTTAACCAAATATGACATGGGTAAATGAGTTAAGTAAATTGGTTAGGCTAATGATACTTAACAAAACATGACAAGGTTGGGTAGGTTAAGTGATTTGATTTGCCTAATAACGCTTAACCATTTTTATACGACTAGTGGACGGGGATTAAGTTAACCAACACTTAATCAATCCAACATGATAATTTGGCAAGGTTAAGTAAGTTTTCTTAATGACACTTAACCATACAAGATGATTAGGGGATGGGGTTAAGTAATTTACGCTTAACTAATCCGACACGGTAATTAGATGGGGGTTAAGTAATCCACACTTAACTAATCTAAACACGGTAATTCGATGGGGTTAAGTTAAACACTTAACCAATTTAAACTCGGTAATTCAATGAGGTTAAGTAACCAATACTTAACCAACTTAACGTGATAATTTAATCGGGTTAAGCAACTTATACTTAACCAATTATACATGATGATTTGATGGGGTTAAGTAACTTACACTTAACCAATCTAATACGCGGACTTGATAAGGTTAAGTCACAAGACCTTTTTAGAATATACTTAACCATTGTAGTACGATTAGAGGATGGGGTTAAGCCAACCTATACTTAACCAATCCGACTCGATAATTTGATTGGATTAAGATAATCTATGCTTAATCGATCTAGCAAGATAATCCGATAGGATTAAGGTAAGCTAGTACTTGACCAATTTGACTTGATAGGGTTAAGTCATGAGCCTCTGGGTACACTTAACCAACTTGTGGGACTAAGTCTTGAACTTAAATACTTAGCCAATCTTTGACGTGATTCGTGGGCGGGTTAAGTCATGGACTTGAATGATAACACTTAACCCAATAGACAAACCCTAGCTAGAAGAACTAGGTAGAAAACCGTGGTTGATCAAGGATAACGGGAAAGGAAGCTAAGTGGTAAACCTTAGTTAAGGGTAACTAAGTAATAATTCTTAGCTAAGGACATAGGACTAATTCTCAAAACGATGAGTAACCTGATACGGTATGTCATCGCTTAGTATACGAGGGGGAGCAAGTTATCTGACTTGGATAAAAGCTCCAGCGCACTGGGTGCCGAAGTGGAAGCTTCGGGGGACGTGAGGATATTCTTGGGATCCGTCTGTGGGCTGCCAGGTAATTATACTAGGCCCATGAGAGGTTAAGGTCTGCGTTAGAAGGACCAAGAGTATGCCTTGGTTGCTATGCGAGCAACCTAAAGACTGGGATGGATTAGCGTGGAGTCGACGATTCTTGTTTTTGCCCTGGATAGCGCATCGCCGACTACCTACCATCTTTAGTCAATCGTGTACGTGCGGAAAGGCAGGGAACCCCCGACAGACCATGTGCTTGCTATCGAGTCATGGGTGAGGTTGGCCCGTAGGAAAGTGGGCTATAGTGGGGCCGTGGAGTGGTTCTTATACATGATTTTTCTTGAATTGCCTTTCAGTAGTTGAGGGAGGGGTCACGTGGGACCATAGCCACGGGTACAAAAACAGACCTTGATATCTGCATCGGCAGACGATTTAAAGCTCCCGACCGAGTTCCATATTTCTTGATTTGCCCTGGCACGGAACTCGGATGGCACATTGGGGAACATGTGCATCTAGACATGGAAAACGATTCACGATACATACGTGGGATCAAGGGCGCGGTTGACGGGTGGCGTAATCCCTAGTGGTCCTAGGTGGCCAAAACCCAAACCGAGACACGGAAACGTTCATTAGGTAGCATAATCCCTAGCGGTCCTAGGTGGCATAAATCCTAAGTGGACGCGCGATAGTTCATGGTAAGGAAACACAACTAGATCAAGGGTTGCAGTCCAAAACAACTTCAAGGATAAACCGTTTACATGGGAAAGCCCGTACAGCCTACGGCAAAGGACTGAACTTATACATGGAAAGAAACATATGAGTTGAGTAACCTATATATGCGGCATATTAGGTTGACATGGACCATTACACGACTTTTGAGTAAGGGTCATTCACGGATAACACGTAATACAGTTGGGATACTAGTACGGTAGGTGCAGAGCGGATATACAGGATAGATGCCATGGGACGTTATACGCGATAGATATCTTGGGATATTATACTTGATAGGAACCTGACAATGTGATACCTTGTTTTATCTTGACATCGTAGTTTATCACGATACCCTAGTTTATCTGAGTTCAGTAGTTCATCCTGTTATTTTGATTTAATTGACCTATCTTGTATCATGCTTATGTTCATCTCAGTTTCTCATGACAGTTAACTTTACTAGTTTTTATACTAATAGTAGATAGGGCTTACTCAGTCTTTTTGACTGACCCGTTTTGTTTCGCCTCTTTTCTTCCGTTCCCCCCCAGGTTACAGGGAGGAAACACTGCTGTTTAGTTCGGACTTCTTCTGCTTGAAGGTCATCATGGATGGCTTGGACTTTTCCTGGCTATGGCTACTTTACTGTTTTTATTTGGGGAATAATTTATGAAAAAGTCTTTATGCTTCTTTACTATTGCAAGACAGGTTTTGATGTACTCTGATGTAAAAGGCTTTAGACCTTATGTATTCATGTTTACGAAAGTTCGATTTTACTTCCGCTATTTTATATGTTCTGTCTTGTGATATTTCTGTGCATGTTTACCAATAATGCCTCTCTAAAGCTAGTGCATTCCTTTGCGAGTGACCCTAGCGGAGGTGGGGTGTTACACTTCTTCTTATGAATCCTTTCTCAAGCAACTCTTTCACTTGATTACTAAGCTCCCTCCTTTCTCTAGGAGCCATGTGGCGCACAGGCAATGCAACTGGCTTTGCATTGTCCACCAAGTATATATGGAAATCTATCTCGCGTTTCGGAGGTAAGCCCCTAACCTCCTCAAAGACGTCTTCATACTCACGGACTACTCGAACAGATTGCAATTCATCAATAGATGTGTCTAGAGATTCTAGGTAGCTAAGCATAACAAAACCCTTAGGGTCGCATGAGATATGGAGAGAATTCCAAAACTAGTCAACAGTCTAACTACCCTCCTTTAACAGTCGAGAATGGCACCATACCTGGCCAGCTAATCCATTCCTAGTATCAACCCATAGCCCGTGAAGCCAAGCACAGAAGCGTTGCATTCGAACTCAACGCCATACACATTTATTCTCAAATCCCTACATAACATAGAAAGATGAGCCGTACCCCCAATAGGATTTGATACAACTACGGGATCCATAACTAGACTAGCATTTAGGTGCAGTGTTTCAACTAGCGAAGCTGATATGAACGAATGTGAAGCGCCAGAATCAAACAAAGTACGAACAGGATGATCAAAAAGGAAAATCAAACTTTCAACCGAAATGTTTCTACCTCTCTCTTGCGTAGGTACCATGAGAGCATGAACCAGCCCGCCAGAAGTAGATCCTGTCCACTGTCCTTGCCTCCTTGGGCAGTCTTTAATCATATGTCCTGCCTCACCACATTGGAAGCAACACGTCTTCTTCTTCTTCCTACAGTCCTTGCTTAAGTGTCCCGGTGTTCCACAATTAAAGCACCTTTTCTTTCCTTTGCCCTTCTTATCCTTACCACCTTTCTTCTGTTGTTGTTGTGTCTTCTTTGGATCCCCTTTCTTATCTTATGCCTTATCTACATTAGCACCTTTCTCCTCTTCATGCATTAGCGTCATGTCAACAGGTTTCTCGAAAGCAGCCCCCACAAGAATGTAGGACATTGCCAACCCGTGTAATGGTTGATTCAGAGCCTTGGAAATCTCAAGGCCTTCTTATGCGGTGTATTGACTAATTTCATACCAAACCTTGCTAACTGGTTTTACTTGTTAATGTACTCCTTCATAGAAAAACTCCCTTGTTTCATAGCCAAGAACCTTTCCATGTATAAACTCTCCTCCGCTTGTGAAAGAAATTTCAACTCGAACCTTCGTCTAAAGTCAATCCACGTCTCCACTGGACGCCCTCCATTAGTTACTTCCCACCAAAAGGAAGCTTTATCCTTCATCAACCAAGCCGCTAGCTGAACCTTCCGTCCATCATCTATCTCAAAGATACCAAACAAGTCCTCCACATCCTTGAGCCAATTCCGAGCCTCAACAAATGTCTCAGTCCCATAAAACGGTTTTCCGCCCATCGCACGGAAGTCTTTGCATATCTTAGAAAAAGTGTCTACACGGGGAGGAGGAGGAGCTACAGCAGGGGGAGGAGGAACGTTGGCTAGGCCTGCGGCAGTAGCCCTAGCCTCCAGATACCTTCTGAACCAACCTGGTTTCGGTACGCCCTTGGGTATACCGGGTTCCCCAGACATGCTGAGAGGAAAAAGGAAGAGATTCAAAATAGAGAATCAAAAGATAGATATATGGCTTTTAGGGATTATGTTTTTCATAATAAACTTTTATCTTGAAAATACCCTCTTCAAAACATGTTTTTGAAAATACTTCTTTCTAAAAAAAAAATTGAAAATGGTTTTCAAAATCTTTTATCTGTTCTGGTAACTTTCAGCTCTGATACTACGTGTAACACCCCATGTCCATTAATGTCACTCACTAAGGGAATGCATTAACTTTCATGGAGTACTATAAGAGTATAGAACAGAATATCACAAGACAGATATATAAAATGGTACATAAGAAAATTCAAAATTTATTCATTGCAGCGGAAAGCAAAACATTTTTGGCTACAACATCAAAACTAAATACTAGAATCAGGTACACAAATATCTATCTTGTACAAAATTATTATCAGAGTACATAAAAGTAAAACCATAATCCCACTCCAAATAGCCATAATGAAAAAGAGATAAAGCTGAGCATAACTTTCAACACTTCCAAGCACTTCAAGAAGAAAGGAATCCAAGTCAGACTTCACTATTCCCACCCTGAGGACCGGGGGGGCGGGGAGAGGGAGAAAGAAAAAAGGCGAAACAAAAAGGGGTCAGAAATACGTCTAGCGAGTCTAGTGACTTTAACAATATAATCAGTAAAGTAACAGGATAAGAACGTAAACTGGATATAAGAGATGACTGTAACATAAACAGATATGACAAGGCAAATAAGATGAATAAGATATAACGTTGATTGTCCTTTTAATCACTATAAGATAATTCCTACACTGCACCATTACTAGTCCCATACTGAAAGTTGATCCCAACTACTAGTCATAATAATTATAATGGTAGTTTCGTGTACTCTTAGCCGATGTCATAGGTGCCGCCTGCTCCTATGTCCACTAGTTGTATCCACTTCCCTCCCCATTCGATCGGCTCCCTAACTCGTACATACCCGTGTTGGTCCCACATTAGGGTGTATCACTCCCTAAAGTGGCAACCCAACACTACTAAAAATGTAAGGCTTATACCTGCACGATGCAACAACGTCTTACCTACCCACTGTTTTAGATCTCGCAAATATCGCCCGAGATCTCCTCCGAGATCTGTTTTGGGCTCCTTTTGAAACGAAATAGCAAATATCACTCTAAATCTCCTTTCAAATATATCACCCGAGATATTGCAAATCGAACGATATATCGACCGAGATGAAATACTGGAATATTGTCCGAGATCTTAGTGTTTTTGGTTAAAATTTAAATTTGTGCCTGAACTAGAATAATAATTAAAAAACTCAAATCTAGCCATAGCAATCTTTTGTCATTTTATATTTTTCATGTTAAATGACTATATTGTATGTTCGTATAAGTTTTACAATGCTTATGATCTCATATTCGTCTTTTTACATACATGTTACTTATGAAATTATGTATTTTATGGTCTATTTATGCTGATTTTTTTTAATGTTTTAGATCCTTTTAATGTTTCTTGTCTAACAGTATTTCTGTTTTAAGCATATTACGATTTATAATATGAATGATATTTTGCAAAATAAAGAGTAATAAAATTATTTTGCATTTTAGGTTTAAGTTACTATGTTTTTAATAGCATTCATATTTGTTAAAATATCATTTTTAACATATCATGTACCCCTGGATTGTTACGATATGAACTTTCAGACCCAAGATGAAAATCCCAGATGAACTCCCGAGTTAGACTCATCTCGTCCGAGATCTCCCCTGATACGAGACCGAATCTATAAAATCCCCAAGACAAAACGCGATCGATATCCGAGATTTAAAACCTTATACCTACCAGCCCGGACCCACGCATGCACATGACTCCGCTGGACTTGCGTTGCCACCGCTAACTCTTTTGACCTCTTACAATCAAACCCAGTAAGCGTGTCCTGTCCTCGACCTAGTTCGAGCTCACATAGATAAAGAATGGGTTACTGGTTGAAAAGGGTTCACACACTTGACACAAGCTTCCCTCCTAAGCATGGTCCCCACTAGGAATTCCCACTTAACCCCTTCTTATTCCCATGTCTTCTTACATGTTTCACCATGTTTAAGTGCTTCAAATTATATTTCCCATGTCACCCACTTAACCCCCATGACTTGCTACATTTCCTATCTTGGCTAAGTGTTTATTAATTCATTATAACCATAATCTTGCAAGACCTCCCACATTAGATTGTCGTTTTGCGGTTGCTGGATATGCCGGGCGGTTCCGGGTAGTCTTATACCGCAATCCGAATCTAACCTTATGTCTTTGCATTATTACGTATCTAATTTCTGCCTTTGACCTCTCACATTAGATTACAAAATTGCGGTTGTTGGATGTGCCAGGCGGTTCCGAGCAGTATTATACTGCAATTCGAATCCAACCTCGTGTCTTAGGCGTTCATTATCACTTTCTCAATTCAAGTCCCCAATTTCAAGTCTTGGATTATAATATATACCATAATTTCCAATATAAATTATGTCCATCATTTTAATCCAAATTTATGTCCATGATCTCAGGTAAATAAATTGTACCAATTCATGCCCCAAATCAATTACATGATTTCAAGTCTTTTTATGCCCAACTGCATATTATTCAATAATTTCCCCTAAATTTTCCCACAATGTTCCCATATCATTCATACGTATAACAATATGTTAGACTCGCAATTAGTCTAATCTCATAAAAAGGAAAAGAAGAGGAGTGGGGAAGAGAACCATGACATCAAAACTGGCATAGAAATAAGCATAAGAAGTGTGAATTGGCATAGAACAATAAAATAGAACTAATTAGGCATATGAACTGGCATAGAGCAACAAAATAGATCTAATTAACATATGAAACATAAACTGGCATAGAACAATAAGATAGATCCAATTAGCATTTGGAACATAAACTGGCATAGATCAATAAGATAGATCCAATAAGCATATGGAACATGAACTTTAGGTATGAATCTAAAAGATAAGAATTCACCAAACATGATATGATTCATCTTACAGGCATGTTCATAAAGTCCAATTCACAAACTTATCACAATTAACTTTAATTAATTATATGTGAAAGTAACTTAGACTCACAATGGTAGAAGAGAAAATAGATCTGAATTCTGTATTCTAAATTTGATTAGCTAAACCGTTGTTGTAGAATTTGATTCTTATCTTCCAATATGAATACTCTATTCCGATTTGCTTTGGTGTAGAAGAAAGACTAGTTTAGGTTGTGGCAGCATGGAGGCGTATGAATTAGTGTAATGAAATTAGGGTTAGGTCTAGGTGTGTTTTTATAGGTGTATTAGGCGAATTAGGGCCTTTAGATTAGATTAGAGATCATCAGAACCACACAGCTCAAAAGATACGTCATCCAGCCAATCCTAGCAAGACATGTCATCAAAGAACTCTACAGAATTCTGTGTAGATTCAGCCTCAGCATGGGCACACTTCCCAGGTGTGCCAGTGCATTTTTGTTCTGCCGCACTTCACAAGTGCGCCAGTTACCCCAGCCTGTTTTCTGATTTTTTTGCCCAGCTTCTTTCGTCCATAACTTCTTCATGCGATATCTGTTTTACGCAATCTCGGACTCTATCTCAAGAAGAATTCCGAGATGAAAGCAATGGCGTAACCCGTTTCACTAATTTTCTTTTTAAAAATTAATTATTCTTTAATTATCTCTTTTGTCATGTTTTAAAATTATGGGGTGTTACAGTTTTTTAGTTTTGGATAACAATGTTTACCAGAAATACAAACAAAGCTAGGCGTGCTTAAGCAAACAAATATAAATATGGCAATGACTTGTAATTTTTTTATTGTTAATAAGAATGCTCATATTGTAGTTGTATTCATGATACATTGTTGTTAGAGGATACAAAGAAGAACTTTTTGTTCAAGGTTGTCTGTTATATACAAAATGGAACTTTTTGTTTCAGCAAACACTATACACTACCGAAGTAAAAATAATATAAAATAAAGCATATACAAAAAAACACAAAGAGAAAGATGGAGGAATTGGGTAGCAATACTGGTATTATGGGAGCAAGACAGGGCATGGGTTCTGAATGGAGGAAAATTAGTTCCTAGTCTAGCTAACGATCATTTGTAACATTCCTTCCGGACAATTCACATATGAACACAAATATATAATATGTTTATATTGAATGTTCTTATGTGATATTTGACACATTTGTGTGTATCTGAATGTGCTATTAGCTTCTCTAAGAACGAGCCAGTTGCAGTCTATGTTCTAGTTTCCTTATCTAAAGACATGGCTGCTCATGCTGTGTATATGCCAAATTTGAATGTTTCACTATGTCTAAGCATTTTTTTTAATGCAGCTTTGTCTTTTTCATAAGTTTATGCATATGCAAGTTACCAACAACATTTATTGATGGTTTAATTATTTGCGACTAAAGTAGTTTTACTAAAAAAAAAATCAATTCCTATTTACTCTTTGCATAGGTTATGAAATCTCTACTAGCTAGCAGGGACATCTGATCTTCCATAAGCTAGAATGGAAAAAAGAAAGAAAAGGTAAGCACTGTATCACTGAAATTGCCGATATACTGAATGATAAGGGCAATTGAATGCATATTACTCTTCACTTGAAATAAATAGTACTAATCTTGAATAGTTTTATGTGCTTGGTGACTAAGACAATAATTTGTTCATACTACTATAAACTCTGCAATCATTATTGCAATGTTTGTTTTATAGTTTTGAATTATCCATTGTGATTTTACTCTATGATGAAAAATACGAACCACTTATTATGGCCTTATACTCATAACTAATGTTGAAAGGAAAGCTAAATTATTTATGACCTTCAAATCCTAGTCAATGTTAATAATTTAGTTTTTTAGCATTCTTATCACACAAAGAAATGAAGATAAATACAGCAGTTCAGTTTTAACCGATTTTAAGTTATTATGACACTGATTATTTTCATTGATTTTTTTTGGCTTGAACTTACTGTATTTTTAATCTTCATTTTAAAAAATTCGTTTGGATCAACTTGAATAAATCGTCTTTTTTCTTTTCATTTTCAAAGCTAGAAATCAATATGTTAAATGACTTATATGAGTGAACCGTACCAGCAGTCAATAGAGTTTGATGCTATATTAACTTTAGAAATGTTGAGCTTTATATAGAATATCATTAACTTTTTGCATGAGCTTTTAGGTATCATTGACGAGTCGATCAAGCCATAATCCGTTTTCAAATCTTTTGCAATCAAGAAAAAGTGATTTTAAGCTCTCTTTTTTGTGTTTGAATTGTTCATTCTGCAATAACATTAACATTATGTACTCATTTGTATTTTCTCAAATTACTTTTTTCTTTTCATATCTCTGAAAAATTGAATATAAATAATTTGGTGAATGATTGCTTAATTATTGTTGTCATATTTAATTTGTTTATGTCAGTAGTTTTTGTTTCTTATAAATAAAATGTTTTCGAATTTGATTTCAAAATCTATATGGAAACAATACAAATTAATTCATTCCTTAATTGTTAAGATCGTTAACCGAATAATATAGGTAACTTCTTTGCAAAAAAATCAATTCATGTAACTTTTGATGCTTACATTTCCGAATAAGTTAGTAACATTTTTTATTTGGCCTACAATATGAAACATGCGCTACAATTGTGCAAATTAACCAGCTAACAAGGAGTATGAAACTCATGTAAGCTTATTTGTTCATTAATTTTTTTTACTTGTTAGATTTTGTTTTGATTGTCGAGATAGTGTTACTCAGTAAAAAATAACGTAACTCATATTATTATTGGGTCGGTTATCTATTTACTTCCCCGTTTACAACTGGGCTTGGCCCATTTTCTTTGTTGCATCAGTTCAGCTATTATAAATAGCTTTGTATATTCCTATAACACATTATTCGAAATACAAAAGCATTTACATATTTTGCAGTTGATAAATCTCTCTGTTAAAATTCTGTTTACCCCAAATTTCAACTTGGTATCAGAGCAATCTATATTGTGCTTAACAACATCAGTTGCTCGATCCTATTCAAGAAACTATCTCTGTTTTTCAGAGATTCTTGTCCATTAGAGGAGATTCATCATTTGGACCCTCTCATCTAAGGTTTTTATCTTATCTTCTAAGAGTTATTGGTTTCAACAAGAGAATAGTGCCTTGCCTTGAATTATTTCAGGCTGCAACCATTCTTTCATTGAAACTGTGTGGTAAAAGCCTCTGAACATTACAAGAAAACCGATCAAGAAGTTAAAGAAACTAATTCAGTTGATCAAAGAGCCATTCAGGAGGACTTATCAGTTTTTTCTTTTGAATCTTTCAAGATTCTTGCTGTTATTCTTCATTTAAGTCCTCAAGTTTGCTATAGAGATCAAGAAAAAGAATTTCTTCAAAATCACAATTCAAGGTTTTCTATTTAGAAATTCTCTTATCCATTTTCTGATCTGCGCTTAGTTTCTGTCATGGCTGGACCTGAAGATGCAAACAGTGCCAATGTGTCCAGTGCTAGAGTCTCCACTGCACAGAATCTAACTGATCCAATTCAAGATTTGATGAAATAAATCATCAAAACGCAAAACCAGCTTGTTTCCATTCAACTTGATGAATCAAACTACCTATTATGGAAATTATAGGTAGAAACAACAAGCAGAGGTTATGGTCTTGATGACTACATATATGGAACCAAGATTGCACCACCAAGATTCATTAGAGATAATGAAGATAAACTAGTTCAGAATCCAGAATTTCTGTCATACCAAAGACAAGATAGTCTTATCTGTGCATGGATGATGTCATCTATAGGTGCAAGTATTTTACCTCAATTATTTGGTATTAAAACTGCAAATGAAGTGTAGTCTACAATAGAAAGAAATTTCTCTGCACAATCACCTGCTCGAATCATGCATTTCAAAAGACAACTTCATAGTGTTAGAAAAGGTGATTCAACAATGAATGAGTATTTGCTGAAGGTAAAAAACATTTGTGATCAATTAAATTCAGCAGGACAGAAAATTCCTGAATCTGAACATGTGCTATCAATTGTAAGTGGTTTGGATGACGATTATGAAGCTGTATCAGCAATTATTTTGTCTATGGATCCTATACCAAATTTACAATATGTTCATTCAATCCTATTGGCTCATGAAGGCAGGATTGATCACAAAAGAAACATTAATTCAGATCTTTCAGTTAATTTTACTGCCTATGGAAGGGGTAAAAATCAAGGCAATACTTCAAGAAATCAAAATCAGCCTAATTTTCAGAGAGGTGGTCAATCAAATCGTGGCAGAGGCAGAGGAAGGAATAATAATAATGCTAGAATTATATGCCAAATTTGTGACAAATTTGGTCATAGTGCAAACAAGTGCTATTTTAGGTACAACTCCAGAATCCAGGACAGTCTAGCAACAATTCGAGTGTTAACATGGTGAATGTGCAGAAAGATAGCAACAAAAATCAGACAAAAAATACTAATACAGATTCGGTTTCTACTGATGATGCTACTGATGATTGCTGGTGTCCAGATTCATGGGCTACAAACCATGTTACTAACAATTTAAATAATCTAAACTTGGGAAAAAAGGAATACAAAGGTATGCAAAATCTTTTAGTTGGTAATGGCAAGTTAGCTCACATTACACATACTGGAAATGCAAGTGTAAAAGGACGCAAAGAACTTATCTTAAAAAATTTATTAAGGGTTCCATCCATTAAAAAGAATTTAATGAGCGTTTCCCAATTTGCAAAAGACAATAATGTATATTTTGAATTTTATCCAAATTCTTGCATTGTCAAAGATATTCTGATACAAGAAATTATTTTGCAAGGTAATGAGTTTAAGGGATTATACAGATCTGATGATGCAAATCTTAGAAACTCTAATTGTGTTGATAAGGAATGTTTAGTGACCCTTGTAAATGATTCTATGTGTAGTGAACAATTTGATTTGTTGCATTGCAAGTTAGGACATCCAAGTGTTATGATTGTCAAACAAATTATGAGTGATAATAACTTGAATGTTAGCAGTATAACTAATTCATATATTTGTTCTTCTTGTCAATTGGGAAAATCTCATGAACTTGCATTTCCAAATTCACACAGAAATTATACTAGACCACTTGAATTAGTGGCTACTGACCTATGGGGTCCTGCACATACCAGTTCTGTTCTTGGCTACAAGTATTATATTTCTTTCATAGATGCCTACTCTAGATTCACTTGGATATATATGCTGAAATATAAAACTGAAGCAAGCAATGTGGTTATACAGTATATTAGTAAAGTTGAAAATATGATTGAACATCATGTGAATCCTTTTCAAACTGATGGTGGAAAGGAATTTTTGCCATTAAAATCATTTTTTGAAAAGAAAGGTACTAATCATAGAACCACATGCCCATACACTTCAGAACAAAATGGTTTGATAGAAAGGAAACACAAAAATATTTTGGAAACGGGTTTGACTTTATTGGCGCAACCTTAAATGCCCCTAATATATTGGCCTGAAGCTTTTGATACTGCTATTCATTTGATAAATTTATTACCAAAAAAAGTTTTGAAATTCAAATGTCCACAAGAAGTCTTGTTTAAAGTTAAACCAGATTATCATCATTTAAAAATCTTTGGGTGTCAGTGTTTTCCTTGTTTAAGACCATATAACACACACAAATTAGATTTCAGGTCAACTCCTTTTACGTTTCTAGGGTATGGCAATAGACAGAAGGGTTTTAAATGTATAGATAAAAATGGCAGAATATATATTTCTAGACATGTAAGGTTTAATGAGCAAATATATCCATTCAGTAATATTGAAAATACAACAACTGAAAAAGTTGTTGAGTCTAGAATGGTTATACCTGATTTACCTGAAGAAATTCAAGTAATGGAGCCACTTCAACAAGCTACAAGAGACATCATCACTAGCTCTCAACACACAGTGCCTTCTAGAAGGCCAGGTCAAGAGCATCTAGCTGATCGACAATGCAGACATTCAAAGTCAAACATTTCATGAAAATATTGAAAGTAGTGGTCAATTTTCTGGCAGAGAACAATCTGAGAAAATCAGTCATGACATTGTTAATAGGGATAATCTCAATCAACATCCTATATTAACTAGAGCAAAATGTGGTATTTTTAAACCCAAAACTATTAATACTACTGTTGAAACACCCCACCTCCGTTAGGGTCACTCTCAAAGGGAATGCCCTAATTTTGGTGGAGGTTTATAAGTACAAGTCACAGATATACAAGACAGATATAAGAACACATATTTGTAAACAGCGGAAGAACAACAAACTTTTATTTCATAAAGTCAAATACGTGTTACAACAACATCCTTTCCAAAAACATAACATAACACTTTCATAATCTGTCTTGAGTACATGATTTAAAGAAGCATAAATAAAACATAGATAAACTGCAAAAGCCCCATAGTGGATTGTCCAAAGCCATAGTTCAAAACAGGAAAGTCCAAGCAATACATTTCTCTTCTTCAAGCTGGATATTGAGGTTGGTCAAGCTGCTGCGTTCCCTCCCTGAGGACCTGGGGGGGGGGGGAAACGGAAGAAAGAAGACGAAAGAAAAATAGAGTCAGACATAAAGCCTGAGTAAGTCTAGTACTACTTTGTCTATGAATAAAGAACTGGGTATGATAAGTAAAACAGGAAGTGGGCAAACACTATGAACTTGGTTAAGTTACCTAGGGTCGAATATACTATCGTACCCCATGTTAATCTCTGAACCCATATAAACTAGTTTCCAATTTGCACCCCATAATCAGGGTGATGTGATCCATTCAATGATGATCGGCTCCTACTCGCATAGTTACATGTGTCTTACGGCCCCCGATGTCTGTAGTTACCTATGCTGGTCCCACCATGGGGTGTATCAAGTCCCATAGTGGCAACCCGACACAACCTTAGAGTGCACAGGTATGCTACTGGTGTCCAGTGCCTTATTTTTCTGCTCCGGAGTGTGTGCACGCCCGCACTCCGTTAGAACCTACACCGCTACACCACCGCCGTCGATTTGACCTCTTACAATCAGCCCAGTAATCGTGCCCCACCCTGCCTAGTTTTAGGGTATCCTGATACACCTTTTAGGGTTACTGCTGAAAAGGGTCCCCCGTTACTAGGTTTTCTATCTCTAGCCAACATGCTAAGTTGGTTAAGTGTTTCCTAACCTAACCCCACCAGTCCGTTTAGTTTAGCATGTTCCATTTTGATTAAGTCTTTAGTTCACTTAATCCTATCAATCCTGACTCAGCCTTAATTGTCTTATTAAGGCCCTGACCTCTCACATTAGACAGGTATTGTTGTGGCTGCCTGTTGCCGGTTGGTTCCGGGAAGTCTTACGCCACAACTCAGTCTAACCTCGGGTCCTTGCTGGGCTCCATGTTTAACCTCCCACATTGGATAGGTATTGTTGTGACTACTGGACAACCGGGCGGTTCCGGGAAGGTTTACATCACAACTCAATCCAACCTCGGGTTAAACACATCGTATGTTCTACATTTACATATCTTGTCATTCTTCTTTATTTATATGTAAATATTTGCGGCCCATTATTAAGTTAATGGTGTAAAGATCACACCAATCACGGGCCCAACCCACACTTGAATTTGGGCCCTTCTATTTTATATTTTCATTCATTAATTCATTTTAACCCAACGTTATTTTCCCCCGTTTTACACGTCCGTTCATATATATTGGGCTTAGCCTTTTAAAGCCCAATTTAGCCATGCGAAAAGGGGAGGCTTATGGCGTATACACAAAGAGGGGAAGGTGAGCGCATGAACTTGCAATACGACGTTGGAAATACAAAATAGAAATTGGTGTACTTGCATAGTGGTAACATAGGTGACATGAATCATAGCATGTGAACTTGCATAGGTTTAACTACAACATGAACCTATATTCTCATTTAGGCATACTGTCAAACATAAGCATGTCATAAATACTTCTAGCATAAACATGGCATAATGTCAAACATAAGCATGGCATAAATACTTCTAGCATAAACATGGCATAATGTCAAACATAAGCATGGCATAAATACTTCTAGCATAAACATGGCATAATGTCAAACATAAGCATGGCATAAATACTTCTAGCATAAACATGGCATAATGTCAAACATAAGCCTGGCATAGGTAAAGTTCAATTTGTTCATGGCATAAACATAAACAAGTCATGTTCATAAGGTTTCTACATGTTTACAAAGGGGATATTTTGTTACTAACACAAAAGCATAGTTCAACTTAATCATGGTTTAAGTCTAATCACATAACGATGGTATAAATATACTTATGCATAAATATTCCTAATCATGGTGTTTGCTTTAAACTTGCAAAAAGGGATTTTTGAGTCTAACCTAGCCATGTCTCACATATGTCATCATATAATTCTTTTAAACAAGATAGACTTAATCATAGATTTCAATTATGCCAAATATCACTCATAGCCTAGCCATATTCATAAGCATGACTTAATACATGGATTAAGGTGTCAAAATTCCAACATAGTTTCATATGAACTATAAAAATCAAACTAGTCTCAATTGCTTGCAAAACGATTTATGCACAAAGTATACATCATGACGACATAATAACAAAGCCCCAAACTTGCATAAATTTCACTCAACTACATACATGTAGCTTCAACATAGATTACATAATTTGCGCAATATTCCAAACGTATATTTGCATAGAACTACCGCATGTAGTTCTTTATAATGAATAACATAATTTTGCACAAACATGAATTACTTCCATTGCCACAATTCAAGCATACACATCAACACAGTTGTTTATTATACCAAAGTAATACTCTACTTACAATGGTTGCGGCGAATTCTCAATTAAGAGACACGATTCTTTTGTTGAATTGATTAGCTTTAGGTTGCTTGAATTGCTTTAGGCTTTAGAACTTTCTTCCTAACCCTCTCTCTAGTCGGCGGCTACTCTTTGTCGTTCCTCAGCAACATGGCGGCTATAATCTTATTTTGAATGAATAGATTAGGGTTTAGTCTAGGGTTGTTTATATAGAGGTTAGGAATTGATTAGGACCATTGATGTTGCTAGGTTAGATCGTAGCCATTCATTAGGAAGAGAGACCAATAAAAACTCGCCACCTAGCCCTAATGACATAGCAAACCACAGAAATTCGACCACACACCGACCTGGCCAGCCAGGGCTAGACCAGACCTGGCCAGCAGGTCATTTTTGACCTGGGCGCACTTGGCAGGTGCGCCAGGTCAAAAATGTACTAGCGCACTTCACAAGTGCGCCAGTGCATTTTTGTTCTGGCGCACTTCCCAAGTGCGCCAGTGCATTCTGACCCTGTTTTCCGGTTTTTCGCCCAACTTCGTTCGTCCATAACTTCTTCATACGATATCCGTTTTTCGAAAACTCGGACTCTATTTCGCGTATTTTTCCGAGACGAACGCAATGGCATATCCCGTTTCCCTTAGTTCTTTGATTTGAAATTAATTATACTTTAATTTGTGAATTTCACAGTTATAGAGTTTGCGGGGTGTTACATTCTCCCCCACTTAAAAGGATTTCGTCCCCGAAATCTTCAAGTTAGGAGGAATGTATATCCTAACATCCAATCATCCATCTACTCATCCATCAAACCCGAGCATCCATTGTCCTTAAAAGACTTCTAATGCTTCATGATCATATGCGAAGTGTGTGTGTACATGAACTTTTCTAATGCAAAATCAGGCGGTCTACTGATTCAGTTGACCTCCTTAATGCGAATTATGTAAGTGCCATGAATCCATTATGTATGCTAATTTTTCCTATTCTTGATTCTACATGAGTGCACAATCATTCAATACAAATGCAACATCCACATGACAACACATTGAAGTTCAACCATATACGAATACAAACATATATGCATATGCAATATGAAGTGACTGAGCCGATCTAAAACCTAGATTGTGTGTGTATATGCAACCACGAGCAACCACTAGCAATCACTTGCAACCACTTGCAACCATCATCCATAACATGTTTCAACTACATGTTTTCATCCAAAAAGATTCTATCTAAAAGATACGGTCGAGGAAATATACCTAAAAAGATAAAAGCGCAACTTAAGGAAAGAGAAAGATCAAGGATGTACCCTCGAACAGAAAAGGGTAAGCTGTACGTATTTTAGCTTCAGTTTCCCAAGTCGCGTCTCCCTCGGCGTCGCTCCACTGAACTTTGACGAGCTTGACTTCACGGTTGCGTAGCTTCTTCACTTCCGTTCCTAATATGCGGGTTGGAACTCTTCTTATGGTTGCTTCGCGTTCCACTTCGGCCTCTTCGAGGATGTTTGGCTCTACTACTTCAGCTGACTCATGCAGACATTTTCGGAGATGTGAAACGTGAAAAACGTTGTGGACTCCAGCCAACTTCTCGGGTAGCTCTAATCTATAGGACATTTTCCCAATTGTTCCTATCTAAAGGTATAGTCGAATGAAGCAAGTAAAAACTTTGTGCCTATTAGGCAATGTCAAAACTGAAAACCTATGCCACATATATATTGATTAGGAGAAGAACTCTCTAAGCATCAGCCCCGAAGACCGAAATCAACATCAGACTGACACCCAAAGAATTACTCAACCCAACCACCATATATGATTCTAGGCAACTAAGCATGATGGACTCCTTTTAGGTCATAAGGGAGTCCCTTCCTAAGACCAATCTGTATCCTATAAAACCCAAAAACTTTAGTCAAACCAATGAACACCCTCAAGCCCCAACATGTGTTACTAATAGATGAGTCATACTCCCTATGTGGTTTGCAACAGAAATTGGATTGAGAATGGGACCGAGAGGATATACTCTTAAGAAGAGATATTATGCACGAATCTAGTCTTCAATCTTCTAAGTCGCCCTTCCTTGAGCTTAACTCCATTATGCTTTGTCTGTCTTTAACTTCACAATTTCGTAGTTTCTTAATCCTTGTTTCCAAAATATGAGTTGGAACCCTTGCCTCTCGTTCATCTTTCACTTATTCTCCTTCTAGTATACTTGGCTCAAGCCTTAACTACGTACTCATGGTTCCATGCAAGCTCTCCAAAATTCATTAGTGAATCTTGGATCTTGTTCACTTACTAGAAGGTATTCCACATAGATGAATTATCTCTTGAAAATAAACAAATGTCAACTATGTTGCCAAATGTACTTACTAAGGTGATTCTTTACAACTCATGCATCAGCGAAATGAACCTTCAGCCTTAGTGGCGAACACTACTGGAGCGCCCTATTCTGAAATGCTCCTCCTAATGAACCCCTTTTCTAGAAGCTCTTTAATCTGTTTACTGAGCTCTTTCCTTTCTCGTGGAGCCATATGTCTAACGGGCAACGCAACGGGCTTTGCATTATCTATAAGATATATGCGGAAGTCTATTTCCCGCTCCGGAGGCAAGCCCTTCACCTCTTCAAAGTCATCCGGATATTCCCGGACCATTCTAACTGATTGCAAATTTTCAACAGAGGCATCTAGCGATTCAAGATAACTAAGCATAACCGCATACGAGGGATTACAAGAAATTTCCAAGGTATTACCGAGCTGGGTTAGGAGCCTAACAACCCTTTTCTCACAATCAAGGATGGCCCCATTACTGGATAGCCAATCCCTACCCAAAATCAAACCATACCCCGAAAAGCCCAAAAAAAAGGCACTACATAGAAATTCTACGCTTAGAATAGAGATTTTCAATCCCACACAGATTATAGACAAATGAGCTGGGCCCCCAATTGGGTTTGAAACAATTAAGGGGTCCTCTACCATACTAGTTTTTAGGTGCAGAGATTCTACTAAAACAGACGAGATAAAGGAGTGTGATGCGCCAGAATCAAATAAAGTGCGAACGGGGTGATCGTAAAGATAAACTACACTTTCTACAGAAGTGTTTGTACCTCGCTGTTGCAGAGGTGGCGCTTCCAGCACATGAACCTGTGCCCCTGGGGTGGATCCAACCCCCTGCCCCTGTCCTCGTTTCTTTGGGCAGTCCTTCGCCCTATGGCCTGTCTCACCGCAAGAAAAGCACCCACCATTCTCCTTGGCCTTCTTTTTCCGGCAATCCTTTACTAAGTGCCCCACTTTGCCACAGAAATTACACGTCCTCTTCTCTTTGTTGCCTTCCCCGCCCTTCTTAAAGTCTGTCTTCTTGGGTTGCAAACCCTCTTTCTTCTTGCCCTTATCCTCTTCATTCAGCAATGCCATTTGCACCAATCTTTCATACGTGGCTCCCATGGGTATATGGGTCATGACCAAACTGTGTAATGGCTCATTTAACCCTTTGACGAAACGGAGAGCCTTCTTGTGCGGGGTGTTGACTAGGTCAAGCCCAAACCTAGCCAGCTCATCGAACTGATTCACATATTCTCTGACTGTCTTGTCCCCTTGTTTAAGAAATAGGAATTTTTCTAACTGCAAACTCCTTTCTGCATCTGAGAGAAATTTGGTCTCAAACCTTGCCCTAAAGTCCTCCCATGTCTCCACTGGTCTTTCAGCATTAGTGACTTCCCACCAGTAGGAAGCCTCACCCTTCAATAGCCACACTGCCAACTGTACTTTTTGTCTATCCTCTACCTCAAAGATGATGAATAGGTCTTCAGTTTCTTTCAGCCAATTCCTAGCTGCTACGAAGGACTCAGTTCCATGGAAATCCCTTCCTCCCATGGCTTTAAAATCTTTACATATCTTAGCGAATGCGTTTCCCCGCGGAGGAGGTGGAGGAAAAGGTGCTGCTGCAGCTGGATGATTTTCTTCAGCTGGGGGAGGAGGAACGGTAGGACCTGGCTGAGTGGCCCTTGCTTCTAAGAACCGTCTAAACCAACCAGGTATTGGCACCCCTTCAGGCAAGTTAAGATCTTGGGACATGCTGAAACAAAAAGGATAGATTCAAAACGAAGGATAAGAGATAGTTCCTATGGCTTTGGGGAGTGGACTTTGCCTTTTTAAAAAAATAAAATGATATTTTTCTTTTAAAAATGCTTCTTTAAATTCCCTTTTTGAAAATAATTTTTCAAAACTTTTTATCTTATCTGGTAAACCTGGCTCTGATACCAAGTGAAACACCCCACCTCCGTTAGGGTCACTCTCAAAGGGAATGCCCTAATTTTGGTGGAGGTTTATAAGTACAAGTCACAGATATACAAGACAGATATAAGAACACATATTTGTAAACAGCGGAAGAACAACAAACTTTTATTTCATAAAGTCAAATACGTGTTACAACAACATCCTTTCCAAAAACATAACATAACACTTTCATAATCTGTCTTGAGTACATGATTTAAAGAAGCATAAATAAAACATAGATAAACTGCAAAAGCCCCATAGTGGATTGTCCAAAGCCATAGTTCAAAACAGGAAAGTCCAAGCAATACATTTCTCTTCTTCAAGCTGGATATTGAGGTTGGTCAAGCTGCTGCGTTCCCTCCCTGAGGACCTGGGGGGGGGAACGGAAGAAAGAAGACGAAAGAAAAATAGAGTCAGACATAAAGCCTGAGTAAGTCTAGTACTACTTTGTCTATGAATAAAGAACTGGGTATGATAAGTAAAACAGGAAGTGGGCAAACACTATGAACTTGGTTAAGTTACCTAGGGTCGAATATACTATCGTACCCCATGTTAATCTCTGAACCCATATAAACTAGTTTCCAATTTGCACCCCATAATCAGGGTGATGTGATCCATTCAATGATGATCGGCTCCTACTCGCATAGTTACATGTGTCTTACGGCCCCCGATGTCTGTAGTTACCTATGCTGGTCCCACCATGGGGTGTATCAAGTCCCATAGTGGCAACCCGACACAACCTTAGAGTGCACAGGTATGCTACTGGTGTCCAGTGCCTTATTTTTCTGCTCCGGAGTGTGTGCACGCCCGCACTCCGTTAGAACCTACACCGCTACACCACCGCCGTCGATTTGACCTCTTACAATCAGCCCAGTAATCGTGCCCCACCCTGCCTAGTTTCAGGGTATCCTGATACACCTTTTAGGGTTACTGCTGAAAAGGGTCCCCCGTTACTAGGTTTTCTATCTCTAGCCAACATGCTAAGTTGGTTAAGTGTTTCCTAACCTAACCCCACCAGTCCGTTTAGTTTAGCATGTTCCATTTTGATTAAGTCTTTAGTTCACTTAATCCTATCAATCCTGACTCAGCCTTAATTGTCTTATTAAGGCCCTGACCTCTCACATTAGACAGGTATTGTTGTGGCTGCCTGTTGCCGGTTGGTTCCGGGCAGTCTTACGCCACAACTCAGTCTAACCTCGGGTCCTTGCTGGGCTCCATGTTTAACCTCCCACATTGGATAGGTATTGTTGTGACTACTGGACAGCCGGGCGGTTCCGGGCAGGTTTACATCACAACTCAATCCAACCTCGGGTTAAACACATCGTATGTTCTACATTTACATATCTTGTCATTCTTCTTTATTTATATGTAAATATTTGCGGCCCATTATTAAGTTAATGGTGTAAAGATCACACCAATCACGGGCCCAACCCACACTTGAATTTGGGCCCTTCTATTTTATATTTTCATTCATTAATTCATTTTAACCCAACGTTATTTTCCCCCGTTTTACACGTCCGTTCATATATATTGGGCTTAGCCTTTTAAAGCCCAATTTAGCCATGCGAAAAGGGGAGGCTTATGGCGTATACACAAAGAGGGGAAGGTGAGCGCATGAACTTGCAATACGACGTTGGAAATACAAAATAGAAATTGGTGTACTTGCATAGTGGTAACATAGGTGACATGAATCATAGCATGTGAACTTGCATAGGTTTAACTACAACATGAACCTATATTCTCATTTAGGCATACTGTCAAACATAAGCATGTCATAAATACTTCTAGCATAAACATGACATAATGTCAAACATAAGCATGGCATAAATACTTCTAGCATAAACATGGCATAATGTCAAACATAAGCATGGCATAAATACGTCTAGCATAAACATGGCATAATGTCAAACATAAGCATGGCATAAATACTTCTAGCATAAACATGGCATAATGTCAAACATAAGCCTGGCATAGGTAAAGTTCAATTTGTTCATGGCATAAACATAAAGTCATGTTCATAAGGTTTCTACATGTTTACAAAGGGGATATTTTGTTACTAACACAAAAGCATAGTTCAACTTAATCATGGTTTAAGTCTAATCACATAACGATGGTATAAATATACTTATGCATAAATATTCCTAATCATGGTGTTTGCTTTAAACTTGCAAAAAGGGATTTTTGAGTCTAACCTAGCCATGTCTCACATATGTCATCATATAATTCTTTTAAACAAGATAGACTTAATCATAGATTTCAATTATGCCAAATATCACTCATAGCCTAGCCATATTCATAAGCATGACTTAATACATGGATTAAGGTGTCAAAATTCCAACATAGTTTCATATGAACTATAAAAATCAAACTAGTCTCAATTGCTTGCAAAACGATTTATGCACAAAGTATACATCATGACGACATAATAACAAAGCCCCAAACTTGCATAAATTTCACTCAACTACATACATGTAGCTTCAACATAGATTACATAATTTGCGCAATATTCCAAACGTATATTTGCATAGAACTACCGCATGTAGTTCTTTATAATGAATAACATAATTTTGCACAAACATGAATTACTTCCATTGCCACAATTCAAGCATACACATCAACACAGTTGTTTATTATACCAAAGTAATACTCTACTTACAATGGTTGCGGCGAATTCTCAATTAAGAGACACGATTCCTTTGTTGAATTGATTAGCTTTAGGTTGCTTGAATTGCTTTAGGCTTTAGAACTTTCTTCCTAACCCTCTCTCTAGTCGGCGGCTACTCTTTGTCGTTCCTCAGCAACATGGCGGCTATAATCTTATTTTGAATGAATAGATTAGGGTTTAGTCTAGGGTTGTTTATATAGAGGTTAGGAATTGATTAGGACCATTGATGTTGCTAGGTTAGATCGTAGCCATTCATTAGGAAGAGAGACCAATAAAAACTCGCCACCTAGCCCTAATGACATAGCAGACCACAGAAATTCGACCACACACCGACCTGGCCAGCCAGGGCTAGACCAGACCTGGCCAGCAGGTCATTTTTGACCTGGGCGCACTTGGCAGGTGCGCCAGGTCAAAAATGTACTGGCGCACTTCACAAGTGCGCCAGTGCATTTTTGTTCTGGCGCACTTCCCAAGTGCGCCAGTGCATTCTGACCCTGTTTTCCGGGTTTTCGCCCAACTTCGTTCGTCCATAACTTCTTCATACGATATCCGTTTTTCGAAAACTCGGACTCTATTTCGCGTATTTTTCCGAGACGAACGCAATGGCGTATCCCGTTTCCCTTAGTTCTTTGATTTGAAATTAATTATACTTTAATTTGTGAATTTCACAGTTATAGAGTTTGTGGGGTGTTACAACTGTGTTACAAGATGAGCCACTTTCTTTTCATGAGGCAAT
The DNA here is from genome assembly GCA_030737875.1 of Allium sativum. NCBI lineage: Eukaryota > Viridiplantae > Streptophyta > Magnoliopsida > Asparagales > Amaryllidaceae > Allium > Allium sativum. The sequence continues at coordinate 674,004,614 of CM060913.1, read as the reverse complement.
TAAATATGATAGCTGGAAAACAAGCTATGAAAGAGAAATATGATGCTTTAATCAGGAAAGAAACTTGAATATTGGTGGAAAAACCAGAGAATAAGAATATAATTGGTTGCAGATGGCTTTATAAGCTAAAGAAAAATTATGATGGTTCAATTTCTAAATTTAAGGCTAGACTAGTTGCTAAAGGATATTCACAAAGGTGTGGATTTGATTTTAATGAAACATTTTCACCTGTTGTGAAACCCTCATCAATTAGAATAATATTAACAATAGCCTTGTTTAGAAATTGGAACATCAGACAATTAGATGTTAATAATGATGTTCTTAATGGTGATTTGCAGGAAGAAGTTTTTATGCAACAGCCTAAAGGATTCAGTCAGCGCAACAGTTCTAAACTGGTGTGCAAGCTCAACAAGGCTATTTATGGACTTAAGTAGGCTCCCAGTGTTTGGTTTGACAAACTGAAGTCAATCCTAATCAACTATGGCTACAATTCTACTAAATCTGATAATTCTATATTCACAAAATTTTCTGAGAATGAGACAACATATATGCTAATTTATGTTGATGATTTCATTATTACAGGAAGTAGCAAATCTGAAATTGACAATATCACAAAGAGACTACATGCAGAATTTTCTATTAAAGACTTGTGTGATTTGAGCTACTTCCTAGGTGTTGAAGTCAAAAGATCAGAGACAGAAATTCATCTTAATCAGAGAAAGTACATATCTTAAATTCTTGAAAGAGCAAATATGGATAAAGCTTATCCTCTTCCAACTCCAATGATTACAAATAGTCAACTTTCAAAACACAAAGGAGAAATATTTCATGATGCAAAATTTTATAGAAGTATCATTGGAGCTTTACAGTATGCTACAATTACAAGGCCTGATATCTCTTACAGTGTCAATAAAGCAAGTCAATTTATGCAAAATCCTTTAGATACACATTGGGTTGCTGTTAAAAGAATCCTTATGTATCTAAAAGGAACACTTGATCATGGTCTCATATTTAAAACAGGCAATTGAATATAAATGCCTATGCAGATGCTGTTGGGGAACATATATTGATGATAGAAAATCAACATCTGGATATTGTATTTTTCTAGGTAAAAATCCTGTTTCATGGAGTGCTAAAAAATAGAGTACAGTTTCTAGATCAAGTACTGAGGTAGAATTCAGGTGTGTTGCAAGTACAGCAGCAGAAGTTTTATGGATATGATCATTATTAAGTAAACTTAAAGTCAAGACAGAGAAAAAGGCCGTGATCTGGTGTGATAATGTTAGTGTTATTTCCTTAACTTCTAATCCTATTCTACATTCAAAGACCAAACACTTAGAACTAGACTTATATTTTATCGGAGAACAAGTGATTCAAGGAAAGTTAAGGGTTGGATATATACCGTCACAATATCAAAAGGCATGTACTTACAAAACCACTTTCCAGACCAAATTTCGTCAGATTGAAAGAAGAACTCAATGTGGATTCAGCAGATCTGAGCAAGAGATCCACTAGAATAGTGTATGCTCCAGACTGAAGCTGAATTTTTGAAGTTATTTTCTGATCCGCTCAAATTAGGGTTTGCTCACGTTCCAGATCTGTTCAAATTTAACAGATTCCTTTATGCCAGCAAAATATTCTTAAAATCAAGCTTAAAGCTAAGAGTTTGGATCGATTTACCTGTCTGAAAGATTAGGTCTTGTGAATTACTGAAGCCGCCATCTCCTTCTCTCTTTAAAGTTGAAGAGCTCGAGAACCTGTGGATTTATTTGTCTGAGAAGATGTGGTTGATGAAGATTGAAGCCATCGTCATCCTCATGGAGAAAGTTAGACCTGCCATTTTTTTTTTTTTGGTATTGAAACCTAATTATGGTTATACCCGATTATGGCTTTGGGGGGAGTAAAAAATAAGTAACTCATATTATTATTGGGTCGGTTATCTATTTACTTCCCCGTTTACAATTGGGCTTGGCCCATTTTCTTTGTTACATCGGTTCAGTTATTATAAATAGCTTTGTACATTCGTGTAACACATTATTCGAAATACAAAAGCATTTACATATTTTGCAGTTGAAAAATCTCTCTGTTAAAATTCTGTTTACCCCAAATTTCAACTTACCCTTATCAAAGCTGACAGTGAATATACCACAACACCTATGATGTTTTATCTTCACAAATGGGCATGTCTGTTGAAGTGGCCAAAGTTTCTTATCAAAGCCCGCACCTCTCTTGTTTGATTTCTGGAAGCACAAGGTTATTCGCCCTGAACTGACTGGACCCTGGGGCTTACGCCTTTTTGACAAGGCTGTTATGTATAAGTCTGCATCATTGTAAGTTTTTCAATTTTTGTTGCACTTGCTAACATAAACTGTTAAAACCATGATTAATAAGTGTTATCCTTTGCGCACTCCTACACAATTCCTTCGATTTATTCCATGACGTGGGACTATTAATTGCAAGCCGTCATTCCTCTTTAACATCATACGAGACAATCCTAACACTAGAGTACGGTGGACAAAAAAACTCTGAAAATTGTAAACATGGCAATGGAGAAGATTGAATATTTCATGTTCAAGTTATCACAACACATACACATTCGTGTGCACGTGCATGCTCAAAATTCCAGTTTGCAGATGCCCAGACAATCGAGTTATAGTAGCTTTGTAGTTACACTTAATGAATATAAATAACTTTAGGAGCCATTCACTAGAAATTATTTATGACGAAGCATATTGATTGTGTAGTTGCAATGCAAATACAGATTCGGGTCATATGGAAAAGTCTGGTGGAGCATCAACACTCTCGTAGAAATAACTGTAGTAAATTGAAGATAACTAAAGGTTTTCTATTGACGCTTGAACATAGATTCTAAAAGCATTTGATTTTATAAGGTTGTGCGGTTACTTCGTGTAGTTATATTCATGGTTTTCCAGCTATGGCACATAGCATATATATTTAATTATTTATTCATGTCATTATGCAGAGCAGAACCTTTGATTGTAGAATTCCCTGAGCTGACTGGTCATTCTCGGCGTGACTATTGGTTAGCGATCATGCAAGAAATTCTTTATGCATATAGATTCATCAGAAAATTCCATATGAAAGGTGCGGAAAAAAAAGAAAAAAAGAAAAAAAAAAAAAAAAAAAACCTTTCTAAAGCAGTCTTAGGCATTCTACGTTTGCAAGCAATTCAGGAATTGCTTTCCTCATTACCAGTTAGGTGTGAATCTCTTCTCATGTTCAATCTTGCTAATCAACTTCCAGGTGGTGATCTGATATTAGAAACTTTCGCGAATATGATTGTAACAAGGAGGGTGAATCACGATAGTCATTCATATCAAGTAGTGGAATACACTCATTATCTGCAATGAAAATATTGTCTAAGGTAGGGGTAGTCTCTCATGGTAGTGATGAAAAGCTTCTTGTTGGTGAGATTATTGTAGGGGAGATGAATTCTTTGGAAAGGGTGGTTAGTGAATCCAAGAACAACTATAAAATGGTAGAAAAAGCTCAAGCTACAGTAGATGGGGTTAAAGTAGATGGACTTGATACCAATTTAGCTGTGATGAAGGTATGAATTGCTTCACACACATCTATACCTATGTACATTTACGTATATACCTACATCTGTTTACATATATACCTAGATGTGCATGCAAATATTTATGACTGTAGAGATGGACTATAACCCATTTCATAGCTGATTACAAATTTGTTCAGACCAGTGGCGGATCTAGCAGAAACTTTGAGCTAGGGCCAAAATTTTGAAGTTTTAGTCCCACATTGCAAAAACTAGACAAAGTTTTCTACTTATATATCAGCACATACTTTCTCTTCACAAGTAAGTAGCTGGAGCATCTTGTAAGCTGAAATGTAGCCTTGTGTCGGTTCAAATGGATTCAGATAGGGCATGTGGGATATTTTCAGGTATGGCGGAATCTGATTTGTGGCTAATTTTCCCAGAAAATTCTTTTTTCAGCAAGGGCATTGGCCCTTACTGGCCTCACATTAGATCCGCCCCTGGTTCAGACTGTTTTACTATCAAAAATTAGTCATTTGTTTGTCGGCGCTTCAAATGCTAAACACATTAGTATTCCCTAACGTGTCTTAGTTATAGTTGTTATAGCCGAAGTTTACTTATGTGATCATTGTTGTCCAAATAACCCCAGAGCATTCCTTCATATTGAAAATTTAGAACATTTTTTTTTCATTTGTAAGAAAAGTAAATTACTGGCAATGAGAACTACTGTGTTGTTTTTCCAAATATTGTGATGCGTCCACCTATACTAATGCACCACTAGCACCACATGCAGATGCTCCAGAAAGTAGTGCACGCCCAAAGAGGGCTGTAAAAATACCAAGGAGGTTACTTGACTAAAGAAATATCATTCTGCAATTCGGTTAGCAGGCACATTCTGTTATCATGGAACATGCAATACGTGCCTTATCACTTTTTTGCTTATTTTTTATATTTTGTAAGTTTTACTTTTTTGCTTGGCTGATATGAATACCGTTAGATGAAAAAGATGATACCGTTAGATGAAAAAAAGATGCTTCTAGAATAGCATAGGATTAGTCATGTGAAAAGTTGTTAGCTTATATAATGTACCTGAATCGAATGGAAAGATATGGAAAAAGGTTATTGCAATTCTCTCTCTGTTTTATCTTCACCTTCTTCTGCTATGTCTTCCTCATTCTTGCCTTGTTCTTCCCTTCCTCCCCCTGTAATTCCTATCATTTGGTGCTTTCACTGATTTTCTCACCTCCTCTGTTTTATTTCCCCAGCCAAATCTTCACACCTGAACCTTATCTTCAAATTTCTTCACTGTTATCTCAACACTATTCCTTCTTCCCTAAGATCCAAACACATCACCAGTAGCCATGACTAGAGTTGATGATGCCTTTCATCAATTAGCCGAACAACAACAAACCATTAATACGATCCAAGCCAATCAAAACACCATCCAAGCCACTCAAAATAACCATAACTCCATGTTAGAAACCTTGACAGCTGACAATATCGACATCAAAGCCACCTTAGCCGAAATAAATCGCAAGTTAGATGCCCAACAACCTATCTCACCAACCAACCAATCTTCTTCCACATATCAAGCTCCTCCAATAATCCGACAACCCCCCTTACTAGCCACACCTACACCAGCTCGAATCCCAAAATGCTCACTCACCACTTTTGACGGCACCAATCCTCATGACTGGATATTTCAAGCCGATAGGTTTTTCGCCTATTACTCCACACCCGAGGATCAAAGAGTGGATCTCGCGAGTTTCCACATGCAAGGCTTGGCGCTCTCATGGTTTCAATGGATGCACCGAAATAATCAGATCTCAACATGGGCAGCCCTAACAAAAGCAGTGGAGAAAAGGTTTGGTCCGCCTACATTTTTAAATCCGCAGGCTACCTTGTTTAAGTTAAAGCAGGTAACCACTGTAGACAACTATATAGCTACTTTTGAAAGTCTATGCAACAGAATCACTACACTTTCCAATGAATCAATACTCCAGTGTTTTATTTCCGGCCTCAAAACCAATATACAAAATGAACTCCACATTATCAACCCAACAAACATCTCTGACGCCATCGATGGGGCAAAACTCATAGAAAAAAAATTAACTGATTTAGCCAAATTTCCATATACCAAACCCAACTAGTCCTACTCCAAGCCTTACACCAACCCATCCGCCACACAAACATTTTCACAAACACCTCAGCTACAAAACCATAAACCTAATGTTCCCATCAAACAGTTGTCCCAGGCGGAAATGAATATTCGAAAACAACAAGGCTTATGTTTTAATTGTGATGAGAAATACCAGTTTGGCCACCGCTGTAAGCCCACACACATACTCATGATTCTTCCAGACACAAATCCCGACGATGAACCAGACACCGAACCACCCATTGAACCCACAAATGAACCAATTACACAAGAAATCCCTCCCCCGATAGCTGATAACCCTCAAGAAACCTCGTTTCAGGCCTTTACTGGCTCTTCACACCCGAGAGCGCTTCGTCTTCCAGTAACAATTAACAATAAACCACTCTCCATCCTGGTAGATACGGGCTCAACACACAACTACCTCCACCCAAAAACAGCCAAGTTCCTAGGCTTGGAAATCGACACAACATCAGCTTTCTTGGTCACGGTGGGCAATGGAGACAAACTTAAAAGTGCAGGAAGTTGCTCCAGTGTGCCTGTTAATATTCAAGGACACGAATTCCTGATCGATTTTCATCTACTTGAAATTGTGGGATCTGATGTTGTCATTGGAATACAATGGTTAGAGCAACAAGGCCCAATAACCATGGACCACAAACTAATGACAATGTCCTTTAATCACCACAACAGGCCGATCACTCTAACTGGGCTTGGCCCAGCTTGCAACCCAATTCCCATTTCCCTTCAGCAGTTAAAAAGATTAGAAACAACATCAGCCATTTCAACCTATTTGTTCCTCCAAATCCAGCCTCTTTCCCAATCGGCCCAAAGCACAATCTCCCCACACCCCAACCCAACACTGAATGATATACTTCAATCCTTTTCGCATATTTTCTCCTTGCCAACTTATCTACCTCCACAACGCGACTACCAACACCACATCAACCTAATACCGAATTCAAACCCTATCAACACTCGCCCATATCGTTATCCATACTACCAAAAAAACGAAATCAAACGCCAAATACAAGACATGCTCACTTCGAAAATAATCCAACCATCAACTAGCCCCTTCTCTTCCCCCGTCTTGTTGGTTAAAAAGAAAGACGGTTCGTGGCGCTTTTGCGTCGACTATCGCGCACTCAACACAATCACCATAAAAGACCGTTTTCCAATCCCTACGGTTGACGAGTTATTAGATGAATTAAATGGCGCCAATTTTTTTTCTAAACTCGACCTAAGAAGCGGATATTTCCAAATCCGCGTTCATGAACCCGACATCCCAAAAACCGCTTTCCGTACACATGAAGGTCATTACGAATTTTTAGTCATGCCATTTGGCTTAACCAATGCCCCTTCAACTTTCCAAGCCACAGTGAATAAAATTTTTGGACCTCATTTACGCAAATTCATCTTAGTGTTCTTTGATGATATTCTAGTTTATAGCCCATCTTGGAACACACACTTAGCCCATATCCGAACCACATTAGAAATCCTTGACCGCAACAAATTCTTTGCTAACTATGACAAATGCAAATTCGGCCTACATGAAATTGAGTATTTGGGCCATTTTATATCACATGCTGGAGTAAGAGTAGACCTAGCAAAAATCAAATCAATGATTCACTGGCCAACTCCCAAAACAGTAACCGAGATCCGTGGATTTCTGGGCTTGACTGGGTACTACCGCAGATTTATCAAACATTATGCACAAATTGCAGGCCCATTAACAGATCTACTCAAGCAAAACAATTTCCTTTGGAATGAGCAGGCGCAGTTTGCATTCGAAGCCTTAAAACAGGCTGTTTCTTCAACCCCCACCTTATCTCTCCCAAATTTTTCTGAAACTTTCACTATCGCAACCGATGCTTCAGACATAGCTATCGGCGCAGTCTTATCCCAATCAAATCACCCAATTGCCTATTTTAGCCTCAAATTACCCCGCCACCTTCAAAAAGCCTCCACGTACTCAAGAGAGATGTTTGCAATAACTTCATCCATAAAGAAATGGCGGCATTATTTGCTCGGCCGTCCCTTTAAAATTATCACAAATCATCAAAGTTTAAGGGAATTGAATTCGCAGACCATACAAACTCCAGAACAGCAGCGATGGCTAACTAAATTGTTGGGATTTGATTTTACTATCCATTATTGTCCAGGTAAGCAGAACTTGGTGGCAGACGGGTTATCAAGGTTCTCCAGCGAAGCAACTATGGCAGCAGTTTCGGGTCCATCATTTTCCCTCCTGACAGACATCCAACGCGCACTGGCCGAAGATTCAGAAGCACAAGCAATCATAGAGAAAATCGAAGCAGGTACATGTTCCAACCCTAATTACCAATTTCGAAATAACTTGTTGTTTTGGGGAAATAGAATCTTTGTGCCCAACAATGATGACCTAAAAGCCGCAATCATCAACGAATTTCACAATTCACAAATTGGCGGTCATTCGGGAATTAAGGCAACTATATCCAGAATTTCCAGCAATTTCTATTGGCCCAAGTTATCTTCAACAGTCCAGACATTTGTGAAGCAATGCAACATTTGCCTGCAAACAAAACCAGAGAATACACGCTACAAAGGACTATTGCAACCACTTCCAATTCCTATGCAAATTTGGGAAGATATTACAATGGATTTTATTACACACCTTCCACCATCGACAGGGAAGACTACTGTGTGGGTAATTGTAGATCGTTTGTCCAAATACGCACATTTTTGTGCTCTGCCACCATCAATATCAGCTAACCAGCTAGCTGTCCACTTCCTACAAGAATATGTTAGACTGCATGGGTTTCCGCGCTCAATAATTTCGGATCGAGATCGTTTATTTACAAGTATGTTTTGGAAAGAGCTATTTCGTCTTCACGGTACCAAACTGCGAATGAGCAGCGCCTACCACCCACAAACAGATGGTCAATCAGAGGTGGTCAATCGATGCTTAGAGACGTATTTGCGAGCCGTCGTCGGAGATGTGCCAACAAAGTGGGTAAAGTGTTTGCCTTGGGCTGAGTGGTGGTATAACACAACTAATCACACATCTTTAAAAATGTCTCCATTCCAAGTTGTATATGGAAGACCACCTCCTACAATCGCCAATTACATCAACTCTCCTTCACCCCTACCCGAGCTAAATGACTGGAAACTCTCTCGAGATCAACTGTTAGACAGCAATAAACAAAACCTCAAAAAGGCCCAGGCAAGGATGAAGTCGCAGGCTGATCAAAATAGACAGGACAAACAATTCGATCCAGGTTTATGGGTCTATGTCAAGCTACAACCTTATCGTCAAACATCAGTTCGAAACTCACACCACAAACTTTCAAAAAAATATTTTGGACCATACCAAATAGCTGCTAAAATAGGGAATGTAGCATATCAGCTTCGACTACCACAAGACTCGCGCATCCATCCAGTATTCCACGTGTCTCTACTCAAACTTTGTCCGAACCCAGCTTCAGCCGCACTACTGCCATTACCGCATACCACTAGTACAAGCGACCTTGAGGGCAAGGTCGATCTTGAAGGGGTGGGCATTGATGCGTCCACCAATACTAATGCACCACTAGCACCACATGCAGATGCTCCAGAAAGTAGTGCACGCCCAAAGAGGGCTGTAAAAATACCAAGGAGGTTACTGGACTAAAGAAATATCATTCTGCAATTCGGTTAGCAGGCACATTCTGTTATCATGGAACATGCAATACGTGCCTTATCACTTTTTGCTTATTTTTTATATTTTGTAAGTTTTACTTTTTTGCTTGGCTGATATGAATACCGTTAGATGAAAAAGATGATACCGTAAGATATAAAAAAGATGCTTCTAGAATAGCATAGGATTAGTCATGTGAAAAGTTGTTAGCCTATATAGTGTACCTGAATCGAATGGAAAGATATGGAAAAAGGTTATTGCAATTCTCTCTCTGTTTTATCTTCACCTTCTTCTGCTATGTCTTCCTCATTCTCGCCTTGTTCTTCCCTTCCTCCCCATGTAATTCCTATCATATTGTTTTGTCTTTTATTTTTGGTGTATATCCTGCTATCTATCTTTCAGAAGATAAATGGACCTCTTATGTTTTTATTTTTATTCAAACCAGTTACTCTTCATTACAACTTTTGTATGCAATAATACATTCACCTGCAGTGCAATATTGATGTTCTTATTAGTGCGTGCACAAAAGATAAAACCACTGATATTTCTATTATGCAGAACCATTCTTCCATTAACAGGAGTTGCTATATCCTTTTACGAAACTTGGAAAGAAGATTATATTTCTAGCATTTTGGGAAGACACCATCAAGCCAATGCTGTTCTGTTCTATATCTAGTTTCATCATATATCATATGCTTTGCCTTTCTAAACATAAGGCGCCACGAGACTAGTTGTATGACTGGGTATGATTGAACTATATACATATTAGTATATGATTGGCATGACTGGATCTGATCTACCAAATGAAATCAAAGTAAGTTTACATGTTAAACTTACTTGATTGTTTAATTATTTAAAGTTTTTTTATTTGTTATACTAAAATTTCATTTGCAAATTATTTTTATGCATTGATCAAGAATCACAATCTCTGAAGGATATTCCTGTTGTTATCTTTTTTTTTTTTTTTAGAATTAGCCTTCAAGGATAAACAGGTATGCATTTCTCCTATTTGCGTTCTCCTTAGTTGCAATATTGGTACAACTAATATTACTTTTTTTGTTAATATTATGTGAAACTCTTTACTAAGTGTTACCCGGCCTTTTGGTCCGGCTCTCAAAAGTACACAGGACATGCTCAGCTCAGCCCATCACGTGGAGGCAAGGCCAGGAAGATATCTAGAAGCAAAGGAAACGGGTTGGAGAGGGATCGCCCCAACAAAAGACCTCACAGTCCGAGCTGTGAACCCGAACCGCGAGCCACCAGAGCGCCAATTCCCGAGACATTCACAATCCCCCACATGGCGACAATCGTACCCTTCGGGGTGCGAAATTCGCACCTGCCAAGTGCGAGATTCGCACCTAGTGGGGTGCGAAACTCGCACCCACCTGGATGCGGAATTCGCACCTAGCCAGGTGCGAAATTCCCAACCAGCCGGGTGCGATATTTGCACCTCACAGAGGTGTTAAATTCGCACCCGCGAATTTCACACCCCTACAGGCCAGAATTTCGCACCCCTCCGGAGATGCGAATTTCGCACCCCACGAGGTGCAAAATTCGCACCCTAGGGGCGGGGTGTGAAAATCTTGCAGATGTACCAATCATGTGCGAATTTCTAGATGTGGGGGTCCATTTTTACCTACTCCCACCTAATTCTTGTCCTATAAATACCCCCATAGCCACACACTTCAAAGGGGTTGGATTTTGTGACCTTGAGACTTCATGAGAGCTCCATTAATGACATCTCCTCTTTACGGAAGAAGAAGGGAAAAAGTGTCTTTTTCCTACATTCCTTAATATATGTCAATTATGACATCATATATGATAATGATGACATCACCTAGTCTGCAAGCAAATGTAGTGAGATGTCATGTGATGCGCTCAACCTTGTAATCTTTCGTGATCACTAATATTCCAACTCTTCAAAGTGGACGTAAATCCCTCACGAGGCTGAACCACTATAAATCTCTTATGTCATTTATTTTCCCATGCTCTTGTCTATGCGATCGAATTAACTATTCCTATTAATTGGAATCTTTGGTGTTTACGACATTTTTTGCCATCAAAATTTGGTGTTTTCACTGAGAAAACTCGGATTTTGCGCCTTTGTCGCACGTTGTCATCTCGAACCCCAACGAATTTGAGGTTCCTTGCTAGACCTGCCGTCGAATCCGCTCACGATGGCAAAGCGACCAAAGAACGCAATGGTCGGCTCTTCAGCCGTACCCGAGCCTGGTGCATCCCAACGACCTCAACCGACGGACATTCCGACCACTAATGAAACCGTCCCTCCAATTGTGGACTCCGAAGCGCCCATACCACAAGCTCAAATTCGCGCGCTTAATGAGAAATATGAGAACATAGCGGTCGAGCTTAATCAAGCATTAAGGAATAACATCGACCTTATGCGGCAACTTCAAGAAAGTCAGCGCATCGTCGATCGACTTCAACTAACTCGGAACAATGCTCGACCCTGACCAACTGTATCGGAAACTTCCTCCACCGAGTCAACGGGCCCACATCAAAGGAGGAGGTTTAGCCTCATTAACAACGTCGCTGCCCACACCAATGCCCTCGACAATGGTAATGACAATGGCTACACCAATGGCGACTGAACTACAGTCAAATATAGCGTGGATGCACAAAACCGAGACTGCTCTCGCTTGATCATCAATGACGGACCAGGTCCTACAAACCGGCCTCTTCCTCGACACAACCTGATAGTAGATAATCAGGATGATGGGCTCGCTATTCCAACAGCCCACGTTCCTCCAGAATTGGAGCCCCATCACCTTGCTCCACATCATCGTCCACACCTAGACCCAATCAAAAATGTCGAGGACATGGAGGAAGACGATCCGGACGTCCATCATAGAAGACGTCCTCGCAACAGAACTCCATAACCTCACCAAAACCCATGGATCCCAATGACGGATCTCTATCTAACTTACCTACCCGACATGGTTCGAATAATCATGAGGGAAATGCGAGGAAATGAGCACGATTCATGGAAAGCGCACATTAGGCGTAACCCCTTCACAAGAAGGGTGAACGAAGATGAATGGCCGCGACGCTTCAGCATGCCGCAAATGTCGCTCTATGACGGCACCACTGACCCTTGTGCCTTCCTCAATCGATATGAATGGAAAATGGACTCGAGTCGAGGCAACGATCCAGTCAAATGCAAGTGTTTCCCAATCTTCTTATCAGGAACCACTCTGTTATGGTTCTCTCGCATCCCACTCGATTCCATTAACAATTTCAGCCTGTTAGCGACACAATTGGTCGAGCAATTCAGGATGCACATACCAACTCCAATGAATGCCCTCACTCATTCTAACTTATAACAAGGGCTCGTTGAGTTGCTCAAAAGCTACCTCTCCAGGTTCAACATTTCCCTCCCCGAGGTCGAGGGTCCGGATCCTCGCACAGTACTCTTTCAATTAGCTAAAAGTGTCCTCCCTACTTCCGAATTCGGGGCGTGGATCGATCGGAAGCACCCAAAAAGCCTCGACGTCTTCTATGAGAAGGCGAATCAATACTTATGCCCAGAAGAGGCAAGACGCAACCGACTTTCAGCCACCAATCGCCCCCAATGGCTCTCAAGCAGGCGCTGCAAATAACAATCTCAGAAGGAAACAAGTAGGAGAGCCCTTTGATCAGAACAAAGGGGTAGGTCCTAATAGGTAAAGACTGAACAATGGTAGGCAAGATGGCCGGAACAACGATCAGACCCCGACCGAGCCAAGGAAAACCCGACCCTTACCGGGCCTTCGAGACATACACCCCGCTAAACGAGAATCTAGAAACAATCTACTTGGAGACATGCAACAGTTTGCCATACAAGAAGCCACGCACTAGGAAATCAGTCGAACTTGAGAAAAATATTGGGAGGTACTGTGGATACCATGACGTGTACGACCACAATACCAATGAATGTCGTCAGCTCAGGGATGCAATTGAGAAGCTTATCCGCGAAAAGTGACTTGAGTAGTACGTCCAAGAACCTTTTTCTCCTGAAGAAAATCCAAAGCCTCAGGCGGCACCACCTCAAGCAGCTGCTAAGGCAGCTCTAGGTCCATCTAACCCAAGGCATGGGATCGTAATCAAGCCATATGTGGCGGACCTTATCCCACACATGACAGCTTCCGAAAAATGCCAGAGTGCTAGTTCAATAAAGCATGTTACTTATGAAAATTGCTCCGCACTCAACGAATCCGTCCCAACCAGGCTCCAAAAGACCATGCGGGACGACATAGTTTTCCACGAAAGAGATTCTACTGGGGTGGAGATCCCAACCACCGATCCACTAGTTATCATAGCGTAGATCGGTGCGGCTTCTATCCGAAAAGTGTTAATCGATTCCGGAAGCTCAGTCAACATCATTTTCATAGCTGTTTACGACCAAATGAGGTTAGAAACAAATGACTTAAAGTCATGTCGCGCCACGATCCACGGCTTCAATGGGGCTTATAGTTCCCTGGTGGGAATGATCAATCTACCTGTGGAGCTAGGCGAGGGGGATCGGAGTCGGGTCCGAATTCTCACTTTCGTGGTTATAGACATTGATTCCCCCTACAACGCTTTCCTTGGACTCCCTTTTTTCACGGAGTTTTGGGTCTGCATGTCGTCATGGTCTCTCTTAATGTAATTTCCAACAGAAAACGGGATTGGAATAGTCAGAGGCGACCAAGTAAGCGCCATAGAATGTTATGCAATTGAATGGAAGAATGCACGCAATAAGGATAAGGGAGAAACAACGTCCACACCTTCTTGCGCCAAGTCTATTTATGCATAGCAATCAACGGTATTTGGGCCTTGGCTTAGGCGCCACTGCTGTCTTTCCTAAGACCTCGACCCACGGAAGGACGGAGAGCCCGAGTACGAGAGGGCTACCCCGGTCGAATCAACAGTGGATATCCCCGTTAACCTTGACGATCCGTCAAGAGTGCTAAAGATAGGTTCTTAGCTCCATCCCACAATCAAAGAAGATCTTGTGGATTTCTTGAAGGTTAACCTAAACGTGTTTGCATGGACTTGTTCTGATATGAAAGGCATCGACCCTACGATCGCTTGCCATTGTTTAAGCATCGATCCTACAACAATCCTAGTCAAGCAGAAGCGCTGCTCCTTGGGACCCGAGAGGTCCAAAGCACTTGAGGAAGAGGTGGACCGTCTACTCAACAACAATTTCATTCGCAACCCAGTTCTAGCTACGGTAAATGGAGAACGTGTGTCTCTAACCCAGTTCTGGTCAAGAAGGCCAACGGTAAATGGAGAACGTGTGTCGACTTCTACGACTTAAACAAGGCGTGTCCCAAAGACAGCTTTCCTCTCCCGAAGATCGACTGACTTGTTGATTCAACCGCTGGATACTAGCTGCTATCTTTCATGGATGCTTGTTCTAGCTACAATCGGATCTTGATGAACCTTTGCGACTAGGAACATACCTCCTTCATAACATACCTCGGGCTTTACTACTATCGCGTCATGCCCTTCGGCCTCAAGAATGCCGGTGCTACATATCAACGAATGGTTAATTGACTCTTTAAAAACCAAATCGGAAGGTCTATGGAGGTGTACGTGGATGACATGTCGGTAAAATCTAAAGTATCAAGCGGTCATGTCCACGACCTCTCCGAAATATTCGATATCCTCTGCCAGTACGACATGAAACTCAATCCCTTGAAATGCTCCTTCGGAGTCGCTTCAGGGAAATTCTTAGGTTTCATCGTCAACTCCCGGGGAATCGAAGTCAATCTAGAAAAAATCCAAGCTATTCGGGACATGCAAATTCCAAAGAACATCAAGGATGTCCAAAGTTTAAATGGAAAGGTCGTCTTTTTAAGTCGGTTCATATTTAATGCCACCGACAAGTGCATTCCTTTCTTCGATTTACTTCGGAAAGGGAAACGTAATTTAGAGTGGACCCAAGAATGCATTTCTACATTCAATGAACTTCTGGATCTCTTAGAGCGACCACCTATCCTATCTAAGCCCATAGACCATGAGGACTTATACATTTATTTGGTTGTTTCTACGTAGGTGATCAACTCGGCACTAATCCACCTCGAGGACCGCATCCAACGTCCCGTCTACTACATAAGCAAACGACTGACAGGGGCAGAGAAGAATTACCTAAAGGTAGAAAAGCTAGCCTTCTGCTTGCTCATTTCCTCTCGGAAATTTTGATTATACTTCTAGTCTCATCTTATTAAGGTTTTCACCGTTCAGCCACTACGAACGGTCCTGCAGCGACCCGAAGCATCTGGATGGCTATTGAAGGGGAGTATAGAGCTGAGCCAATTTGAGATAACATTCATTCCCTGCCGAGCCGTCCTCGGCCATGCTCTTGCTGACTTCATAGTAGAGTTCACTGCCCCCGAGGAGACTTTGGCAGAAAACGCAGAAACTCCCGGTACTCAATGGAAATTGTTCGTGGATGGGTCCTCCAACAAAAGATGCTCTGGGGCAAGAGTTGTGTTCATCACCCCCGAGGAGCACCCGATATGCTACACGCTAAAACTAAATTTCCCTGCTACCAATATCGACGTAGAATACGAGGTCTTGATTGCTGGACTCAGAATCGCGATCGAACATAAACTAAAGACGATCCAAATCTTCTCTGATTCACAACTCATTGTGCATCAAGTAAAAGGGGAATATCAAGCTAAACGGGAATGGCTCACCCTATACTTAACCATGGTTCAGGAATTACTCACTTACGTCGATCACTTCGTCATCACTTACATACCCCGAGAGCAGAATAAAAAACAAGATTCACTAGGCAAGCTTGCAAGCTCCGAGGCACCACAACTCTTAAGGTTCGCCCCCGTCGAAGTGCTCAACTCCCCTTGTATGAAGAAAATTCAAACTAAGGAGGTCATGAACACCGAACCCAAACTTGAATCTTGGATGACATCAATCAAGAATTACCTACAGCACAGGACCCTTCCGGGGAGCTACACGGAACGATTAGCGCTCACCCGCCAATCGGCTTGCTATCTTCTTATGGATGGTGTGCTCTATCGTAGAGGTTTCTCCATCCCACTGCTCAGATGTGTAGCCCATCATGACGACATCAAAGTCTTAACCGATGTACATGAAAGGGAGTGCGACGACCATACTGGAGGGTAAAACCTGGCCAGAAAAATACTTAGACACGGTTATTACTGGCCCACGCTCAACCAAGATGCCGCAGGCTATGCTCGCAAGTGCGACAAGTGCCAACGCTTCTCAAAGATCCCGAGAGCCCCGACTATAGAGTTAAAACAAATGGTCAGCCCATGTCCATTCGCCATGTGGGGAATCGACATCGTTGAAACTCTTCCAATGGCCAGAGGTGGGGCACGATACGCTGTTGTCGCAGTTGATTTTTACCAAATGGGTAGAGGCCGAAGCTCTCGCAACGATTACAACCAAGAAGATAATCAACTTCGTTGTACACATCATCATTACTCGATAAGAGGTCCCTCAAGCCATCATTTTTGAAAATGGCCCTCAATTCGAGAGCGCCGAATTCAAAGCCTTCTGTCAGCGGCACAACATCGAAAAGAGATTCTCGGCAGTGTCTCATCCTCAAGCCAATGGGCAGGTCGAAGCGATCAATAAAGTCATTAAGACCATCATCAAGAAGCGTTTGGAAAAGGCTTGGGGCATGTGGGCGGATGAGAAGCCGTCATTCCTATTGAACTCAAGCTTTTGTCTCATCGAGTCTCCTATTTCGATCAAAGGACAAACCAAGATTTACTTTTAGGATCACTTGACTTGTTGGAAGAGATAAGGAACGAAGCTGATCTCTGAGCCGCTGCCCAACAACAACGAGTCGCCCTATACTTAAATTATAGGGTCCGCCCTAAGGACCTCAATGTCGGTGACCTCGTCTTAAAACAGGTCTTCCCTCCACCAACAGGACTCGCTCCTCGTTGGGAAGGTCCGCACTCCGTACAACGGAAACTCAGCAATGGATCTTTCAAACTTGCAACCGTGGACGGAGCTGAATTACCAAGGGCATGGAACAGTGAACATCTCCGCCGCTACTTTACATAAATTAGTGCACAGCTATCTAAGCTTTCCAACAATGTTTTGATTTCTAACAATTCAATGCATTATAAAGGCTATTATTGCCAAAGTTATTAGTGGGAATGATGTTTAACTTCCCATCTCTTCCTCTTTATGTTTACTTCGCACATGACACGTTTGACAAATCCTGACAACTAGCTAACGTTCATACAATCGATTGTCGTATCGACCTCCGTGTTTTGACATGTTAACATAGGTATATGCATGATTTTCAAATATAGCTGTATACTATCTATCGTAAATCATCAATCATGCAAATGAAATATTAAATGCTTTTCTGAAATAGTTTATATGTACCTGCTGCAATAATATGATATAGTATGCAATGTACATATTATCATTTATTTTTATTTTTACTTCCTTTTTCTCTTTTTTTCCTCCCTTCTACTCCTATTCTTTCATTTGTGTTTATCTTTTATTATCATGTACATATTATCATTGTACATATTATCATGTACAATGGAGCCTCTGTCTGTTTACCATCATCCAGTCTCTTCTTCCTTTTTTTTCTTTTTTTTTTCCCTTATCATTGTGGTTTTTTCCTCCTTCAATGATCATGTTGTAAATTTTTATGATATTTTTTAACTGATGCTTCTCTGCAATAAATCAATAATCATATTTGGTTGTCATGAATCATGATAACAGTTCAGGTTTTGGTTAAATTGAGCATATAATACTTCTTAATAACAATAAACAAATTTCAAAGCCCGCCTTGTTTTGCCTCCTTTATTTTCTTTCACTGCTTAAAACTATTTTCCTAATAACCAATTGTAAATCTCGAATCTTTCACATCTCAATGGACCTAAATTTCGAATTCCCTTTCTTTTCGTCTTCCTATGGCAGCCAGATCCTGAGTCAATTTGCTTTTCACTCAGAGTCTCACACATCAACTAACACCTATTAAATTCCTATAGCCGCAATTAGCACGCCAGTATCGGAAAATAATATCTCATGTGCCTATCATTGCCTTAGCTACTGTTGACGACGCTTAATTATATGTAATTATAAATATATATATATATATATATATATATATATATATATATATATCCTATACTCATTCGGCGCTTAAATAGAGCAAATTTTGCTTTGTTGTGTACTTATATTATATTACTAACATTATAATGATGATTATTGACCAAAACCAACTTCTTAAAAAGTCAACAATAATTTAAGTTTTGACAAAACAGAGAAGTTCAAACGTGGATACCAGTTCTTCCATAATCAAATGCATGCACCTAACCTACCTGTTTTACATCTTTTGAATACATGTCCTGCTTGTTATTATATATGAATACATGAACTTTCATTTGCTTAGTAATTGCGGTTTTGGTAGATACAAATGCATCTAAAATTCTTCAAATATTGGGCACTTCTTGACTTGAATTTTGCATTACAATATGTTTTGTGGATCAGGTATGACATTCTCAAAATTCAGCTGTGATTGACTTTTAATTAAAGATAATATATAACCTACCAGTTTGGTCTTGAAATCACATTAAAAATTACTTTTCTGGGTTCGCAGAATATAAAATATAGCATGACCAGACAATTTGAAGCAGTTGTGACTTTTATCTGCTTAGACCTAGAACATATTCATTTATTAGTCATTAATATTATGGTGGAGATAAATTGTGTATTTTTCAGTGAAAAACCCTACAGAACTAGTCCTAGAAAGGGAACCTCCCTAGTGCACCATTCCGAATGCTAATTTGTTTTTTTTTTTTTAAAGTTGATTCTTCTTCATTCTGCAAAAGTTATAGTAAAATCGATCAAGTTTTCATTGTTGATAATTGTTTTTGTTCCTTTATCATCTATCAACTGAAGGTAATGTTGCATGGGCACAGATATATAATGATTGATCGCAAGACAGATATGGTAATGCTAATTTGTTATCTAATTTGCCATGTTAACGTTGATGTGTTATCTGATTTAGTGCACTGATGTTTTGGTTGTACTGCATCTTTCGAATTTGAGAATGTATAGTTATATATAATGGTTTGTCGTCCATATTTTATTTCCCGGACCGTGAACATATTCAATCAGTAAACTGATGTGAACTGTGCCATTTTGGCGGGTCATTTTGATATGTGTTAACATAATCAGAAACTAAGAAATATTCAAGCAGATGTTGTGTCCATTTCAGAAATAAATGATGTATTACTACTGAATATCTTGGTTCCTTACCTCGTTTCATGTCAGATTTTTCTTTTTTTGTTGCAATTGTTAGTTTCAGGAATTTCAATGTTCCTCTTGGGAGCATGCATGTTTACAATCTCCCATCATTCCTTCTCTCATCTATAAAGGACTAATAATATGGTCATGTCATTGTTTCAGGTTACAACTTCGATCCAGTGTTTATGCTTGTTGAGCTCTTGTTTCTACTATCAATATGGTTTCTTGTTGCTGCTGCTTAGAGAATTGAAGGAATTATGTTCACATTTTGTTGTTTTTGTAGTAATTGATTTGGTATATGTTAGTTATTGATGCAGCGTTTGGCGATATAAATCATGCTATGCCAAGTCATTTGGCTTCTATAGGCTGTTGTTTGTAATCACTTTATAGGATCTTTTGTTTTAAATCCAGTTAGATTTTGTTAAGGCTACAGTTTCTTTTGAATAGAAAGCCATTCATGTTGCAGTTTTTTGTTATTGTATGGGTGTTTCGTTGAAGTTTTCCCTTATTCGGTTTGTATAACAGTTTTACCTAGTCATTCAATAAACTAAGGAAGAGCTTAAAGTACATTTACCTTTGTGTTTATGGGAGCAATATTTCCTTACTCACTGCAGTTTTAATCTTTTTGTAATTCAGTTTTAACTTTTAATAACAAACGATTGCATTAGGAGTTCAAGCTTATAAGAATTTGAGCTTTATTTATAATGATAACCGTTGATTTTGGAAGTGGATTCCATGGGAAAATGTCTGTATATGGTTTTAAGACAAAATGAAAAGTTTTGTAATGAATAAAAGTAATTAAAAGGTCACAGTTAGGACAAGTCGGATTTAGAACAAATCATTTACATTATTGTATGACAAATGATAAAGTTAAAAAAATCATTTACACTACGCTTTACTAATTTTACCCGTACATTTTTTTAAATGTTTTGAAACAGCAAACAATGACTTATTTTTCATTTGCGCAAATGTATAGCAGATGATTTGTTTTTCTTATTAATGCAGTTCACTTTGTTAAGTTTATGCCACCCTCCTGCATTTCTCTGTGTATATATAGTAGTGTATCAACTTCCATGTATATTGACAATGGTTCCATCTTCTCTTCTAAATCACCATGGATAAGACCATAGGAGTTGTTCTGTTCTTAATTTTTGGTTTGCTTAATCATTTTCCTATTTCATTTCGTTTGTTCATTTTTACCAAATGATTATCTCTGTTTATGATTTTAATTCCAGGCTATTTCAACATTAGTAAGCTTTGCAAGTCAGCCTGCACCACAAATTGCATACTGGAAGAAGATGCTGGCTCATGCTTCCATGCCAACTGCAATTAGTGACCTCATTAGTGATTGTATCCTTCCTCAACACAAAAATGACTTTCAACTTCACCAAAGTATCTCTCAGCACCACTTTCATTCCAAGAAAGATTGCCAACTCCATCCCATTCACCTCACTGTGCAACTCACTCGAATGTTTAGGACCTTCGAAATATTTGTGCAGCAGCTTTTATCTATTTCTGGTGTTGTTTGCTGTAGTTTTTTATTATTGTATTAGTGTTTTTAGTGCAGTTTTTACAGTATACAGCAGTGTTTTTGTGTTTTTCGTGCAGTTTTATAGCAATCAGCAGTGTTTTTGTGTTTTTAATGCAGTTTTTCAGCAATGTTTTTTCCTGTTTTTAGCATGGTTCGAAAACTCGGTTTCGGTTATTTGAAAATTTACTAGTTTCGGACGGTTTCGGCGGTTTCGGTTTTTGTTTCGGTTTCGGTCCAAAAATCAAACAGTTATATTTTTATGAAAAAGTTTACGATAATTGTTGCAAATCCACATAGAATGCTACTAGTATTACATATGGAAACTATTCTTGAAGCTACAATACTACTAGTTTACAAAAATATAATGAAGTAACATACAATACAATACTACTAGCTTTCTTCAATATCATGTGTTGCATAATATGATGGATAACCATATTGTATTTGTCCTGAACCCATAAATGTCTCCATCATATTGTCAAACGGCGATGGTTCTGCACTTTGTGTTGCATACGTAAATTGACTATTTTGATCACTCGAGATGTCACTATACGTTTCATTTGTTCCATAATACGAGTTGCCACTTGTATAGTCAGAAGTAGAATGCCTATAGTTTGGTGGATCATTCGAAATATATGGATTGTAATGTTCGTAATTATGTTGATGTCCATGTTCAACATTTAAATTACGATCTCTTCGGTTGGGAATGTCACTTGCATCTCTTCTTGAATATGTTTGAGCAAACCTACGTGAATCATCACCATAAT
Source organism: Allium sativum (assembly GCA_030737875.1). Classification (NCBI taxonomy): domain Eukaryota; kingdom Viridiplantae; phylum Streptophyta; class Magnoliopsida; order Asparagales; family Amaryllidaceae; genus Allium; species Allium sativum. The sequence continues at coordinate 673,982,732 of CM060913.1, read as the reverse complement.
TAGAACCAATGCCATAATTACTTGTCAACCCCACACCACTTCCACCAACATTACCTTGATCATCATTTGACGAACCACTACTATTTTCATTGCTTTGACTCGTTGTTGCTCGTGTAGGTATGCCATCAGCGGCAGCTATTGCATCATTCAGCGTGTCGGTTAGCCAAGGATCGTCGTCCAACAAGGGTGGTTCAATTTCAGTAGTCCACTCTGCTAATGGATCTTCTTCATGGAATATGTAATCCAGATCGATCAAATGATTCTCAGTGTCGCGTTGTCGTAAATTTTTTGCTCTTAGTCTCATGTTGTAATGCACATATACCAGTTTTTCTAGATTTTCCATTTTTATTCTGTTTCTTAATTTTGTATGAATCATTGAAAACGTGGTCCAGTTCCTTTCACAGTTTGAAGAAGAAACCGTTTGGCTTAAAATGTGCATTGCCAGATTTGTTAAATTTGGAGCTTCCACCACTCCAATTATTGACCACCATTGAGCAGGAGAACATTGTTTTACAGCTTCATGTGCTTTTTCAGAACCAAACGCACCAATTTTCATTCTGTATCTTCGCACCTGTTGATGTATAAGTTAAATATTTGATGTCTCAAATGTTAAATGTTATTCACAACTATTATGATGTTAGTTTTACTTGTTTTCCAATTTCAATTTGCATATTAATATCAGGCACCATCCTATCAAGAACTTTGTTAAATCCATCCGTTACTTCTCTATCATTTGTTGGATTTCCATACTGAATGATAGGATTAAGAAAATAACCTATATGAAAAAAATGCAAATATTATTGAATTGTAATATATGTGACTATTTGTATGATGGTTGATGAAAGTGAACAAATTACCTGCCGCATGAAGAGGTCGATGTAATTGTCTTTCCCATCTTTTATCTATTATATTCCACCATTTTTGATATTGATTTGCACCAACATTTTTTCTAATCGATTCTTTTGATCGATCCATTGCTTCATAAAGATATCCCATATCTGCTTTGTCGTCACTATCTACTAATCGTAGAACTTTCACTAGTGGTTCAAAAACAAGTATGACAGAAGCAACATTATTCCAAAAATCATTGTTGTAAATCAGCGTTGAGACAATAATTGCGGTTCTTTTATCTTTGGAATTCATCTGTAACATTATCCTGTTTTCACCAATTTCTTCAACAACATCATCCATTAATCGACAAATATATTCTCCATTTTGGAATTCATCTGTAGCATCTACAGATTTGATAAACACCGTTCCATGAGTAGAGTACACAAGAAAGTTTATAATTTTTCGTCGGTTTTGTGTACTCCAACCATCACACATTAGTGTACAACCATATTCATCCCAGAAATTGTGCAACGTTTTAATATAATGTCCAATTTCTTCTATTTCCATTTTAAGATACGGATGCGATATTTCATAAGCAGTAGGTGGAGCAATTCCACGACCACCTTCGGCAATCGCGTCAACCATTGTTGTATAATATGGACTATTAGCAACATTATGAGGAATATGGTTAAAGAAAAAGAACTTAGAAATAGCTCGACCGATATGTTTTTTGGCATCTTTAATACCTTTCATTGCAGATTTGATAGAAGGTTGAGTTCTTCCACCTCGTTTCTGCATATATGAGTCAATTCTTCCAGCAGCACGAGAGTCAAAATCTTCATCTAGTCTAACAGTTTTACCACGCTGTGTTTGACTTGAACTACCACCCGATCGTCCAGTGGTACGAGATCTGGGTAGAGATCTGTGCATATCTTCGTCTCTAAGCATATCTCTGCTCTGTCGCATGGCACGTTGCAATTCTTCATCTTCTTCACTCTCATTTTCTGGTACTTGTGGTCTGCTCATCAATTCTTCTTGTAAGTGTTGCTTGTCTAATTTTCCTTTGTTTCGTTCATTTCTCTTTTGAATGATATGCGATCGTATAAGTTGTTTAACTTCTTTAGGGACAGTTAAACAAGCTGCTACGTCACCACCTACTCCTGCCAGATGTTCTTTCAAGCGAGTCACGCCACCGCCATTAATTATTTTATGGCAAAAATTACATTTTGTTTTTCGAATATTGCCATCGATTGCGGTACCATAATTCCAACCAATTTCAGTTTGATTTGTCATTGCGTACCTGAAATTATACATAAATGATACAATATAATCATACAAAAGAATAAGAAACATTGATCGAAGTCGTGAAATTATACATAAACGATACAATATAATCATAAATGATACAATGTAATCATACAAAAGAATAAGAAACATAAATGATCCAATGTTCAAGTCCAATGTTCAATATTCTAGTCCATATTCAGATCGGCATATGCAGGTCAGTTCAACATGTTCAGGTCAGTTCAACGTGTTCTGGTCAGTTCAACATGTCTAGGTCAGTTCAACGTGTTTAAATCCATTTGTATATGCAATGTTCATGTCAGTTCAACGTGTTCAAGTCCATTTGTATATGCAATGTTCATGTCAGTTCACTATGAAAGTCTAACGTTCAATTCAGTCCAGTCCAACCGTATGCATAAAAAAAAACACGTTAAAAAAAACTGTATGCATAAAAATAAACGCGTTAAAAAAAACATGTAAAAATAAATAAACAAACACGTTAAAAATAAAAGACCGTATGGTTAAATTACAACTCAGGAGATGTTTGATTAAGGACCGTATGGTTAAAAATAAACAGACCGTATGCATTAAAAAAAAAAAGAGGCTTCCAGTATATTTCTCCACTTCCCTTTCACGTGAACTTTCTCTTTCCCTCTCCCTTTTCAGTCCAACACGCAAATCTCACGAAAGAGGGAAAATGAAAAAAAATTGAAATACGAAGGCGGCAAAAATATTTAAAGAATTAATCAACCTCAAATCGATTTTGAAATCGAAGGCGGTTTGGAAGGTTGCAGCTCGATTTAGATTCCACTGAAGTCGATCTCGGTTTAGAACTCGATTTGAGATTTTTGATTCCACTGAAAGATTGCTGAGGATTGAAGAAAGCATGGTAATTTATAGCCAACGTTTTACTGTTTGATCACGAGATGTTACTTTCCCTTTTGCTTTTCAAATTCTGTCTGATTTCGCGAATCTAGGGTTTTTTTTTTTTTACTCGCTTGTTTAACCGAAACGAGATTTCTTGTTGTTTTCGTCTCACCCTCTGCCGGAACCGGAACGAGATCAACGGAATCTCGCGGTTCCGGACGAATTTTCAAACCATGGTTTTTAGTGCAGTTTTTGGTTGATGGGTCGGGTCGGGTTGACCCTTTAAATAATCGGGTTGGGTTGGATCAACCCGTTTATTAAATGGGTCCAACGGGTCGGGTATGTATATACCTTGAATGAGTCGGGTCAAATTCTACCCGACCCGTTTATTACCCGACCCGACCCATTTGACGGGCCTACCCACATCACTTTCATTTGCTATTGGACCTGAATACTTATTTCTAGGTGCCAGTATTTTGCCATTATATCTCGGTTACTTAAGAATGGACTTTACTTGCATGCATTTGTGGTAAAAAAATCCCGCTTGCCATTTTCATGTTTAGCATTGCTGCATGATTGGGTTGGCCACTTTGCTTCCAATTATTTTCTTCAAATTTTTATGTGACTGCTTGTTTAAAACTTAAATTTTGATTAAGATGTGATGATCTGCTACTTATGTCGGACTTAGTTTAGATGACGCAATGCTGGTACTAAGGTAGGGTGACAGAATTATATACTCCCTATTTATGTTCAGCCTAATTAAACTTATAAAGAACATGAAATACTTGTTGATAAGAAGTTGTGCAACTAGCAAGTCCTTTTCATACGCTATGTTATATCTCATGTTAGCTGAGAAGTTATTTTAGGGTTGTTATTTCAATAATGGGCATACTATATGGGTTTGGGTTCATGAAAAAAAAACTACACAAATATGCCACTGTTGGGTTTTAATAATACATGCATGGCCTGTCGCTTGTACTTGCGGTATACTTTGAGTTTTAGCTCCCAACCCATCTCATACAATTTGGAAGTTAGCTGCTTGGCATGCCCCTCTCTGTTAGTATCGGAACAGTATACATTGCATGAATTTAAATCTGGTTACACCGTTTAGCCTAGAAAATGCATGCTCTACTAAATATTAAATTTTGTTGACACTGGCCTGCCTTGATAGATTTTGTTTGGCTTGATTTCGAACCTTTGCACCATGCATGCAGGTCCTACTTATTTAGTCTTTAGGTTGGAATTGTTATTCCTGAGCTGCTTCATATATGTACTCACTGCGTGATTTGTGGATGCCATGACCATCCATGCGATGCAATGTATTCCCAGTCTTTTTCTACCTTGCGGTTAGCCTGATTCATTTGCACTTGAACTATCCCTTGTACGCCGTATATGCATTTATGACCACTGTGTGCTTTTATTATGGTTATGTCATCGCTATTCATGCTAGTCATATTCCCTTACATGCATGTTTTCTTGTTTGTCATTCTCTGTGGTATGTCAGCGTTCCACGGGTTAGTATGCTCGCACTTTTATTCTATCGTCGGATTAAGAAATTATATTTATTTGATTCAATCAAAATGACTGACTTGAAATAAGTTTAATCCTGAATCGGTTATTTTGTGTATTTTGCATGGAACGCTCGGGTCAGGTCCTAAGTGTTCCAGGCTTTTAGATTTTGGCTCTCTAAGCTGGAGAGGAACGTGAAGACGCATGTGCGCGCAGGCCTGACAAATATCGTAAACTTTTATTCTTTTGAGATTTCATGTACATGTTTTAAATTTCTTCCACTGTATACAAAAAGTTTTGTACATCTCTGATATATGTAAAAAATTGATTTCGCTGCAACTATTATGCGTCTGTGATTATGTGCTAATTTTATTTAAATCCTGTAAACTAATAACGAACTATCGTTTTGAGCGCTCTAAGTTGGTTTAAATACCGACTTGGAGCGGTAAAAAAGGCAGGTCTTTACAACAGTGAAGTAAAGTAACATACCAGCATGTCATATTCGATCCAAACCCAAAATGGGTCTTCATTATGGAGGCCACTGAATAACACTAAAACCTAACAAAGCTAGGGTAAAATAGGGTGGGAGGTCGTGAATAAACTCTCAACCGCCTCTAAATCTGAGCAAGAGATAGAAGCAGAGGAAGAACATGAATTGAAGAGAGGGAGGTAATGTTAGGCAATAGTTATATGTGGGTTAGGAAGGCAAGGTGAGATAAAGCAGGACTGATATGAGATTGGCTGAGAAAAGGGTTTGGGAGGTGGAAGCAAATCGCCACGAAGACAACAACCGGTAGAGGAAACGGAACGAAAAAGAAAGGGGAGTAAAAGGAGGAGGGTTAAAGGGAAGGATCTAGGTTACGAGAAGAAGCAATGGAAGGAAGTGGAGGGCGAACCTACCAGTCACCATTGAAGTGAAAAGCTTTTGCTTTCCCCTTCTAGTTTTATAATTTGCTAAACAAGTATGAATATATTTTGTGAATTTTCTAGCTCTAGAAAATATTCAATTCATATTTTAATTATCTAAAGCAATTAAGTATGATTTTTGTTTTGATTTTTATACACAACAACAACAACAACAACAAAGCCATATATTCCAAACAAGTTGGGGTTGGCTAGATATGGAACCCAAAATTAAGGTAAAATAACTAATAATAATATATAAAAAGAGTTTAAAATAACCAAACAGATTAAAGTAAAAAGGTTCAATAAAAGTGAAATAAAGTCCTAAAAAAAATTAAAATTAAAATATATGTAAAATATCATGATTTCTGGGATTTCCATAATTTTCTTGTTTAGTATGAATTTTAGAAAAGCTCAAGTATTTAACCAGTTTAATTAAATAACCTGATTTTAAATCAAGGGATTAGTAATATTTTAAATGTTTTAAGTTTCAGATCTATAACACAAATCTGAAAAGAAAGTTTACCAATTGATTAGATTTTGCTAAACGACAAGGGGATGTTGAAAAACATTAACTTAAATAGAGATATTTTAAATTGATAGTGGTTCTAACGCCCTACAAAACCTTACTTCGCATCGCATAGATTGGCTTCGATTAGTAACATTGTGGTTCTCTTTTTTGCAAGGAGCATGATACTAAGTAACTTAGTATGGAGTGCTCTGAATAAAGGATGAAAAGAAGGGGAGTGCCTTTGTGATGGTTGCCCTAGGCTACCAACACCTAATAGGATGCATTGTGGCGGTGCTCGACTAATGCAAGGCGATCATTAAGGTTGAGATAGGAGAAATAGAAGAAAGCAACGCATATCCTATCGTATAACTCACAATGCATGGAATATGATATAATAGTAACATAAACTGATACAAATCAGGCGAGATAATATAAGCTAAAATGAATCATAAATATCAGAGTAACAGATCCACATCATAGAATTATATCAAATAAGTCATACTGTAACAACTCGGAAGTTTGGAACCAATTTAAATTTTTAATTTTAGAAATTTTAATGGATTTTAAATATTTAAAATAATTTATCTTATGTAATAACGATTAAAAAATTATTTAAATCGAAGTTAGAACGAATATATTTAATTTAATTATAAAAGGAGTTTAAAATAGGGCGGTGGTTTGAAAATTTGAATTTGAACTTTGACTGAATGTACATAATGCAAAATAAATCGGATTTTAGTGAAACAAAAAATATTTAAATCTGTTTAAAAATATATTTCCAACGAATCTGAAAAATTGAAATTTCATAGCGGGAATCAAAAGTTATGCCCAGTTTAATATTCAGAATAGTCGCTATAGAATATATATATATATATATATATATATATATATATATATATTTTAATATTAAAAATAGTCATTTTGCAAACGACCTTCGTTTTCGACGAAACCACTTTTGTTGAATCATATTAGTATCAAAACAAAATATTCATTTTTGTTGAATCCTATTAGTGTCAAAACAAAATATTCACTTTTGTTGAATCATATTAGTGTCAAAACAAAATATTCATTTTTGTTTAATCCTATTAGTGTCAAAACAAAATATTCACTTTTGTTGAATCATATTAGTGTCAAAACAAAATATTCATTTTTGTTGAATCATATTAGTGTCAAAACAAAATATCATTTTTGTTGAATTATATGTTATATTAAAATAAAAAATATCATTTTTATTAGGGATGTTACATTAGATTAAAAATAACATTTTTGTTAGAAATGTTACATTAGATTAAAAGTAACATTTTTGTTATAAATTGTCACGTTAGATAAAAATAACATTTTTGTTATAAAATTATCATGTTAGATAAAAATGTCATGTTAGATAAAAATATCATTTTAGATAAAAATGTCATGTTAGATAAAAATATCATTTTAGATAAATATGTCATTTATGTTAGGGATGAAAATGTTGAAACTTCAAAATTCACATTTTTAATGTAAAGAAAAATATATAAAATATCCGTTGTATGGATAATAATGTTGAGACATTAAATTTTACATTTTAATGTAAAGCATGATTTATGTAAAATGATCATTGGTTGAAATATAAAAATGTTTAATAATAAAAAGCTTACATTTTTATTGTATATGAGAAAATATGAAAAATGAACATTTGTTTTAAAAGATTCAAGTTAATAAATTTTGTTTACATTAAAATTTACACGTAAATGTATGTATGAGTCATATTAAAAGATCCATTTTTGAAAAAAAAAATCACATTAAAAATTACCATTGCTAATGTAAAAAATGAATCATTAGAAAAAGGTTCATTGGTTGAAAAATGTTTTTCATTAAAATTTACATTTTTAATGTAAATGAATCATATGAAAATAAAAGATTATATTTTTGTTGTCAATTTGTTACAATAAAAAGGGTTAAAAAAAAAGAACATATTTTTATTGCCATTTTGTCGCAATAAAAGATTAGTTATTAAAGATCATATTTTATCATCACTTTGTTTCATTAAAAAGATTAGAATAGGGAAATATCATTTTCATTTTTCATTGTTTTCAATAAAAATATTGCACATTAAAAATTACATTTTTAATGTAGTTTAGTTTTTCAATAAAAGGTTTGCACATTTAAAAATTACATTTTTAATGTAGTTTAGTTTCTTAAAGATTGAATTATGAAAATGTCATGTTAGATTAAAAACATCATTTTAGTTAAGAGGTTATGATAGATTAAAAACATCATTTTAGTTAAGATGTCATGATAGACTGAAAATATTATTTTAGTTAAAATGTCATTACATTAGAATCATGATTAGTTGAAATAAAAAAATGTTTTTACATTAGAAAATTACATTTTTAATGTAAGTAGGAATAATTAAAATATGCATTGTTTAATATTAACATTTACATGTTATAGAAGTAGAAATGTTCATTTGTTTGATATCAACATTAACATATTAGAGAAGTAGAAAAATGTACATTGGTAAAACATTATCATGATTATGTTTGCGATATTAGAAAATAATTCAAACTGAATTATAATTGGTTAAATTTATTAACCAATGATTTATGTATGTAAAATGTTGTTGTTTGAAAACCCCACATAGGTATTGGGATGATATTTGTCATACACTAGTCTCAATATTTAGTTGTATGTCAACCGATGGGTTGACAGTCTATGATGAGCATTATTTATTTATTTATTTTAATGCTCACACAGTTATAAATTTCACTCTGGATGTGAATGGATTGTTTATTGATTATTCTCATTATTGTTATATACATGCGATGTATGAAATCCATATAACTGAAATTATATGGTAATTTATTGAGTCGCATTCCGATTCAGAATATTTTTAATGTAAAATATATTAAAAATAAAGAATCTTTTGAAATTATGAATATTTTAAAATAATATGCAGTGTAAAATAAAATTATGATTTCTATGTCCCTTTTTAGACAAATATAATAATATTAAAATGTGAAGCCAAATTAAGTAGCAAACGTTATTTTAACCCGAAGGGGTTTATCGATCGATTTGATTTACTTTATAATGAACAATGAAAGAAGTGATTTATAAATCAAATATTTTGAAAATATAAATATTTAATATGATAAAAATATAGAATGTTTAATTTTTATTTGAAATTGAAAATGAAGTTAAAATCGTTTTAAAACGAATTTATAAACGATTTATAAAATATGTTTTAAATATTAAATGACGAAATATATATAACATATATATATATATATATTATATTTAATGGCCTGAATAGATCGCGTCGCGCAGCGACCATTCGCGAATTTCGACCATTAACTTCAAATTGATGTAACGGGAGATCCGACCGTCGGATTCTCCTAAAACCGGAATCGTTTGGTTCGTATCAAAAAGAGCTTTCCAATGAATATAAGAGGTTTGAAATCTAATGGTTGGATTTGGAATTATGTCCAAATCAATTTCAGAAAAGGTAGTTATGGATGCAGTTCGGTGGCCGTTATTGGAAACTGACAGTACGGACCTTGATAAAATTATTAAAAGTATAATAAATTGTGTAAAATCATAATAAATGGTTTGGAAAGATGGTGGTTGAAGATCGGAAATGAGGATCGGAGGTTGAAGATGGTTGAAGAGTCGAAAATGAAGATGGTGGTTGAAGATCGGAGGTCTTCACATCGTTTGGATGATTACTGATGTCTTGATTGGGAGGCATCCCAAGACAAGGTAATAAGTTGATCGTCCAGACGTACTTGGAGATCGATGGATATGAGAGCACCTTTCTCCTGTATTGGACATATGAGACGAGGAATAAGGTGTCTTCGGTTTCGTTCAGACCTAGAACGGACTTGTAAATGGATGTGTGTCTGACATTGGATTTCATTCCATGTAAATTAAATTGATTTCTATTTAATATATATCTGTGGTGGCAGAGAATTTATTCTCTTGCTTAACACCCTTCTCTGAGAAGGATGAGCTCAAAGGTTATATATTTGTAGTTATCGATTGCATGACGTGGATTGTCAATGTGGCATGCCAAGATGAAAGTGATTAAGGCTTTTGTTGAAAAGATGGGCCTTGTGGTTGATGATCAAAGCACAACTTTATTTGGCATAACTTTGTATATAGCGTTACTTCGCGAACCTCACACCCTGGTAAGAGCCAGAAATGGAACAAGGGAACGCAGGGAGTGCACACGTTTCTTTCTAGCTAGAAGTGGTATTAGAGTTTTGCAAGCCCTGACATTTTACTTATGTGGATGATGGATTACGAGGCCTTGGTTATATTAGTTGATAGTGACCAATTTATAGGTTCAATAGGACCGAGAAACGTGTGTTCAGGAGTTGCTAATCCACTAAGGTATATTTGTGGACCGGCCCTGCAAGATCCAAGGGTTGCCCGTAGGTGTGATCCTAAGACATTTGCTAGAGTGTCTCGAATTGTTAAGGAGATCGTCCCTAGCCTTGACTCATGATGAAAATCCAACTTCCAATACAATATCATGCGGTTTTGATTGTAGAACTAGTATGGCAACATAGTATATGGTAGCTATGCCTTCTATGATTGATACATTATGATTGAAATGTTTATTTTTTTGAAACATATATACACTAATAATAATATCAAATCCGTTTTATCGTACCAAGCATTTTTGACCATTATAAGGTAAAACTCTATACTCCAGTTTGCGTTGCATTGTGTGATGGGACTTGAGTCTTATAATGATTTCATTTTTCTAAAAAGCATTGCGTTGTTTAACTATTTACTTTATTTATGCACTGGCAATCCAATGGAGTAAACTCGTTCCGCGTTAGCGGCGTTGTCCTGTGATTAGCCTTATTATAAAATAGGTTAAGTAAGATTTCTCATGCCAGTCCCATGACTGACCCGTAGTTTGTTTCACTTTGCAAACTCGGGTGTCCTCTTTTTCACATGGGCAGGCGAGTAACTTATTTTGCAGATATATTGAGAAGGATTCTGGATCGAAGGTTAAAGTTGTGTCCAGAGCATTGATAGACTTAGCATTGATAGACTTCCGCTGTATTAGTTTATTATTTTCCGTTGCACCGTATTAAATTATTGTTATTTAATCTTCCATTGTAATATAATTCGATGTACTCTGATATATTCTGTACTATGATGTAACATTACTGTAATGTTTATAAAAGTCTTCTGTTATTTGTTTTGATGTGTTGTATTCCCAGAATTAGCGTATTCAGGTTTTGAACGGTCTTGGTCGATTTTGCGATCGATTAGGTCCGGGCGAAATCACAATCGTCACACATACATAGATACATCTCTAATATACTGTCTTAACACAAAACACTACTATGCCCAAAGTAGTGAAAAACAAAAGTAAACAGGGTATAAGAATATAAACAGTACATATAAAGCCTCCTTCTCGTCTTCGGTCAGACTCGAGCACAACCTACCTATCTCTAGTCTGGTCATTTAAGATCATCCAGAGTAATAAGAAGCAATGAGTAAAACTCCAAGTCAGACAAGGTTTGGTGTGAGCGAAAATAATCTCAACTACTAATAAAGTAATACTATAGGTATGAAGAGTCATACCTGACCTGTCCCTGCATCCAAAGAATTAGCACATACAATAATGTACTGCTGTAATGACCCAGATTTTTAACCGTTAAGTTAGAACATTTAGAATTAGTTTTAAATGTTAATTTGGTAATATAAAACGATTCTTATTTAAAATGAAATTTGTACATATAGTTTATATTTAATCAAAAACGCGCTCATAATGTCGTGGTATTTCATAATAATACGTTTTGAACTTTAACTGAATATACATAATCCAATATAAGTCGAAATTACTTGAAACAAGAATCATCCGAATTTGTTTGATTATAATTTTCTGATGAAAGAGAAAAATCAATATTTCATATTATTGATTTTGAGTTATGTCCAAATCAAATTTTCAGAAAGTTGTTGTGGAATCGTTTATAAACCACAGTGATTAATTAAATAAATTTAATTTGATTTGAAAGGAATTTGTACGTAACTTGATATAATGACCAAATTAAAATGCGAAAATAGTTGCATTGAATTCATATTGACATTTAGAGTCGGGATATCTATATAGTTTGATATTTTTGGAGATCAAGTAATTTTGTATCCAAAATAGCATCGTTTACGTGTAAAATATCATTCTGGGAGAACAGACTCAAAATGCAACGATACTTGTACCATTAGACCAGTATTAGTAATTTATTATAGGATTTCGATTTTCGTATCGATCGGACTTACCGTTTGATCGTGCAAATGATAAACACTTAGATTTTTATTTAATCGTTTTATCGATTCAATATGAAACTTAAGAATAACCTATTTTCAAATGAACTTGGATTTCAACGAAAATAATTTTATTAAATCCATAGTGATTAATTATTATAGGATTTCAAGTTCAGGTCAATTGGATTTATTTTGTGATCATACGCAACATAAATACATACCGATTCATGTTGTGAATTATAAAGGATGTTTTATAAACGATCTCGGAATTAGACGAAACCAGTTCCATCGTGTCTAAAATATTAAGTTATGATAGGATTTCAATTATCATCGTGATCGGAGGTAGGCATTCATATATTTTGTCACAAAATTGTACTAAGTTTATCATTGAACTAATATTTTAAACTATTATTACTTAAAATTTGTTACATCTTTTTTTTTGGTTTGTTCACTAATGTCCAAAATTTTCCATCATGCATTTGTTCTATATTTGTCTATTTTTCCTCCAATACCAATTGCCGTAGCTTCAAATATTTTGCAACTAAGGTTATCTTTTGATCAATATAAATGTTCTGTTTTAATTCTCTCCTTTTAGTCCAGAAAATCCGATGTCTGAAAATTGTAATAAAGGTGGGTTACTAATACTGTGGTTTTGGTTTACATCAGAAAACGTAGTTTCTTTTCCTTTAGAAACCAACGAAGAATGTTGAAGTTTGAAATATGGGTATTGTTAGTAGGTCGTCAATGATTTTGCGGTATTACAGTAATCTTCCAATGATTATGATAACAATAAACATATATGTCAATTCAAGATGTACATCTGAGATACATTTATCTTGGCCAAAATCTCATCTGTAAAATATCATGCATGAAAATCTCGAAATGAGAAGTGACCAAAATCTAAGACTTGAAATTTTGTTTCTATGTGTTTCAAAATATATAGCTCACATAAACATTGTAGCGTGTCTATTATTTTATGATAACACCTTAATATTATTAAATATCATCATTTATACTCGACTGATATGCAATCGGTATTGGTGCTAACTACTTAATATTCTACATAATTAAGGGTGAAAAACATATTGCATTTCAGTACTTGGCCAATATGTAACTGATACTGATACTATAACACGTCTAGTACTTTCCAGTATTACCTTATATTAATAAATATCACATATCGATAATTGATCATTAAGCGGCCTATAATGTTATTGATTACTTACTGATTTGCATGTTTAAGAGTGAAATTTACAAACTCATACAACACAAACATGGTGCAAGATAAAACTTAAAATTAATAAATAAAACTTCTTATTTTCTATATCGAACTGGGAACTACTGACTATAATTTTACAACCTCAAATCCCTAACGATTAACTATTTAAAACATTAAAATTGCAAATTATTAGTTGATACCTTCGGCTAATAAGCTTCAACAAAATTATGAATCATCGATCACTAAATCAGCTGAAATTGGATTCGCTCACTGACGTCGACGACTTCCTTGGAGATGTAGATTCGCTCGCCACTCCAGCAAGAGAGTTGTAATTATCAGTTTGTTCGACTTGGTGCTTCATTATTTGGGGAATTGATAATTACTTTTTTATCCGTCTTTGTATACGAGCGATGAGTTGATGCCCTCAATTTCTCGGTGCCCTAAGCGGTTGCTTCTCCCGCTTTGGCAAAGGACCGGGCTAGATTAAACACAAATCGTCGGTACAAATCCTCACTTGTAATAGTGATCGAGATCTGAGAGATCCACAAATTTCACCAAAGAACGACCACCGAGTAATGAAGATAATAGATCTGAGAAATTTGATGGTAGAAAAGATTTGATGTTGTGGAAGAGTAGATCTGAGAAAAAGAATGCGCAACAAAAGCGAAATGCACAAAATCGAGATCAAACCATTGATAGTTGGTTAACATGGATCGCCAATTTAGTCCAATGGTTGAGATGACTCACTGTTGGTTAACACAGATCGCCAATTTAGTTCAATGGTTGAGATGACTCACTGGATGTTTTACACTTTTCAGTGTGAAATTAGAGCGCTTGTTGATTAAAAAATATTTTTTTGTACTATAGACTTACCATTATAATTTTTTGTAATTTTACCATTAAGTGTTAGCTTTTACAATACTATGTATGTTTAATAAAAGAAAAGGATATTAATTGTTAGTATTTACTATGTTTGATAAATACTGTCGAAATCTACGAGTTTATAATATTTAACAAACGTTGTTCTTTTATATATTTCAATAACATGACAAATATATTATGAAAACACAAATATGATACAACGCAAAAAAGTCATCATAAAAAAATATTTCTATGACAGTTTAAACAAACATTGTGGAATTTTTTTATTTATAACTAATGAACATAAAACATTTTCTGGAACTATCTGTTATAATGTACTTCTTAACAAATGTTGTGAAAGATCTACCTTTTTAACTACACTTTAGCGAACTATTGCAGAATTAATGTTATAAAATAGTATTTTTGTTGTAGTGAATTTATAGAAAATTTTAAAATTAGAATATGAAGTATTATACAATTTAAATTAAACTATTAAATGAATTTTTTCAATATTTTAAAGTTTAGAAATTTTGGTTATTTCATGTCAAACAATAATTGGTTTTACAAACTTTATGATTTATTTCAAATTTATTCAAGATGATTTCAAATTTTAAAATTTTTCAAAATATAAAATATAATTATCACCTATAATTATAAAATATAAGTATCAACTATAATTATCAATTGTAATTATTATATAAAAGTATTTAAAATTAATTATTGAATACTAGATATCATTTCATAAGTAATAAATTTATTATTAATTATTAAATAATTATTATAATAAACTGATATTTTCATTATTTAAGGGAATAATCATAAAAGAACAATTTAAATTTTTTGGGATTTAGCGTAAAATATACTGGCATACTAACTGAAATTTGTGATGAAAGCAGAGGACTTAATTAAGAACTTAGTAATTACATTGGTTATGTGCAAATATTATTTTGCTAATTCTATATATGAAATGATTATAAGTTATTTATTATAAAACGTAAATTATTATTTATTTTTACTTATAAATCATCAATTAGAAAAAATTAATTAATAATTATTGAACATGTTAATAATTATTAAAAAATAACACTAATATCTTAGAAAAATAATATAAACATCTCTTGCAAATATGTTGGAATTCTGCTACAAAATAGCTTCGATAAATATTCGTCGGTATTCTGCCTGGATTTGCAGCGGAAAATAGCGGCAAAATTTTTTTGTTGGTAATTTGACGCAATTTGCGACGGCTTAGTAAGGGATGGCAGAAGACGACGGTAATAAATAAAAGAAAAAAAAGTTGAAAACACAAAAAACTATCCCTTGCAGATCACATGGAAATCTGTCGCAAATTAGCGACGGAAATTTCCGCTTCTAAATATCTGACGCTAAATCAGTGTTTTCTTGTAGTGCACCATACCCTAAACTTTCGGTCAATACTCCCTTGCATGATCAACCTTACAGGAAGCCGCCACTTAAACCATTGAATGACCAATACCCTAAACTCTCGATCTCTTCATTCAATTTCTCTTGATCCTCGCCTCTAATTGAAATACTCCCAATAGCAAAAGTGTTCAGCTCAATGAGATCCCTCAAATTACCGGTGCTGATGATTTGCGATGGGATGGCCAGAATCGAGCATGATAGTTGTTGAGGTCCTGGCCAACTTGAAGGCAAACGGGGTGTCTAGGAAGGTCGGTGCTCGGGTCATAGGTCGGCGAGGTTGAGGTGTGTGGACGGGTGGTCATTGATCGACCTCCGGTGATCTAAGTTCAGTATGGCATGATGATGGAGTTAGCGAGCGAGGTTTCATGCGTGAAGTCAGAAGGAACGAACCAACAGTGAAGGGATTAGGCGGGCCATTGTTAATTAAAACATAATTAGTTTTAATTAATTGTTAATTTAAGAAATAATTATATTAATTAAATCATGTAAATTAAAACGCGAATAACTTTGTGATGACCCCTAACTCCCATAGTACGAAAGCAAGGATAATCATTGGAATATAACACATAAACAATAACAGCAGAACAAAAATATAGAATTACAGCAGGTAATGCACATCAAGTTACACCGAGAATAATATATCATCAGAGTTACACAACATAATAGGCTCATACTTAGTACATAATACAGTTTCAGCTTAATATAAAATGTCTGCAGCGGAATCAAACATAACATACTAAGTGAAGTCTGAACAACATAATAGAAATGATAGGATCCATCTTCAGCTCCATAGCTATCCAGAATGAGTCTGCTAAAACCTGAATACAAGGCTGCCCGTGTGGAAAGAGGGCACCCGAGTTTGCAAAGTGAAACAAACTACGAGTCAGTCATGGGACTGGTATGAGAAATCTACTTAACCTATTTAATAATATGGCTAATCACAGGACAATGCGCTAACGCGGAACGGGTTTACTCCATTGGATTACCAGTGCATAAATAAAGTAAATCGTTAAATAATGCAATGCCTTTTAGAAAAATGGAACCATTATAAGACTCAAGTCCCATCACACAATGCAACGCAAACCAGAGGATAGAGTTTTACCTTATAATGGTCAAAAATGCTTGATACGATAAAACGGATTTGATATTATTATTAGTGCATATATGTTGGAAAAAACAATTACAATCATAATGTATCAATCATAGACGACATAGCTACCATATACTATGTCGCCATACTAGTTTTACAATCAAAACCGCATGGTGTCGTATTGGAAGTTGGATTTCCATCATGAACCACGACAAGGGATCGTCCTTACCGAATTCGAGACACTCTAGCCCATGCCTCTGGATCGTCGCAACTGCACCTAGGAGCGCCAGGGCCGATCCACAAATATGTTAGTGGATTGGTTATGCCTGAATAATACATTTCCCCGCCCTATGGGGGCGTAAATCAAGAGCCACTAGGGACTCAAATCGGAGGTACCTCGCTTTCCATCATCCACATAAGTAAAAATGTCAGGGCTTGATGTGCACGTAAAATTGCACATTTATATTCACATATTTATTCTTGTTAAATAAATAAATGAACATTTTTGGGTGTTTTATACGATTAAACCATATTTTAAATATTTTCAAAATCATCACTCATTTTGGGAAAAATTGATCACTTATGCATGTTTTATTTTGTGATTGCATTTACTTGTTCTTTGTTATTGTCTCTAATAGGAATTTTGGAGCACAAATAATGCATACACATGAAGATTTGGAGCACAAATGCATGCATACAAAGGAATGAAGAGGAAATAATTCTCATACATGATCATGGAGGACCCCACCTCTCAAATTAACCTCTTTCTCTTGAGCTTCTTATTAAAGACTAATTGAATGAGACAAAAGGCCTCATGCATCCTACATGACTCATTAGTGGCTAAGAGAGGATTAGAAGCTTCATGAAGGGCCATTTTAGGGATTTTCCATTATGAGTGATTAGGGTTTTAGGGTTTGTGATCTTGTATATATACCCCCTTTATGTTCATTTATCCCCTCTCTTTTATCTTTTAGTAGTTTAGTTTAGATCATAGCTCTCTTTTATTTTAATGGCTACTTAGCCATTTTCTTTATGTAACTTCTTTGCTTCAATGCAATTTAATTTTTATGCTCTTTAAAAAAAATAAGACACAACTGAAAATCACAAAGCAATTTTTTTTTGAACACAGATTAAAATAATAAAAACTTAAACACATAACAAAAGGACTAAAAAGGAGCGAAATCTATACAATAGTACGCCGTGCACTTGCGGTTATTTCAATATTCGTGCGACGGTTTTCTAATTTAATAGAAATTACGTTGTAGCGAACAGGGCTCCATACCATGACACCACTTCTAGCTTGAAAGAAACGCATGTTCTCCCTGGGATCCTTCTCCCGTTTCTTGTTCATACCGGGGTGTGAGGCTCGCGAATTAGCGCTATACACAAAGCTATGCTAAATAAGTTGTGCTTTGATCATCAACAACAAGGCTTTGCTTTTCAACAATAAGCCTTGATCATTTGCATCTTGGCATGCCACACTGACAATTCATGCCATGCGACTGATGTCTATCAATATATAACCTCTGAGCTCGTAAGTTTCAGAGAAGGGTTTTAAGTAAGAGAATAAATTCTCCGCCACTAAACAAATATATATTTAATAAAAATCGATCATCATAGAATAAAGTCCAATGTCAAACATACATACATTTACAAGTCTGTTCTGAGTCTGAACGAAACCGGAGACACCTTATTCCTCGTCCCATATGTCCAATACGGAAGAGAGGCTCTCGTATATCTGGAAAATCAACAAGTATGTCCAGACAACTACCACTATAACCCTTCCAAGGAAGCAACTCCAATCAAAGGCATCAATAGCCGTCCATTCGATGTGAAGATCGCCGGTCTTGAATCACCGTCTTCAAATCTTCAACTTCTAATCGTCGATTAATTATTTGAAATGAGAATTAACTCGGCCTTTTCAAATAATTCGCAAATATATATAATTTAAATCATTTCATATCGTTAATATTATTTTATAACAATTTATCGCTATTTTTATTTACATAAAAATAGCCATTTTTTATTAAACGACGCTTCAGGTCATCACATGGCCCTGGCGTTGTTTTCATCAAAATTTGATTTACACATTTCTCAAAATCTAACCGTTGGATCATAGCAAATTTTATATCGTTGGAAAGATCTTTCCACAACTAACCCAGCGGTTCTAGTTTTGGGAAAATCCGATGATCGGATCTTTCGGTATAATCGTTTGAAGTTACGATGCCAAATTGCGAACTGCAGCAGTGCGATTCGTTTTATTATAATATATATATATATATATATATATATATATAATTCGTTTATCGTTTTCAACACCATTCCCTTTTAGCCATATAGTTAACATCATTTTAATGAATCATAATTACATTAAAATGGTATTTTTAATGTTTCAACATTTTTATCAAACTATTACTTTTTTTAAAGAAATCATAATTTCATTAGAAATGTAATTTTTAATGTTAAATACATTTTACCAAAACTTGAATCTTTTTAATGATATCATCTTTACATTAAAAATGTAATTTTTAATGTTAAAAACATTTTAGTTTCAACGTTTATTCTTTTATATGAAATCATATATTACATTAAAAGTGTAATTTTTGATGTTAAACACATTTTCATTTCAACATTGATTCTTTTATATGAAATCATATATTACATTAAAAACGTAATTTTTTATGTTAAACACATTTTCATTTCAACATTGACTCTTTTATATGAAATCATATATTACATTAAAAATGCAATTTTTAATGTAAACACAATTTTAACATATCTGGACCCTTTTAATATTCATATTTCATTAAAAGTGTGATTTCTTATGTTGCAACATTTTTATCACAACAAGAATTTTTTTAATGAATCATATTTGCATTAAAAAAATAATGTAACTTTTCATGTAAACGCCTTTTTGTTAAACTATGAATCTCTTTTTAATGATTCTTTTTATTACATTAAAAATATACTTTTTAATGTAAAAACAAATTTTTGTTAAACTATGAATCTTTTTAATGATTCATCTTATTACATTAAAAATGTAATTTTTAATGTAAAAACAAATTTATCATACTATCTTTTTAAAGAATTCCCCTTTACATTAAAAATATGATTTTTAATATTAACATATTTTTATTCAACAATTGTCAATTTTCTAAGTATTCGTTTACATTAAAAATATAAATTTCAATGTAAAGACATATTTATTTAACAAAGGTCATTTTCTAAGTATTCATTTACATAAAAAATATAATTATCAATGTAAAGACATTTTTATTTAACAAAGGTCAATTTCTTGGTATTCATTTACATTAAAAATGTAATTCTCAATGTAAAGACATTTTTATTTAACAAAGGTCAGTTTCCAGGTATTCATTTACATTAAAAATGTAATTTTCAATGTAAAGACATTTTTATTTAACAAAGGTCAATTTCTAAGTATTCATTTACATTAAAAATATAATTTTTAATGTAAAGACATTTTTATTTAACAAAGGTCATTTTTTAAGTATTCATTTACATTAAAAATGTAATTTTCAATGTAAAGACATTTTTATTTAACAAAGGTCATTTTCTAAGTATTCATTTACATTAAAAATGTAATTTTTAATGTAAAGACATTTTTATTTTAACAAAGGTCGTATTTTTAAGTATTCATTTACATTAAAAAATGTAATTTTCAATGTAAAGACATTTTTATTTAACAAATGACCATTTTTGACTTACAACAAAAATATGAATTTTTATGTTGATATATCATGATCATTATATATATATAATATAAAAATGTACTTTTATTGTAAACCAATTTTTCTATTCAACTATGATCATTTTCATATTGAATAAAAATGTACTTTTTTATTGCTTATCAATTTTTCTATTCAACTATGATCATTTTCATGATTTATATATATATAATGAAAATCTAATTTTTATATTATTCAAACAATTTTATATAATAACATGAATATTTTAGAAAATTTCGGCAGCATAACGGCAGGGTAACTAAAACCGGCACCGTCCCTAGTACGGCTCCTTTGCTAACCTAGGCCTCGCGGCGATACAAGGGTTTCATTTCCTAATACATTTTTTTTCACTATACAATGAATTTCCACAAACACGATCGATTTGGTTTCAACCAAAATCAAACAACCACAATCACAATCAGATTCACACCACAATATAATCAAGTCGTCCATGGTTTATGGACGACGGTGTCGGGAGTTTCTTAACTCCGTCTACAACCTAATATAATTTTATTTATTTAATTTGGATTCAGAAATCTCACTTTTCTTTTTATTTCTTCTAAAATTGTAGAAAGCTCCAAAAAGTCTTCGGTCAGTTCTGAAATGTAGATCGTGTCGTGACGATTCCAACGCACCCTTGTTTGTTGAATTATGTTTCTGTTTGACAATGTTATGATATTTTAAACAATTAATTACTTAAGATAATTAAGCTTTTAATTAATTAAATTAATTTTCCTTACAAACCTTCTGATTAATCAAGGCCGCTTCTTCTTCGTTCCTCCTCCTGAAGCAATTCAAACCCGTGCTCCTCCCCTATGACCAGAAACGCATGCCAATCGAGACACTTCGCCACCAATCAACGATGACCATGAGGAAGGGCTTCACCTCCTCTATCTTCGCCTGAAACCAGGGAGGATTCAAACTCCCCAAAGCCCTCAAAATCTGCTCCGAACAGTCAATGTTCAAGCCTCAAAATCCACTAATCCACAACCCTAAACTTCATCATCACCGCTCATGTTCTATATCTCGTAGAGTTCTTCGATCTTTGTTTAATAAGTAGGGTTTAATTCGAACGGGTTTGGAAGAATTTGAAGAATCGAAATGGGAGCTTCTTGGCCTTCGATTGGAATAGATGGCGGCGGCTTAGGTTAAAATTAGGGTTTTTTGATTTTTTTTATTTTACCTTATTTACAATAATTTAATTCTTTATTCACAAAAGGCCCGTTAATTCCTAATAACCCCAAATTCAGCCCAGCGAATGTCATCCCTAACCAAATAACCTTATTACGGACAAATAGACTAGGTCTCATCAGCCTATTTGATCGTTTCAGCCCATTTTTCTTTAAATTAAAATATAAAACATTTAATTATTTAATTTGATCGTACATTTTAATTTACTGGGGCCACATACAGATTCCAAAAATTCCCAAAAAATAAGTCTATCTATGTTTTGACGATACAGTCCTAACAAAATTAATTTCGTCGAATCTGGAGACTGTTCCAAAAATAATCTTTTTCTACTCGATCGAAATTTACTGAAATTGACAAAACACATTTTGATTTATCATGCTCACATATTAATTCCAAAAATTATGAAAATTTGAATCTTGCAATAATTTGACATTTCGGATCCAACCAAAGTGGTTTCGTCGAGAACGGAGGTCATTTGCAAAATGGCTATTTTTAAAGGCTATATCTTATATTTAATTCCATAGCGACTATTTTGAATATTAAATTGGCCATAACTTTTTATTTCCACTATGATATTTCAAATTTTCAAATTCATTGAAAAGATATTTTTAAACAGATTTAAATATTTCTACTTTTACTGAAATCCGATTTATTTTGAATCCTGTATATTCAGTCAAAGTTCGAATTCAAATTTTCAAACTACCGCACTATTTCTAACTCCTTTTAATATATTGGTTCTAACTTTGATTTAAATAAAAAAATTAATCGTTATTATTTAAAATAAATTATTTTGACTATTCAAAATTCAATGAAATAGCCAAAATAAAAAATTTAAATTAGTTCCGGTTTTCCGGGTTGTTACAAAGTTTTTATTACATGAACATTATTGAACCAAACAAGTTGCATTGGTATCACGGTGACGAACACTACATTTTGGATGTGATTTGGACAAAGCTGGAGATATGTGGATTTTTTAGTTAGATTAAATGCTTATTTAATTTAACTAAAAACTGAATCGCTTAACCATAAAAGGAATTAAGTGAGTATAACTCACTCAATTTGACCCACTTATATTTCATATAAGTTAAGATTTTTATTTTTGTGCTATGGTTGATTATCTATTTTCTTGAATATAATTATATGTATTCGATGAATTGGCTAAATTAAACGTTCGTTTATTTTAATTGAAATAAAATTGTTATTTTTACATTCATATACCAATTGTGGTAACTTACGTTGTTGATTACGTTTATAATAATATAAACATATTAAACTAAAAATTCGATGCTTAAATTGTTGTTGTTGGTTGACTGTTATCAGTTGAAATGATTATTCACGCTTATTGAAGTAGAGAATAAATTGCCATATTGAATGGATGATTTTATTTGAGGTAACCTATTTGGATGCAAGGAATAACAAGTGAGACGGTTCCAATTGGATTCCTCGCCTGTAGTTGTTAAATTTTATATATTATAATATATGTTGAAATACTAAATCTGTGGTGCAGGAAAAGACAGGTTGGAGGAATCCAACAGGATTCCTTACTAATATTGATAATGTTAATCAATGTGATTGGATGTGTTTGACTTGATGTGAAATTGGTTGATATTTCACTGTTGCGTACTTTAGTGGACATTTGCCTCTTTAGAGCCGTCAACAAAATAAAGATTTGTTGGAATCGATTTTAACTCGATTCTGAAATGTTTCAAAACTATACATGGATGAAAACCTGCTATGTTTTTCAAAGTAAACTCTAATGTATTATTTACATTTTATCGTTTTAAATTTATAATTAAAATAACTTATGATGTTATTTAGTAATTTAAAGGCGTGATTAATTGGTAATATTAATGATTCATCAAATGTGGTATAACGACCTAGTAAAAGATGTAAAAGTGTTGGAAATGAAATTTATATGATTTCAAAGAATAAAAGGGGTTAAAGGAATCGTCAACTGTGCGTAAATGGGTATAGGAACGACAAGGTGGGTTTTATGTACTAATGAACATTTTTTTAAGTCGTTTACAAATATGGAAAAGGGAATTGAAAAGGGCTTTGTGAATGGGATTGCGAATTTAGAAATGAGACTGGAGTTGAAAAATATGAATGTGGATTATAAAATGGATTTCCGATAAAAGAAATCGCCAAATAGAAGTTTAAATGTCGATAAGAGGTTTAAGAGCATGTTAAGGAAAGGATATCAACTATTGCAAACTATTTCCAAAATTGAATATAAATGTTGAGGAAGGATTAACAAATTTTGGAAATAAAATCCATAACATTGTTTAAAAATGTTAAATGTTTGATGTACAAATAGGTATGTTTATAAAAGGACTTATTTTTTTAGTTTTAGAAAAATAAATAATGGTTATTGCAAATGTTTTGCAAAATGATATTTTATAACGGACTTTGGTCACATTAGAAATGGACTATAGGTTGGTTAATATTATGAAATGGTATTTCATAATAAATTTGGAAATGATCAATTGAGAGTATAAAGGAATATAATCGTTTTAAAATTGTAAGAGGTAATTAAATCGAACTTCGAGAATGTTTGAGGAAATTATGAATTAGTTCTTAAAGTTCAAACGAAGATTTGAATAATATTTTAATTTATTTTTCCTAATTGTTGGAAAGGAATTTTGGAAATATATTTTAAGTATAAACCAAATGAATTCCGAAAGAGAGATGGTTTGAAAATATATTTAACATATGGTAATTAAATTTCGATTATAATATCTAGAGTTGTCGTAACGATGTTTAACATGAAAATTTGTTGAACTTAAACTGTGAAATGTGTGTCTATATATATATATATATATATATATATATATGTAAATTGTTTCTGAAGTATTTAAAATGGTTTGAGAATACTCTTACCCTAAAATAAGAAATAAAAAGTTGTGTTGCAAATATTGGAAGATTTAGATGTTTTAATTAATGGATGATTAATTAAGGAGGCCAAGTGATGCTGTGTATTGAACCAATGAATTCACTGTTCATAGTTGAATAGATGTTTATTTTGATAGTTAATTAACCGACTATCAATCTTGGCCTGTACGATTGTTGGTACGGAAAGACCGGGATCGAATTTATATTCGAAAACAATTCTGAACCATCAAATACGTAAACTTGGAGGATGTTGGTTGAAGATGGACAGTAAAGACTGTGGATCTTCATAACCGGAATGACTACTTGATGAATTTCTCTAGATCACAACCAGAGATATTTTGATGGTGATTCTTTCGTGGTTGAAATCTACGGATTGCAAGGACTACTTGCTACTGATCCAAAGGTTGATTCCTAGGATGTTGTAGGAGAGTGCCTTTGGTTCATCCTGTTCCTGGATGACTTGTATGGACGGATGTTTGACAGTATTTCCAAAGGGGTCATGTATTTTTATTTCTTCAAACTTACCATAGCTGGTGGCGGAGAAGGCAAATTCTCTTAGCTTAACACCCAGAGTATTTTTATGGAAATCAATTAGTGATTTCTAGAAAATCTAACAATATGGCATTCAAAGTAAATGTGATATTCTAAAAAGGTAATAGTACCCTCAAGCCTTATCAATCAGAGGATGACAAAAATCGTGCAGGTTACATAACTATATGGGTCGCTCCCATTAGAATGTATTATCGCCTGATCTAAAGAAAATTCATTTGTTTCTTTATTCCATCGCTGTTGCATGCTTTTGGTAACGGTTGTTGATCCCAACCGTTGGTGATAATACATTCGGTACACTCAAGCAGAATGAGTGGTCGGTCATGTGTGGACGGGTTGCAAGATATTCTTGTTGAACCATGTGTATTTCTCTCTAGAGATACACTATCGGAAGGTGGTCACATACCTTGTCATAGCTGGAACCCATTCTTCAATAAGTGCCATGTAGTTTTTGATTAATATACTAAGTATGTGGAGCGTGAGATGGAAGCGTTCTGCTAGATGGTTATTTATTCGATTTAGACACTATTATAATACCAAAACATTTTTTATATTAAGAATATTTTGGGTTATTATAAGGTAAAAATCGTTTGTGTTTATGTGTTGACTGATCTTACGATTCCTTTTCTTCCAAAAAGATTTTTAATCTTAAATTAGTTGGATGATACATATAAACTTAGAGAGTTTTCTTACGCTGGTTCACTAGACTGATCTGTGACGTTTGCAATGCTCGATTCAGACCGAGTTTTAAGGGTTCAGGTTAGGATGCTACGAAATTTATAAGACGTTCCTGAGGAGTCTGGACGTCTTAGTATTTATTTTATTGTGCATTGTATATAAGGATAGTTTGTTATAATTGTCCAAATGTATTGGTTGTCTGCAGTACTCTAATGGTTGTAAGTATTATTTCAAGCTTTCAATAAAGATTTATTTCTATATTATATTTACTTCCATTGCGATGTGAGACTCTAAGTTGTCTTAGTTAGTCTGATCCTTCTTCTTTTGCTTCTATTCTAATATATTTTTCTTACTTATCCTCAAATTTTCTTTCTATTAACTCTCTAGTGTTTTCGATACTTGGAGAATGGCAAGTAATACGGGATTAGGTATTACTGTAGAAATTCGATTCTCGAATTTCTGTCGGGTCGTTACAGTGGTATCAGAGTATAAAGTTTAATGATAATCTTGGCTCTGTGGTGTAACCTAATAAAGATGGGGTTAGTAATACCTTAAGTTGAGTTTGACTGTATATATATAAGTGCGTTTATTTGTAACTGAATAAAAAATTATTTTTATATCATTTTTTCCCAGTATTTTGAAAAGAGGGTGAATGAAATAATTTTGCCTAAATTATATTTTTATATATAGACATAATTTTCTCAAATTATGGTAATATTGGTTTGTTTGATTGATTTGGATGGAATTCAAATG
This sequence comes from Allium sativum, assembly GCA_030737875.1. Taxonomy (NCBI): domain Eukaryota; kingdom Viridiplantae; phylum Streptophyta; class Magnoliopsida; order Asparagales; family Amaryllidaceae; genus Allium; species Allium sativum. Next base: position 673,956,150 of record CM060913.1, on the reverse strand, counting down.
GGAATATGAATTTGAATGGTATAATATAACCAAAATAAATTTTACATATAGAATTTGTGAATGAGAATTTTAATATGGGATTGAATGAATCAGAATTTAACTTAGACAAGTTAAATGAAATTAGAAGGGAAATGCATGATTTTTATGGAATAAAAATGAGAAGGTGAAAATGAAATAATTGGAAGATCAATTAATTAATTGAATATGAAATGAGACTTAATTGGTTAAGTAAAGAAGTGGGTGAATTAAATTTGTAATTGGATATAGATTTCGGGATAAATGGAGGTGTAATTGTGACTAGTGAAATATGCTAAATGCTTAAAAGCTAATGAAATAAGAAATAAAAATGAAATGGAAGTCAATTTGATGTTAATAAATTATTATTGAAGTATGTTAAACCCAAGTGAATATAAAAAAATAAATATTAATGTTGACTATTAATTGAAATTAACTGAACTGATTGAATTTAATAAATAATTAAATGATTGGGTTATGTTATTGTGAATTATTTGTTTATTAGATGATAGATTGGTTGAAGAAAATTCATTAACAGTTTAATGGAGTTGAAGCTAAAGAAATGAATTCCTATATAATGGATTTGATGGAACATAAAGGATAAATGTGTGAATTAAAAAGCAATTTAAAAGTCCGAATTGCATATGAATAAGCCAATTAATATAAGTTTGCTACCCACATGTTCTATTGAGTTAAGTACTAGTACCAGAAGGCTATAAGGATTGATTTTGGTTGCATAGATTGCATATAAGTTGACAAAGTATGCTTAGTAGCGCTTATATAAGGTGTGCCTATGTGAAAATATAAATTTTGGTATATGAATTGGATTTTCTGACTGTGTGGGTCGATGTATATATACTTATTATTCTGGTAATATTACAGAAGTACCTCCGTACATTGGGGACTCTGCGAAAAAATTTCGAAAATTCAAAGTGTTAGAATATTATTGAGATATTTATTAATAGAAATGAATTGGTTTTCAATAAACCTAATTGGTTTAGTTAAAACTAAAAGTTCAGAAAACATATTTCTGAAAAGTTTATGGGTTTGAAGCATTACTCCTGCCTTTGTAATTTCGGGGACGAAATTCTTTTAAGGGAAAGGAATATAACGATTCAAATTTTTAACGGTTAAGTTGGAACATTTAGAATTACTTTTAAATGTTAATTTGGAAATATAAAAGGATTCTTGTTTAAAACAAAATTTGAACGTATAGTTTGTATATAATTAAAAATGAGATCGTAACATTGCGATAGTTTGTATTTACAAAATCCAATATAGGTCGGAATTCTTTAAAACAAGAATTTTCCAAATTTATTTAATTATAATATTCTAATGAAAGAGAAAAATAAAGATTTCATATAATAGATTTTGAGTTATGTCCAAATCAAATTTTCAGAAATTCACTATGGAGTCATTTATAAACCACAAGGATTAATTAAATAAATTTAATTTGAAAGAATTTATAAATAACTTGAGAAAACGATCGAATTAAAATGCAAAACTAGTTTAGTTGAATTCGTATTGACATCTAGAGTCGGGATATGTATAAAGTTCGTTATTTCTGGAGATAAGGTGTAACACCCCGTAATTTTAACAACATTAAAGATGATAAATTAAAGAATTATTAATTAATTAATCAGAACTAAGTGAAACGTTCATCTTGGAATTCTGCTTGAAATAGACAATTGGATTGCGTAAAGCGGACACCGTATGAAGAAGTTATTAAGGTTTGAAGTTTGTATACGCATAAGAAGAATATATATGAACAAAATAAGTCCAGAAATTCAAAACACTTCAAAATCACGTGGAAGACCTGGGCGGGAAAATTCTCGCTCTGGGTGTCGATCTAGGGGTCGACACCATCATAGGGGTGTCGACACCCACACAGGGGGGTTGACCCCCATGTCGACACCCCCAGATCCTTGGCAGATTCCTGCTTCTGAACGTGGAATGATTTCTGGTATAGACTCGTTGGCTCTAGGCTACAAATTGGACCCTATAACCATTGTTTTCTTCACACAAAAACAATAGAGAACTAGATGTTGCCTCTGCCTAGACCAAAATAGCTTGGTTTCTTCTACAACGGGGGTTAGACCAATTTAAAGATCTGTGATTCAACATCTGCAATCCTTCTTCTATTTTCTTCTATTTCTTAGATCCAATCACGGTGAGTCTATGTTAATTTTAGATCTAAATACTTAAAAGTTAATCTTAACATGAGTATAACTTGGATCTAAGCATGTGACCATTTGAATCATATTAGATACGTTATAACCTGTGTATCTAAGTTATTCTGACATGATTATGAACTAGATCTGAGCCTATACCTATTTATCTTGTCAGGTCTGCCATTGATTATCGATCTAATTCACTGTTTAGATCACATCAAGCTTGTTTCTATTATGTTTTTGTCAAAATCAGATCTGTTATTAGTTATTTATTGATTAGATCTTATCATGCATGTTTATGAGGTCCCTGTTATGTTAGAATCAGTTCTATCGTCACATGTTTATCAGATCTGTTCCTATATGCCTATCTTATCATTATGCCACTATATGTTTATGCCTATTTCTGCCATTATATGTCAATCTTGTTAGTATGGTCATTTCTATCATCTTCCCTGCATCTTTTCCCTTTTTTTTAATAGCCAGGCTACCTACGAGCCTAGGCATGCCTCTGAAATATGCGAACGCGTTAAATTGGGAACAAAGGGGAAACGGTAAAATTGGGGCATAACTTGTAATTGGAAATTTGGGCATAATTTAAATAAAATATATGAATTTGGGGGCATAAATTGAATTGTGATTAAAGACCTTAATTCGGGGCATATGGTTCATTATGAACATGACTTGGGAAAAAGGCATGAAACCTATAACGACATAGGAATAATTGGTTAATAACTGAAATGCCTAGAGTTACAGTAATTAAAAATAGTAACTGCGCTTAGACATGAGGTTAGATTACACTTGTGGTAGAAGTTTTCCCGGAACCGCCCAACATCTCCAGCAACCACGAGTGGTGAATCTAATGTGAGGGGTCTAAGTACATAGACACGAGACGTGCTAAGACATGAGGTTAAGCCCGGTTTGTGGAAGAAGTCTGCCCGGAACCAACCAGCATATCCAGCATCCACAAGTTATAGGCTTAATGTGGGAGGTCTAGTACATTATAACCATAAATGAGTATGGTAATAAATTTGAATACTTAACCTAGTTGAATCCATAGGGATTGCATATGTTAACTTGAGTAGGGGTTAAGTAAACTTGTATGAAACAGTGGGAGGGTTAATTATATCTTAGGTTGGTTGGTAATATTTATATATAGGCCCACAAACTTAACCTATGGGGTTATGCAATCTTTTACTCTGGTATGGAATAACCTGTGGAAAATATAGTGGGGATGCAAGCATAGGGGGAAGCTTGTATCATCTTGTATGTGGGACCCGTTTCAGTCAGCAACCCATATATAGGTATCAAACGAGTACTCCGAACTAGGTCAGAGTCGGGCACGCTTACTGGGATGATTGTAAGAAATCCAAAAGAGGGAACGGTGTCTGACGGCGCATTCCATCGAGCTCATGTGCGTGCATGGGTCCACCTGCCCAAGAAAATAAGACATTGTGGCATCAGTAGATATGGTTGTGCACGTCCTGGAAATGAAGGATTGCTACTTTAGGAAGTGATACATCCTACTGTGGGGCCAGCACAGGGTATCTATGGAGTGGGGAGCCAATCGATTGGGGTAGTAATTAGGTACATCTACACTCCGGTATGTTTAGGAGCCCGTTATTATCCTTAGGGGTAACTCCGGTATGTTGGGCTACTTGTTGATTGTATGGTACGAAACCTCTCACTAGAAGTACGCCTAAGTCTACCATCTTATAGTTGTTGGGATCAACTCATTTTGGTTATACTAGTATTGGTGCAGAGAGAAAGGGAAGTACTAGAGAAGCGCAATAAACTCTATCAAGTTTATCTTGTTTCCCTTGTCATACCTGCCTTTATGTGATGTTATCTCTCTCTTATCCACTTTATATGCCTGTCGTGACACTTTTACTTATTTATATGCTAAAAGTGACTGGACTCGCCAGACTTTATGTCTGACCTATTTTTGTTTCCTCTTCTTTCTCTTCCGTCCCCCCCCCCCCCAAGTTCTCCAGGTGGGAATAGTCAAGCTTGATCAGGACTTTGCTTTCATCTTGCTTGGAGCTGTTTTAGATGTACAGCTTGATTTCATATCTTTCTACTATGGTTATGTTTTGGGGATTATGCTTCTTTTATTATTGTACTCTGATGTTTTAAGTACAAGACAGAAGTTTTATTGACGTACAAGGTTTTATGCATTTCTGACATATGATGTAACCATGTTTTGAACTACGATGTTTTCCACTTAATAAAATCTTAAATTCCGCTGTTATTTATTATCTGTCTTGTAATGTTTCTGTTTACCTATAACGCTTCATGAAACTTAATGCATTCTCTTAATGAGTGACATTAACAGATATGGCATGTCACATCAAGTAATTTGGTGTCAAAAATAACGTTGTTTTATGCGTAAAACATAATTCCGAGAGAAGAGTCTCGGAATGAGACAAAACTTGTGCCATTGGATTCGTATTAGTAAGTTATTAAGGATTTTGATTTTCGTATCGATCAGACTTACAGTTTGATCGTGTGAACGGTAAATGCTTAGATTTTTATTTAATCGTTTTATTGATTCAATATGGAAGTTAAGAATAACCAATTTTCAAACAAACTCGGATTTCAATGAAACTAATTTTATTAAATCGATAGTAATTGATTATTGTAGGATTTCAAGTTTCAAGTCAATTGGATTTATTTTGTGATAGTGCGAAATATAAACGCCTACCGATTGACGTTGTGAATTATAAAGGAAGTTTTAAAAATGATCTCGGAATTCGATGAAACCAGCTCCATCGTGTCTAGAATATTAAATTATGCTAGGAATTTAATTTTCATTGGCATCAGAGGTCGTATGTGGTTGTTTTAGCGTGTTACTTCACACGTAAGTTTCGTAAAATAATATAATATTATAACATATGCATATATATGCCACAATACCCTAAACTTTCGGTCAATACTCTCTTGCGTGGTCAATCTTACAGAAAGCTACCACTTAAACCATTGAATGACTAGAAACCTCTAGATCTCTTCCTCCAATTTCTCTCGATCCTTGCCTCTGATCGAAACACTCCCAACAGTAAAAGTGTTCAGCTCAACGAGATCTTTCAGATGACCGGTGATGATGAGTTGCGATGGGCTGGCGAAATTGAGCGCGATAGCTGCTACGGTTGTGACCAAATTAAAGGTGAATGGGGTGCCTTGGAAGGTCTACACTGGGTTTGTAGGTCGGCGGGGTTGAGGCGCATGGATGGGTAGTCACCGGTCGGCTTCAGTGATCTGAGTTTGGTGCGGCGTTATGATTAAGCTAGCGAGCGAGGTTTCAACATGTCCAGGGAACCTAATGTTCTTGAGGGCGTTACGATACCAGGCTGGTTCCGTCGGTATCTAGAGGCCACGGTGCCTGCTGGTGGTCAAGCAGACGTTCCTCCCCTAGCTGCACCCACTATTCCTCATCCTCCCCCTCCACGAGCAGATAATTTCTCTAAGATCTGCAAAGATTTCTGTGCTATGGGTGGAAAGCCATTCCAAGGAACCAAAAATTCCATAGAGGCAAGGAATTGGCTCAAAGAGACAGAGAACTTGTTTGGAATTTTCGAAGTAGACGATCGTAGGAAGATTTAGCTAGCCGCTTGGCTGTTGAAAGATGAGGCTTCATTCTGGTGGGAAGTGACGTAAGCAGGGCGTCCGGTGGAGACTTGGGATGATTTTCACTAGAGGTTCGAAATGAAGTTTCTTTCTCAAGCCGAGAAAAGCATGCAAATGGAAAGATTTCTGGCACTCAAGCAAGAAGGCATGACTATCAAAGAGTATGTTAACAAGTTCAATCAACTGGCGAGGTTTGGGTTGGAGTTAGTGGATACTCCACATAAGAAAGCTTTGCGGTTTGCTAAAGGATTGAATGAACCACTCCATGGGTTAGCTATGTCTCATATTCCAATGGGAGCAACTTTTGAAAGGCTCGTTGATATGGCATTGATGCATGAGGAAGATAAATCTAAAAAGAAAGAAGTTAAGGTGGAGGAAACACAAAACAAGAAAGTGTGGCCAAAGAAAGGACGACAACAACAACAGCAAAAGAAGGGCGAAAAGAACGACAAGCTACGAATAAGAGCAAATGTCACAATTGTGGACGTAAGGGTCATTTGATCAAGGACTCCCAAAGAAGGAAGAATGCTTGCTTCAATTGTAAAGAGGTCAGATACTTTTCTAAGGAGTGCCCGAAGAAGCAAAGACAAGGTCAAAGGACAGGAGCTTCTGGAGGGCATGTGCATGCTCTCGCGACCAGTGCTCCAGATCGTGGTAGGAAAGTTTCCGTTGAAGGCGTGATTTCTCTTTCCAATCATCCAGTTAGAATTCTTTTTGATTCTAGCGCTTCACATTCATTTATATCTGATTTTGTGGTTGAGTCTCTGAAACACCCCACGTCCGTTAATGTCACTCACAAAGGGAATGCATTAAGTTTCGTGGAGCGTTATAAGTAAACAAAACGGAATATTACAAGATGGATAAAGTAGTACTTGAAAATTTTATAACTTTATTGCAGTGGAAGCAGAAATAGGTTTGGTTACACCTTCAAAACAACAAAACCAAGTACATAATATCAGTCTTGTACAAAAGCCTTCAGGGTACAAAATTTTAAAGCCATAATCCCCAACAAAAAATGCCATAAGCAGAGTCAAAGCCAAGCAATACATCTTTCAACTTCAAGCTGGAAGAAAGAGATATCTGAACTAAGCTTGAGTATTTCCTCCCTGAGAACCGAGGGGGAACGGAAGAAAAGAGGCGAAACAAACTTGGTCAGACATAAGTCTGGTGAGTCCATTGACTTTAACAATATAATCATTAAAGTAACAGTAAAGAACATAAACTAGAAAGTAAGAAATGACTGTACATAAGCATGCAAGACAAGGTAGGCAAGATGAATAAGATAAACGTTGATTGCACTCCTAATCATTATAAGGTAATTCCTACACCGCACCAATTCTAAATACACCGCGTCAGTACTAAATACACCGCACCATTACTGGTCCCATACTGAAAGTTGATCCCCATCTTGTAATTGGTAGTCCTCAGGTGTAACATCTAGTAAGAGGTATCCACCCCATACAATCCTTACTTGCCCATACTAAATACTAGATGTCCCCACACTACCCCCTTATTGCTTAATCGATCAGCTCCTTAACTTGTATGTATTCATTACTTGTGTCATTCGGCCCCTCTTGTTTGTAGATACCTGTGTTGGTCCCACCATGAGGTGTATCGATCCCTATGATGGCAACCCGACACCCATTTGTTTAACGTAACCCCACCCATTTGTTTAACTAACATGTTGTATTGGTTAAGTGTCGCCTGTCCATATGTCACTTTACCTTCCCACTGATTCACGCATGTTTATTTAACGGTTAAGTTTGTGGGCCTATATATACTAATATTACCCACCTACCCAAGATTTACTTAACCCTTTCACTTATCAAGTCCATATGTATTATTTGTTAAGCTTTCCTTAACCCTGTCTACTTTGTTCATGTAATATTGGTTAAGTTGTCTTCTTACCCATGTTAACTTAACCCCACCCACCTAACTCGTTTAGGTATCATTTTCAGCATTAATTAGTTATTAATGCACATACCTCTCACATTAAGTCGATCACTTGTGGCCACTGGATATGCCGGGCGGTTCCGGGAAGATTTCCACCATAAGACAGACTTAACCTCGTGTCTAAGCATCAAATTTATGCCTTTGACCTCTCACATTAAACTGCCGTTTGCGATTGTCGGATATGCCGAGCGGTTCCGGGCAGTCTTATACCATAAACCAAGTCTAACCTCGTGTCTTAGGCGTTTATTAACTCATTCTATTATTCAAACCCAATTTGAATTAAAACCCTTATTTAAGATTGTCCATAATTTCCAATTCTAGCTATGTTCATAATTATTATCTAAATTATGTCCATAATTTCCATGTATATAAACTATACCAATTTATGGCCAAAGTTAATTATTTGTTTTCTAGCCAATTTATGCCAATCTCACAATAGCCAGTATTTAACATTTTTTCCAATGTCCCCACGTCGTTCGTACGAGTAATTCATGTAATATGTTAGGCTCGCAATTAGCCCAACTCATAAGAGAAAGGAAAAGAAAGAGACATACAACATTCAAATTGGCATAAAACAATATAGATCTAACTTAGCATACGAAAATAGACTAGCATAGATCATAAAATTGCATAGGTCTAAATGATCATAATTTGCATAGACCTGAACTTGCATAAACAATAATTTGCATAGAAAATAAACTTGCATTGATCTAAACATATAAAATATGAACTTGCATAGATCTAAACATATAAAATATGAACTTGCATATATGAACATGACTTGCATATAAACTTTCATAACGTGCATAGATCGAGCAAACTTGCATAGATGAACATAACTTGCATATGTAATTAGGCATATGAACTAACATCATGAAATAAATCCACTTACATACCATAACAAAACTAACACATAAAAACAGATGATAACAGAACTGGCTGATAGCATAAGATTCAACAGGCATATTTATACAATCCAGATCACAACTTATCATAATTGATTTAATTAATTATCTTGTGAAATCAACTGTACTCCCACAGAACGGATTAAAGAAGAGAATAATTCTGGGTTCTGATTTCTAAAGTTGATAAGCTAAAATCGTTGATGTAGGCCTTGATCTTTATCTTTATCTTTAATCTTGAATTTGATTAGTTAAGGTGGAGGCTAGATTAGTTTGGGATGTAGCAGCATGGTGGCTCAAGAATCAAATTATTTTTGATTATTGTTTAGGTTTGATGTGATTATATAGAAGTATAGAATTAATTTGAGCCTTTCGATAAACCTAGGATCCATCCAAACCATCCAGTCCAAGAAAATGCGTCATCAGGCCAATCAGAAGCCGCCACGTAGCCCTACGACTCAGAAAATCGTCATTGTCCAGAACAATCAGCAGGAGTCGACCCCTACGGGGAGGGGGGGGGGTCGACACCCTCTAGCAGGAATTTTCCTGCCTACTTATTTTTGCTGGTTTGAATTCGAATTTTGATTTATTAATTATTTATTTAATTTTGATTTAAACTTAAATCTTATAACCTTCATAACTTCTTCATACGGAGTCCGATTTACGCAAACTCAGACTCTATCTCACGCAGAATTCCGAGACGAACGCAATGGAGTAACCCGTTTCACCTAGTTCTTCTTCTAAAAATTAAGTGTTCTTAAATTTTCTAATTTTAATGTTTTAAAATTACCAGGTGTTACATTCTCCTTTCCTTAAAGGATTTCTTCCCCGGAATCTCCAAGTCAAGAAGAATGTATATCCTAGCATCCAACATCCATCTACTCAACCATTCAATCACAGGCATCCATTGTCCTTAAAAAGATTTCTAATGCTTTCATGATCATATGCATAGTGTGTGTATATGTCCTTATCTAATGCAAAATCAGGCGTTCTACTGATTTAGTTGACCTCCTTAATGCAAATCATTATAGTGCCATGCGTCCATTATGTATGCAAAAGAATCCTAATTATACATATTATTTCTACATGAATGTACAACTATTCATTCAAATGCAACATCCATATGATAACACATTCAATGTACATCCATTTAATTAAATATGCACACATATTCATATGCAATATGAAAATGATTGAGTCGATCTAGTGCCTAATGTGTGTGTAAATGCATCCACGAGCAACCACTAGCAAATACTTGCATCCACTTACAACCACCAAACATAACATGTCTCAAACGCATGTTTACAACCATAGGATTTCCCTATCTAAAGATCGAAGATGTAAACGAGAGGACATACTAAACGATAGAACTAGTATAAACAAAGCGATAGAAAAAGTAGAAGCTAAGAGTCTACCCTCAAAAAAGGAAACGGTACAGCGTACGCATCTTGTCTACCGTCTCCCAAGTCGCGCCTCCTTGATCATCTTCCCATTGCACTTTGACCAATTTGACCTCTCGGTTGCATAACTTCTTGATCTTCGATCCAAGGATGCATTTAGGAGCTCGTCTAATCGTGGCATCTCGCTCCACTGACACTTCTCAAAGCATGCTCGGCTCCATTACTTCCGCGGTATCATGTAAACATTTCCGCAAATATGACACGTGAAACACGTCATGAACACCACTAAGCTTCTCCGGCAACTTCACTATGTATGCCATCTGTCCAATCCCCTTTGTAATGGGAAAGGGTCCTACGAACCTTGGTGCTAATACACTCCCCAAAGCGAACTACGTTCCTCAATGGTGAAGCTTTAATACAAACCATGCCCCCAACATCGAACTCAAGATTGGTTCTTCTCTTGTCAGCATTTGACTTTTGCCAGTCCTGTGTCGTCTTCATTCATCTTCTAATCAAGTCCATCTTCCCTGAGTTTTCTCTCTGATCAGCTCGGGTCCAAGCAAAATCTTGTCCGTAGACTCCCACCAACAAGTTGGTGATCGACACGGTCTTCCATAAAAACCCTAATACTAGCTTAATAACTGTTGTTATAAGCGAACTCCACAAATGAAAGGTGCTCTTCTCATGTTCCTCCAAAATCTAGGGTACATGACCTCAAAAGATCTTTAAGGATTCTATTCACCCTTTCTGTCCATCCATCCTTCTGTGGATGATACACGATGCTCAAACCTAACTGCGTACCTACCGCCTTTTGCATATCACTTTTTCCTCTTGCATCGAAAACTGCTCCAAGCCCTATCCTGCAAGCACCGGTATTTACTGTGAACGGTTTGCTCCCATCTAGCAAAGTCAAAACTGGGGCTGATATCATCGCAAAGTCCTTAACGAACTTCCTATAGTAGCCTGCCAACCCTAGAAAACTTCTTACTTCCGTTGCTTTTCTAGGAACCTTCCAATCTTGGATTGCCACCACCTTTGCAGGATCCACTGCTATCCCTTCCTTAGAGACCACGTGTCCTAAGAACCTCACTTCTTTCCTCCAAAAGTGACATTTGGAGAACTTACCTTTGAGTTGATGCGCTCGAAGGGTCTCTAAAACTTCCCTAAGATGTAGGGCATGCTTTTCCTCGCTTCTAGAGAAAATCAAAATACCATTCACAAAGACTACCACAAACTTGTTTAGAAACTCCCTAAACACCCTACTCATCAAGTCTACGAAATATGAGGGTGCATTCATCAAACCAAAAGGCATGACGAGCCATTCGAAGAAACCATCAGGAGTTCTAAATGCAGTCTTATCTATGCTATCCTCATCCACCCTTAGCTGATGAAATCCTGTAGCTAAATCCAACTGCGAGAAAACCGAAGCGCCAACCAACTGATCGAACAAGTCATCCATCCTCGGCACTGGGTGTTTGTTCTTCTTCGTGAGCTTGTTCAGCCCCCTATAGTCCACACGCAATCTAAGCGAACCATCAACCTTCATAGCGAAAAAAACTGGAGCAGTCCATTCCGAAATACTTCTTCTTATGAACCCTTCCTCAAGTAGCTCCCCTACTTGCTTACTGAGTACCCTCCTGTCTCTCGGAGCCATGTGGCGCACTAGTAATGCAACTGGCTTAGCATTACCTACAAAGTATATATGGAGGCCTATCTTGCGCCTTGGGGTTAAACCCCGAACCACATCAAAGACGTCACCATACTCACGGACTATACGAACAGATTCCAAATCATCAATGGATGCATCAAGAGATTCTAGGTAGCTAAGAATCACCGGACCTCTAGGGTCACAAGAAATATCAAGGGTTCTTCCACAACGAATCAACAATCTAACTACCCTCCTTTCACAGTCTAGGATGGCACCATACTTGGCTAGCCAATCCTTTCCTAGAATCAAGCCATAGCCCATGAAACCAAGAATGTAGGCGTTGCATTCAAACCCAACGCCCAAGATAGACACTCTCTAATCCCGAAAAAGCATAGATAAATGAGTTTAACCACCAATAGGATTTGAGACTATAATGGGATCCACAACTATAATAGTATTTAGGTGTAGTGTTTTAACTAACGAAGCAGATACAAACGAGTGCATAGCGCCAGAATCAAACAAAGTTCGAACAGGATGATCAAAAAGGAAAAATCAAACTTTCAACAAAAACGTTTATATCTCTCTCCCGTCCTGGTGTCATGAGTGCATGAACCTGTCCTCCAGAAGTAGGTCCTGTCCTCTGCCCTTGCCCTTGTACTTGCCTCCTCGGGCAGTCTTTAATCAGATGTCCTGCCTAACCGCAATGAAAACAACCAGGCTTCTTCTTCTTCCTACAATCCTTAATTACATGGCCCGTTATACCACAATAAAGACGCCTTCTTTTATCACAGGGTTAATTATTCTTTCCACTTTCTCCTTTACCTTCCTCATGGATTAAAGCCATATCAACAAATTTCTCATCCTTGGGTTGCGCTCCTTAGTCTAAACTCCCTCATCGATCAAGCAGCTAGCTGAACCTTCCTTTCATCGTCTATCTCAAAGATATCAAATGAGTCCTCCACTTCCTTGAGCCAATTCTAGCTTCGACAAACGTCTCAGTCCATGAAACGGTTTTCCGCCCATCGCACAAAAGTCCTTACATATCTTAGAAAAAGCATCAACGCGCGGGGAAAGAGACTCAAGAAGGAAAAAGGAAGAGGTTCGAAACAAAGATGCGAAAGAAAGATATATGGCTTTTGGGGATTATATTTTTCATAATAAACCTTTCTCTTGAAAACTCCTTCTTTAAAACATGTTTTTAAAATACTTCTTTACAAAAATGATTTTGAAAACGGTTTTTCAAAATCTTTTATCTGTTCTGGTAACCTTCAGCTCTGATACCAAGTGAACCACCCCACGTCCGTTAATGTCACTCACAAAGGGAATGCATTAAGTTTCGTGGAGCATTATAAGTAAACAGAATGAAAAATTACAAGATTGATAAAGTAGTACTTGAAAATTTTATAAATGTATTGCAGCAGAAACAGAAATAGGTTTGGTTACACCTTCAATACAACAAAACCAAGTACATAATATCAGTCTTATACAAAAGCCTTTAGAGTACAAAATTTTAAAGCCATAATCCATAACATAGAATGCCATAAGCAGAGTCAAAGCTAAGCAATACATTTTTCAACTTCAAGCTGGAGGAAAGAGATATCTGAACTAAGCTTGAGTATTTCCTCCCTGAGAACCTAGGGGGAACAGAAGAAAAGAGGAAAAACAAACTAGGTCAGACATAAGTCTAGTGAGTCCAGTGACTTTAACAATATAATCATTAAAGTAACAGGATAAGAACATAAACTGAAAAGTAAGAAATGACTGTACATAAGCATGCATGACAAGGTAGGCAAGATGAATAAGATAAACGTTGATTGCACTCCTAATCATTATAAGGTAATTCCTACACCGCAACAATGCTAAATACACCGTACCAATACTAAATACACCGCACCATTACTAGTCCCATACTGAAAGTTGATCCCCATCTTGTAATTGGTAGTCCTCAGGCATAACATCTAGTAAGAGGTATCCACCCCATACAATCCTTACTTGCCCATACTAAATACTAGATGTCCCCACACTACCCCCTTATTGCTTAATTGATCGGCTCCTTAACTTGTAGGTATTCATTACTTGTGTCATTCGGCCCCGCCTGTTTGTAGATACCTGTGCTGGTCCCACCATGGGGTGTATCAACTCCTATAATGGCAACCCGACATAATTCAAGATGAACAGTGTATGACTACTGATGCCCAGTGCCTGCTTTTTCCACTCCGGAGTATGTGCACGCCCGTACTCCGTCGGAACCTACACTGACGCACCACCCGCCGCTATTTTGACTGCTTGTAATCAGCCCAGTAATCGTGCCCCACCCTGCCTAGTTCAGGGTACCGTGATACATTTATGTGGGTTACTGCTAAAATAGGTCCCCGTTATTAGGGTTTCCTAACCAACATGTTATAACAGTTAAGTGTTGTCAATTTAACCTAACCCCACCCATTTGTTTAACTAACATGTTGTATCGGTTAAGTGTCTCCTATCCATATGTCACTTAACCTTCCCACTGATTCACACATGTTTATTTAACGGTTAAGTTTGTGGGCCTATATATACTAATATTACCCACCTACCCAAGATTTACTTAACCCTTTCACTTATCAAGTTCATACGTATTATTGGTTAAGATTGCCTTAACCCTATCCACTTTTTTCCATTTTATATTGGTTAAGTTGTCTTCTTACCCATGTTAACTTAACCCCACCCACCTAACTCGTTTAGGTATCATACAACATTAATTAGTTATTAATGCACAGACCTCTCACATTAAGTCGATCACTTGTGGCCACTAGATATGCCAGGCGGTTTCGGGCAGACTTCCACCACAAGCCAGACTTAACCTCATGTCTAAGAATCTAATTTATGCCTTTGACCTCTCACATTAGGCTGCCGTTTGCGGTTGCTGGATATGCCGGGTGGTTCCGGGCAGTTTTATACCGCAAACCAAGTCTAACCTCGTGTCTTAGGCGTTCATTAACTCATTCTATTATTCAAATCCAATTTGAATTAAAACTCTTATTTGAAATTGTCCATAATTTCCAATTCAATCTATGTTCATAATTATTATCTAAATTATGTCCATAATGTCCATGTATATAAACTATACCAATTTATGGCCAAAGTTAATTATATGTTTTCTAGCCAATTTATGCCAATCTCACAATATCCAATATTTAACATTTTTCCCAACATCCCCACATCTTTCGTACGTGTAATTCATGTAATATGTTAGGCTCACAATTAGCCCAACTCATAAGGGAAAGGAAAAGAAAGAGACATACAACATTCAAATTGGCATAATATAGTATAGATCTAACTTAGCATATGAAAATAGACTAGCATAGATCATAAAATTGCATAGGTCTAAATGATCATAATTTGCATAGAACTAAACTTGCATAAACAATAACTTGCATAAAAAATAAACTTGCATAGATCTAAACATATAAAATATGAACTTGCGTAGATCTAAACATATAAAATATAAACTTGCATATATGAGCGTAACTTGCATATAAACTTTCAAAACTTGCATAGATCGAGCAAACTTGCATAGATGAACATAACTTGCATATGTAATTAGCCATATGAACTAACATCATGAAATGAATCCACTTACATACGATAACAAAACTGACATATAAAAACAGATGATAACAGAACTGGCTGACAACATAAGATTCAACAGGCATATTTATACAATCCAGATCATAACTTATCATAATTAATTTAATTAATTATCTTGTGAAAGCAACTGTAATTACAGAGAACGGATTAAAGAAGAGAATAATTCTGGGTTCTGATTTTTGAAGCTGATAAGCTAAAATCGTTGATGTAGGCCTTGATCTTTATCTTTAATCTTGAATTTGATTAGTTAAGGTGGAGGCTAGATTAGTTTAGGATGTAGCAGCATGGTGGCTCAAGAATTATTTTAGTTTTGATTAGGGTTTAGGTTTGATGTGATTATATAGAAGTATAGAATTAATTTGAGCCTTTAGATCAACCTAGGATCCATCCAAACCATCCAGTCTAAGAAAATGCGTCATCAGGCCAATCAGAAGTCTCCACGTAGCCCTACGACTCAGAAAATCGTCATTGTCCAGAACAGTCAGTAGGGGTCGACCCCTACAGGGGAGTCGGCACCTATGTCGACACCCCTATAGGGGGATCGACACCCTCTGGCGGGAATTTTCCTGTCCACTTTTTTTCGCTGGTTTGAATTCGAATTTTGATTTATTAATTATTTATTTAATTATGATTTAAACTTAAATCTTCTAACCTCCATAACTTCTTCATATGGAGTCCGATTTACGCAAACTTGGACTCTATCTCAAGCAGAATTCTGATACGAACACAATAGCGTAAACCATTTCACCTAATTCTTCTTCTAAAAATTAAGTGTTCTTAAATTTGTTAATTTTAATGTTTTACAATTACGGGGTGTTAAAGTCTCCACACCTTAATACTAATATGGTGTGGATCCCATTGTTATCTCAAACCCCATTGCTGGTACGGCTCATTTGTCCATGATTTGTCAGGGTTTGAGAATATCTGTGTTAGGCGTCGAATTTGAGTTCGACGCATATGTGCTCGGTTTTATGGGCTATGGTTTTATTCTAGGGATGGATTAGCTAGCCATGTATGGTGCCATTCTGGATTTTGAGAGGAGGGTCATTAGACTTTTGACATGCCATGTGAGGGCCCTCGAGATTTCTTGTGACCCAAAGGGGTATGTCATGCTCAGTTTCCTAGAGTCACTTGATGTATCTACCGATGATCTGTGATCTGTACCAGTAGTCCGTGAGTATTCTGATGTTTTTGATGAGGTTCGGGGATTACCTCCGAGGCGTGAGATTGATTTTCGTATATACTTGGTAGACAATGCAAAGCCAATTGCATGGCTGTGTGCCATATTGCTCCGAGAGAAAGGAGGGAGCTTAACAAGAAAGTAAGGGAGCTACTTGAGAAAGGGTTTATTAGGAGAAGCATATCTGAATGGGGTGCTCTGGTGGTATTCGCATCTAAAGCGGATGGTTCACTTCACTTATGTGTGGACTATAGGGAGTTGAAAAAACTCACTGAGAAGAACATGCACCCACTTCCGAGGATAGAGGATCTGTTTGATCGGTTTGTTGGTGCATCAGTTTTCTCTCAGTTAGACTTGGCCATGGTTTTTCATCAGTTTAGGGTGGCCGAGGATAGTATAGACAAGACCGCTTTTAGGACTCCAGATGGTTTCTTTGAATGGCTCGTTATGCCTTTTGGGTTGACGAATGCACCCGCCTATTTTGTTGATCTGATGAGTAGGGTGTTTCGGGAGTTTCTAAACAAGTTTGTCGTGATCTTTGTTGATGATATCTTGATCTTCTCAAAGAGCGAGGAAGAGCATGCCTAACATTTGAGAAAAGTCTTGAAAACTCTCTGCATGCACCAGCTTAAGGCAAAGTTCTCCAAATGTCATTTTTGGAGGAAAGAAGTGAGATTTTTAGGGCATGTGGTTGGGATAGCATTAGATCACGCAAAGGTAGTTGCAGTTCAAGATTGGCAGATCTCGAAGAATGCAACAGAGGTGAGAAGTTTCCTTGGATTGGCAGGCTATTATAGGAAGTTCATTAAGGACTTCGCAAAGACATCAACCCCACTCGCCAGGCTGACAAAGAAGAATTTTATGTTTTCGTGGGATACAGATTGTGATGTTGCTTTCCAACGATTGAAGATGGACCTGACAACAACCACTATCTTGACCTTGCCCAATGGAAACAAAGTATTTACAGTATACACTGATGCATGTGGTACAGGGCTTGGTACGGTTCTGATGCAAGAGGGAAGGGTAGTACGTTATGGAGGTAGACAACTAAGAGTTCATGAGAAGAACTACCTTACCCATGATTTAGAGTTAGCTGCCATAGTATTCGTGCTTAAGACTTGGCGCCATTATTTGCTTGGAGAGAAGTTCGAGTTGTACATCGATCATAAATCTCTCAAGTACTTGTTCTAACAGAAAGATCTTACTTTAAGGCAACAAAGGTGGATGGAGTTCCAAGCATCCTATGATTTCGAGATTGCTTATACCCCTGACAAGGGTAATATGGTGGCAGATGCACTAAGTAGGCATAGGATGGCCTTAAGTCCTTTGTTTTTGGGGAGGAAAAGCTTGGAGTTCATATAGACTTTTGACTTTATACCCTCCACCGAGTTTTTGCCCGGCTTATTTGCATCATTAGAGGTGCGACCTACTCTTATGGATCAGATAGGAGATTCGCAACAAGAGGATTGAAAGATTTCAGACATCTTGGATAGGCTTAGTAAAGGGGAGACTTCTAGTCACCTCAGTAGATATTCCATAGACAATAGAGGGTGGCTACGACGAGATGGAAGGCTTTGTGTTCCCCAAATTGGGAGTTTGTTAAAGACAGACCTAGAGGAAGCCCATCATTCTAAGATGACTATTCATCCAGGTGGTGATAAGATGTATAAGGACATGAAGAGTGATTTCTTTTGGGTTGGGATGAAGAAAGATGTGGCAGAATTTGTTTCTCAATGTTTGATTTGCTAGCAAGTCAAGGCTGAGCAAAAGAAGCCTAGTGGTTTACTTCATCCTTTGGAGGTTCCATAGTGGAAGTGGGAGAGCGTCTCTATGGATTTCATCAATGGTTCGCCCATATCAAGGAAGGGCAACACCAGTATTTGGGTTGTAGTAGACAGACTTACTAAGAACGCCCATTTCATTCCAGTTAAGAGAAAGAGGACAACATCATGGTTGGAAGCAGTTTACATTCGTGTAATAGTCCATCTTCATGGAGTACCTTCCAGTATCGTAAGTGATCGTAACCCCATTTTCACTGGTGAATTTTGGAGGAGCTTGCAAGAAGCACTAGATACACAGTTGTGTTTGAGTACCGCTTATCATGCTCGGACCGATGGACAGACAGAAAGGGTGAATAGAGTTCTTGAGGATCTTTGAAGACTGTGTATCCTAGACATTGGAGGGACTTTGGAAGAGCATCTTCCTTTAGTAGAGTTCGCCTACAACAACTGTTATCAAGCTAGTATTGGCATGACACCCTTCGAAGCATTGTATACACGACCATGTAAATCACCGACTTGTTGGTGGGTGTCTACAGAAAGACTTCTACTTGGACCAGATATGTTTACAGAAACGTCCAAAAAGATTGAACTCATTAGACGATGAATGAAGACAGCTCATGATAAGAAAAAGCTATACGCAGACAAGGGAAGGACTGACATTGAGTTTGAGGTGGGAGACATGGTTTTCATCAAGGTATCACCTATAAAGAATGTGGTTCGCTTTGGTTCTGTAGGGAAATTGGCACCAAGACTTGTAGGGCCATTTCCCATAACATAAAGGATTGGCCAAATGGCCTATAGGGTAAAGCTACTAGAAAAATTATCCGGTGTTCATGATGTTTTCTACATTTCTCATTTGTGGAAGTGCTTGCATGATACCGTAGAAGTAGTTGAGCTAAGTATATTAGAGGAAGTAGAGGTGGAACGGGAAGCGACAGTAAGACGAGTTCCAACCCGTATTCTTGGATCATAAGTTAAGAATCTACGCAAATAAGAAGTCAAGTTGATGAAAGTTCAGTGAGGAGACAAACCAGAGGTTGCAACTTGGGAGACCAAAGACAAGATTCACGCTTCGTACCCTTTCCTTTTCAAGGGTATGTTCTTAACTTCGTTTCCAAACATTTTGTTTATGCTTGTTTCTATCATTTAAAGTATATCCTATTGATCGAATCTTCGACCTTTAGGTAGGAATCCTATGGATGTAAACATGTGTTTTGAGACCTATTATGCTTGATAGATGCAAGTGGATGCAAGTGTTTACTATTGGTTGCTCGTGGATGCTTATACACACACATTAGGCACTAGATCGGCTCAATCACTCTAATACTGCATATGGATGTGTGTGCATTTTTCTTCTTTTTATGGATGTAAATGGATGTATCATCATATGGATGTTGCATTTGGATGAATGATTGTGCACACGTATAGAACCTACATGTTGTAAAAGGGTTATTCGCATACATGATGGATTCATGGCACTAACATACATTGCATTAAGGAGGTCAACTGAATCAGTAGACTGCCTGATCTTTCGCATTAGTATTGGGACACATACACAAAACTTTACATATGGTCATAGCATTAGAAATTTTTAAGGACATTGGATGCATGTGATTAGTGGATGAGTAGATGGATGTGGATGTTAGGGTATACATTCTTTTTAACTTAGAGATTTCAGGAACGAAATCCTTTGGGCAGCGGAGAATGTAACACCCTGTAATTTTAACAAAATTAAAGATGATAAATTAAAGAGTAGTTAATAATATATTCGGAATTAAGTGAAACAGACAGTGCCACTGCGTTTTCCTCGGAATTCTGCATGAAATAGACACCTGGTTTGTGTAAAACAGACACCGTATGAAGAAGTTATTAAGGTTTGAAGTTTGTATATGCATAAGAAGAATATATATGAATAAAATAAATCCAGAAATTCAAAATATTTAAAAATCACGTGGAAGATCTGGGAGGGAAAATTCCCGCTCTGGGTGTCAACCTAGGGGTCGACACCATCATAGGGGTGATGACACCCACACAAAGGGGTCGACCCCCATATCGACACTCCCAGACCCGGGGTAGATTCCTGCTTCTGAACATGGACTGATTTCTATTCTAGATTCATTGGTTCTAGGCAATAAATAAGACCCTATACCCATTGTTTTCTTCCACAAAATAATTGGATTACTAGATGTTGCCTCTGCCTAGACCAAAATAGCTTGTTTTTCTTCTACAACGGGGGTTATACTAATTCAGAGATATGTGATTCAACATCTGCAATTCTTCTTCTATTTCTTAAATCCAATCATAGTGAGTCTATGTTAATTTTAGATCTAAATACTTAAAAGTTAATCTTTACATGACTATAACTTGGATTTAAGCATGTAACTATCTGAATCATATCAGATCTTTTATAACTTCTGTATCTAAGTTATTCTGACATGACTATGAACTAGATCTAAGCCTATACCTATTTATCATGTCAGATCTGCCATTGTTTGTAGATATAATTCACTTTTTAGATCACATCATGTATGTTCCTATTATGTTTGTGGCTAAATCAGATCTGTTATTAGTTAGTTATTGATTAGATCTTATTATGCCTGTTTATGAGGTCCTATTATGTTAGAATCAATTCTATTGTCACATGTTCATCAGATATGTTCCTATATGCATATCTTATCATTACGCCACTATATGTTTATGCCTATTTCTGCCATTATATGTCAATCTTGTTAGTATGGTCATTTCTGTCCTCTTCCCTTCATCTTTCCCTTTTTATTTTTATAGCCAGGCTACCTTCGAGCCTAGGCATGCCGTTGAAATTTGCGAACGTGTTAAATTGGGAATGAGGGGAAAACAGTAAAATTGGGGCATAACTTGTAATTGGAAATTTGGGCATGATTTAAATAAAATATCTGAATATGATTTTGGGGGCATAAATTGAATTGTGATTACAGGCCTTAATTTGGGGCATATGGTTCTTTATGAACATGACTTGGGAAAGGGGCATGAAAATCTATTATGACATAGGAATAACTGGTTAATAACTGAAATGCCTAGAATTACAGTAATTAGAAACTGTAACCACGCTTAGACACGAGGTTAGATTACACTTGTGGTAGAAGTCTGCTCGGAACTGCCCGGTATATCCAGCAACCATAAGTGGTGAATCTAATGTGAGGGGTTTAATTGCATAAACACGAGACATGCTCAGATACAAGGTTAAGCCCGGTTTGTGGAAGAAGTCTGTCTGGAACCAACTGGCATATCCAACATCCACAAGTTGTAGGGTTAATGTAAGAGGTCTAATACATTATAACCATAAATAAATATGGTAATAAACTTGAATACTTAACCTAATTGAATCAATAGGGATCGTATATGTTATCTTGAGTAAGGGTTAAGTAAACTTGTCTGAAACAGTGGGAGGGTTAAGTATATCTTGGGTTGGTGGGTAATATTTATATATAGGCCCACAGACTTAACCTATGGGGTTATGCAATCTTTTACTCTGGTATGGCATAACTGTGGAAAACCTAGTGGGGATGCAAGCGCGAGGGAAGCTTGTATCATCTTGTGTGTAGGAGCCGTTTCAGTCAGTAATCCATATATAGGTATCAAACGATTACTCTGAACTAGGTCGGAGTCGGGGCACGCTTACTGGGCTGATTGTAAGAGATCCAAAAGAAGGGACGGTGTTTGACGGCACGTTCCATCAGGCTCATATGTGTGCATGGGTCCGCATGCCCAGGAAAATAATACGCTGTGGCATCAGTAGATATGGCTGTGTACATCCTGGAAATGAAGGGTTGCCACTTTAGGAAGTGATACATCCTACTGTGGGGCTAACAAATGGTATCTATAGAGTAGGGAGCCGATCGATTGATGTAGTAATTGGGGTACGCCTAGACTTCGGTATGTTTAGGATCCCGTTATTATCCTTAGGGGTAACTCCGGTATGTTGGGCTTCTTGTTGATTGTATGGTACGAAACCTCTCACTAGAAGTACGCCTAAGTCTACCATCGTATAGTTATTGGGATCGTCTCATTTTGGTTATACTATTATCGGTGCAGAAAGAAAGGGAAGTACTAGAGAAGCGTAATAAACTCTGTCATGTTTATCTTATTTACCTTGTCATACCTGCCTTTTTTGTGATGTTATCTCTCTCTCTCTCTTATCCACTTTATATGCCTATCATGACACTTTTACTTATTTATATGCTAAAAGTGACTGGACTCGCCAGACTTTATGTCTGACCTATTTTGTTTCCTCTTCTTTCTCTTCCGTCCCCCCTCCCCCCCTCCCCTGCCTCCAAGTTCTCAAGGTGGGAATAGACAAGCTTGATCAGGACTCTGCTTTCATCTTGCTAGGAGCTATTTTAGATGTACAACTTGATTTCATATCTTTCTACTATGGTTATGTTTTGGGGATTATGCTTCTTTTATTATTGTACTCTGATGTTTTAAGTACAAGACAAAAGTTTTATTGACGTATAGGGTTTTATGCATTTCTGACATATGATGTAGCCATGTTTTAAACTACGATGTTTTCCGCTTGATAAAATCTTAAATTCCGTTGTTATTTATTATCTATCTTGTAATGTTTCTGTTTCTGTTTACCTATAACGCTTCATGAAACTTAATGCATTCTCTTAATGACTGACATTAACAGACGTGGGGTATCACATCAGGTAATTTGGTGTCAAAAATAGCGTCGTTTTATGTGTAAAACATAATTCCTAGAGAACAATCTCGGAATGAGACAAAACTTGTGCCATTGGATTCGTATTAGTAAGTTATTAAGGATTTTGATTTTCGTATCGATCAGACTTACAGTTTGATTGTGTGAACGGTAAATGCTTATATTTTTATTTAATCGTTTTATTGATTCAATATGGAAGTTATGAATAACCAATTTTCAAACAAACTCGGATTTCAATGAAACTAATTTTATTAAATCGATAGTAATTGATTATTGTAGGATTTCAAGTTTCAAGTCAATTGGATTTATTTTGTGATCGTGCACAATATAAATGCGTACCAATTCACGTTGTGAATTATAAAGGAAGTTTTAAAAATGATCTCGGAATTTTATGAAACCAGCTCCATCGTGTCTAGAATATTAAATTATGCTAGGAATTTAATTTTCATCGCGATTAGAGGTCATATGTAGTTGTTTTAGCGTGTTACTTCACAGGTAAGTTTCGTAAAATAATATAATATTATAACATATGCATATATATGCCACTATACCCTAAACTTTCGGTCAGTACTCTCTTGCATGGTCAATCTTACAGAAAGCTACCACTTAAACCATTGAATGACTAGAAACCTCCAGATCTCTTCCCCCAATTTCTCTCGATCCTCGCCTCTGATCGAAATACTCCTAACAGTAAAAGTGCTCAGCTCAATGACCGGTGATGATGAGTTGCTATGGGCTGGTGGAATTAAGCGCGATAGCTGCTACGGTAGTGGCAAAATTAAAGGCGAACGGGGTGCCCCAGAAGGTCTACACTGGGATCGTAGGTCGGCGGAGTTGAGGTGTGTGGATGGGTGGTCACCAGTCGGCTTCAGTGATCTGAGTTTGGTGTGGCGTGGTGATGAAGCTAGCGAGCGAGGTTTCATGCGTGAAGTCGGAAGGAACGAAGCTGTAGTGAAGGGATTAGGCGGGCCGTATTTGTTATTTAAAACGTAATTCATTATAATTAATTGTTAATTGGGGAAATAATTATATTAACTAAATCATGTTAACTAAAACGCGAATAACTTTTTATTGCATGAGCGGAATTGAACCAAACAAGTTGAAATGGAATCGTGATGACGAATACCACATTCGGGAACTTATTTGGAAAAAGCTAGAGATAGATGGAGTTTTTAGTTAAATTAAATGCTCTTTTAATTTAACTAAAAAATGAATCGCTCAACGATAAATGGAATAATGTGAGTATAACTCACTCAGTTTGATTCACTTATATTTCATATAAGTCGGTATTTTTATTTGTGTGCTATAGTTGATTATTGTTAGCAGTTTGCTTGAATATAATTATATATATTGGATGAATTGGCTAAATTAAACATTTGTTTAATTTAATTGAAATGAAAATGTTATTTTAACGATCCATATACCAATTGAGGTAACTTACCTTGTTGGTTATGTTTAAAATAATATAAACGTATTGAATTAAAAATTAGATACTTGGATTGTTGTTGTTGGTTGACTGTTATCAGTTGAAATAATTATTCACGCTTATTGAAGTAGAGAATTAATTGCCGTATTGCATGGATGATTTTATTTGAGATAACCTATTTGGATGCAGGGAATAATTGGTTGGATGGATCCAACTGGATTCCTCACTGGTGGTTGTTAAATTTTATATATTATAATATATGCTGAAATACTGAATCTGTGGTGCAGGAAAAGACAGGTTGGCGGAATCCAACATGATTCCTCATTAATATTGATAATGTTTATCAATGTGATTGGATGTGTTTGACTTGATGTGAAATTGGTTGATATTTCACTGTGGTATACTTTAGTGGACATTTGCCTCTTTAGCTCCATTAACTAAATAAAAGATTTGTTGGAATCGATTTTAAGTTGATTCTGAAATGTTTTCAAGACTATACATGGATGAAAATACGATGTGTGTTTCAAAGTAAACGCTAATGTTTTATTTACATTTTATCATTTTAAATTTATAACTAAAAGAACTTATGACGTTATTTAGTAATTTAAATGTGTGATTAACTGGTATTATCAGTGATTTGAAAGTAGTATAACGGTCTTGTAAAAGACATTAAAAGTGTTGGAAATGAAATTTATAAGATTTCAAAGAATAAAAAGGGGTTAAAGGAATCGTAAAGTGTGCGTAAATGGGTATAGAAATGGCAAGGTGGGGATTTATGTACTAATGAACATTTTGTAAACGTCATTTACAAATATGGAAAAGGGAATTGCAAAGGGCTTTTTGAATGGGGTTGAAAAATTTACAATTGAGATTGAGTTGAAAAAATATGAATACGGATTATAAATTGAATTTTCGATAAAAGAAGTCACCAGATAGAAGTTTAAATATCGATAAGAGGATTAGGAGGATGTTATGGAAAGGGCATCAACTATTGCAAAGTGTTGGCAAAATTGAATATAAATGTTAAGGAAGGATTAGTAAATTTTGGAAATAAAATCCATAACATTGTTTAAAAATGTTAAATGTTTGATGTATAAACATGTATGTTTATAAAAGGACTTATTTTTTTTTTCAATTTTAGAAAATAAATAAGGGTTAATGCAAATATTTTGCAAAATGATATTTTATAATGGACTTTGATAGAATAAATATGAAATCAGATTGTTTTAAAATATTATAAAGTTGAACGAATACACATTAAAAATGGACTACTGGTTAGTTAATATTATGAAATGGTATTTCATAATAAAGTTGGAAATGATAAGTTGAGATTATACAGAAATATAATCGTTTTAAAATGGTAGGTGGGAATTAAATCGAACTTCAAGAATGGTCGAGGAAATTATAAATTATTTCTTAAATAAAGTCAAAATTAAGATTTGAATAATAATTTAATTTATTTTTCCTAAGTGTCAAAAGGGAATTTTGGAAATATACATGTAGTATAAACCAAACGAATTTTGAAAGGGAAATGGTTTAAAAATATATTTTAACATATGGTAATTAAATTCCAATTATAATATTTGGAGTTGTCATAACGATGTTTTACACGAAATTTGTTGAACTCGAAGTGTGGAGTGTGTGTGTGTGTGTATATGTATTAATTTTTTCTAAATTATTTAAAATTGTTTGAGAATACTCTTATGTTAAAATAAAAAGTAAAAAGTTATGTTCCAAATATTGGAAGATTTAGAAGTTTTAACTAACGGATGATTAATTAAGAAGGCCAAATGAGGCTGTGTACTGAACTAGTGAATTCACTATTCATAGTTGAATAGATGTTTATTTTGATAGTTAAATAACCGACTAACAATTTCGGCCTGTACGATTGTTGGTATGGAAAGACCGGGATCGAGTTTATATTTGAAAACCATTCCGAACCATTGAATACGTAAACATGGAAGATGCTGGTTGAAGATGGAGCAGTAATGACCGTAGATCTTCATAAGTGGATGAACTACTTAATGAATTTCTCTAGATCGCAAGCAGAGATAATTTAATGGTGATTCTGTCATGACTAAAATCTATAGGTTGTAAGGACTACTTGCTACTAACCCATAGGATGATTCCCAGGATGTGGAAGGAGAGTGCCTTCGGTTCATCATGTTCCTTGATGACTGGTATAGACGGATGTCTGACAGAGTATTTACAAAAGGGTCACATACATTGATTTATTTAAATGTACCATAGTTGGTGGCGGAGAAAACAACTTCTCTTACCTTAACCCCCAGAGTATTTTTGTGAAAATCAATTAGTGATTTGTGGCAGACTGACATCATGGCATTAAAAGTAAATGTGATATTCTGGAAAGGTAATAGTAACCTTAAGCCTCATCAACCGGAAGATGACAAAAATCGGGCAAGAAGCATGACTATGTGGGTCGCTCCCATTAGGGTGAATTGTCACCTAATTTAGAGAAAATCCATTTGTTTCTTTATTTTATCGATGTTTTATGCTTTCGGTAACAGTTTTTGATCCCAACCTTTGGTGATAATACATTCGGTACACTCAAGCAGAATGAGTGGTCGGTCATGTGTGGTCGGGTTGCAAGATGTTCTTGTTGAACCCAGTGTATTCCTCTCTAGAGATACACTATCGGAAGGTGGTCTCACACCTTTTCATAGTTGGAATCCATTCTCCAATAAGGGAAATCTAGTTTTTGATTATATACTAAGTATGTGGAGCGTGAGATGCAAGCGTTCTGCTAGATGGTTATTTATTTGATTTCGACACTATTATAATACCAGAACAATTTTGATATTAAGAACGCTTGGGTTATCATAAGGTAAAAAATGTCTGTGTTTATGTATGGACTGGTCTTATGATTATTCTTTTTAAAAAAATTAACCTTAAATCAATTGGATGATACTTATAAACTTAGTGAGTTTTCTCACATTGGTTCACTAGTCTGATCCTTGGCGCTTCAATGCTCGGGTCAGACCAAGTTTTTCAGGGTTAGGTTAGGATACTACGGACTTCAGGAGATATACTAGAGATATACTGGAGGAGTTCAATGTATTAGTATTTATTCCACTGTGTATTGTATATGAGGACATGTTGTTATAATTGTCCAAATGTATTGGTTGTCTACAGTACTCTGATGATTGTAAGTATTATTTCTATCTCTCAATAAAGATTTATTTCTATAATTTATTATTTCTGGTTCGATGTGAGACTGTGTTGTGTTGGTTAGTTTGATCCTTATTCTTTTCTTCTATTCTAATATTTCTTTCTTACTTTCTCACTCTCTAATTTTCTTTCTATTAACTATCTGGTGTTTTCGATACTTGGGGTTCGGCAAGTAATATATGATTATATATTATTGTCGAAATTCGAGAACCGAATTTCTGTTGGGTCGTTACAACTGTACTTTAAGGTCATTACACCACTTCTTATAATTGAAAGTGTGCATGGTAAGATAGTAGAAAACAACCAGCATAGCATCCATCCTCACATTCACTCACCCGGTGCATTGAGCATGCGATACCCAATACTTCGATCACCAAATCCATCGAGAAACTGGTAGGCCCCACTACATGAGCTCCACCAAACAATCACTATGTCTTACTGCACAGACTATTGCCGACAACCCTACCCAGTCCTCACTACATCAGCTCTAGGGTTTGGGCCAATCAGTCCACATTACATTGGCTCTGATCCATCCTCGTGCCGTTCTCTTAAAGTCTTACCGAAGTCGCGAGTGTCGATGGCTCCTTTGCATGCATGTCCGCAGAAAAATCCATCTTGGGAGTCATTCTATGGTCCTCAACTAGGAACCTTCTTGGTAACTCTCCCTTTTGACTTCCTTCGCATATCAGACTCAAGTTGGTCATATCGAATTTCATCCTTTGAAGAGTAAACTCATCACCACGAAGAAGGGCCATGCCATGAAGTACCTCATCCCCAGATTTCCCAACTTAGCCACAACATTACTCGAGCCCAGATCGGCATAGCCGAACCGACTTCTGGTTGGTGTGTGACCCGAGTTCGGTTCGGCTAACGAACAGGGTATCGGTTCGTATGTCGATTTGGATTTGGATCGGTTACCAATCCAAATCTGGTTTAACCTACCGAACCGGAAACTCGCCCTCCTCCACTTCCTTGTTGCATCCAAGTCTTCTCTTCGTCGAACCGCGACCTACTCTCTATGCTGAACCGAAACTGTTGACGCTATAACTTGATCTCTGGCACTCCAAATGAATTGAAACTTTTCCTAGGCTTCTTAGGAACTTTCTTGTCATCCTCATGAAATATCACGTTGATCCAGACTATGTCAGACCGCCGAATCAGATTCTACTACCTCTAGTTAATGACATCCTAATTCGCCATTCATCAACATTTGCAACCATTCTAGTATTCCAAGACAAGATTGTAACATACAAAGCATACTCAAACAATATTTAGCTCAAACAAAGCAAGGTAAAACATCCAACAAAGGAGACATCATATGTTCATATGTTAATGCCCAACCCTCCCCTTAAATCTCAGGTTTTACAAACATTACCCACATTACCCAAATTTATATATGTATGATAGAATGATTAATCATGGTTTATAGGTATTTTTACACATTTTTAAAAGGTGGTTATAGACTAATACAACATAATTAGTGAGAAAAGACACTTATCACTCACGTTAAGACCCCAAGCCTTGTTAGATCCAAGATGAGTAGTGTTTGGCATGGATTCCTAAGAATTGCACCAGCTCTAATCTTGATTTAACTTGACTTATTCTTCACTTAATGATGTGGTTTAACTAAATAAAATAAGGTTTAGGAAAGGTCATAAAAACGTAAGCCATTAATGGGTGTAGAATCTATTATGAGAGTTGTGTAATAAATGGGAGATGATTCTCCAATCCATTTCATCCCTCCACTAACCCAATTCTCGAAATGGATTCTAAACTCATTCATTAGTGACCTCTGTTGGTCCATTTAAGCTGTCTAACCCTCTTCAAACTTAATCCAATCATTCCTCCCAAATTTAAGTTCATTTGTTTAATATAACCACTCTATGGTATGGGAAATCATTATCCAAATCAAATAGAAGTTATTTCAGGTTTGGATTCCTTTCAAGTCAAAATTTATGAGCGAAACAAAATTCACCAAGGGTAAAATGGTCACATTAAAATTCGACATAAATAGTGAAGATAGGAACATTTACCAAAGTTATAAGACCATACGAACTCATATATAAATGATATAAAAAATTCAATGGTCCTTCGATACATTGAATAAGGGTCGTTACATTCTTCCCTCCTTAAGAAATTTCGCACCCAAAATTCCCAAACAAGTTATTAAAGTTACCTCACATGCCTACCAGGCATCAAAATCAAACATACATACATAACAATCATAAAGGGAAGAGACAACATAGACCTATCCTAGCATGTGAAATACTAAACAATGGAAAACAGCTGATACCGTGAATTGAATTAAGAGCGATGAATTGAAATCTTACCAAGTAAAGAGCCCTGGATATGACGCCATCATGCTCCTCTCGATCTCCCAGGTACAATCGCCCTGACTTTCACCCCACTGGACTTTGACAAGCTTCATGGTTTTCGTTCTAAGTTTCTTTGTATCATGTCCAAAAATACAAATGGGCTTGCGAATTCTAGTAGCTTCTAGCTCCACCTTGATATCATCCAATTGGTTCGGTGTGATAGTTGCGTTAGAATCATGTACGAATTTCCTTAAATGAGAGACATGAAACCTATGCAGTTAATTCCCCGCTATTTCTCTGTTGTATCTTCGCTATATCATGTAGCGGATTTATACCGCTATGTTATTTCCAAATAGCCTTTCCGCTTAAAGCCCCCCATATTCCTGCATCCCCAATATATCCCATTATTTTTGCAATATTCTGCTATTCCCGCTATATCTTCTAAAAAAGAAATGAATTGGAAAATGACTTTTGTACATCATAAAATTCATAAAATTATTTTTTTAATAGAATTTTTTAACATATATTTTTTAGAATAGAAAATATTATAATACACTATTAAATTTAATCAAGCTAAATATAAGTTTCCATTTTTTACATATATTTGCACATGCTTTTATTTAAAATTAAGAATGTATAAATTATAATTAAGCTAAACGTTAATTTTCCATTAATTTATCAGTTGTATATTTGTAAATTCATTAGGTACGAGTTTTATATGCTATTTTAGATTTATCCGCTATATCTCGCTATTTTCTAGCTTTATCCCCGCTACAATTTTTTGCACCTCCACCGTATTAGATTTGCCGAGCATTTTAACTACACAGCATGAAACAAATTGTGCACCCTAGCCATCTTTTGAGGTAGATCAAACCTGTAGGCCAAGCTCCTAATACATTCAACAATTGGAAAAGGACCAATAGGCCTTGGTGTTAACTTTCCTTTTCTACCGAGCTGAATCACAATCTTCAATGGAGAAACCTTGACACACCTAGTTGCTAATGGAGTATTCTAAATCTCTATCTTTTATCAACATAGTTCTTCTGGCTGTTTTAAGAAGCTTTCATATGTTATCGAATGATCTCGATTTTCTCCGAGGTCTCCTTAACCGTATCCCGCTCAAGTATCTGTTTCTCGTCCACTTCCAACCAACATGGAGCATTGCATGGTGTACCATAAAAAGCTTCATATAGTGCCATGCCATTGCTAGACTGATAACCATTATTGTATGCAAGCTCCACAAGATGAAAATGATTACCTCATGAACCTCTAAAGTCTAATATGTAACTCGTAAGAGATCTTTAAGTACTCGATTTACTCTTTTGGTCTGACCATAGGTTTGGGGATGGTAAGATGTGATGAGGTGTAGCTTAGACCCCAAAGTTTCCTGTAAGCTCTTCCAAAACCCACTAGTTAACATTGGATCTCGATCGCTTACAATGACTTTTGGATTTCCTTGGAATTGCACAACACAGTTCACATATAATTTGTCTAACTTGGCTGCCAATCTACTTGACTTGAGGCATACGAATCTGGCACTCTTGGTCAATCGTTCCACGAGGACCCAAATATTATCGTGTCCTGCCCAAGTCCTTGGCAACTCATTAATGAAATCCATCTAGATTTTCTCCTATTTCCATCTAAGAACTTCTAATAGTCGTAGCAAGCTACTAGTCCTTTTCAACTCAGCCTTAACCAAATGACAATTATTGTACTCAGAGTGGAATGTCCTAATATCTTTCTTTATACTTCCTAGTAATAGGTTTGTTTCATATCATGGTACATCTTGTTACCACTAGGATGTATGTCAACTTCGAATGATGACACTTTCTGAGTACTTCATCCCTCAGGCATCGATGTCGGGTATAACTAATCTCGTTCTTTCATAGCCAACCATCAAGATTGAGTTCGTAAATCCTCATATCCTTAGGATCAATACAAGACTCTACCTTGATAATGATTTCTGCTAATCTATGATCGTTTCTATGACTATTACTGATCCGCTCGATCAAGGTAGGTTTGATTGTTAAGCTTGTCAACATCTCCGATTCTAGCTTGTATTTAGATCGAGAGTTATAACCGACAATGTACGCATGATGCTTCAATTCAATGAACATAACCTCCAAGCCGGCATGTCTTCTACTCAAGGCGTCAGCGACTACATTACCCTTTCACATGTGTACGCGAGATTAAAATCATATGATGCTATATGAACTCCAACCATCGTTGCTGACGGAGGTTAAGGTTTTTTTGGGAGAAAAGGTACTTCAATGACTTATGGTCGGTAAACAACTCAAATCTTTCTCCCAAGAGATAATGCCTCCAAATACAATCGTTGTTAATTCCAAGTCATGGGCAGTGTACTTCTTCTCGTGAGGTTTTAGTTGTTGACTGGCATAGAAACAACGTTATCACCTTGCATTAGTACTACACCTAGTCCAATAATGCACCCAGTTATGTACCACAAGCATCGGTGTACACCATCATTTCTTCGCTTCCCCCCAAGATAACTAATACCGTCGCACACGACAACCTTTCCATAAAACTCACAAATGCATGCTCATATCTTGCATTCCAAATAAAAGCTTTGTTTTTCTTAGTCAACTGAGCCAACGATGCTGCTATTTTGAAGAAATTCTGGATAAACTTACGGTAGTATCCAACCTATCCGAATAAACTCCTTACATCAGTAGCATTCTTCGGCATAGTCTACTCTTGTACTGCCGCAACCTTTGCGGGGTCCATAACAATACCATTTTTCGAAACAACATGACCCAAGAACCTTACTTCCCTCCTCCAGAAGTGGCATTTCAAAAACTTATCTTCCAATCTGTGCTTCCACAACACCTCCAATACAATTCTAAAATGCTCCTTGTGTTCTTCCTCTTCTCGTGAGTAGATAAGAATAACGTCGACGAACACAAGTACTAACTTATTTAGCTAATCCCTGAAGACTGGGTTCATGAGATCCATGAAACACTGGTGCGTTGGTTAACTCAAACGGCATAACTAACCAATCATAGAAACCAGATGGCATTCGATAAACATTGTTTTAGGCACACTCTCCTTTGCTACTCGTAGCTGATAAAATCCCATCGTAAGATCCAACTAAGAAAAAAATATTTCCGCCATTCAGCTAGTCAAATAAATCATCTATACACGGAAGAGGATACTTGTTTTTTCTCGTTGCCTTATTCGGCCCATGGCAGTCTACATACAATCTAAGGGAACCATTCACCTTTATGGCGAATACAACAGATGCTCCCCACTCAAACATGCTTATTTGAATAAACCTTTTCCCAAAAGGTCATTCACCTTGCTTAAATTATTATTATTTGCAATATTTAGTTTCATTTTTGCAAATGTTCATCTAGTATTTTTTCGATCCTTGTTTATATAACTATTATTTTTAGGCTTATATCATGATTGACTTTAGTTGTTTGTTTATTTACTTGCTTGTTTGTGGTTTGCTTATTAATTTATGTTATGATTGTTAGGATTAATTCTTTTAATTTGATTGATTATTTTCTTCTTATTTGATATAGTCACCTTACTTGTTTATTTTTTGTTGTTTATGTTGATTTTATGATTAGATAGTTATCTAGTTTGACTATTGACCGAGTTTATACTAGAGAAACTAAAGGTGTGGAGGGGGACATGATTAGTTCAGTTATAGTGTGATAACATAGTTTTCTAAGTCGAGGAAGACTAGTATTTTGAGTGACTAAGAATTTTGAATATTTTCCGTAAAGGTGAAAATAGTAGATGAAGAATTTTGGTGACTAAAGGCTCGATGTTTACCACTGAGGAAAATTTGTGTAGGTTGGAATGGTTCAAAATACATATTTATTAAGAAACATTTTTCAAACAATTACCAGCTTCCATAATCTACATTCTTTTTAATTTACTTAAAAAGTAGGTTTTATGAAATGGAGAAACTTTCCAAAGAAAAGATTTATTTAAAAAAAAGATGGAAGTTTTGATTTGAAAGCAAAACGTATTAATTTTAAAAAGGCATATGAAGCATTCCTAACTAG
This sequence comes from Allium sativum, assembly GCA_030737875.1. Lineage (NCBI taxonomy): Eukaryota > Viridiplantae > Streptophyta > Magnoliopsida > Asparagales > Amaryllidaceae > Allium > Allium sativum. The sequence goes on along the minus strand of CM060913.1, from coordinate 673,922,186 downwards.
TGGATCTCTCTTTTGTATTTTGTATCTTTGTCACCAAATGAAGGAACTTACTATACATGGATAATTCTTCGAGAGGCAGAGTGTTGAGACTTGAGTCAGGATGAGGAGGCTACAAGTTAGGATGGTGAGACTAAGAGTCAGAATGGAGAGACTACTAGTCGAGAGGGAGAAACTGTCATAAGAGGTTTAGGGAACTGAGTTTGGCGACATATGTAGATGTTTAGACAGTTACTAATAAGGAGACTTCAGATTGGAGTATGAAGACAATTCAAGAATAAACTCTATAATGGAGATACATATGCAAAGGGGCTGCTACGCGTAGATTCGGGCGGGTACTTGGAGAGCTGAGACTTGAGCATTGATGGAGTGTTCAAGTAGATGTAGGTTGTATGCTAGTTCGTAGGCTGCCCATCGAACATCCAACTAAACTGCAAGTTATTTATCCAGGGAGACTCGTAGATTCCACTTACGCTTATTGTCAACATGATGTAGGCTGTCATTCTGATATAGACTGTTTTAGCTCAGATAGCGTAAACTACCGTAGGACAAAACGTACTATATATCCAATGCATTGAGTGAGTGAATGCGAAAATGAATGATGGATGTAGTAGCTATTGGAGAAGATGATCTCCTAATCATCTTGAAGATTTATGCATGTTTACTTATTATTTTAAGGGAATGACCATAAGTGGGTGCATAAGATATTCATGAAGCTGTATGAAAGAAAAGGTAAATAAATTATTATAAAGATGAGGCTTTGAGGAAGTTCATCACATTTTTAAGAATACACATATTAGAATGATTATGTGGTTAGCACATGAATGAACATACACATGTTTATTGTTAGTATGATGTTGTTTGATTGTTCTCTTTGTTTACATGAGCTTTATTTTTGTGAACAATATTGACTAATTTATGTGTCTTCTTTTATTCCTTATGGATGCTATAATAACCTCTATTTGTTATAAATGTAATAACCCGAATTCCGACAAACCGATTTCTTTTCAAAATTCTAATATATCGAAACTCGTGTTGGTTTGCCCTGGTATCCTGCAAAAAATACAGAGATAAAAATATGTTAGAGCTCACAAAATATCTCATAGCGGAATGGATAAAATATAATTTACTCAAAGTATAGCCTTACCGTATTAATAATACTGCCTAACTAGTATCCAAAGCTATCATGTCTCTGCCACAAATCTAACCTGTGAGTATGTTATGAGGAGGGGGACAGACACAAGTTCTGCTGACTGGATTTAAATTATACACTTTGGAAAACAATACAAATACCATTCAATCATATTCTCTTATTTTTTAGGTTACTTGGGTTAATAACACTCAAAGCTTACACACCCGTCACACCCATTTTCTTCCCAGTGAATTAACCTAATATAGTATATATGTAGCTACCCCCAATATTAAGGTACACCCATGGTACCCCACTCGCATGGTCTCCGCCATAATACCACCGAAATGTACGCAGTCCCTCATCCTACGTCGGAGTGATGTACGGACCTCTATATAACAATATTACGTTCCGCATATATCTCTCATTACTATGCTACGCAAGCATATGGACTGCCAACTTTGTTAGAATCAGATTCCATACCAGAGTAATGCCTTCAAGTCTACAATACACCACACAGAGCAGACATGCATGTATCTAGACTGTCCTATGTACGTATAGCTCGATGCCTCTACTGCACATCCTCTAATGTGCACCGAGTTCCGTGGCAGGGGGATACAAGAAACACGGAATTCAGTCGGGAGCTTTTCCATATATGTACAGGCCCTCCTTTAAGAGCCTCAAAATAAAGATATTCTTAGGGTATGTTTTCACGGTGGCTATGGCCCCACCTCGGCCCCTCCCTCAACCAGTAAAGACTACAAGAGCTAAACGACTTTACCCTAACAAACAATCTAAACATCCAGTTGGCTTCTTCCCTCAACCACCGTACCTCGATAGTGAAATGTGATTGGTCTATTGGTTTTAGGTCTAGTCTTTTCGTATCCTACTGGTTGTCGGTGACGGGTATCCGACGATCTACTATCATTATTGGTCGTGACCCTACGCCTCCCTGTTGAGGCGACGGCCGAATCACCCTGGTGTCACCACTTCATAGCATTCTGACTGCAAAGCTACTTTCGCAGTCAAGGCCCACCCACCTAGTAGTTACGCGCAGACCCAACCTCTGCGAGCACAACCTATTCATCTACCACCGCACAGAGGACTACCAGGAGCACCTTACGTATCTCAGGAAGTTGAGTGCTTCCCCTTCCAGTCCTTCGGAGCAGACTGAATAATCAGATGAACGTGCGCTCCCTTTGTGCCTTATAACATCACGATGATCTACCCCGTTGGGTTATTCATCCTCAAACGTACGGACTGGTCCAAGCGCCTCACTTTAATATGTTATTAGACCCTATGTCTAAACATTCTTTTACGCGCTTGCTTTACCTTATCAGGTTTCCATTTAACTTGGTTATCTTAACTTTTTATTCAGGTTACCAAGTTCTTCCTAGCCCCTTATATCTCTGCGGAATGGGCCCCTCTTGCTTATTAATCTCAGTTATACAACTTAACCCATTTAAGTATATTAATAAACTCACAACATGTTATTCTCTATAATTTTCAACTCCTTTATATCCTTGTTTGATTTCAAGGTTATAATAACATGTTCTACTTAATATATTATTAAGTATATCCTAATTTACATGTTTTCTAATTAACATGTTACTTATCGTTTATGATTAAATATAACTTATTCCATTTCATAAATTTTCTTCGTTCGTTTAATCATAGTTCCATTTTACACCATTACTAAAACTTATTGTGGTTTACTTATTAACTTAGTTCTTCTAACTAAGGTCCATTAATAAGCTTCTCTACCCATTTACTATAACCTATGTTATAATTTCCTCTTGTCCCTAGGACAAGTCTAAACATGCTATTCTTATCAGCGGGTTTCAGACTTCCAAGTTTACAAATTACTTAATTTATAATTAAGTACAACTTCTTACATTTCATAAACTTTCCCCTTTGCTCTATTTGTTACAAACAACTGGTTTTAGTTTTCCCTATTTACTGATTACTTAATTTAAAATTAAGTGGCACTTATTTCATTTCGCCAGTTGACTCATTTCCTTACTAGTTTATTATAACCTAAGTAATAATATTCACTTGTCCCTAGGAAAAGTCTACCTGTTATACAACATTCTCATTAATGTTATTTATTTATAATAGGTTATTATCATTCCCTTTTTAAACCATTTACTGTTGTAACCCATTATTCTTCATTCACTGTAGTATATATTCCTTATTATATTAAGGAAAACACTTCATGCACCGTATCAGTTTGATAGAAGGAATCAGTGATTTATTTTCATAACATATTCCCATCTAAATCCGTGGTGGCAAGTAATTTCTTTACTTTCCTTACTTTATTTATTGTGGCTTACTTGCAACAACGTTCTAACAAATAGGCCATTTAGGGAAATACATCACTTTTCCTTCGCATCACACTAACTCAGTCCATTACATCCCTTCCTTTCTTATTTTCTGAGTCAGCCATTTAATTACCATCATTTCCATTCATTCATATCTTGTTATATACATATTATATATATATATATATATATATATATATATATGCACAAGACCTCTCACATTAAGCCTACACTTGTAGATGTTGGATTTGCCGGGTAGGTCCAAGCAGACTTCTACCACAAGTTGACTTAACCTCGTGTCTTAGCACCATTACATGTTTATTCACGCACTTAAACCCCTCACATTAGACTTACCACTTGTGGATGTTGGATATGCCGGGCGGTTCCGGGCAGACTTCTACCACAAGTGTAATCTAACCTCGTGTTTAAGCGCGTTATAGTTTCTTATTTACTGTAAATTTTAGGCGTCTTCATTAGTTATTCCTATGTTATTATCGGTTTACATGTCCCTTTCCCAAGTCATATTTATCATGCCATATGTGAAAATTAAGATCTTTAATCATAATTTGATTTATGCCCCCCAAACCCATATTCATGTATTCAATTCTATGCTAACATGAAACCATTTAATCATATAACTATTCCAATTTAAATACCAGTGAATCATGTAATCATAACAATAGTAGTCATTAACCATGTTCTATCCAGTTTTTTTTCATCATGTAAACATTTCATCACTTTAACTGATTCAACATATGAATTTCCCAATATCTCAACTTATTATAAAAGCATCTTAACATTTGTAATTATTTTGGCAAATTCATATTTCATAATAACGGGGAATGCTTAAATGATAACATATCATTATCTAAAATGATATAGCTTAAATCCACTCACCTCATATGCTTTCCAAATCCTGGATCTGGTCCAGATCTAGCATTCCATGGCTTCTCCCCTAATTGGATTCAAAACCTAATAACCATGGATCTACAATTTTTACTAAAAGAAAAAGGAGAGAAAGAAAAGAGAATTGAAATAGACCAGATCTAGAAAATTATCTCACTTTGATAAGAGATATGAACATTTATTTACAAACATACGTTCCTTTCCTTCAGATCTAGATTCAGAAATTTTTTGCTAAGCTAATAATCTTAATTTTCTGAATAAATTTGAGGAGAGGGAAAGGAATGGCAGAGCTTCAGCATAGCCTCAGAAATATGAGGTTTAGGGTTAGCTCTATAGACTTATTTATAGGTGTTCAGCAATAAATTTAAACCAGAAAACAGTCCACGTTCACACTCCAGAATCTGCCCAGATCTGCGGTGGGGTCGACCCCCCTTCAGGTGGGTCGACCCATGGGTCGATCCCCCTGTTGATGGGTCGACCCCCAACTGGAAAAATTCTCGCTTGTTTTCCCGCTTCGTGAATTTGATTTTCTGGATTAATTTATTTATACATACATATAAGCTCCTTATATGTATACAAACTTCCAACGCCCATAACTTCTTCATACGATGTCCGTTTTACACAAACCAGGTGTCTATTTTGCCCAGAATTTCGAGATGAACGCAATGGCATAGTCCATTTCACTTAATATTGAATATTTAATTTAGTTATTCTTATTTTATTATCTTGAGTTAAAATGCGGGGTTTTACAATAAACTTCAATTAAAATCAATCATGGTTAAAATATTGTGGTGCATTATGTTTATTTATTTGTAATTTTCATTATCTCACCCTTTGTTGATAAATTATCATCATTACTTATATAGAGTGATAAGGAAACTCATGTTTTAATATGATATGTATATATAGAAAATTTAATTCATTGTGGTAAATTAATTGTTGTGTATTGTGATTAATGAGAAAATATGGTTATTATTACATACTATTTATGGGATGTCAACTTATGATCGGTGAATTTTCATATATTTTATAATTAAACCCATAAGAAAAATTTATTATTTTGAGTAGGTTTTATACTTAGGAAATTACAAGGGCACAATTCTTTTAAGTGGGGAAGAATGTAACATCCCGCAATTTTTACGGCTCTAAAACTTAAGTAATTAAGAATTAATTTTTTACTAGACGATAAACTGAATATCATATCTATATCCATTGCGAAGGTCTTTCTGAATGATTAGTTTAATATATAATTTTGATATATCTGGAAGTACAATTTATAAAATATTAACTTTTTATGTATGAAAGATAAACATATGAAACCAGTAATTTCCAGTTTTCCAATTTTAAAAACAAAGTTGTGCTTAATGTAGTTGTTAGGTAGCAGACTTCTATATGAAAGGTCAAGGTTTCGATCCGCATCAACGACATGTTTTTGAATTTTAAGATGCAGGTTCCAAGTAGGAAGTATGTGTTTATGTATACATATATAAATGAGAGACATATAAGATCAAAAATTGCATATAAGGAAAGATTATGTATGTATGTGTGTGTGTGTATATATATGTATGTATGTACGTACGTATGTATGTATGTATGCATATAGACACACACACACATATATATGAGGTTTATGTTGTTTCTAGGTTATAATACATTAATTTCATAGGTTGTGAATTAATTGCACATTAATTAACATGTTATTCAAATCTTACGTCTGTGCATATATATAAACATACACACACACACACACACACACACACACACACACATATATATATATATATATATACATGTATGTATGTATGAGCTTGATTATGCATTAACTTCGTATGTTATGAGAAAAGTAGAGGAAAAAAGAGATTAAAATTTTAACCTAATTTTCCCTATATATGAAAAGATTACATGCTAAATTAAATCTGAATTTCCCTATACATGAACAAATACGTAGATGTTGTAATTTAATGTACTATATAAAGATAATAATGGTAGTTTCTTAATAGGCCTTAAAATATATTCATTTATTATTCATTTTAAATGGTATATTCAAATCTCCTTTTGTCATGTATTGTATAAAGATAATAATGGATGCATAAGATGCACTCTAAGATCTTTACTTCATTACGAAGTAAATAAGAGAGCGGCTGTGATTTAATTTAAGAATTCCTTGCATTAATCTAATGGACTAAATCAATCTCTAACTACTACATAAGTGAGCCAAATCTAACCCAAACCTCCACACTACTTTAGATCTCGAAAATATCGCCCGAGATCTTGTTTTGGGCTCCTTCTGAAACAAAATAGCAAATCTCACTGTAAATCTCCTTTTGAATATATCGCCAAAGATATTGCAATATCGAACGATATATCAACCAAGATGAGAAGTTGGAATCCGAGATCTTAGTTTTTTTAAGTTAAATTTAAATCTGTGCCTATAGTAGAATAATAATTAAAAAACTCAAATCTTGCTACGATAATTTCCTGCTATTTAACATTTTACATGTTAAATGACCATATCGTATGTCCATATATGTTTTACAATGCTAACAATTTTCATATTCTTCTTTTTTAATATACATGTTACCCATGAAATTATGTATTTTATGTTTTACTTATGCTGGTTTTCTTAATGTTTTGGATCCTTTTTATGTTTATGTCTGACAATAATTCATGTTCATGGAGCGTATGTTGTATGCACTCACTACTACAAAAGTGGGCATATTCGACACTAATTTGTGGGCATTGCATGAAAAGTGTGGCGAAATCTATGCTTTCTTTGATCTTCTGCAACAATATGCATATGTTGTTGCATTAGACATGAATGCACTGTTGCGGTGAGAATTGTAGTGTTTTGACGTGCAATACCAGTTAAAAGCGTAGCTTTACATATATATAATCCGGCTTAGTGATCCGCGTTATCAACATAAACAAAACCCCAACCGTAGATGCATGATAAATCCTATGATTCAAACCAATCTATGGTTGTAATTCTAAACATTACCCATCATCCAACCAATGACAGCCACCTCATTGCATTCTTTTGATGAAATTTTGGTGCGATCTTCCCATTTACAAAATAATGTAAAAATAATCTGGTCATAAATCGTTCTTCTTCTCTATCATCTAATTGTTTTCCCCTTTTTACTATTGACAAATATCTAAACCTAAATTCACGTCAGTATCGCTCTTCTCCTCAACAATAATTTTTATTCTAAAAAGGTTGAAGCTTTGAAACGCTTTCTAGCTTTGATTGCTCACGGCGTTGACATTGCCAGTTTTTTCCCTTAGGTTCAATTTGGAGAGCACTAGGAATTAGTTGCGCTTATTAAAGATTTGACAATGAGTAATTACTAATTAGTTCATTTGTTACATTTTGGAAAACCTATTCGCTTATGAGTAATTAGCTGCATGGACATCCAAAACTTAGGAAAACCCATTTGCTTATTAGTGATTAGTCGGTGAAAGATTAGATTATGAGTAATTAGTTGTGCTTTGACCATTGATTTGGGATTTGGGATTATGTTGAGGTTTATTCGAAAATTACACCCAGCAATAAACCAAAAAAAGGAGGTAGCGCCGGTGGGTTTGCCACGAGGATTTAGGTTTCACCCAATTGACGAGGAGTTTGTTAATTATTATCTTAAAAGGAAGGTTCATGTTCTCAACATTGAGCTAGATATTGTTACTAAAGTTGATCTTCATAAATGTGAACCATGGGATTTGTTAGAAAAATCATTTTTGCAAAGTAGGGATCTTGAGTTGTACTTTTTTGGGCCATGAGATCAGAAGTATCCAAATGGGTTCCGAACGAACAGAGCAACTAGAGCAGGATACTAGAAATCTACTAGCAAAGACAGGCGGCTTTGTTATCAGAACAGGGCTATTGGCATGAAAAAGACATTGGTTTATTATAGAGGTCGGGCTAGTTAAGGAATGAGGAATAACTGGGTTATGCATGAGTATCAGCTTGATGATAAGGAATGCGAAGATATTATCGGTTTGCAGGACTCGTATGCACTATGTAGAGTTTTCAAGAAAAACGTTGTGCGCACCGAAATAGAGGACCATGGACAATGAAATAACATAGCATTAATGGAGAGCTCTCAAGCAATCACTAGTGATAATATCAATAACCATCAATATCAAAACATGTCTCCTGATGTTGGTCCGATGAGTTCATCTTCGTGCGTGGATGAAGATGACAAAGACGATGCATGTATGCTTGGGTGAGTGTGTGGTTATCAACAACATGTTTTTAGTTTTTTATACGCTGATTATGAAATAAGAAGAGTCTTGACAAGTACATTAACATACCATGCAAAAACCTTTGAAGTAAGGGTATTTTTATATAAAGGTAAATCACATTATCATCAAAATTTATTTGCAACTTGGGTTCATTTACATTAACATATAATTGTATGATTGAGGTTTTGTGATATAGATACATGTGTAGCACTACGGTGTGTTTGACTGCAGTGTGTTTGTGTGGAGGCTTTGGAAACTACCAATTTCTCGATCCGGACGAGTTGTTCACCCGTATCTAATCTGCTACACGCACATGTATTTTCCATTTGATTTTGGAAACTACTTATTCCAATGTTTCGATTTAGGAAACGTATGCTCAATTCTGCAAGTTGAGCTTACTTCAGGTACATATCCATATTATGCCTTACTACATATCGTGACGTAGTCACACAAAAAAGTATCATAAGGCAGCAAAAGTATCATAAGGCAACAAAAATTATAGTAGCGTCAATTTTTACCAGATCAAGGCAGCAAAAGTTAACTTAATACATACATATATTATCAAAAGTTATAATAGTATCAGGGAAGCAAAAGTATCATAAGGCAGCAAAAGTCAACTTAATAAATACATACATACACATCCAAAAAATGACATTATAGTAGCATCGGTTCATAACAGATCAGGGCTTTACGGGACTGTGGAACCTCCA